>CM057455.1:1120337500-1121537500 GCA_016271365.2 Neoceratodus forsteri | reverse complement strand
ATTAATGAGATCATGTGACAGCTCTCAGAACCTGAACATTACTGTCTGCTACCTGGAAACCCTACTTCAATCTTTAAACAGCAGGAAGACCATTTCCATGAGAGCTCTGCATAGGTACACTGTGCTACTGAAACAGAGCAAAACTGTTTGATTAATGAGACACCTGTGACAACAACTTTCTCTGCACTGCCCAAAGTACATATGCTCTTTGCTAGCCCCTGCCCACCTAGGATGCTCAATAGTGTCTGCCTATTGCTCAGTCACTTAAAGATTTTTTTGAGCCTAGTGATATTTTTTTTGCAGTATGTTACATAGATACACAGACAGTGTCGGCAGATAAGGGCCTATGGCCCATCCAGTCTGCCCATTTGAGCTTGTAAGTTCAGTTTGTTTTCCTAGAAGTCTGTTGCCCCTTACCCCTGACCTCCAGAATTCCTTTATGTCTATCCCATGCATTCTTAAATCCCATGATTGTTTCAGCCCCCACCACTTCCTCTGGCAGGGTGTTCCACTTGTCCACCACCCGTTCTGTGAAGAAATTCTTCCTCATGTTTCCTCTGAATCGTCCTCCCTCCAACTTCATCCCATGCCCTCTAGTCCTGGTACATCTTTTTGCTTAAAAATAGTGTATTCCTGCACCCTGTTCCTCCCTGTGAGATACTTGTATGTCTCTATCATATCCCCTCTCTCCCTCCTCTCCTCCAGGGAGTACATGTTCAGTTCCTTCAACCTGTCTTCATAGGACTTGTGATGCAATCCATGCACCATCTTTGTTGCCCTCCTCTGAACCTTCTCTACCCTGTCTATGTCCTTACGTAGGTATGGTCTCCAGAACTGTACACTGTACTCCAGGTGGGGCCTCATTAGTGTCTTGTATAGCGGAATTATGACCTCCCTTTTCCTGCTGGTGATGCCCCTGCCTATACATCCCAGCATCCTATTTTGCGCCATCATTGCCTTCATACTGCCTTAACAACATTATAGAAGTCTTAGGGAAATTGAAGAACTTCATTTGGCAGCCAGATTTTCTCCGGTTAACTGTGGATCTAGTCAGCCTTTACACATTGATTGGCCACATCCATGATCTAAAATGCTACCAGTGGGATGCTGAATAGCTCCAGTCTTGATCATGCTTCTAAATTTATATTAGGGCCATGGAATATTTTTAGAACTATTTTCTTTTATTTCTTAAGATTACATTTTATTTACACATCCAGGGAAGGCCTATGGGCATGGATGTGGTGATGCCCTCCTACACCAACCTCTGTTTGGGTTTGTGAAGGAGGGCACCATCAATAACCCTTTGGCTAATCCATTTCTAAGTCACATTTTTGAGTTTGATTCCTTCCTGATGATGAACTTTGCATCCCAAGTGGGTAAGCAAGCTAGGCACAAAACTTAATAAATCAAATATAAAAAGATAAACCACAATCAGTCCTAACACCACCAAATGTTTGTACCTTACTCTTATGGGAGTACCAGGCCAGTTAGCTATCACCTCTGGCTTCTGAAAACCAAGGGCAAGCAATTCCTTGCTACATTGTCAGAGTACCCACCCTCAGCCATTAATTGAAAGCATTCCTCTTACTCAGTTGAACAGATTATATTGCAACTGCTCCAACACTGAGCAATTTGAAATTAAAGTAGAAAATCTCCTGCTCAGGATTCACCAGAAAGGGCACAAGGACGAAGTCATGCTGTCAGTTCTTAACAGAGAATGAGAGGTAGCCAAAACTCTTCTCCTGACACCCACCTTGAATCCCAAGATCAGGAAGACCAGATAACCTTTGTAACACAAAACAATCTGGTCTCCCAGCATCTCTGGACTCCACCCCCTATACACACTTTGTCCTCTCCTACAAATCCAAACTGTAACAATCCAGAAATAAACAAGCATTTGTCAATGCCTAATGTTTGCTTGCTGGCATTGGCAGTGGTAGTGTAGAAGTTACAGAGCTGCATAATAGGAATGGCAGTGAAGTATTGAACTGAAGCCAACCCCACCACCACCCTGCAGAGGGTGACAGGCATTGGGGTGTGCATTTGGGTAAATCAAGCATAACGGCCACGCCATTTCACCACACCCCACCCTGCAGACACTGACAAGTGTCACGGTGTTCCTTGGGGTCATTGGCCCTTATGCGCACCCCATTTCATTAGGAAATATGGTGAGATGGGTGCGATATAGGATAATGGGGTGAACTTTGGGGCCGAAGAGTCCAAGGCATAGCTTGATGCCTCTCACTGGCTGCAGGGTGTGGAATGGTATGAGCATTACAGGCAAGAATCCCAAGTCACACCCCTGATGCCTGTCATTCTCTACAGGGTTGGGCGTCATGGTTTGAAATCCTAATACCTCAGGCATTCGTTGGTATTTTCACTCAAATTTTCAACATGTTTTTTGTGACCCCACCTCATGAACAGGGGAATATCAGTTTGTTAGCCGAAAGCTGCTTATGCACAGAGACTATGGCATTTAGCACCACAGGTGCAAAACATTCGAACAGGATGTAAAAATGACAGCTGTACTGTTCATGGGGAGGTGTAAAAAAGTCATGGCGCCATAAACTGTGCAGCACCGCACAGTATAATTAGGTTGGGGATTTTTACAGCAGATTGTCAACTCAGGCATTTTGGTGCCTCCGATCATGAACAGTGTCACTGTGATTTTCTTTATCTGTGCCGAACAATGATTTCCCACAGCGACCACACATCTCTGAGCTGAAAGTGTGAACACACACTTCAGCTATGTTGTAAAAAATGACAGCTGTACTGTTCATAAGGAAGTGTGGAAAAATGCCACTGGTGAAAATCTGGAATGAAAATATTACAAAGTCATGAACTTACGAGGGTGCGTGGAAACTGCGCAATGCTCACTCATAACACAGTCATTTTATGGACTTTTGTCACCAAATTTTAAACATAGCCATTTTAAGACCTCTGCTCATGAACAGTGTAACTGTGATTTTCCTAATCTGTCCTAAACATTGCTTTCGCACACCAACAGCACCATTGTGCGCTACATGTGCGAAAACACATTTTGGGCAACATATGAAAAATGGCAGCTGTACTGTTCATAAGGAAGTGTAATAAAATGGCAATGTTGAAAATCTGGAGTGAAAATATTAAATTCGCAAACTTACGAGCATGCATAGGAACTGTGCAACGCACGCTCGTAAAACAGTCATTTTTAGGAATTTTTTCACCAAATTTTCAACATAGCCATTTTACAACCTCTGCTCATGAACAGTGTCACTGTGATTTTCTTAATTGTCAGTACATTACTTTCGCCGACTACTTCATTGCGCTACATTGGGAAACGTTTTGGGTGAGATTGAAAAATGACAGCTGTACTACTCATAAGAAGGTGTGGAAAAATGGCAATGTTGAAAATCTGGAGTGAAAATATTGAAAATTGTGAACTTCTGCGGCGTCGTAGGAAACCTGCGCAACACACACTAGTAAAACAGTCATTTTAGGAATTTTGTTCACCAAATTTTCAACATAGCCATTTTAAGACCTCTGCTCATGAACAGTGTCACTGTGATTTTCTTAATTTGTCCCATACATTGATTTCGCACACCGACTGTGCCATTGTGTGCTACATGGCGGAAACACATTTTGGGTGAGATGTGAAAAATGACAGCTGTACTACTCATAAGAAGATGTGGTAAAATGGCAATGTTGAAAATCTGGAGTGAAAATATTGAAAATTCGTGAACTTATGAGCCTGCGTAGGAACTGCGCAATGCACGCTCGTAAAACAGTCATTTTTTGGAATTTTTGCACCAAATTTTCAACATGGGGTTTTTGGGACCCCTTCTCATGAATGATGTCACTGTCATGGCATTATTCAGGCCTGAAGGGTGATTTCACACAGTGACTATTCAGTGACTGCGAAGTCACCCTTCGGGCCCGAATAACACCATGACAGTGACATCATTCATGAGAAGGGGTCCCAAAAACTCCATGTTGAAAATTTGGTGCAAAAATTCTAAAAAATGCCTGAGATATGCAATAAAGTTGAAAACCCCCTATCTAGCCCATTATACAGCTTACCAGCATTTCCTCAGTTCGCGGTCGGCTTTGAAGAGTGCAGACGTTTTCCCGGTCCACCGAAGATCGTCGCGCCGAGCTCCGGAGGTAAATATGGGTGGGGAGTGGGGAGGCAGGGTGCGCAGTGGGTGGGTGGGTGGGTGTGGGTTGTGGGAGGGGCTGGGAGAAGGCCGTGGACCGTTTTATTTTCAGGTAAAAAAAAAAAAAAGACAACGAGGGACATTTGCCACGCTGGGGTGGGCTCAAGCATGGCACAAGGATGGCTGGGAGGGGCCGTGGAGCCGACGGGGGATTTGGCACCCCCGTCGGCCATTTGATCAGTTGCCACACTGGAGTGGGCTCCCAGTGTGGCACTCAGTACTTGAGGGGGTGAGGACAGTGGAGCCGACTGGGATTGGGCACCCCATCAGCTATTCTATCGGATTGCCATGCTTGGGGTGGGCACCAGCGTGGCATGTAACTTGGAGGCGCAGCACAAGCGGAGGAGATTGGCACCCATTGGCTATACGTGTGTGTGGGGGAGGGGCAGCACACAGTATGCGTGCATTTCTGTGTGTGTGTGTGTGTAGGGGAGCTGCGCAGGCAGGCGATATCTTATCGCTGCTCACTGAAGCGTCAACTCCCCCTTTCAACTATGCCACTGCATTTTGGAGCTTATCATAGACAGCTCCAGCATGCATTGGCTTACAGGGGCCGCGCCTGCCAACACACTGACTGAATTGGAGGAGGAGGTGACACACATCCGAAATCTCGGATGATGGCACTATGTTTCTTGCACATGCGTGCAAGAAAACATAAAAATGGACTGCATTACTGTCAATTCAAAAGTGATGCTTACTGTATCTTGGTAGAGCAGGGGTGACAAGAAACATCACAATAAGCACATCACCAAATATGGGAAGTGGTCACCCCCTGCCTCTGTAACTGAAACTAGGTGGGCAAACTAAACCTGGGGGTAATCATATCAGATGACCTTAAGGTTAGCAAGCAATGTGAGACGGCAGTAGGGAGGATTGGGGGTATACTGGGATGTATAGGGAGAGGCAACAGCAGCAGAAAACAGGAAGTTGTTATCCCTCTGTACAGACAGTTGGTGAGATTCCATCTGGAGTACTGTGTCCAGTTCTGGAGACCCCATCTCCACAAGGACATAGACAGGATAGAGGTAGTCCAGAGGAGGGCAACTAAAATGGTGCAGGGTCTGCAAGAGAAGCCGTATGAGGAGAGACTAAAGGAGCTTAATATGTATACCCTTGAGGAAAGAAGGGAGAGGGGGGACATGATAGAAACTTTTAAGTACCTCAGTGGAATCAACAAAGTCCAAGAGGGTAGCATCTTTCAGAAAAAGAGACTTGCAAGAACAAGGGGACACAATTTAAAGATAGAAGGAGGGTGGTTCAGGGGCAATGTGAGGAAGTATTATTTCACAGAGAGGGTAGTGGATGCATGGAACAGCCTTCCTGAGGAGGTTGTGGGGTCTAAAACTGTGGGAGAATTCAAGAATGCATGGGACAGACATAAGGCAATTCTTGTGGGGGGTAGGAAGAAATAGGCGGTTGGTTAACTAAGATCTGAGGCCTATCCTGTAGGCAGGGAAATGGGCAGACTAGATGGGCCAAGCGGTCCTTATCTGCCGTCAAAGTCTATGTTTCTATGTTTCTATGTTTTGACTCTGTTTGTGTGTGGGTGGCTGGGGAGTGGAAACACAGACAGACACCAACCTCATCTAGTGACTTTTAATTAAAGCGCCACATTACAAGACAATCACAAGGACTACTATTTGATTCTTTCTCCTAATAATATTTTCTTTTACTGTTTTCTATGTACAGTTTGTATGTGCATTTTTTTAAACTTCTTTACCGATGGGCCCATTTTATAAGTGCAATAAAATGCTCCAAGATGTGAGTTAGGGCCTGATAAGAACACTTACTAGGTGCTAAAGACACTCAGCACAAGCACCTCGTACCTCATAATGCACTAGGGGCATGCTTTTATCTAGCCCTAACCCACACCTTGGAGTGTCTTATTGCTTGCATATAGCACTTTTGTCCTTCCAGTAGTTACAGTGAGGGCACAAATGATCTTTGACTTTTTACTCTGATGATACTGTGATCTTTATCTTTCAGCCACTGTCAAATAAAAACGGTTCTATTTTTGGGATTTTACTGCAGTTATTTCAGTATCCAATGTAGAACATTTGTCCTTAATTGTAACCTGGTGCTTTTCCTTTTACTTTACCTCAGATTTTTCTAATTGTCACCATGGTGATTACGTTTTTGAGATTAGGTGTTTCTACATTTTTCTATTCTCACTCCCCCATCACTGTTTCTGGCCACCCTAACTATAACTGCCATTCCATTTTTCTTACTATTTTGTTATATTTTGGTGGCATCCAATCTCACTGGTTGGTTTATACAGCCACTCATATTGCTTTTGCCCCTAATCTTAACTCAGAAAACCATCATGATTATAAGTTGGAAAATTGAATCATGGAATTCACCTAACTAGGAATTCAATGTGGTTTAAAGCAGCAGTACTACAAAATCAGGAAGTAAGCAATCAAAATTCTGTTTTTCAGCTGTAAGCATGCAGCCAAAGTTCCAGTTTCCATACCTGTAACTATTTTTTTCCAGTCATCTTTAGTTTTTTAGATATTTGCAATTTATTTGAAGTGTTGTAGCGCTACAACAAATATGGCCGCTGATTAATTTCAGCTGCGCTTTTTCTTCAGGTCGCATCACATCTTTTGACAACAGCAGAGGGTCCCTCTGCTGACCATTCCCGATGTCCCTGCTAGTCATTCACATGTGCAGTTGGCAGCAGAGGGGGTTCCAGTGCAACATGCTTACTGGCAGAAATGTAAACAAAAGCAGAGAATAACCAAGCAAATTACTCGGCGATAGTACAATGCCGGCGAGAAAGAGTACCAGGTATATGATTAGCAGGGCACAGGGAATACACTGTCGAAAAAGTGCAAATTTTTTTTTTCGTAGTACTGCTGCTTTAATGGACCTTGTGAGAGGACTGAACTGGTACTTCGTATACAGGGACACTAGTCAACCATTTTTACTATTTGTGTGCTTCCCAATATTGTAAGATACTGTAGTTTCATTTTCTAACCATCCTTGGATACAACTTTTGCAGATCACAGCAAGTGATTTTGTAATGGGTTTTAACATTAATTCTTTATATATATTTTCTAGCACTGTTACTCAGTGGTGCATATAAGCAAATGGTTGCTGCAGCTTTGAGAGTTATAGTTGTTTGTAGACCAGTAATGCACCAGACTCACAACTGAAGAAGAAACAACAGGTCCTGAATCACCTGGGTATACATTTTGCTTGAACTCAGACCCATCAATCAATGCATTTCAGCACTTTTACTTGAGTATCTCTGATTTTGTTTGCCCTGCCAACATCTGTCTGGTGGAATGCTCCCTCTACTGCTTTTATTTTACTTGCCCGGCTCCTTGGCTTCAGAAGGGGCCTCGTGCCCCATTACTCCATCTGTCAGGTCCTGCCACTAGGATCCCAGTGGCTTCATTGTGCTCATGATGGCTGGGGGTGCATGCATTTTCCCTCATTTTCTCCCTATCCCCTTAGGGTGCTGGTGCAGAGGACGTTCATCCAGATGAATGATGTGCTGATGCACGTCATCGTCAAGTACCTGACAGCATGCTCCCTCCCCAACTCTTTGAGAGCCATGTGCCCCTACTAAGCATTCATCCACTGGCAGAGGAGCTACGGGTGCTTGCACAATCTGGTAACCCACCCCAGCTGGAGGAGAAGAGCATCTATTAGGAAAATCAGCCCTCCTCCCCTTATCCAACCTCTGGTGGTCCGATTCTGTTCCCGTACCCAGGTCACCGGCATAGCAGGAGGTGTGGCATCCAGTGCCTCAACTCTCAGCACTACTGGGCTGTTCCTCTCTGCTTTTTAATAATCCTCTGTTAGAACTGGGCACCAACCTCTATGTACACATACTCAGGTTTTGTTTCCCTTGTTAAAGATTGGTAGGTGGCAGGGCAGTGTACAGAACTGGTGCTGTGCATCTATGTGTCCCCAAGCTTATTATCCTGTATGCTGTAGTTGTCAGCTGTAAAACTGTAAGACGACAAGATAGTGCAAAAAGATGGCCTCAACTGTTCTTGGTAGTGCTTCACTTAAGATATTGATTGACACGAGGGAACCAGATGCTGAGCAGTACTATATTTATTGTGTACAGTAATTATACATATGTTATATGTAGACTCACTGTTCCCCAAATGTCTTAAGTTTCATACTTACTGTACTGCTGTTATGTGGTAAATTTATGTAACCACCCCACCCATGAGGTGATTAATCCATAAAATATGCACACCACTCTCTTCTGATGGAAAGAGTAATGTAGATAGATATAGCTAAGGTGTGGTCAGGTCTTTCACCATTTGGATGTCTGGCATCTGGGTTCATGGTGCTTAAGAGTTCTGGCATAGTGTGGTGCTCCAGTTGTGGAGACTCTTTTGACACCTAAGCTGCCATGGTGTTGCCCCACTTGAAAACATATAGCTATTCCACAAGTGATAACAGGAGACCTGATACAATATAACACAACCAAAAACCTAATGAAAATATACAGTACGGTAGGAACACTATGCAGTGATAGCAATAGAGACAGTAAATGCAATAAAACAAAGAATGGTTTTATTAAAGGGAACAGGAACACAGGAATAGCACACTGAAAAAGGAAAATGAAAAGTAGATCATGCAAAATAATTGATGGCAGTTTACAGGTTTGAATCCCACCACTTTCAGAACACAGTAAATCCCACATTCCCAAACAACCCCTTCCCACTAGTGCAGCAGATGACTAAAGTCCCTCGGATTTTTTAATTATGTTATTTATTTATTTATTGAAATTTCAGATAACACCTTTGAGAATAAGATCATTTCATAGGTTCCACGTCAGACAACAATGCATACTGGAAAAATATGAGAAGGAGAACAAACAAAACAAGGAACTATACAAAACATTATAAGAGTGTATAACTAGAAAAGTTCCAGTACTTGTGGCATTTTACAATGTATGCCAAGGTGCATATTTGATTAAAACCTGGAATTCAAAGGGTCATATTAGTGGGGGTGGAGTCTTATGAAACGACCCTGCACAGGAAAATGAGAACAGACTTAGCCTAATGTCTAATAATCAACAAGAAGAGGATGCTGAAACGTTGAAGACCTGATGGAGGTACAATGTGAAAATCAATTAATTGATTTAATGAGTGATGCAGATCCATGAACTGATTCCCAAAATGCAGGCAGTTAAAGGATGAAAGCAAACAAACTCTTAAAAAAGTTTCATACAGAGGTATATCAGACTCTTTTTATATACGCCTTTCATGATTGGGCAGTCATGGCCCAGTCTGTTGAACTGCTGTAAGCCTTATCTATCTATCTATCTATCTATCTATCTATCTATCTATCTATCTATCTATCTATCTATCTATCTACCTACAAGAAGTACAGTGCCAGCCCTGATCTGTTATCATGAACCCAAAGATGTATCCGTACAGCAATATTTTAGGAGGATGCCTTCCACTCTGGTTTTGCAACCACTATTGGATAAAGAAGTGGTGGACCCAATGCATTGTGCATGCCATGATGAAACCTAGGTAGTCCATGTTGGTTCTTTCAATCCATTACAGGTAATTCCTTTCCACAAACATAAAGTCTGGCAGTCAATCAGGGCTGTAGGTATCTGGGCCCTTTACAGGGATGAATTCCTGCAACAAGGTCTCTGGGAAGAACATGCTGGCTTCTCCCATAGAAAAGGAGTTTCAGCAAGGCAGTCCTGGCTCAGAACAAGGCTGATGGTCAGAGCAGGTACATTAGGAATCAAGCTTTGAAGCTGTTTGGTAAAATTTTAGTCTTGGAACACAGGTGGCACTCAGCTCAGAGTTTGAGCTGCGGAGCTCTGTCTTCCTCACTTGGTCAGTTATTTCTGAATCTCCTTGGGCACTCTGAGTACAGTAGTTCACACTCACAGTGTCAATCTACATTGGCTAAATCTTCATGCAGAGGAGGTTATTAATCAAATTAATCCTCTGATTAGTTGAGTCTGTTACAAGAACCTTTGAATGTCTCTAGTTGATCCAGAGGCTTTCTGGGCATGGAGGAGTGACCTCTAACCCTTTCCATAGTTCTATGGGGCCAGAGGGTCCACAATTCAAGATTTCAATATTCTTAGAGTTCAAAGGCCTCACCACTATCTCCTCCTCCTCCTCCTCCTCCTCCTCCTTCTCCTCCTCCACTTACTTGGTGATATTCAGCCCAACCCTGGCCCTTCCACTCCCCCCTCTTCTTCTCCATTACCTAATGGCCTCAGACTTTGACAACTCAATGCAAGGAGTCTGCTTCCCAAGCTTGATTCCCTTAAAGTCTGGGTTTCTGAATATTCCCCTGACCTACTCTGCATATCAGAAACCTGGCTTTCCTCTAGAGTTCCAGACTCTCAGCTATCCCTTCCGGACTTCCACCTCTTTCGAAAAGACCATGGCAAATGGGGTGGCAGTAAAGCCATCTACGTTCACCAAAATCTATTGTGTTCTGTCTCTGTTTTTGAATTTTTTCCCTCCTCGCATGAGCTCCTTCTGATTAATCTCAAGTTCTGCTCCTCCCTCACCATCTTTGTAGGAGTGATGTATGCATCTCCCCAAATCTCTCTTCCCTCTCTTGTTAACATTATCTCATCCCTTGTTTCTCTATTCTCTTCTGGTGAAGTTATTCATCTCAGAGACTTTAATCTTAACTGGTCCTCTCCTATCCTCAAGCCTACCATTGAAAAAATAGAGTCTCTGCAACTTTGTCAGCTAACAAAGGAACCAAGCTGGCCAAATCCACTCTCCCTCAACACTCTGTCCTGTACTGGGTGCTCTCTTTCCACCCTTGCCACATTACTGCTGCTGTTATTCTTCCAGATGCCTTCAGTGACCTCTAGATAACTTATTATGTCAGCAACATATGTATGTCTCAGTCTGCCAAACTACCTCTGGCTTAGGTCCTTCATGTCTCTCAACTCTGTTGCCCTCATCCGTGATCATACCTCTCTGACTGGTCTCTCATCTGCTCTGCTCTGCTCCTGATATTAATTTGTCTCTTTCCCCCACCCTTCTGCTATATCTGAAACAAGGTATGGAATACTCATGCCTCCTCCTCATAAAATTCAGAATCACACGCTCCCCCTGCCCCTGGATATCAGTTGATATCATCTAGCTTTGCAAGTCCCAAGATCTCACCTGGGCATGCTACAAATCCTCCTTTTCTACCTCCGATCTCCTGTGCTACGGGTCCTTATGAAGTGCTCTTATGAAGGCAATTAGAGCAGGGAAAGCCTGATATTTCAAATCTACCCTTAAACACAACCTCAACTCCTCCTCCAAATTCTTCAAAGCCCTTCACTTCCTCTATGATCCCCCTCCTAAGTCCCCCCTCCCAAACTGCTTGTTGATGGTTTACCAGGCTCAGTCACCCTCCTCCGTTGCTTCAATACTCAATTCCTTTTTCACTACTAGTGCTCTTCCCACAAGCTCAGTCCCTATGCCCCCATCCTCTCCTACCCCTTCTCAGTCTAAGGGCTTCTACTTTTCTCCTGTGTCTGTGCAAGAAGTTTTCCATGCCCTCCTTTTGCTCAATACACCAAATCCAGCCAGACCACTGCCTCAACCCCAGTATTCCCCAGATCTCTGCCCCTGCCATTGCTCTACCACTGTCCCACCTGCTGAACCTCTCTTTCACACTAGGTATTGTTCTTCAGGCCTGGAAAGTTGTCAAGATGATTCCTCATCACAAAAGTGGTTATCCATCTACTCCTGGCAACTACAGACCTATATCACTGCTACTGTCCCTGGCAAAATTGAAGAGTTCCTCATATTCACTACAATTACTGATTTCCTAAACTCCTCAGATTTCCTCTGTCCTTTTCAATCTGGCTTTAGAAAAAAATTCCTTCCTCTGTGTTACCAGCTCATGGACCAGGGAAACATCTCAGCAGCCATCTTTAGTGACCTAGTGAAAGCTTTTGATTATGTGTCTCATCCACTACTCTTATCCAAACTTCTCTCTGCTGGTCTCTCAACTCATATAGTCGACTGGTTTACGTCCTGTTTTACAGGCTGCATGCAATGTGTTCAGACTGGAGATGCTTTGTCCCCCTTCCCATTCTAGCAGATGTCCCTCAAGACTACATTTTTGGCCTTGTTCTTTTCTTTATCTTTCTTAATGACCTTTCTTCTGTCTGTGTCACTTCCCCTATCCATATGTACACCAACAACATGGTCCTCTGTGCCCATAGACATTCAATCCTGGAAGTGGAGTCTCAGTTACAGACTGACTTTCTGAGAGCACTATGCTAGATCCAGGCAAACCAGCTCAAAATAAACACCAAGAAGACCATATCCATCACATTCAATACTGCACAGAAACTTGCCAGACTTCTCCCCTCTTGTTATTTTACACCGTTGATTGCACCACTCTTGATGTTGTCCCTGCCTTCAAATATCTTGGTGTCTGATTGAACAGACATCTCAATTTCTCTGACCATATTGAAAAAATATATATATATACACACACACACACACACTACACACACACGCACATGCCAAACTCTGTCCAAAGCTAGGCACCATTTATTGGAATAAAGCCTCCCTCTCTGCTGATGTCCACTGTGAGCTGCTTTGTAAAATGATCCTCCCCAATTTTGTCTACTCCAGTGTTGTCTTTTGGTCCACCGATGCATGATCCTTATCTAGACTGGACTCCCTCTATAAGGCTTTTTGCCATTTTTGCCTCTAATGCTCCACTGCATAAACACCATTTTTCCCTCTACACTTCCTTCTCTTCACTTACACCAGCAGTATCACTGCACCTCTCATCTCCAAATTTTAGTTTGGATCCCTCCTTTCCTATCTGTCCTCTCTCCTTTCCCCTTCATCCCTGTCTTCCTATCCGCTACACTCCAGAGGTTTCTATACCTTCTCCCTCCCCATCCTCTGTCAAGGCAGCTTTCTCCTATCACCTTCCCTCCCTTGGGAACTCAGTACCAATCCCCCTTTGTCTAGCTCCATCTCTTCACTATTTAAAACATATGCTCTCCAAAACCCCCTTCCCTCTTGCTCCTGTCCATCTTCCTTTTGACAGCCTGCAGTAAGGCTCTCTGTACCTCTTATTAATTTGTCTCTTTACACACTATACATTTCCCCACTTGCCTAGAATCTATTGTATACTATTATTTCCTTACTCTCTTCTTTGTATTATTTTTATTTTATCTTTCCTGTTTATTAATGCTACTACTTATTTAGTTTATGCCTCTACCAATTTGTTCTTTTGTAACAACCGTGGATTATTCCAATTCCTAGTACTCACATCATTGTATTCTCAAGCACCTTATTTTATTTTTTTTTGCTTGAAGGTTTTTCACTTATTGTAATCTGTCTTTATATTTGCACTACCCTTCTTCCCTTTTCCCCCGGGTTGCACCTGGAAATGAGCTTCAGCTCACAATGTCTCTCCTGTTTACCAAAATCTAAGTAAATAAATAAGTACATAAATAAAACAGGAAAGATGTCTCACAAACAAATGTGGGTTAGCTCATTTACAACCATCTTCTGTATACAGTTTATATGAAAAAGAATACAATGGTCTCCTGTATACAATTTACATGAAGAGGAATACAAATTGCAATGCCCATGCTGTGTGGTCATGTTTTAATTTTTATTAGGCTGTCTGTCCCCATCGTGGCTTCTGGATATCATTAAGGTTCCCCTTGGCACCATCAAACAAAGTACCTCGGTCTGAAGTATGCCTAACCTCCTGTACTGTCTGTTAGGGTCAAGAAAATAGTGGAATATCTGAGAGCTCTCCCAGTTCTCCACTTCAGATGCGTGTGGTCATCTCCAATGCTCCCTGCTGGTTTCTGGCATTGAGCCATGAAAGGTCCATGCGACTTGACCACATTACTGATCATGCCCAATGATGCAAAGAAACAAACAGCTGCTTTGTTGTTGAATTGCCCAGTCCACCTTGTTGAATCCATGGGGACCAGGAGCAGGAAAATAGGTTGTGGTGAGGCAGGATCGCTGGCAGAGCTCTGCAAGCAGCTTCAGTGTAGGAGCAAAGGTAAGTCCCCAGCTGAAGGGGGTGTTGTATATATTTGTATGTAGAGTACAATTCCCACAAGGCCTCCTTGAAATGGTGCTATGTATATCCACGAAGAGTCCCCTTGTCTTCATTTTCAGTTTCTTTTTTAGAAATAAGTTAACCAAGATGAGATGCAGCATCTCATTTTCAGTGAGTTCCTGCTTCTACCCACATTAGCAGTTTGGTGGACAGGAGCACAGGGATTTTACAGTAAATGACTTGCCCAAGCTTACATTGTGAGTATTTAGCTCTAGAGGGGTTTGAGCATGTTATGCTCAGGTTCACAAGTCAATGCTCTAACCACAAGAACATACTACCAGTTGATAAATCAATCAACAAAACAGCAAAATAAACACCTTTTACAAATACAGTACAAGTCACATTAAACTGTTCCTCCAACTCACCGGTTTAGCATTTTACAATGAGTTGCTTAATGTGTGCACTGCTCAATGCCATGAATTAATAAAAGTTTCATAATGGTATGTCTGTAGCTGCTTTTCAGTGTCAGCTTACTTTGCAGCTCTCTGGAAACTTTATCAGTGCAGTGAAATGATAAGTGCACTCATTAAGGAACCCATAAAGATACTTAACCACTGAGTTGGAGTCCAGTTTCAGTACTGCAACATACAGAACAGTATTGAACAGCTGGCCTGGTCCAAAGGCACTTAATCAAACACCTGTACTGTGCACCTTAACTTGTACCTTTATGTGGCACTGTACTGTATATTAGTATTGGAACATGAACATATTTCTGTCAGCCCAAAATAAAGAAGTAATTTTACTTCATCCGCCCACTCCCCTCCTGACTACAGTACTGTACTGTACAACCTGATCGTGTCTCAGACCTTACTCCCCTGACTCCCATACCTTATTTAGTCATAAATTAGTACTGTAGGTTTCTTATAGAGATAATATAATGTACATATATTTTTCTTTACTATCAGTGCCGATGTGGAGATGTGGTTATGATGTGGTTATGAAGTCAGTGAAACGAGCAGGCTGCGGGAGCACAGTACTGTATGGAGCACACAACGTACCCCAGTTGGGAACAGTACTGTACATGAAAATCATGTGAAATAAATAAAATCTGTAAGTGTGTCATCTGCTGTATCTGCTGTACAGTACTGTACTGACTTCCAGTTTGTTACTACTGTACAGCAGGTCATAATAGCGAGGGCAACATATTGTAGTGAGAGGAAAAATGATGCTGACAATGTCAGAGATAAAAAACAGGTCAACACTGCAAAAGCTAACTGTGTGGAAACCCATTAGAAAGGGAACAAAAATAACAAATGTCCCACACATTAACAAATGCCACCTGCATCCCCAGCATATATATATATATTTATATCTATATATATCTATATATACAAACATCCTCTGGTGTAGTGTATGATTCAAGCAAAAAAAGTTTACCTCCAGCAAATATCAAATCCAAGTCTATGGCATCCCATTCACAACCACACAATCATCGACTCAGTCCACTAGGCTATAGAGCCAGGACAACTGCAGCACACACATTTTGTGCCTGTATGCTTTCACCATGTTCTTTACTGTCCAACCTACTCACTGTAATGCTGTCTGCTGTAATTCTATGGGCCAGGATATTCAAAACTCCGGGGATGCATGGCGCATCTAGATGTGTTGCCAAAAAAGTTGCACTGGCACATACAAATCCTATATTCAAACAGGAAGCGCGATTCCAGTGGATCAAGCATTCCATTTGAATATGGCAACCTGTGCTGGTGGCGCAAAGGGGGGTGGTGGACAATGCACTGGCACATCTCCAGGATGGGCTGAACACCGCCAATGGGGGATGCACCAGTGCATCACAGATGCACTTTGCCCCCAAAGGCGTCATTCAGACATGGATTGCAAATGAGCCCATTAGGCATGCATGGAGGAAATGGCCCTCATGCATGACCATTATGGGCTCATTTGCATGCCTGTGCCTAGCAGGATGTGCCAGGCAAGGCACCCTCCCCTGCCCAAGCCCCATCCCTCCACATGTGAGAGCCCAGCTCTGAACCCTTGTCATGGGGTTCAAAGTAAAATATAAATCCTCCAAAGTGCCTTGGTAGTCTAGTGGAACCCCGCCTCCCCTCCAGCAACCCCAATCATGGTATTCACAATTATAAAAATGATCCTCCAAAGTGCCCTGGTAGTCTAGTGGAACCCCCCCTCCCCTCCAGCAAACCCAATTGTGGTACTCATAATTATAATAAAGACCCTCCAAGTGCCCTGGTAGTCTAGTGGATCCCTCCCCATCCCCGATTGTGGTGTACTGCACAGGAATGTACCATTTCCCAGTCCCTGGAAATCCAGTGGAACCCCCCCCCGATTCCTGAACCCCAATCATGGTAACACACCCTGAGAACCATTTTCTATAGTATAGTGGTCCTCCACCCTTCCACCCACTCAGGCACCCACATCCCACCCCGCTCCCCCCATCTCAGTATGGTCAGCCAGCCAGCAAGCAGCATAGCCCCCCGGTACACCACCATGGCCGCCCACTGACTGAACTGTCATAGACAGTGTATAGTATAGACTACATGCTTATTGGTTGCTGGAGGGGAGGGGGGTTCCACTGACTAACAGGGAACTTGGAGGGTCTTTTTATTAATCATGGATACCTTGATTGGGTTTGCTAGAGGGGAAGGGGTTCCACTGGATTACCAGGGCACTTGCAGGGTCTTTTTATTAATTATGACTACTGCGATCCGGGTTCAGGGATGGGTGGGGGTACCACTGGACTACTGGGACTGGTGCAGGCTGCTGTGCACCTGTGTGCAGCACTACAGTCTTCCTGTGGGTGGCCAGATGTTAGGCATGCTTTTGCCATGCCTAACTTTGTGCTGCTCATCTCCTGCATTTGGGCAGCCCAACTCTTCTGAATATCACAATGCACGGCATATTCATGGGCATGCCCCTCAACTTGAGCCACATATATTAATGTTGGGCCATGTCCCATCTCAATTTGAGTTGCTCATCTCCCTCTTTTGAATATGGGAGTTTGGAGAAACTTCTGAGATGCACGGCTCATCTCTGTTTGTGCCAGAGATGTGCCGCTCATCTCTTTTGAAAATGTGGGCCATGGTGCTCTTCTTCCTCTCATATTTTTGGCCTTGCTATTTTTACTCTTGTTACTGTTACTTTTTTACATTTTGCTCTCCCTGTTGTGACTCGAGACCTTGGGTTTCTCTCTGATGTGACTCTCCACACTGGTGCTACAGTACGGCCTCTAACTCTCTGTAACTACAGCACTGTAAGCAAATAAAAGAAAAACTAAACATACTAAATAAATAATTTAAGAAGTCAGTGGGTCACTGAGAGGCATGGGACAGTGGGGATTAGCAGATCGGTGATACAACGCCGAGGTAATATACAGTACAGTACTGTACAGTAATAAGCTTGGGCATCTTAAATTCTGTTTTACAGAAAAGGATGAGCCTAAAATAGTAATAACAACATAAAAAACAAATGTAAACTGTTAAAGTGGGTACAGTAAATTTGAGGCTATTCATAAATAGTGAATGCTAGTAATTACTGCATTTCAGATGCTTTTGAAAATGGGGAGCTGAAGGGAATTTACAGTGGCTGAAAGTGCACTGCATGTGCATTGCATTAGAGTTGATGATTGGTTGAAAAAAAGAGTTTGTAGTTAAGCATATTGAAGTGCTACTGTATTGCCAGCACATAAAAACAATGCCAGAGCAGTGAGCTGGAGAAACAGTTTAATGTGACTTGTACTGTACCGCAAATAAATTATATAACTTAATTACAAACAGTTAAGATAAATTAAACAATTTATATAAAAGTGTCTTGCAATATCCTCATTATTTGTTATGCAGGTAAAAGACTATATCCAAAAATCAGACTTAAATGTCTCAAGACCCAGTGACTGCTTTATAGTGAGCAACTCCTAGACAACAACATATGAATTTAAACTGGGGGAAATTCTCTGGGTTGGAACAGCTGGGGTGCAATAAGAGTCTATAGGATAATGGATCTGCTCTAGCCTGATTGGAATATCCTTGACAGATTTGAAGGTCTCACTAGATGTCATCACTACTCATGCCAAGATTTTTAGAGGTTTCTCAAACTCATCAGCTATCTATGGAGTCACTTAAGGATAATCCACCGAAAGGGTGGGACCGACTCCACACTTGTATCTCAGTGGTTAAATTTCACCAGAGGGGAGGCATCTACAATATCAGGAGATAAGGATGACCTTCCCATTGCTGTACAAGCCTAGAGGGAGCAGGAGATGGGGTAAGCATCTTGGACTCTGAGTGGGAGAAATGCTGTTGCCGGGGCCACCAAGCATGCCAAGGTATTAAGATCAGTCTCATCTGGAAAAAAATGTGAACCCATTGGCACAGGACCACTAGTAAGCAGCACAGGTTGGGAATAATGGACCACAATAGATGAGGGAGATGTGTCTCAAATTGAGGCACACTAACTCATATGCAATGGTCATCTTCTTTGCAGAAGTCCGTCTGAGAGTAGCTAAGGATAATTGTCAATGTATATTGGGGGTAACAATTCCATTAGAAAGGGAGAGCCTGCTCTTAGGTCACCAAACTCAGGTCATGGGGCTGAAATCCAGTGTGAGCAATTGGTTAATTGCAGCCACAACTGAAGCAAAAAGTCTTACCCTCTCTAAGTGGAGGTCTCTGGTCAATCAAGGGTGCAGGAAAGAAGCAGGGTATGTAACACATTAGCCACATACAGAATGAAAGATTGAGCCATTTACACCCTGTACCCTGTTTTTTTTTAATGGCTGCTAGGAATTTCAATTTTCAATCTCATTTGTTTACCAGGTCATAACGCATTGGATATAGTATAGCTGTAACTGCTGTTCAGACACCCACACAACTAATTTCACTGTCTGGGGCTTGAACAAATTAGTTGACCCAAGACATGATGGATCTCCTATGCAAACAGAAGTGAGAATATTCTGCTAATCTGAATTTAACTGCAAACAGTGTTGTTGCTCACCTGTCGAACTGTTGTTTGTATTACTGTTACTCATATGTGGAAATAACTAATAAATAATTTAATTAAAAAAAGAAAACAACATTGGCAGATGAAATTAAAAATAAAACAGAAACATTAATCATCTGTAAGCCACATAAATTCATCAACTTAAAGAGTCTGTTCACTTGAATACAAATCAGTCTGTCATTCACAGCCAAGGCACAGCTGCCTGAGTCCTGATAAAGACCAGTGGAAGAGCAGCCTTAAGTCTGTCTAGTTGCCCTATTTTAGTAAAGAGGCAATTCTTTGGGCTCCTGCACAGACACATTCTCCATAAATGCAAACATATGTGACCTAATCTGGCAGTGGCATTTGTTAGTCTTTCAGCCTTCTCAGAAAAGTTGTGGGGGCCCATGGAACTGGGAGTGGGTGCACATGGCTAGATAGTGGACTCCCAAACATAAGCTTTAATTTTTATCAAGTTACTAGGAATCCCTGCTTTGTATGGCCAGGAGACCTGTACTTCGGAGGGCTGTTGATATAACAGTTCCAATCTGCTGTGTTATCCCCTTTGCACAAATGTTTTAATTGTAATGTACAGTACTTTGACTCCTTTTCTGTTGAAGAGGCATTTTTAATTTAATTATAAATCATGGCAGCATTCTTAGTCAGTCATGGTTATTTATTTCTAAACATTCTGAATACTCTTATAACCAGAAGAAGCTGACTCATGATAAAAGTTCTAAAATAGAGATGGGACAAGTTTTAATTCTCTGGCAAAGTTCTGGCAAAGTTTTTATTTAATTATTCATTTATTTATTTCAGTACTCAGAAAACCATTTGCACTCAGAGCTCTTTACACACAGGTTCCATGTCAGGACATTTCAGTACAACAGATAGGTGAAATTATACAAAGCATTGCAAAAATACAAAGGTAAACATACCGGATTATACTGTATATCAAACAGTTCAGGTCACAGGAAAACAGACAATTTACAGTGCCCAATGGTGAAACCAGTCAGTTGTCAGCAAACAACAGGTTGTGTGGAACACTGCTAACTGCTAAAGAAAAAAAGAAAAAAAGAAAAAAAGGTGTAAAGGGGAGGAGCCCAAGTGCAATGGGCAAAAGAAGAGCATAATATCCATATAGCAGTAGGGATTGGGGGGAGGTGACTAGACTGGAGGCAGAGGGAGAGGGTGCTAGGTGTGTGGGGGGAGCAGGATGGCTGACTCAGGGGAGAGAGGGAAGGGTTGAGGAGGCAGGGGATGGAAGTAGTGATGGGGGGGTGGAAAGGTGGTGCTAGCGATGGCAGGCACATCAAGATTCTCATATCATAAGGAGCTTCAAGTTTATTTTTGAAAGTACCCAGTGTAGGCAGGTGCACAATGTTCTTCTGGAGGGAGTTGAACCACAGCTGTGCAACGGTACGCAAAGGAAAGCAAAGTTGCCAAATCCACCTCTGCAGAGCAATCTGGAAAGTTTTCCCATAGTTATGGAAATTAGCCTAGGAAACTTCTTCGGTAACTTCGCCGGTAACTCTGCCAATCATGGAACTTTGCTGGTAACTTCTCTTTACTCCCTCCTGCCCATAAATGTCTCCTTACTCCTTCCTGTCCATAACTTCTCCTTACGCCCTCCTGCCCATAAACTACTCCTTACTCTCTCCTGTTAATATCTTCTCCTTACACATAGAGATGGGTGAAGTGGCCCCAAATTTCTCCGGGGAGTGCTCCGCGGAGTGAAGATGAATTCGTGGAGTGATCTGCAACGGAAAGCAGATTACTTCGCATTACAAATGAATAACGCGAAGTCCATTGAAAACAATGACTTTGCATTACTCCGCCTTCCCAAACCAATACTCCAACCAATTCTTAAGGGGAAGTACATTGAAAACAATGTATTTCACCTCACTTTGCCTTGTTTTTAAACTCCAAAGGTGAATTTTGCAGTGATTCATGGGATTTCAGGTCACATGGGCTCTAGATTGTTCTGCACAGCCTCAGTTTGGGGTAGTGTGTGTATGAAGCTGTAGGAGACAATCTGCTCTGAGAGCTCTCTGCAATTCAAGCCTTCTAAAAGCTGTTAAAAAAATATTTTTTAGTCATTTTTTTGCAGGAACTTTAGTTCATCGATTATAAGAAACTCTCCTGTGCTCATATCATCAAGCGTTTATTGTTTGTGTGTGGATTTTGAATGTTAATGTACAACATTCAGTCTATGTACTGAGAGACAGTGGAAGTGTGCATTGGGGGAGGGGCGTATCTGTGGTGTAGATAGATTAACTTGGAGAAAAAGACAGTGCTTTCTGTTTTGGTGATATTTTTCCTGTATAACTGTGTTAATGTACACACAGCAATATTTTCAATAATTCTTGCCATTTTTTTGCTGACTGTTGTGGTGCAGCAGTGAATAATTTTAGTTTGTTTAAAATATGTGGTTATATTACTGAAGTTTACAATTTGCTACACATTACTTAGTGTGTGTGTGAGTATGTGTGTGATGCTTGTCATCAAATCAGACATCTTTTATTGTGCCACATAATTTCAGCAAAGTGAACCTGCTATCCACTGCAGCTGTGTAATTTTTGTACTTTGTGGTATCTTTACTGGTATTAGAACTAGTGACTGTTACTGCAGCAGTGCAGTACACTGCCCCCCCCCCCGCGGCCTGCCCCAACCGGCAAAGATATTGTTTTCCAGATTTTAATTTCTGATGGTGAGCGTTAGTTAGGTGTTGTGCCTTTGCATCTGCATCTCTTCAGTGCACAGTGCAATCTTAATCTGTCTGTGCATTTGCATCTCTTTAGGGCCCAAACTCCATCTCTAACTTAAGTCACAGTTGTTTCTTTGGTTTTCCTTCAGAGTACTGGACAGGTGTGGTGCATAATTCTGCATGAACATTGTACTCATTAATATGCGCTTTTAAGTCAGGGCCATCATTACAAGTCACTCGTGATACAAATCACGTTCTTCATCATCACGGTCACAAATCCAGTCACAAATCACGATTTACGATCACGTCACAAATCACATTACTTTTTTTTAATAGTTATTTGGATGTATTGTAAGCCTGTTTTGTAGTATCTCTCCATGCTTCACCATCCCACCATTGTACTCATTAATGTTTGTTTTCAAGTCGGGGAGTCTTGTGCCACACCTCATTGGGGCCCAGTGAAGTACAGCCGTAGGCATTCATGTTTCTTCATCATCACGGTCAAAAATGCAGTCACAAATCATGATTTATGATCATGTTACGAATCACAACATTAATTTTTTTGATAGTTACTTGGATGTATTGTAAGCCTGTTTTGTAGTATCTCTCCAGGCTTCACCATCCTACCATTGTATTCATTAATAAATGTTTAAGCCAGTGAGTTGGACAGTATCTGCAGTACATACAAAGACTGGAAAGAAGACTGACTGCACACATGCAGTTTAGCACAGTATACTTGCACTGCTCAGAATACAAAGTGTCACGCATATGGAAGACAACAAAAAAGGGCATAATTACATACAAGGGTCAGGGATGATGGAGGAATACATTTTATAACATAGCAAGGAAGGTGTGGGGGGCACATGGTGTGAGAAAAAAAGTAATGTGGGATCCCATGGTGATCCAGCAGCAGTTCCAGCATGGACATAATTTGCACATGATGTCCCCCTATGCGATCCAGTCACTGCTCCACAGCACTCACCCTCTTGTTGTTCTCCTTGACAGCACTCCAAAGAACTGCCAAGTCAGCCTGTGTTACATGCAGTTCTCTGGGTTCCACACATTCTACAGGCTGACCTGCTGGTGGTGGTGGTGGTGGGGGTTGGGGTGCTGGTAGAGCAGCAGGTGCTGCTGTGGCCCTCCTCTTCTTAGGGATGCTGCAATGCACAGCTGCACTCTCTGCCACAGAATGGCCAGCAGGTGCAGACATGGTCCATTCTGTGGCAGCCTGCCACTCCAACTGCTGGTGATTGAGCATATGGGTGCACTGGCCCTCAGTCACCAGGTGAGTCCCCCGGGGGCCATGGTGCACCTCCACCTCACATAGGCAGCACTTGACCACACTGCTGCCCCCCCTACACAGTCAAAAACTGCCAAACAATGAAGGTGGGGAGGACCAGGCACAGGCAGGAGATGGCCAGATGAACTGGCTGCCGGCAGGTCAAGGTGCTGAACAGGGATGGGATCCACACCTGGGCCCATGGGAACAGGCACATCCTGCTCCAGAGGACCTTTTGTTGGACTTGGTGGTGGTTCAACTGCCTCAGAGTCAGGACAGGAGGCGGTGCTGGTCCTGCTTCTGGAGGGGGGGACACTCACAAGTTTCGAGTGGTCCAACAGGAATGGTGCCCATGCCCTCCACACATGTGCATGGTATGATGCTTACCACTACCACGCTCTCCCAGAGCTGCCCCCAACCCAGACATTCCCTCACCCTGGTCCATCTCTCCTACTGAGCTCCCTCAGTCTGAGCAATCACTACTCACACTGTCACACACACACACCACAGTCACACAGACAAACAACTAACTACTTATAAAGGTAAGAAAAATTAAATTTACAGAAAGAACAAATTAAGTAAAAAACTACAGAAAAGGCAAAAAAATGTAGCTTTTAAAAAAGCTGTTGGGTCTAAATCAAAGTTTAAATCTCCTCCTCACTCTGATCTCAAAGTATCAGCAGTCACAAAACACACTACTCTCTCTCTGTCTGCACAGGTGAAGTAAAAGTGTCTGCTTATATGACTCACTTTCTTCCTGCTAACTACAGATCATGTGACTTACAGTACTGCAAGCCATGTGATGTGTGGGGGCTGCAATCTGAAAACACCAAGTGGATCACTTAAAACATAATGAGGAATGCAAAGTCCATTAAAAACAATGACTTTGCCTTACTTCACATTGCCATTCCGACTTAATACGAAGTGGTAATGACAAGGCGGAGTGAGCACTTTGCATTGCCCACTCCGCATAGCGGAGTGGCAACACAAAGTGCCCACTTCGGATTCACTTCGATGGCGGAATTTAAATTCGCTGCATCTCTACTTACACTCT
The DNA here is from genome assembly GCA_016271365.2 of Neoceratodus forsteri. NCBI lineage: Eukaryota > Metazoa > Chordata > Ceratodontiformes > Ceratodontidae > Neoceratodus > Neoceratodus forsteri. Next base: position 1,121,513,246 of record CM057455.1, on the reverse strand, counting down.
CTTGCCTGTAACTTCTCCTAACACCCTCCAGACCACAACTTTTCATTACTCCCTCCTCCCATAATTTTTCTTTACTCCCTCATGCTCACAACTTCTTATATATTTCTCCTGCCATAGCTTCTCCTTACACCCTTGTCTATAATGTCTCCTTACTCCCTCCTGCCCATAACATCTTCTTACATATCTCTCCTGCTCATAACTTCTCCTTACTCCCTCTTACCCATACTGTAACATCTCCTTATATATTTCTCCTGCCCATAACTTCTACCTACTCTCTTCTGTCCATAGCTTCTCCTGCCCATAACTTCTCCTTACTCCCTCCTGCCCATACCTTCTCCTTACACCCTCCTGCTCATAATTTCTCTTTATGCCCTCCAACCCATAACTTCGCCTTATGGTCTCCTGCCTATAACTTCTCCTTACTCCTTTCTGCCTATAACTTCTTCTTACATATCTCTCCTGCCCATAACATCTCCTTACTCCCTCCTGCTCATAACTTCACTTTACTCCCTCCTGCTCGTACTGTAACTTCTCTTTTCTCACTCCAGCCCAAAAACCTCTTACTCCCTCCCTCCTGCCCATAACTTTTCCTTATGCTTTCCTACCCATAACCTTTGCTACTCCCTCCTGCCCATTCTTCTCCTTTCATGCTCTTGACCATAACTTCTCCTTACACCTTCCTGCCCATAATTTATCCTAACTCCCTCCTGCCTATAACTTTTCCTTATGCTCTTTGGCCCATAACTTCTCCTTATTCCCTCCTGCCCATAACTTCTCCTTTCTCCCTCTTGCTCGTAACTTCTCATTATGCCTTCCTGCCCATAACGTTTCCTTACTCCCTCCTGCCCATAACTTCTTCTTACAAATCTCTCCTTCACATAATGTCTCATTACTCTCTCCTGCCCATAACTTCTCCTTATGGCCACCTGCCCATAACTTCTAGTTAATCTCTTCTGCCCATAACTTTTCCTTACTTCCTCCTGCCCATAACATCTCCTTACACTCTCCTATCCATAACTTCTCCTACTTCCTCCCACCTATAACTTCTCCTTATGCCTTCCTGTCCATAAACTTCTCCTTAGTCCCTACTACCCATAACTTCTCCTTACTTACCCCTCTTCTTATCTTCTCCTTACTCCCTCCTGCTCATAAACTACTTTTTTTAATGTTATTCTTTGTTAACTAGATAAGGCCTACAAGGCACAGGTGCCTGCTTTCAGAGGTGACCCGGGAGCACTGGAGAGGTTAAGTGACTTACTCAGAGTCACATAGTATGCAAGTGGAGGTTGTAGAACTCAAACCCAGGTCTGTCTTCTGGATGTACCAAGCTCATTCACAGCTTGTTACTCTAACCTCTAGACTATACTGCCAGCCACAGCTTTAGAGATGGGTGAAGTTTTATTTCACTGGAAAAGTTGGCAATGTTTTAATTCACAGGCGAAGATGCCAGCTTTGCACTCTGTGAATTTATCCAAGTAAGGTGAAGATAGACTTCGCCCAGTAGATTTACTTCATGGATTGCAGGGAATTCACAGATTAAGTTGTGGAGCAAAGTTTTTCAGCTTCACCATCTCTATTCTAAAACATTGAAGTTGTAAGTTCAGTTAGCATAGTCCATTTCCCGTACTGAAGTTTCTCTAAGTTTCTGCAAAGTACTGTGAAACATTATGACTAAAATTCAATCTCCTTTTTTAAATGGAAATCTTTACTTTAATTTATAATATGTTTAGATGTGCAGTTATTTTTTATAAGTGTTTCTTCCCAATTCCTCTTTATGCCAGAACTGCTCATCTTCACTTCACAGTTTTCTCACCCAAAGAACTGAAGAAGGCACTCTTACAATTATGAGGCAAATTAACAACATATTCGATAAGTAATGCTACAGCTACAGTTGATGGGGTGGAGCACTTACGCCTGCACCCCAAAGCAGGTTTCAAGTTCAGTACACTCTGCATATCTTTTTCTATCCTTTGGGGTCTTTAGTAATTAGTACTACTGGATACATATGATCAGAATCACAACTAATATATACAGCTGAAGTGATCAAGCACCTAAAAGAAAACCTGGCTAACCTTGAGAGGTTGGGGGGGGAGTTATAGCAACTTGGAATAAATGCAAAGAAAGGAAAGTCATACACATAGGAGCTACAAACCCAAGGATTGAGTACAGCCTGAAAGGGGTCCTAGTAACCAAATTAGGGGAAGAAAAGGATATGGTGGTGACTATTGCTAGTGACTTGTACAAGAAGGCAGCAGTGAAAGTCACTAAAATGCTGGGCTGCATTGCCAGAGGAATCACCAACAGGCAAGATGAAGTCATTTTACCACCATGCAGATCACTGGTGTGGCTGTACCTGGAGTACAGTGTGCAGTACTGGCAACATCCCTACCTGAAAAAGGACACCTACTTGCTAGAAATGGTCCAGAGGAATGGAACAAAGATAGTTACAGGTCAGCAGGGCAAGTCATACAAGGACAGACTGGTGTACCATAAAATGTACTCACTGGAAGAGAGGAGGGAAAGAGGGAACATGATTGAGACCTTTAAGTGCAAATTGGGTATTGACTGGGTGAACAAAGAGGGCCTTTTCAGTCTTAATGGAAGCACAGCTATGACAGATCATTGTCTTAAATTGGAGAAGGAAGGTTCAAGAGAGTCTGGGACACATTTCTTCTTGAAGAGAGTAGTTGCAGGGTGGAGTGAGCTCTGTGAGGGGGAAGTCTCACTGGAGATGGTGGAATGATTTAGAAGGGGGTGGGACAGAGTAAATTAGAAGGTCAGATCACAGGGGGTGGGAAAAAAGAGAGGTGTTGTAGTAGGGGGAGCAGAATCCTTGGTTGCTACTAAGGACTCCACAACATGAGCAGACTATATATATATATATATATATATGTATGTGTGTATATATATATATATATATATATACACACACATATATATATATAGTATATATATATATATATATATAAAATACAAAATCACATGCCCACACAATGCAAATCATCATGGGCTGCATATGCAAATCACCACAGAATGTTATGCTGGTTCACCTTTAAGCAGAATTGCATGGTGCCAAGGCCTCTCACACAGTTTGAAAAAGGGTGCTAACAGATGACATAGACACGTGTTTCGTCATAGCAGGACTCATCAGTATGCCTCGTCTGTTTGACACCCCAGTGGAATGAATATATATATATATATATATATATATTCTGTGCAAAAAAAAAAAACTTTGTTAATGCGTCATTTAGGATTAAAACACAAAAAGTAAGGAAATTAAACTTTTAGGGTTGACCCATCACCCCCCTTGGACCTGCCCATAATCCTGAGATTAACAGATGACTGGGTGTGTCCTTGGGGTTGTGAAGGCCTAAATCTCACCCCATTCCATGAGTAATTATATTCACAAGCTACAGAAAAGAAGAATGGGGTGAGATTTAGGCCTCACAACCCAAAGGACACACCCCGTCAGCTGTCAATCTCGGGATAATGGGCAGGTCCAATGGGGGGATGGGTCAATCCTAAAAGTTTCATTTCCTTACTTTTTGTGTTTTAACCCTACATGATGCATTATCAAAGTTTTTTGGATAGAATTTCCTTACTTCTTGAGAAAGAATATAAAAGCAAAAAGTCACGGAAGATGGTGGGAGCATGGAACCTTCGAGCCCCATGCTCCCAGCAACTTCAAAATTCATTAAATCTGAAAAGTCACACAAGTTGATGGGAGCACAGGCCCCTTGGGCCCTGTGCTCCCATCAACTTATACATTTCTGAGTAAGATAAGACTGCAAGTGCTGAATATTATATGTATTGCTGGGAGCGCATATGGGTGGGAGCAAGGGGCCCAAAAGCTCCCACCACATTGAAAGAAAGCAATGTGTCAGTCATCACAGTGGCATAATTCAACACCTGTTTACATGTCGGACACATAACCACTGGAAATGACCTCCATGGCAGTAACGCTAAGCACCCTATAAATGTGAACCCAGTACCACAATGCAAAACGCCATTCACGAAACATACAGTGTGTCATGCAATATGTCCACAGCAAATTAATTTTCCAACACGTAAACATCATAATTCACATGAACAGGACATCTCCTGAAGACCCTCCAAATTTTAATATAAAAGACAAAACCGTTTCCAAGATACAACATGAGAAAGGGATGACTGGGATGTCAACATACCGGGGTACACAGTCTACAGAAGGGACAGGGAGGGTAAAAGAGGAGGTGGAGTAGCTCTATACACAAGGGAAGAGATCAAAGCTACAGAACTAAAAAGTAAAGGGGGAGGACACGAGGCACTCTGGGTCACTTTGGAGACAGGGAATGGCATCACAATCCGCACAGGGGTTGTATACAGACCCCGTCTCAAAGGGAGGAAAAGGACAAGAAAATGATAGAGGACATTCTCAAAATGGTTGAAAAAGGGGAGATACTGTTGATGGGGGACCTGAATATGCCAGATGTTAACTGGATGACATGTACTGCAGCCACATCCAAGAACAGGGTCATTCTCGATGCCCTGCAGGGGGCAGGCCTTAGACAGCTAGTGCTGGAACCCACTCGGGAGGGAGCAATACTAGACCTGGTAATCTCAAATGGAGAGAGGATCACAAATTTAGAAGTCAGTAGACATCTGGGAACAAGTGACCACTGCACAGTGTGCTTCACAGTAAGTACAACCAAGGAGACAAGCCATACAAAAACAAGGATACTGGACTTTAGAAGGGCCGACTTTGGCAAAATGGGTGAATACCTGAGGAATGCACTACCAAATGGCCAAAAAGGAGGGTGGAAGAACAATGGAGAAAAATCAAAACTGCTATCATAGAGGCAACAAGCCTTTGTGTGGGACAAATAATGAAAACAAAGTGGAGTAAAAAAACACTATGGTTATCAAAAGAGGTGTCAGGGAAGGTTAAGGAGAAAAAGGCTGCATTCAGAAAGTATAAGGAATCACAGAAGGAGCACGACAGGGAACTGTATCAATTAGCAGAAAGAAGTGGGAAGGCAGTCACAATAGCAAAGGCCCAAACTGAGGAAAAAATAGCCAACTCAGTTAAGAAGGGGGATAAAACCTTTTATAGGTACATTAGGGAGCATAGAAAGGTTAAAGGAGGAATAGTGAAGATTAATAAAGGAGAGGGGAGGTGGGCAGAGGGAGACAGTGAAAAGGCAGTGATACGAAATGAATACTTTTCCTCAGTATTCACAAAAGAAGATGAGTAGGAGTTACCTAAACCAGACAATAGAAGCACTCTGGGTAGGGGGCTTGACACCAGTCCATTTACAGAAGAAAGAGTCCTGAAAGAACTCCTAAAACTCAAGGTGGACAAAGCAATGGGGCCTGACTGGATTCACCCCAGAATCCTAAAAGAACAAAGAGAGGACTTAGTGACACCACTGACCACACTTTTTAACAAATCATGGGAGGGTGGGTGGTACCTGAGGACTGGAATAGGGTAGATGTGATTCCCCTTCACAAAAATGAAAGCAAGGCAGAAGCAGGAAACTACAGACCTGTAAGTTTGACCTCAGTGGTAGGGAAAATGATGGAATCACTTCTGAAAGAAAGAATTGTTGAGTACCTAGAAGCCAGTGGGGCACACGACCCAAAGCAGCATGGATTTACAGCAGGAAGATCATGTCAGACAAACCTAATTGATTTCTTTGACTGGGTGACCAATGTAATAGACCAGAGAGGGGCTGTGGATATGGCCTACCTAGACTTTAGCAAGGCATTTGACACAGTCCCGCATAAAAGACTAATAATCAAGTTAGCCAGCCTGGGAGTGGGTTCCAGGGTGGTAGTCTGGGTAGCAAACTGGCTGCACAACAGGACACAGAAGGTAATAGTGACTGAAACACATTCTGAAGAAAGGGGGGTTACTAATGGAGTACCTCAGGGCTCAGTAGTGGGTCCAGTCCTCTTTAACATCTTTATAGGAGACATTGCAGAGGGTCTGGAGGGAAAGGTATGCCTCTTTGTAGATGACACAAAGATCTGTAACAGAGTTGATACATAGTGGGGGTAGAAAGGATGAGAGGAATGGTCAGACATATGGCAACTTAGATTCAATGCAAAGAAGTGCAAAGTAAAGCACCTGGGAAACAGAAACCCAGGAGAAGAGTACACAATAGCAGGGGAGGTACTAACAACAACAAAAATGGAAAGGGACTTGGGGGTAGTCATATCAAATGAATTAAAGATGGGTAAGCAATGTGAGAAGTCAGTAAGGAGAGCCAGAGGGATACAGGGATGCATAGGAAGGGGCATCACAAGTAGAACAAGCATTTGTCAATGCCGAATGTTGTCACTCTGGCATTGGCAGTGGGAGTGGCGTAGCTAGATGGATAGTGCTGTGATTTTGTGAATGTGTCTCAAAAGGTGATTTTGCACAGCAAGCATGCCATTGTGCGCCACAGCTGTGGAAACACGTTTTGAGCAGGCTGTGAAAAATGGCAGCTGGACTGTTGATAAGGAGATGTGCACAAATGCCGGTGGTGAAAATGCAGCATAAAAATATTGCAGATTGATGAAGTTACAAGGGTGCTTGGAAACTGCGCAATGCACGCTTGCAACACAGTCATTGTATGGAGTTTCAGCACCAAATGTTCAACATAGGCATTTTAGGACCTCTGCTCATGAATAGTGTCACCGTCATTTCCTCAAACTGTCCCAAAAACTGATTTCGCACAGCGGCCGTGCAATTCTGTGCCGGACGTGCGAAAACACATTTCGGCAAGGATGTGAAAAATGGCAGCTGTACGGTTCACAAGAAGGTGTGGTAAAATGCCAATGTTAATAATGTGGCATGAAAATATTGCAAATGCACTAACTTACAAGCTTGCGTTGCACAGTTGCTACGCACGCTCGTTAAACAATCATTTCATGGAGTATTGTCACCAAATTTTCAACACAGGCATTTTAGGACCTCTGTTCGTGAACAGTGTCACTGTCATTTTCATAATGTGTCCCGAACATTGATTTCACACAGCGACCATGCTATTCTGCACTGGAAGTGCGAAAACACATTTCAGGCAGGATGTGAAAAATGACAGCTGTACGGTTCACAAGAAGGTGTGGTAAAATGCCAATGATGAGAATCTGGCATGAAAATAGTGTGAATACCCTAACGTATAAGCGTGCATTGTGCAGTTGCTACACACGCTCATAAAACAGTCATTTTGGGGATTTTTCCCACCAAACTTGCAACATAGGCTTTTTGAGAGCCCCTCTCATGAACAGTGGCACTGTCATTTCACTACTCAGTCCCGGAAGGTGATTCCGTGCAATGACTGTGAAATCACCTTTCAGGACCGAATAACGCCATGACAGTGCAAGAATTCATGAGAAGGGGTCCCAAAAACCCCATGTTGAAAATTTGGGGCCAAAATTCCCAAAAATGCCTGAGTTATGCATTAAAGTTGAAAACCCCCTATTCATTCCATTATACAGCTTACCGGCATTTCCTCAGTTCGCGGTCGGCTTTGAAGAGTGCAGACGTGTTTCCGGTCCATGGAAGATCATCGTGCCAGACTCCAGAGGTAAGTATGGGGTGAGGGGGGGTGATTGGAGGCAGGGTGTGCAGTGGGTGGGTGCGGGTGGGGGAGGGGCATTGAGACTAGAAGGGACCGTTTTCGTTTACAGGTAAAATAAAACAGAAAAAACATTGTGGGACAGTTTTCCATTTGTAGGGCATTTGGCATGCTGGGGTGGGCTCCCAGCATGCCACCTAACTGTTTTGGGGGTGTGTCCATAGCCAACGAGGGATTGGGCACCCTCGTCGGCACACAACATGGGGGGAGAAGGAAGTAATGCCGACAGGGATTGTGCACCCCCATTGGCACAGAAAGAAAGTGGGGGGGTCCAAGCCGAGGGGGGATTGGGCACCACCCTCGGCATTCATCAACTGGGGGTGTTTATGCCGATGGGGAGTGGCCTCCCCTGTCAGCACCCAAAGATAGCGGGCGTGAGCCGAGGGGATTGGGCACCCCCCTCGGCATTCAACAATTGGGGGGGTTATGCCAACGGGGAGTGGGCTCCCCCGTCAGCTCACAAAGACAGTGGGGGGGTTAACTGACAGGGGGATTGGGCACCCCTGAAGTCGGCAGACGTTAGGCGGCCGCCCGCTCTCCGTCCATGCACATAATGGTGGCGAGCACGGCAAGAAAAGGACCGCTGCATCTGACGAGCTTTGCTCGGATTGCAGCGGACCTTTTCTTAGATGTGCTCACCCCATTATGTATGCATGGTGTGGCACTGGCATGCAGGCTGATTGGGCAATGTGGGACACACCTACTGGTGTGTGCCCTGCATTCGCCGAACAGAAACCACGCCTCCAAATCCCCACTGCCGCAAGATGTTGGCTGCGCACGTGCGTCAACATAAAAAGACAAGTGGTTATCCCTCTGTACAGACAGTGGGTGAGACTCCATCTGGAATACTGTGTGCAGTTTTGGAGACCCCATCTACGCAAGGACATAGACAGGATGGAAGCAGTCCAGAGGAGGGCAACTAAAATGGTGCAGGGTCTGCATCAGAAACCATAAGAAGGGAGACTAAGAGAGCTTAATATGTATACCCTTGATGAAAGTAGGGACGGGGGGACATGATAGAAACTTTCAAGTACCTCAAGGGAATCAACAAAGTCCGGGAGGCTAGCATCTTTCAGAAAAAGAGATGTGTAAGAACAAGGGGGTACAATTTAAAGATAGAGGGGGGACGGCTCAGGGGTAATGTGAGGAATTTTTTTTTCACGGAGAGAGTGGTGGATGCATGGAACTGCCTTCCTGGGGAGGTTGTTGGGTCTAAAACAGTGGGGGAATTCAAACATGCATGGGACAGACATAAGGCAATTGTAGTGGGCGGTTGAGGGAAGTAGGCTGTTGGTTAACTAGAATCTGCAGCTTATCTAATAGGAAGGGAAATGGGCAGACTGGGTGGGCCAAGTGGTCCTTATCTGCCATCAAAGTCTATGTTTCTATGTAAAGTTTGAGATTTTCATTCGTTGGAGTGGCAGACTTCTGCACCTGTTAAAATTTTAGACACCTTATGACTAAAAAGTAGATTCATGGCAGTAAGGCTAGGTAAATGTATAAATTTCAAGCCAGAACAAGAATCGAAAATGGTGTCTGCCAAACATAAACTGCGCCATGCAATATGTCTGCAGAAAATGTGTTGTCTGACACATGAACACCGAAATTCACATCTACAGGACATGCCATCAACACTCTCCACATTTCAAGTAAAAAGGCCAAACCATTTCCGATATATTTAAAGTTAAATATTGTTAAAATTGGCCTCTCTGTTGTATTAAAATCTGACCATCTAGTCCCTTCCTCGTGATCAAAGATCACGATCAAAGAATCTTACGATCAAAGAATTTGCAGGCTCACAATCAAAGAATTTGCAGGCTAATGGTCAAAGAATAAAAAAATGCTGAAATTCACATTTTAGACATAAATGCATGAAACCACTGGCATGGTTCGATAAAACGAAGCCCCCTGAGAAAAACCCATCCTCATTTGTGTTCATAACCCACCCCATGGCTGAGAAATTAGATTTTTTCAACTGCCCATCTTATCCCTTGCTCACGATCAAAGATCACGGTCAAAGAATCTCGCGATCAAAGAATTTGCAGGCTCATGAACAAAAATTGTTAGCGAGTCATGAACAAAGAATAAAAATGTGTGAAACTCTATTTTTTGACCATTTTGAACAAAACCAAAGGCAAGGCTCAATGGAGAGAAGCCCCCTGAACAAAACTTATCCAAGTTTTACTTCAGGAGTCACTCCTGAGCCGAGATATTTGAGTTATTCCAACCGGAACCTTAAAAGAAGATGGCGGCCATCACAATCCAAGAATTCTCGGGGTCAAAGATTCTTTGACTGTAAGCCTGCAAATTCTTTGATCATGAGGAGGGACCAGATGTCCAAAACCCCATTCTTTGTTCGCAAAACAACCATATAAATTGTCTCATTGACTTACATGGGAAATTAAAACTGCAATAACTTTTGAATGGATTAATATTTTTTCACAAAACGAAAAGCGGCATGTTCATTGACCAAAGCTCTTTCTAATGAGTCCACTCATAGAGTGGCGCACCACATGACGGCCATGCAGCACCATGGACAATATCCCAAAAACTGCCCACATAACTGGCGAAAAGTGCATTTTTTCAGTGTTTTGGTGCGCAAAGACCATGAGTCCGACTGAAACGAAATTTGGCAAATCAAGAGATCTACCATGCCCTACCACGCATACCATATTTCATGTACATTGTTGCACGAGTCCAAAGTTATTAATGCACAAAAGTTTGAATTTAACATAGAAGTGGCTTCATAACCCTAAATATAGGGGCACGACTGTGACCTTATTTTATATATATATATATATATATATATATGTATAGGCCTTCTTCTGCTGGCAACTTTTGCATGTTTGTACATCTGACATACTGTATGGCATGAATAAATTATGAGCCAAACATTCTTGATCAGTATATACTGTATCACTGCAGCCAGACACAAACACACCCCTGTTTACATTACATAACCATCTGTATAGAACACGCTATGGAGCCTTAATGAATACATCACTAAATACACAATTACTGCCACCCCCATTCTAACCATTACAGCAACATACATACAACTCAGCTGTTTTCAGATGATGGGGGTCCGCCATGGAAGACAGTGACCTGAGGTGGTTTGCAAGCACTAGTGGCTGGCCTCCCAGTTTGCACCAACACAATTTTGAACATGTTTGGGCGATGGGGCAGGCTGCCAAGGTAGCCACATGGCTTGGTGGCCGGGAGCTGCAGCAGGTCTAAGATGGCAGCCAGGGATAGCGTCTACAGGCCGCAAGTTATGACAGAGCATGTAGTGTGCTTTTCCACAGGACACAATTGTGGATACTAGGTGGTTGGGGGCCCAAGGGGGAAGGGCCATGGCAGCCCCCCCTTTCTGTTTGTTTTGGCATGTGGGGGTGTTGGTTTTGGCATACAGGCTGCTAGGATGATGGTAATGAGCAGTGCACTTTCCCACTGGCTCATCTTGTCTCCAAGGTGGCCGACAGGTCAGAGAGGGCAGGGCAGCCCCAGGCCTTTCTTGCAAAATTGATGTTTGGGGGATGTGAAAGCATGTCCAGTGGCAAGAACAAGGGTTCTAGGGCAAGCTGGGTGGGACAGGCTGCAGGTGTGTGGTGCCCTGGCCAGATGTTTTTTTCAGAGAAGTGGGACCTAGCAGGCGAGGGAGCGGTGCCCAGACCATGTGAGGGCAGCCCTCAGGCATTGCAAGAGTTTGGCACTGAACTTATCCTGGGCCAGCTGGGACTGACCAAGTCAGGGGTCCAAGGGAGGGCCAAGAATTGGGGCACTGGTCTGGTTGGGTACAGATGGTTCAGACTGGACTTGTGGGGTAGGGGCTGTGCATGGTGCATCTGAGGGGGGATAATATGCCACTCCCAGCTGGAGGGGTTGGTTTAAAAGGGTTCCACCCATTGTGAGCACCGGCATTAGTGTGCCTGGTCATCAGGGCGCCAAGTCGAGATTTCATCTATCCCTGTTTTTGACTGTGCCCCCCACACCCCCGTCTTAGGATTATAACTTCAAGGGGGGAGGACCTCAGCGAAGGGGTGCAAATCTCAAAATCTTTGCCCTGCTGTGCCGGCGCACAAATGCTGGCATTCTAATGGCTGGAACTGGTTTAAAAGGACTGATCAACCAGCGGCAGCACTGCTAGGGGAATTGAAAAAAAAAAAAAGCAAGGGGTGGAGATATGTATGGTATAAACCCCAGGCCTCACAGAACATAAGAGTTTGTGGAGGGGGGTGGACCAGGCCTTGGGCCACACCCAGCATGCCCACCGGTTGGCACGATAAGCCAGTTGCTGCATTTTGGACCCCATAGGCTGAGGTTCCACAAAAACAGCAAAATGGTGGCTGGCATCATTAACTCCAACCCGGATTATTCCCAATTATTATCCAACTCCGAAGGGGATAGTGGGACAGGCCCGCTAATGGGCAGACCCCAGGGCAATCCATGGTGAACTTTCAGGGACCAAGGGAGGGCAGAAGGGCAGTAGGAAAAGGGCAATAGCAAGGCAAGGAACTAACATTTCTCTTTCTATGTTAGAATGGCCAAATAAGGCCCCACAGCCAAAGGAGAAGGCCAGTGAGCAGCTGGCACTGAAGGCATCAGAGTTGATGGATCCAGTGCAGATGCTCCTGAAGAAGACCAGGGAGATGGAGGCGAAGGAGAGACAAGAGAGGAATAAGAAAAATAAGACTCCTCCTCCACAGAAGGAACCACTGAAGAAGAGACCCACCAGGAGCAATCCAGGTGAGGGTGAGGAAGCATCACCTGCCCAGGGTAAGGAGCCGGCAATGGACCTGAAGGGTGATGGCAACTTTAAAGGCTATTTGTCCAACATAATGGCAGAAAAGGGAGATAAAGGGTGGCATGAAGTAGACAAGGTGTGACAGGAGCTAAAAGATGAGAAGCAAGGAGTTGGACAGAGTCGGGAGAGGCAAAGGGGAATGAGGAGGGGACAATTGGGGGCCACCAGGTATGACATTAGGTGACCATGTTCCACAATCCATTAAGGATAAGATACAGAAAAGGGAGTTTGTGGACATGTTTTGACCTGATCGACAAGGACTCGGACAAAAAATACAAGCAGAGTGAGTCGGTAGGGAAATCAGAGATGGCGATAGCACTGGCCATAGTGGGAAAAAAACAGTGAGGAGACTACCATGAAGGGGAAGACTTTTGGGGCATGGATGGAGGGTTTCACGCACTTCGGCACCATAATGTTACAGAAAAAGCCAGAGATAGCTGTCCCCCTACTGATCTACTCAGCCATCATTAGGGATGCATACAGAGTAAAAAGTGGGTATGGGTGGTTGGTCTATGATGAGAGGTTCTGGCAAAGGATGGAGTACCACAGAGATGTCCAGCAGGACATCATGCTGACAGAATTGTGGGCCAGAACGATGTCAGTGTAAGGGGCGTCTGGCAGCGAGGCTAAAAAGGGTACAGGGACTGCAGGGGCAAACGCATCCTGGTCATTTAACAAGGCAGCCTGCACCTGGGTCTCCTGCAGATTCAGACATGTATGTTCTGGTTGTGGGGGGTTCCACCCGGTAGTCAGATGAAGGACATAGGAGGGAAGAACAGGTTTCCAGCCACAAAGGCAGTCCTTTTGGGGAGGCAATGGGGGAGGAAGAAGGGGATTCATGGGACAACACAATAACAGCTGGGGCCAATTTGGGCGAGGGAGTTTTGGAGGGTGAAGAAGCCTCACCACCTATCGAGGGGGGGAGGGAGTTTTAGTTTGGCATCCTCCCCCATCTGCAGAGAGGTCCTGCATGCCTGGCTAAAGGGATACCCCAACCTGGGGGCCAAGAATATGCTATGGGAGGGTTTTACTAAGAGTTTCAGTCTACAGTACAGAGGGTTTAAAAAACTAATGAGGGCAAAGAACTTGAGTTCCACAAAAGGGAAGGATGGGGTGGTCCAAAAGAAAATTCAGAAAGAAGTAGCAGCAGGCAGGGTGGAAGGACCTTTCTCTGTAGCAACCTTCCTACTCTTCAGGGTGTCCCCCTTGGGGCTGGTGCCTAAGAAGCCGCCAAGGGAATTATGGCTTATTCACCACCTGTCTTACCCGGTTGGGGAATCGGTGAATGGAGCCATTGTGCCAGAGGACAGCAAGGTGTCATGTGACATATTGTATGATGCAGTGACCCTTATTCAAGGCAACAGGGGGCATAGCAAGCAAAGACAGACAGAGAGGCTGCATTCTGCCTATTACCTATGCTGCCAGAAGGTTGAGACCTGTTAGGTTTCCAGTTTAAAGGGTAATAGTATTTTGATAAGGCCATGCCCATGGGGTGTTCAATGGTGTGCCCAGCATTCAAAACATTCAGCATCTGGTTGCAATGGTCTTTTTGGACAGGTATGGCCACAGGTCAGTGGTTTATTACCTGGACTATTTCCTTCTCATTGGGGAAGGAAAGGAGGAGACAGGGCAGATGCTAAGGGAATTTGAGGGCATGCTGCAGCAAACTAGGTGTGCCACTCACTGGGGACAAAACAGAGGGACTGGGCTGAAGACTGGAGTTGATAGGCATTGAGCTGGACATGGACCAGCAGTGCTCCTGGCTCCCAGATGATAAGGTAAACAGACTGAGGGAGCTCATTGGGATGGTGAACAATCAAAGGATGATCCCACTCAAGGTAGTACAGCAGTTACTCAGGCACCTGAACTTCACCTACAGAGCAGTAGCACCCAGCCGGGTGTTCACCCACAGGCTGGACAGGGCCACCACCAAGGTGAAGCTACTGTACCACTCAGTAGAAATCAGCAAAAGGGTTAGAGAGGACTTGTGGGTTTGGAAGGAGTTCTTGATGGGATATCACAGAATCACATTCTGGCAGGGGGAGTTGGCTGTGGGACAGTGAGCTGGAGCTTTTCACAGACTCAGCTGGGGGGTATGGGTTGGGAGCATATTTCCATGGGGAATGGGTGTCTGAAGAGTGGCACCCCAGAAAGGGTGACCTTGGATTTACAACAAACATCACATTCCTAGAAGCATTCCCCATTTGGGTAGCAATGGTAGTTTGTGGGGCGCACCTCACCAACCAAAGACTTATTTTCAGATGCAATAACAAAGCAGTGGTTGACATGCTGAATTGCCAGTCTGGGGCTTCTGAAGCAGTTTTAAGGGTGGCCAAGCAGCTAGTTTTGGAGGGGTTGAAACTAAATTTGACTTTTAAGGCTAGGCATCTAGAAGGTGACAGGGACACCATAGCTGACAGCCTTTTATGTTTACAGTTGGACAGGTTCCATCACTTGGCCCAGGGGCACATAGAAATATAGAAACATATAGTCGATAGCAGATAAGGACATCAAGGCCTATCTGGTCTGCCCATTTTTTCTACCTTATGGATGTGCCATAGGCCTTTACTCTGTCAATGGCCTACCTATTCATACTCATCTGCATTGCTACCCTATGCCTGTCCCATGCCTGTTTGAAGCCCTGCACTGTATTCATGTCCACCACTTCCTGAGGTAGGCCGTTCCATGCATCCATCACCCTTTCTGTGAAAAAGAGCTTCCTCACATTACCCCTTAATTGGCCTCCCTCTCATCTCATGCTGTTTCCTCTTGTTCTGCCATTTTTCTTATATTGAAACATGTTAGACTCTTTCACCCTGTTAATGCCCTTAAGATGTTTGAATGTTTTGATCACATCACCTATCTCCCTCCTTTGCTCTAGGGTATACAATATTGAGCTCCGTTAATCTGTCCTCATATGTTTTCTGATGCAGTCCCTGCACCATTTTGGTTGCCCATCTCTGGACTGCCTCCATTTTGTTAATGTCTTTGTGCAGGTGTGGACTCCAGTACTGCATGCAGTACTCCAGATGGGGCCTAACCAGTGTCTTGTAAAGAGGGATTATTACCTCCCTCTTATGACTTGTGATACCCCTACTAATACACCCCAACATTCCCTTAGCCTTACCTCACTGCTTTAGTGGTCTGCTTGGATGATTTCAGGTCGTCTGTAATGATGATGGCCATGTCTCTTTCTCCCTTGTGATTGCCAGCAACTCCCCTCACAACCTATAGGTGGCTTTAGGGTTTTTCTTCCTTACATACATGGACTTGCTCTTCTTTGCATTAAACCCAAGTTGCCAATCTTCCTATCATTTTTCCAGTTTATCCAGATCTCTTCTCATTCTGCCCACCCCATCTGGATAATCTACTCTGTCGCAGATCTTGGTGTCATCTGCAAACAGACAAGCCTTACTCTCCAGTCCATCTGCAACATCACTGATGAAGATATTGAAGAGGACTGGCCCAAAGACAGATCTCTGAGGTACCCCACTTGTGACTTGCATCTCTTCTGACTGTATACTATTTACTACTACTCGAGACACAAGAATCTGTATTGGTATTATTATTATTAGTTTTATTGTTTACCCTACACACCAAAAGTGTTTAGACAACAGTGTTCTGTCCCCACCAACCAGTCTGCACCGAGTTGACCAACCTCTGACCCACCCCGAGCCTTCCCAGCTTATTAATCAATCTTCTATGTGGAACAGTATCGAAAGCTTTGCTGAAGTCAAGGTAGGTGATATCATCTGCACCCCCTTGGTCCACCACTCTGGTTACCCAGTCAAAGAAATCTATGAGATTAGTTTGACAGGACCTTCCTGTTATAAACCCATGATGTCTAGGATCCTGTACTCCTAAGGATTCCAGGTGTTTCACTATTCTTTCCTTAAGGAGTGCCTCCATAATCTTGCCCACTACTGAGGTAAGATTGACTGGTCTGTAGTTCCCTGCCTCCTCCCTGCTACCACTCTTGTGGAGCGGGATCACATGATCCCTTCTCCAGTCTTCTGGGACTTCTTCTGTGCTCAGAGATTCACTAAACAGTTCTAATAATGGCTCTGCTAGTTCCACCCTTAGCTCCTTTAGTACCCAGGGATGTATGCCATCCGGTCCCATTGCCTTGTCCAACCTGAGCTTAGCGAGCTCATGTAGGATCCTTTCTTTTGTGAAGGGACTTGTGCACACCTCACTCCCCCCTGTGTCCATGGTGGTGAGCTGTGGGCCCTGCCCTACCTTCTCCTCAGTAAATACTGAGCAGAAGTATCTATTTAGGATAGATGCTTTTCCTTTGTCCTGCTCCAAACATTCTCTCTTATTCCCTTTGAGCTTAGGAATACCCCCTCTGGACTTTCTCCTTTGACTAATGTATCTATAGAAAGTCTTGTCCCCTTCTTTTACTGTTCATGCTAGTGTTTCCTTGGTTTGGGCCTTTACCTGCCTTACTTGCCTTTCCTACTTCCCTTAGGGAAATTTGGTATGCCTCTCTATCTTCATCCCGCTATGTTCCCTTATATTTCCTGAAGGCCAGCCTTTTGGCTCTGAACTTTTCTGCTACTGTTTTTGAGAACCAACGTGGTTTCCTCCTTCTTTTGCTCTTGCTTTTCTCTCTGACACAATGGGATGTTGCTTCAAGTATTGCATCCTTAATGGTTGCCCACTTTGCCTGTACCCTTTCACCTGTATTTCTTCTTGCCAAGGCTAGCTTAACTCTGTTGGTTATCTTATCAAAGTCAGCTTCTCTGAAGTCCCATATTTTTGCCTTGGAATGGGATAATTTAGTTCTAGTGGCCAAATTGAACTATACCATGTGATGGTCACTGGCCCCCAGGTGACCTTCTACCTGGAGACCTGTGATCCTTTCCCTGTTAGTAAGTACTAGATCTAGTATAGCCCAGTCTCTTGTGGGTTGTTGTACCAGTTGTTTGAGGCCCTCCTGCTGCAGGGAATCCATTATGTGTCTAGTTCTGGTGGTTGTTCCTGCTGGTATTGATCAATCTGTATCTGGCATGTTGAAGTATCCCATTATCAGAACCTCCCCTTTAGCTGTCATGTTTTGTATATCTTCTAACAGTAATGTGTCTATGTCCTCCCCCTGATCTGGAGGCCTGTAGACAACCCCAGTTCGTATGGCTGTCCCATGGTGCACCTTTGGAAAATTGGATGGAGCAAGGCCAGTTACTGATTTGGAGCTCCTGGGCATCCAACATGCTAAGGGCCTATGAGAGTGTGTGGAAGGGGTTCCAGGTGTTCCGGCACAGGGCAGGGATAGAGGTAAGTAGTCCAGCAACAGTGGCCCACATCATGCAGTACATGGCAGCTCAATGGGAAGTGGGCATGGCTGGCTCCACCATGGGGTTGCAACCAGCAGGTATTGGGATGGTCTGCCAACTGCAGGGATCAGGACAACCCACCAGGACCCTGGTGGTGTGCAGAATGCTTCTGGTTTGGACACGGTTACAGGGGCAGAGGATAGATACAAGGAGACCCCTAGATGGGGAGACATCCACAAGCTGTTGGCATGCCTCAAGCAGGTCTGCACATCAGTTTATGAGGCCAGGTTATTTGGAGCGATCCTGCTGGTAATGCAGAAGGATGCCTTCTGAGTCAGTGAGGTGGTGGCCTGCAACTGGACAGACATTGCATGTTGGTTACAATGTGGGGGATTTAATATGGGCAGGTGACAGTATTGACATTAGGCTGTGCAGGTCCACATCAGATCAAGAAGAGAGGGGCGAGAAGGTAGTAATACATTGAGAGAGAGAGGCATGGGACCTTGTGCCATGGCTGCCCTGGAGGCTTACAGGAGGTGTGGCCCAGGGGGAAGGAGGCATGCCTGCATGGCAGCTGTGAACCCGCCACAGCATACCAAGTAACAGTGATTATTAAGCAGAGGATGGGCTTTATTGGTGAGGACCCCAGGTTCTTTGCATCCCATTCCCTGAGGATATGGGTCACAACAGAAATGGCAATGCGGGGAGGGTCATGGGAAAACATAAAAAGGATGGGCAGATGGACATTGCACGCCTTTAAATGATGCATCAGAAAACAGTGTTAACACTTGTTTGTATTTTCCAGGAGTGGACAGCCTGAAGGTGGTGTGGATAATGGGGCACTGCTTCATTTATTAGGATGGAAAGTTTGCTGAGGCAGTACCAGGAGGCAGCCAGATGAGGCAGGATCTGGATAAGACCAGGCTTACATGGAAAGAGGTTCGAGGGCTACGTTGGGAGCAGATTGTTCCGCTACTGGAGGAAGAAAACATGGCATGGCTGAGGCCTCATTTTTTGATTATACATGCAGGAAGGAATGACTTGGGGGACACTCCATGGGTAGTACTGGTCCATCAGATACAGACTGATCTAGAGATTATAAAGTCATGGTGGCCCCACCTGACCATAGCATGGCTGGAAATAATACCCAGAAGGGCCTGGAGGCAGGCCAGAGATGACTGTGGAAAAAGCATAGAAGAAAGTGAACAGGAAAATGAATGCCTGGGCCAGGGAGATGGAGGGTGAGGTATACACTGCACATGAAGTAATCACACATGTTAAGTGGAGCATGTACTGGAGGGATGAGGTGCACATGTTCATTGTGGGGAATACAACAATTAATGCTGAGATCAGGGACACCATAGGAAAGTGGCAGGGGAGGGACCCAGACAGTTTTTCATTGGTGGAAGCCCATAGATCACCGGTGGTGAGTATGGGCTAGTGGAGAAAAAACTGGGCCCAGCTGGAAAAGATCCATTTGGGCAAGGGAAGGTCCCCCATGGGGTAGTCACCATAGAGGGCAGGGGCTGGGGATCAGGTGGGACACCTGAACCCAGGATGATAATCAGGATGGCTGGAGAGGTGTCGGGACATACACCTGAACCCAGGAAGAGGAAGCAGAAAATGTAAATATGTGGTGAAGTCTGTGGATTTGTAAATAAAAGGGGCAACCCCAAGTGTGAATTGTATAAAATGAAATAGTGTTGGGGTTTTTAAGGAAGAAAGTGATATAACTTGTATTATGAGAATCTGTCCAATAAAGGTCACTTTAAACCAAGCAGTTGTTAGCATGACTTCTTTCAGGTGATCCCGATAACAATGGGGGTTGACTCTAGAGAGCAACATGGGTTGTCATGGGTCACCTGGAAGGAGGGGGAAGGGAATGGGAAGGTAGCTAGGCTGGAAAAGGGGGAGGTGGCCAAGGGAGTTACAGAGGATGAGGTCACAAAGGTGGTGGGGCTAGCTAACAGAGTGATGGGGCAGGTGATATGTCTGGGAAGGCAAGGTGGGAGGGGCCAAGAGGAGTAGAAAAGGGGCTGCAGAATGTTGGGAACTCTCTCTCTGCAGATCAGGAACTTCCCACCTAAACACCCGATAACAGGAATTAGATAAGGGAGATAAGGAGACGGGTTGCCAAGCGAGGCAACAGGCCACAGTGTCCGAAGTAGAACAATGGTTATGGAAGAAAAACTGCACCAAGTTGGAAAAGATCCAGTTGGTCAAGGGGAGGGCCCCCAGGCAGTAGTCACCCAAGGGGCAGGGAGATAAGAAGAAGTTTTTCCAAGTGAGGGAAACAGGCCACAGTGTCCAAAGTAGGACAATGGTTGTGAGAGAAAAGGAGAAAAAACTGGGCCCAGTTGGAAAAGATCCAGTTAGGCAAGAGGAAGGCCCCCAAGGGGTAGTCACCCAGGGGGCAGGGGCTGGGGATCAGGAGGGGCACCTGAACCCAGGATGATAATCAGGATGGCTGTAGAGGTGTCCAGACATACGCCTGAGCCAGAAAGAGGAAGAAGAAAATGTAAATATGTGGCGAAGACCGTGGATTTGTAAATAAAGGAGGCAACCCAAAGTGTGAATTGAATAAAATGAAATGGTGATGGGTTTTTAAGGAAGAAAGTGGTATAACTTGTATTATGAGAATCTGTCAAATAAAGGTCACTTTAAACCAAGCAGTTGTTAGCATGACTTCTTTCAGGTGATTCCAATGATAATGCATCTTGGAAAGCTAACAATCAGTGGATGAAGCAATAACATTAAGGAATACAGAAGTATAATATATTAACAGAAGTGTAGCTAGGACCACTGTGTACACCATGACCTTGTCTGTTGCCTGCCCGACCCTGTTTGTTGCCCCAGACACATACATAACCCTGTTTGCTACCCCAGTGCTGTATTAAACATGGGAAATACTGAAGCATCACTGAGTTGAATGTATCTGAATAATAGATTGCTTGTGTACTATATATTACAGCAGACTTATCATAACATCAGATTGTAGGACAAATGGCGCCTTTGTGGTAGAGCAAACTGTTGCCCCTAAAAAAAAAAGTTGTACACCAAGGCTTACATGGTACATATGTCTGTATACCCTTGTAAAATAATAATAGAGAAAGGAATAAGGCTCTGTAACACTAATCAATAAATCAATATTTATAATATGTAGAAGCAACAATTAACCAAAAACAATCCCTGGCTCTCAAGCTGAGACATCAAACTTCCCTGCCATCTATAAAGAAGTATGCAAAATGCAACAGTTATGAGACACTGAACACATTTTTCCAGGAAAGTAACATGCTGAAGGACATTATTTCCAAACAAACAAATCTCGAATTTCATGTTCAACATAACTTGTGAATAATACCTGCAAATGAGGATATATTTATGGTCCATAGGATATTGGATCCATTTAATAAAGTAAACAATAAAACTTCATGTGTCCACAAAACACGTTCCATTAAAACTGCCTAGTATAAACTTCAGAACTAGTTTAGGTTTATCACTTTGCCAAGAGGATCGGTGCCTAATACCCTCTACCCTCATTGGCCAGACTTGATTTGCCCAACGCTTCCCTAAAATCTGGAACTCCCTCCCACCTCAAATACAACACTCCTCCTCCTCACACTCCCTCAACTCTGCCCTGCATAACTATCTCTCTTCTACCTGTTCCAGTTATAATCCTCCCTAACTTACTTCCTAAATCCTGCTTGTATTTCTTTCCCCCTCCACAGCCTGCACCATCCCTATGCTGTAGTTCATTCCCAATTTTCCCCTTATTCCCTTCCCCTTACTTCCTCTCTCTTCACCTGCTAGCCTGCTCCCAGTCCCCTTGCAGGGTTCTCTGCATCCTGAAGGGGAACAGGATGTGACTTCCTATTACTCCCCACTCCCTCCTTCATCTCTCCCTCTCATTTCTTCTCTCTCCACTTGTTTGCCCACTCCCAGTCCCCTTGCAGGGTTCTCAGCATCCTGAAGTTGAATAGGGAGTGGCTTCCTCCTCCCCCTCTACTCCCCTCCTCCACCGTCACCTGCTCCCAGTCCCCCTTGCAGGGTTCTCAGCATCCTGAAAGGATATACTGTAGGGTGTGGCTTCCTTATCCTATCTTCTACTTTCCTCCTCCAATGAGTAAATGACATCAAAATACAGCACTTGCCCACTTTCCCCCATCCCGTGCACTTAATTTATTTGCCTCTGACCTTCAGCACTTGCCACTTTACTTTATTGCACTCCGTTGTATTATGTTCACTGACATGTCTGTATCACGAGTATGTAGCCTGGTTACTCCTAGCTAATGTACTATTATCTATTTTTACCAGCTGGATTACCTGACCCCTTTACTCCCTCCCCCAAAAAAATTTTCAACTGCATAATTATGTTGTCTACTGTACTTGTTAGCTATCTGTTTCTAAATACAATCCATAGATTCCTGTATGATTGTATGTATTCTCAGTTTATCACTGATTACTATTTGAATTTCAAAAGTAGCCGTTGTTTTCTGTTAAACTGCATGAATCTCTGTTTTTCCATCCTCATTGTACCCCCTCTCCCCAGGTCGCACCAGGAGATGATCAACTAGTTGTTCAGTGTGTTTTCCTGGTGAAACATTTCAATTAATAAATTAAATAAAAAAAAAATGCACCCACAGGAATGCAAGAGAAGCTATTCCTGTACAACAAAAACAGGATAACTACACATAATCTCTGTACCTTGCTTGCAGTTCCTCACTCACAGCAATCTTCTGTACATAACTGAAATAGAAAACCTTGAGATAGGACTAAGATGGAGCAAGTACAGTAAATAAACATAGACAGTGCTCCCTTACTATAAAGAACCCTTCCGTAACAAACTCTCTCTTATAGGGCCCTATGCACTATAGTGTGGGTTATACATGCGAAAAGCAGGTATAATGCCCACAGAGCGATGTGGCTCTAGACAGGTGCAGGGTGAGCGGTATTCACAACTGCATGCACCTGCAGGCCACCTGTCCATGGCCCCACCCCTTGCACAGGATTGTGGGGTTCAGAGGGATGCAGAGCACAGGACACAGGTAGGCAGCCAATCTGATGCCTGTCCTGGGTGCCAGACTGGAAACCTTCTGCCTGCATGCTGGGGATCCTCGGAAGGCATTCGACCCCATGGATTTAAAGGGACATGGTCAGCTCCCATTATGTGTACCGGTAGACATATGGTCGTAGAACGGGTATTGCAAAGTACAATAGTGACATAGAGAATGCAGACAGAGTGCCCACTGGGAATGTGGTGCTTCCATCAATAAAATCAAGTATTGCAAGTCACACAGTTTAGAGCATCCAGCACCCAATAAGAGGGATGCAGAGACCAAAGTGTTTCTCAGCAAAAGATTTATTATGATATCACAAACAGACACATGTCTTTGCCTGACATATTTCAGACATTCTCATCCTTGATCAAAGCATAAAGGACGAGTAAGTCCAAAACATGTCAGGCAAAGACATGTGTCTGTGATGTCATAATAAATATTTTGCTGAGAAATGCTTTGGTCTCTGCATCCCATTTATTGGGAGGTGAATGCTCTAAACTGTGTGACTTACAGTACAATAGTGACATAATGTATTGGGAGTACGGATTCAAACCGCAGCTTTGGTATGATGTGTGTGCGTGAGACAGCACATACCACACCACACTGGTGGTGCCGCATTGACACTGGGCATATGTGTATATAGTGGCAGCTGGGCAGTCATGGACCACCAGCCCAATAGGCATGAGTGTGCTTGCCCCATATCACAATGCGCTGCCATGTATCATCTAACTCTAGGAATGATCAGTCTCCCACCTTGAGTGTGATCCATGCCACTGAGGTAACACTGTGCTCACACCCGTACAGGAATGTACCCAAAGGGATTGCCATTTGTGGTGCTAGGTGTGTGCATGGAATGGAAGTGTGACACTTATGGCAGGGATCATGCTGCCAGCCCTAAGGGACAGATTATGATCCCTTCCCTTACTTTGTGGGCTGAATATAAAAATTACTTAACACAAGAGGAGCTCCCATTCATGTAAGTGAGCTCCCTATTTTTTGTTGAAACCACCAAGAAATATCAGGAAACGTGCTCTTTAAAGCACTGGTTTTGGAGCTGGGAAATAAAAGGTTCAAACCCCACCAGAGCCAGATAATAGCTGTGTAATTTTAAACAAGTCACTTAACGTCCCAGTGCTCCAGTCCACCCAGCTATGACACTGTATAAAAGTAGGACTCCACTGAAAACAAGATGTTGCTTCTTAGCTGCTCTATGCTAGGTAAATAAATTGCAAAAAAATCTGTGCATACTCTTTACAATGCATATTATTTTGCAGCACTCTAGGACTCTGTCATTTGCAACAATGACATAAAATCATAGAGTAATGGACAGAAACAGACTTAAACTGTCTATCCCAAGATTTACTACCTGTAGACATTCTAGTCCTTGTTCTCCCTCCCAGACACCCCCTTCCCTCCATCCACTTCCCATCTGATAAGGCCTTTGAATCTTACTGTTGTCTTGGCCTTCATAACCTTGTCAGGAAGTTTTTCCTACCCATCCACTACCCTTTTCCTGAAGTAATACTTCATAATGTCCTTTTTGTACCTGCTCCCCTTCAACATGAGTGCATGCCCTCCTGCGGATGTTCTGTTTCTATGTTTGAACAGACTTGCTGCGTCCACACTTTTGTACCCTTAAATGAAAGTGTCTAGCATTTTCCCCCTTTCTTCTGTCCTGCAGTGAATACTTATTAGGCTATATTCACAAAGCCCACCCAATGCATATACATGGTGCATAGGCTTTAATCTTCATAGTCATGCAGCGAAGGTAGAGTTGGATGCTGACACATTCTCAACAGGGATCAACAACACACCCACACCCTCATCCCTCTCCAGGTGCCTGGCTATCAGTCAGTCCCAGTGGGTAGGGTGGCAGGGGGCAGGGCAGAGCATGGCCATGTGCCATTCAGGAATATAAATGCATGCAACTTGGCAACAGTGTAGGGGGCATCAGCTATGCTGGTAAGGGCCTTTCCATAGCCACATATGTGTCCCCTCCCACTGACCACACATGGCAACTGACATCACACTGTACACCCCATACTGCTACACCCCACCCTTGGAGCATACTGGTAAGACCAGGGGTAAGGCTGAGCACACAGGCAGAACAGAAAGTCACTTTAAAGGAAATGGCAATACCAGGAGAACTAACTGTATCCACAGTGGCCCACACAGAGTGGGGGAAACTAGTCTGATGACAGGATGGCCATCTAATGGGGTGG
This sequence comes from Neoceratodus forsteri, assembly GCA_016271365.2. Lineage (NCBI taxonomy): Eukaryota > Metazoa > Chordata > Ceratodontiformes > Ceratodontidae > Neoceratodus > Neoceratodus forsteri. The sequence goes on along the minus strand of CM057455.1, from coordinate 1,121,488,283 downwards.
TACATAGATACATAGATACATACACAGTGTCGGCAGATAAGGGCCTATGGCCCACCCAGTCTGCCCATTTGAGCCTGTAAGTTCAGTTTATGTTTTCCTAGAAGTCTGTTGCCCCTTACCCCTGACCTCCAGAATTTCTTTATGTCTATCCCATGCATTCTTAAATCCCGTGATTGTTTCAGCCCCCACCACTTCCTCTGGTAGGGTGTTCCACTTGTACACCACCCGTTCTGTGAAGAAATTCTTCCTCATGTTTCCTCTGAACTGTCCTCCCTCCAACTTCATCCCATGCCCTGTAGTCCTGGAACATCTTTTTCACTTAAAAATAGTGTATTCCTGCACCCTGTTCCTCCCTGTGAGATACTTGTATGTCTCTATCATATCCCCTCTCTCCCTCCTCTTCTCCAGGGAGTACATGTTCAGTTCCTTCAACCTGTCTTCATAGGACTTGTGTTGCAATCCATGCACCATCTTTGTTGCCCTCCTCTGAACCTTCTCTACCCTGTCTATGTCCTTACGTAGGTATGGTCTCCAGAACTGTACACTGCACTCCAGGTGGGGCCTCACTAGTGTCTTGTATGCTGAATTATGACCTCCTTTTCCTGCTGGAGATGCCTCTGCCTATACATCCCAGCATCCTATTTGCTTTACTTGCTGCCTTGTCACACTGTTTCCTACCTTGAGGTCATCAGAGATGATAACCCCAAGATCCCTTTCCTGCTTGGTGCATGCTATATCCTCACCCCCCAACTGATATATTGTACCAGGGTTTTTGTGCCCCATATGCATTATCTTGCACTTCTTTGCATTGAATTTCAACTGCCAAACCCCTGACCATTCTTCAAGTGGTCACTGTCAATCATTGAAATAGCTTTTACTATAATTGTAACATCACTCACATGAAACTGCATTTGGCGGCAGCTGCTCTGGTGATGACGAACCATGCCTTTGTCACTTGTAGTTTAAACAACTAACACCCAGTACTTAGGGTTATCTGGAGGTGTGTTGCAATGCCTGCAGCTGGTGCAGAATGTGGCATGATGATATCAGGAACTTATTGGAGTGACCATATCTCACCTGTCCCACATGCTTTGCACTGGCTGCCTGTGAGATGGTGAATCACCTTGAAGATACGCTTGAAAGCATTCAAGGGCTTACGTGGCTTGGATCCTGACTACCTGAAAGATCTTCTGGCTATTTACCATCTGACTAGCCACCTTTACTTCTCTGACATGGGTCTGCAGATGGTCCCCAATTCCTGTCTGAAACAATCTGGAAATCAAGCTTTTGGTGTGCTAGCTCCATTACTCTGTTATTTACTGCCTGGGGCCTCTGCCAAGCCTGCACAGTGGTAGCCTTCAAGGCCTCGTTAAAAACCTCTTTAGTTCCCTGCCAAAACCACAGAGTTTTTAACTTGGGATTTTAAGTATGCATGGTAATTTATAAATGTAATGTGGTCATAAGATTTCTGATCATGTTATGTTTACTTTGTTTGTATTTGTTAACTGCACAGCACCCTGAGACTCAGGTACAGTAGAGGGAGCTTTATAAATGAGCCATGCTTTGCCTTGCCTGTCATCATATACTATGCCCTGCCAGCCCTTGATCACTTTTGTGGCCCTTCGCTGCACTGTCTGTAATCTTTCCTTGTCCTTCCTTTAGAATGGACCTCAGAAGTGGACACATCCTGCTTTAGGTTATTACTGATCACATCTCTCAGGTTGCTCTCTCCTCCTTCATGTTCTCCATCAGTGCCCCATCAACACAGATATTGATTATTTACATATACAACAATTGCATAAAACTTCTGTCACAGAGCTGTGGATAAAATAAGTGGACACAATATCTGTACCTTATATTCAATAGTTCTGAATTCACTGAAAGTCCAACTATTGTAAATAGCAAATGATGAATTCTGACAGAAAAATTTTCACATTCCAAAGGAACAATCATTTCACGAACTAGCAATGTCATGATTGTAACTGGACAGTTAAGTTACAACAGGTTTTTCTACATGTTATTAGACCAAAACCCCAAATCAACTCACCTCATTATTGATGGACTCCTATCTTTGCATCAAACTCATCTAATGTAAAAATTAATTAGAATGGTTGGTGCATCTTAAACAATTTCCAGAAGTGACTTTGTTGCTGTTCAACCGGTACTAATCAGTCTGTGCTATTAATTAAAACTTAATGACCTGCTTCTTCCTCTCATTAACAACATGTGGTTTATAATTACAACAGAATTTTAAATGAACAGTTCTGTATAAATACCAAATAAAAAATCCAGAAGAAGACATGCAGAGAATCCTAAAATATATTTTTATTCTTAGAAATGATTTTTTAATTTGATAAGAATGCAACATTTTGTTAGATATTTTGAAAACACAGCCAATAAGGCAACACCATGAGTTAATGGTATGATGATTCGGGACGCTGTAACACAGCTGGGCAGGTTCTATTTCTTTCATAGATGTTGAATTTGATTCCCAGTCCTACTAGGTGGGTATCTAGCAATCCAGGAACTTGCCATATCTAGTTAGGGTGGGGAGAAGGAGGTGTAAGTAATTAGAATAACACTAAAGTCATAGCACTACTGCAGCAGTAGGCACCCATATTTGTACTGGAGCTGAATGCACCAAATAAGATAGGTAAATGGCATGGATGAAATCTTCAAACTGGTGTACAGGCATTTCCAAATAGATGTCACTAGTTAGCTAATCTGGCATAGATTTTTAATTACATGTCACACTGAGAAAGGGCAAAGTGATACAAGGCAAACATTTGCCTAGGTGTGGATTTGAAATCTATGTAGAGAAACATTGCTCATATCTCGCTACTCATGTGAGGTCAAATGCTGCAGGAAAGAAACATTACAAGACATCAAATTATGATATAAGACTCCTCATGCTGTAATTAGGGTTTGATGAAAGATCAACACTTTCAGCAGAAACCGATCCTTTCAATTTTTTGGTGCCACTCATAATCTATTTACTCATAACAAGCATCAAACCATGACTCCACCCTGAGAGCATGAAACTGCTATTTTGGTTACAGCTCTGGGAATATAACATGATGGTCTTACCAAACGTGTAGCAAATTGCATTTAGCTTGTGATAAGCACTGAAGTGATGCTTGTCAAAGAAGAAGGTTGCCAAATGGTAAGTTACTCCAAGAGCCATCAATCAACATGTATGTTATAGGTAGGACTAGGGTACACCATAAACAGCATGACAGTTTAGGCCACAGTGACTGGGCAGAGATTTGCTCTCTCTTCCCAGCAACTGATCAACAACAAATAATATGTACTGTGCTTTTCTGTAAACAGAACTCAATGAATGAATACATTCATTTAAAAAAAAATATGTTTAGGTATCAGCTAAGGTTGAAACATAAAACCTTATGAGCAGGGAAATGAAATGTAAGGTAAAATGTCCCCTAAATCTTCATGATTGTGTGGTGTGGATTCCTTCAGGTTTAAACAATTGCTCAACACTGCACTGGCATTTCCCTATCTGTGACACTGTCTTCCAAGACACAGCAATCCTTTGAGGGAGGGGAGCAGAAGTTTGGCTAACATCAATGATACTTTATGCTTTTATTTAAATAGAACTGGATAAATGTGGAAAATTCTGTTTTATCCATTTTCTCATATTTTGCATATATTTCTGCATTGCATAATATTGTATTCCTAAAATGTGCCATTTTGCAAAAAGCATAATTTTTATGTGACAATGTGCAATTTCATGTATTTGGCACATACTGTTCACATTCCAAAATGAACATTAAAGACATTGTTTTCTTTTTAAGAAGAGCATTTTGAACAATACAGAGTATTTTCACAAACAAATTTTCAAACTCTTACTTTTTTTAAAGAAAACCATTTTTTTAAATGTGCAATCTAAAAGGAAGGTCAATCCATGTATACTGGGCACAAGTGTTCAAAACTGAGATTTTGTTTTTTAATGGGCCTTAAATAATGCACAATGTGGACTAAATATGCATTGCTGAATTTGCATAATTTTCATGCATCTTTGTGAAAATTGTGAATGCAAAAACAGCGATTTTGTACAGGTGATTTCATTTTCACACAGCATTATGTTCAAATTCTGAGGAACCCTCATCACACAATCATAGATACTTAGGGGACATTTGTCACTGCATTTGCATTTCTGTACATTTGTGGCTTTGTACTTCATCCCTAACTGTTGCCTGAACATGTATATATATATATATATATATATATATATATATATATATATTATATATATATTTGTAAAAGGGTATTTATTAACAAATCCACATTAATAGTTGTTGACAATGCCAGTGTTTGCCCTCCATTGGCAATCCCTTTAGATTCAAACAGTCTTTGGTGTCCAATGGCTCGCCCTACCTTCACCCCATCCAATCTCATCCCATTCCATCCCATCCCACCTCATTCCATCCCATCCCATCCCATCCCATCCCATCCCAATCAAAGGAAAATACATCTGCCATGTACACAAAGCAGTACAGGGCAAAAGAAAATTTACTGTGCCAAAATTAAAGAGAATGCATATTTAATCATAACCACCACACTGCTTCAGGTCACCCCTGAAAAAGGGAAAAATACTGGTCTCAGTGGGCCTACCCGGTTACCAAAATTAAATAAAAATAAAAATAAAATAAAACTGCTTAAGACCGCATGCAGTCTGGAGCATCCAGTGGGATCATTCTCACTCATCCTGCTTAATGCAAAGGAGCTCCTGGCATTCAGTGACATCCCCTCTATCACCCCACCCTGATAAATAGTTCTTTGCATACAGTAACACCATCCTTCCTCACTTCTTCCCTAGTTGAGAGCCAAAGAAACATCTGTCATTCTCCTCTAATACCAGACACCATGCAGCTTGCAATTGTGATATAAAAAAGGCATGTCCAGTTCACCCACCCTCCTTCTTGGCCATCAGAATACGGCTGCCTGACTCTATTATCCAACCCAGAATGTGTTTTCTTTTGTAACAATTCCAGATTGTAATCAATGTTTATTTTGAATTGTTGAGTACCTAGAGACCAGTGGGGCACAGGACCCAAGGCAGCATGTATTCACAGTGGGAAGGTCATGTCTGACTAATCTAATAGATTTCTTTGACTGGGTGACCAAAGTAGTTGACCAGGGAAGGGATGTGGACATGGCCTACCTAGATTTTAGCAAGGCATTTGACACAGTCCTACACAAAAGATTAATATACAAGTTAGCCAGCCTTGGAGTGGGTCCCAAGGTGGTAGCCTGGATAAAAAATTGACTGGACAACAGGATGCAAAAGGTAATAGTAACGGAGTCTACAGTGAAGAAAGAAGGGTTACTAGTGGGGTACCACAGGGTTCAGTACAGGGACCAGTCCTCTTTAAGGTCTTTATAAGTGACATTGCAGAGCAACTGGAATGAAAAGTATGTCTCTTTGCAGATGGCACAAAGATCTGCAACAGGGTTGATACACAAGGTGGGGTGGAAAGGATGAGAAGGGACTTGGCAAGGTTGGAGGAATGGTCAAATGTATGGCAGCTCAGATTTAACACAGAGAAGTGCAAGGTAATGCACCTGGGAAACAAAAACCCAGAGGAAGCATACACAGTGGGGGGTGAATACTAACAACAACAAAAATGGAAAGGGACCTGGAGGTTATTATTTCAGATGACCTAAAGATGGGCAAGCAATGTGAGAAGGCAGTAACGATGGCTGGGGGGATACTGAGATGCATGGGGAGAGGCATCAACAGTAGAAAATAGGAATTTGTTATCCCTCTGTACAAACAGTTGGCAAGACCCCATCTGGAGTAACATGTGCAGTTTTGGAAACCCCATCTCCGCAAAGACATAAACAGAGTGGAGGCTGTCCAGAGGTGTGCAACCAAAATGGTGCAGGGTCTGCACCAGAAGACATATGAAAAGGGACTAAAGGAGCTTAATATGTATACCCACGAGGAAAGGAGGGAGATGGGGGACATGATAGAAACTTTCAAGTACCTCAATGGAATCATTAAGGAATGGAAGGAACTAGAAGGGGGACAGGATCAGATCTACAGTACAGTAGCTTCTTGTTGTTTTTTACATTGTTTCTTGTGGATTCTATTTGGTAGAAGGTTATTTCTTTTCTTTCTTACTACTAAGGGGCTAGCAGGGTATTGTTTGGGGCTGTTGGAAGTTTGAAACCTGTTTTGGTAGCTATAAGTGGGCTCATTTGTTTGATTCACTGTGTGGCAGGCTGCATTTGTAGAGACCTATTTCTTCTGTTTTAAAACATAATTGGTGTGATTTAACAGGGTCTGTTTCTTTGAATTGGAGACTTATATCTTCTAATTCCAAGCCTATTTTGATGTGCTGTTGGTGAAGCTGTTAGAATTGGAGTCGTGTTTCTTTGGGTAGCAAACCTATTTTAGGGGCTTTGAGTAGAATTGTGATTCATTGTTGCTAGCTTCACTAGCTGCAAAGTTTTAGTGCAGAGTGGGGGAAGGGTGCTAATGGTCTGACCAGAGATCTCAGCTACCTGATTGTTTCTGGAAGACTTGAGCTGATCCCACCCCCAAACCCCTCACCCCACCCACCCCTGGTCCATTATTTCCTTTATACTAGGGGTTCTGACCTCACTTCCTCAAATGGGCAAAGGATATGCACCTGTCATAGCAGAAGCAGACATCCAGGAAAGGAACAGCAGCAAGTGAAGAGGTGACTGCTATCTCAGTGGAAGGGAAGTAAATGCAAATCTAGGAGCTTTCATTATTACTTCTTTGCTTTGATATTCATTGGGGAAAGGAGGAGTAGGAGTTTGAAGAAGGTTGTGCAATGGCTACTTAAAGTCTCTTTTTGAGTGTGGATAGGAAGGATAGGAATATAAAAAGCAGTTGCTCAATATATCTAAACGTGTGCAACAGAGGAGGTAAGGGAAATAAAGAAAATGTTTTGCACCGATGGGGGGGAGACTTGGGGGAGTGTTTGGTATCCTGCATCTGGAAGGGTGGGGGGTCACTGGTGGGCAACGACAGCAATGAGTAGGGTGGTAGGCTGTAACAACTGCAGTGCACCAATCTTTCTAAAAATTGCCTGGAGTGTGGGAGGATGTTTAGTGTGCAACCACATAGAAAAACTTAGAAAGGAGATTGAGGGTCTGCAGGAGGAACTAGGACAGGCAAGGCAGATTGGGGGTGCGTTTAGCCCAATACTGGAGGGAGGAAGAAGGGGAAATGAGGGAGGGTGATTTAAGCCAACAGTGGTGAGGAGAGGGTCAGAAGAAGGGAAGCAGAGACAAAGGGGCCCAGGCCAGGAAGAACGATTGCCAGGGAAACCAGGTCATGAGACAAAAGACAAATGGAAGGAGGAGATAGGGACTTGTGAGGGGAGGCGAAGAAGAGGCAAAAGTCATGGAGTGGAAAGGAGAGAACAGGTTACTATGAAGAGAGAGGGAGCGGGCATTTGTGAAGGGTCTTCAGAAAATAGTTTTGCACTGCTAGAGAGGAAGAAGGTGGAGGAGGGAAATGATGAAATTAGAGGAGTAATTGATAAATGCCTGGACCAAACTGGAGCGGGGGGAAGTTCTGCTGGGAGAATTGCAACAGGGGTAAAAGGGGGAAATAATGTGCAGGAGGAAGAAGAGGAGCTGGAAATGAGAGAGGGAGATGAATGAAAGAAAGCAGGGAGTAAGATGGGTGGAATCTTAGTGCTGGGGGACTCAATACTAAGAGGAGTCAGGTGGGGTAGCAAGGGGAGAGGCAGAGTCGCATTTGGGTGGAGGCCATGCCAGGAATGACAGCGGAAAGGGTGGAACAATCTGTTCTGAAATAAGCTAGAAGGGGTAGGGACAAGCCTCATTTAATTATACATCTTGGGACAAATGACCTGGCTGACAAGACAGTAGATATAGTCCAGAGGAGGTTTGAGGAACTAGCACAATTATGTGAGGGGGCAGGAAGATCAGTAACTTTTTCAGAGATACTTCCGGTGCCAAAGGCAAACACAACAAGAAAGCTGAGAATAGAGGAATTTAATGGATGGCTAAGAACCTGGTGTTGTGCTAAAGGGCATGGGCTGTTGGGGGGGTGAGGAGGGACCTGGGAGGACAGCAGTCTCTATGCCAAGGACAGGCTACACTTGAGTGAGGAGGGAAAGAAAGTGTTGAAACAGAGGATGGAGGATTACATAGAGGAAGTTGAGAATTTAAACTAGGAATGGGAGGTGGCAGTTGGGGAAGAGATATGCAGAGACCACAGGTTGGGAAACCATATGAGCTTATCCCCCATAACAGTGACAAAGGACAAATGGCAAGTACTATTGGTGATGCTAGGAAAGGAGGGCAGGATGGGAGGAGGGGAAAAGGGTGTGAGGTGGTTACCCTTAATGCTAGGAGCCTTGGGAGGAAAACTGCAGAGTTACAGGTCCTGATGGCAGAGGGAGAGGTGGACATTGCAGCCATCACAGAAACATGGGCCACCAAATACAATGACTGGGACCTGTCTGTACCAGGGTACAGGTTATTTCGTAGGGACAGGGTGATTGGGAAAGGGGGGGGGTGGCACTATATGTGAAGGAAGGACTGAAGTGTGTAAGGGAGGAAGGGGAGGAGGGTAGTACGGAGTCACTTTGGGTGCAAATCCAGGATTCCAAGAATAGGATTTTTAGAATGGGAATGGTGTACAGGTCACCATTTCAGACGGAGGAGTTAGACAGGAAACTAGCGGGACAGATCAGGAGGACCTGCGAGAAGGGTAGTGTGGTGATTGTGAGGGACTTCGACATGCCAGGAGTGGACTGGAGCACCCCAACAACCAGGAACAGAAGGGAGCAGGTACAGCTGGATGCCTTCCAGGACAGCTTCCTGCTGCAAATGGTCAGTGAACCAACCAGGTTAGGGAATGCCCTTGACCATGTGCTGGCAAATGGGGACTTTGTGAGAGAACTTACAGTGGAGGAACCGCTGTCAGGGAGTGACCACCACTCAGTATGGCTCACATTGGATATGGGCAAGGAAGGAGTGGAATCTGGCACAAGAGTACTGGACTTCAGGAGGGCTGACTTTGGGAGGATGGGGGAAGTGGTAAAAGGGTATCTGGCCAGAATTCAATCTAGTATGGACACTAACCAGAGGTGGGAGCTCATAAAGCTGGGGATAGTGGAGGCAACCAAAACCTGCTGCAAAGCCCAGAGCAAGAAGGCTAGGGCTAAGAAACTGAGCTGGTTGAGCAAGGAGGTCATGGAAAAGGTAAGGAGGAAAATAGCTGCCTTTAGGAAGTACAAGAAAACAGGGAGGGGAGGACAGGGAGGAGTACTTGACAGAATCGAAGGAGGTGACAAGGGCAGTAAGGGGAGCCAAAGCATCTACAGAACTCAGGCTGGCACAAGGCATTAAGAAGGGGGAGAAGGACTTCTTTAAGTACATCAGGGAGAAAAGGAGCTGTAAGGACCACATAGTAAGGATAAGGAAAGAGGGGGTTAGGGCGGAAGCAGGGTGCGATAAGGCAGAGGCACTAATTGAGTACTTCTGCTCAGTATTTACTAAAGAGAAGAGGGGGGGGTGACACCCAAGGTGGGAGAAATGGCAGAAGCAGGGGGGAAGTGGTGACAGATGGGGAAATCATGGAGGGCAGAGTTCAAGAGGGTTTGAAGGCATTGAGGGTGGACAAGGTGCCAGGCCCAGATGGCATCCACCCCAGGGTACTGAAGGAGCTGGCAGAGGTCCTTGCAGGACCTTTGGCAGACCTATTTAATGCCTCACTACATTTGGGGTGTGTACCTCAGGACTGGAGGAAGGCTCATGTGGTGCCCCTCCACAAAAGTGGCCCCAAGGATGAACCGGGAAACTACAGACCAGTGAGCCTCACATCCATCGTGGGTAAGCTAATGGAGACTATCCTGAAGGAGAGGCTGGTGGCCCTCCTAGAGGCCAAAGGACTACAGGACAGCAGACAGCATGGCTTCATATGTGGCAGATCCTGCCAAACCATCCTGCTGGAGTTCTATGACTGGGTAACTAGGCAACTGGACAGGGACCATGCAGTGGATGTCCTGTATCTGGACTTCAGTAAGGCATTCAACTCGGTGCTGCATGGAAGGTGGGAAGGTAGTTAGTAGGCAAAGGGGCGGGTGCAAAGCTGGTGAGCTGAGTAGGGAACTGGCTTCAGGGAAGGCAACAGAGGGTGGTGGTGGGTGGGGAGCTCTCACACCCAAGGGCAATGATGAGCGGTGTTCCACAGGGCTCGGTGTTGGGACCAGTGTTGTTTGGGATATTCATTGCAGACATATCATGGAACATCAAGAGCAAGATCAGTCTGTTTGCTGATGATACCAAGGCAGGCGCGGTGGTGGATGACCTAGGGGGATGGCAGGGGTTGCAGGATGATCTGGCAAAGCTTGAAACCTGGTCAGACACCTGGCAACTGGGGTTTAATGCCAAAAGTGCAAGGTGCTGCATTTTGGGATGAAGAACCCAAGGAGGAGTTACCAGCTGGGGGTGCAGCTAGCCCAGACAGAGGAAGAGAAAGATCTGGGTGTGCTCATTACAGGGTCAATGAACAACTCGCACAATGTAGGAAGGCAGCTGCAAAGGCCAACAAAATGCTGGGTTGTATTGCAAGGGTATATCTCGAGGAGGGAGGAGGTGATTCTGCCACTGTGTAGGTCATTAGTTAGACCACACCTGGAGTACTGCATTGCAGTACTGGCGCCCGTATCTGAAGAGGACATTAAGTTACTGGAGGGTGCAGCGCAGGGTGACAAAGATGATCAAGGGCTGGGGACTTATCATACAAGAGGAGGTTGAAGGAGTTGAACATGTACTCACTGGAGGAGAGGAGGGACAGGGGTGACATGATTGAAACCTTTAAATACATGAAAGGAATAGACAAGACAGGTACAGAGGGGCTGTTCAAAGTAAGAGAGGAGGGCCACCAGGGCCATGATATGAGACTGGAGGAGGAAGGTTCAGGAGGAGAAAAGGAGACACTTTTTTACAGAGAGGGTGGTGGCTGGGTGGAATGCATTACCTGCAGAAGTGGTATGCAGTAGAACAGTGGACTGCTTCAAAAGGGGATGGGACAGGACAAGGGGGAGGGTTAATGAAGGGGAAGGGTTGAAGGGAGGGGCAGCTGCAGAATAAGGGGTGCTAGCTGCACATTCGAGCAGACTTGATAGACCTCAAGGCCTTTATCTTCTAGCAAATTTCATATGTTCATATGTTCGTAATAAAGTCAAGAGGGTAGCATCTTTCAGAAAAAGAGATATGCAAGAACAAGGGGGCACAATTTGAACACAGAGGGGGGATGGCTCAGAGGTAATGTGAGGAAGTATTTTTTCATGGAGAGGGTTGTGGATGCATGGAACAACCTTCCTGAGGAGGTCTTGGAGTCAAGAACAGTGGGGGAATTCAAGAATGCATGGGGCAGACATAAGGCAATTCTAGTGGGGGGTAGGAGGAAGTACAGTAGGCTGTTGGTTAACTGGGATCTACAGCTTATCCATCAGGTAGGGACATGGGCAGACTAGGTGGGCCAAATGGTCCTTATCTGCCGTCATATTCTATGTTTCTATGTAATCCTGTTACAGCTTTTCCATCACTTTACTTTACTTATTCGTTGTTTCTGTCATATCTATCTTGAATCTAGCTACTAGGAACTTACAGTGGAACCTGTGAAGATGCAGTGCAGTGTCACAGATTCCTGCATAACAAAAGGGATTCATTTTCATTAAAACTGATTTATTTCCTGCAGTACCTCTGCTGCATAATTCTACCGAATTGGGTTATATCTTGGTGTGCTCTAGTGTCTGAAAAGTACAAAATGTATAACCATTAGCTTGCTAGCTGCTGTGTTTCTTCTTGAAATTTAATGCACATGACTTCCAGTATAAATGAGCTAGTATATACAAAATCTATAACTTTTACAAAACACTGTACATGCACATAGTGTGGATTTCATAGATATTACAGTATTGCAAACCATAATTTGTGAGATACATACTGTGTGAAAGACTTTTGTAAGCTACTGTTTGTGATTCAGATATCTAGGGTGGTCATTGATTTCCTGGGATCAAGACACTAGAATTTTGCTATGAATGGGATCCAAGTAATGACCATTGTGTGTGTGTGGGTGAGGGGGGGAGTTGCGGCACTAAATTTACATCAGGAATGGGCTCCCAGTGGTTGCACTTGATTTGGAGGAGGGCTATAACAGGTATGACACTGTCAGATGGGATGTCAGTGTCACAATAAAGCCAGAGAATTTACCAGTGGTGTGGAGATGGGGTCATGCTACTGTCCATTAATTTTTATGTTGTCTCGCGCAGCTGCAAGCAACATCTTGTGGCAGTAGCATATTTCAGAGGTGTCAGTGTTGGCCAATGCAGGGAACACTTTAGTGGGTGCATACCTCAGCCCCCAATTAGCTAGCATGCTAGCACTAAAGTGAAACTTCAAAGAGAGCCAAAACCTTGATAGAAATCTGCCGGTCCAATGAGGTGCAGTTACTTCATTGAAGCATCAGATAACAAGGCTTAATTACATGCCTTTCCTGGTGAAGCATGTCAGTAAATATGATGGCACACACAATCCTCACAATCCCCACAAAGCCAACATTGGAGATGACCAGTCCCCATGTCGGCATGTTCCCCCCTCACACACAGTTTCTTTGCTGATGGAGGTCCAATCCCCATCGGCATCATGTTCTCCCTCACACACACTTTCTTTGCTGACAGGGGCCCAATCCCCATTGGCATTAGTCCCCCCCAACACTGTCTTTACTGATGGGGGCCCAATCCCAGCCAGCATCATGTTCCCCCATGCCACACACTTTCTTTGCTGATGGGGGGCCCAATCCCAATCAGCATCAGTCAGCATCAGCCCCCCCCCCAAAATTCATCGGGCACACTGGGAGCTCACTCCAGTATGCTGAACATTTTTTTTTATTTTACCTGTAAATAAAGAAAACTGTCCTCTGATGTCATTTTTTTTCCCTGTAAAAAAGAAAATGGTCCCTCATCATCCCTGGTGCCCTCTCCCCCAACCTGCACCCACTTTCTGCGTGCCCCACCTCCCTGCACCCCCCCTCACCCTATAGTTACCTCTGGAGGTCCAACTCTGTGATCTTCTGTGGACCCGGAACACGTCTGAACTCTTCAAAAGCTGACTGCAAGATGAAGAAAATCATGATGAGCTTTATAATGGCATCAATGGGGGGCTTCAACTTAGACTGATATCTCAGACATTTATTTGGAATTTTGGATCCAAATTTTCAACATGGAGTTCTTGGGACCTCACCTCATGAACACATGCACTGTCATCTTGTTACTCGGTCCTGAAAGGTGATTTTGTGTTCACTGCATGAAATCATCTTTTAGGACAGATTAGTGAAACAACAGTGCCACTGTTCATGAAGTGGGGTCCCAAAAAGGCCGTGTTGCAAATCTGGTGAAAAAATTCCAAAAAAAAGACTGCCTTAAGAGTATGCATTGTGCAGTAGCCAAGCACACTAATAACTTTGACAATTTTTAATATTTTCACTCCAGATTTTCAACATTGCCATTTTTCACACCTCCTTATGAACAGTACAGCTGTCATTTTTCACATCCTGCCTGAAATGTGTTTTCGCACATGTGATGCACAATGGCGCAGTTGCTGTGGGAAATCAACTTTCAGGACAGATTAACAAAATCACAGTGCCACTGTTTATGAGCAGAGGTCCCAAAATGCCTATGTTGAAAATATGGTTAAAAAAATTCCAAAAAATAATCACTTTACGGGCGTGCATTGCGCAGTTTCTACACACACTCGAGACTTCACCAGTCTATCATATTTTCACTCCAGAATTTCAACATTGCCATTTTTTGAACAACCCCTCATGAACAGTATAGCAGCTATTTTTCACATACTGCCTGAAATGTGTTTTTGCACCTGTGGCACCAAATGGCGCAGTCACTGTGCAAAATCACCTTTTGACTAATGAACTGATAGTGCCACTGTTCATGAGGAGGGGTCACAAAAAGCCTATGTTGAAAATTTGGAGTGAAAATACCAACAAATACCCAGGGCGTCAGGGTTTCCAACCATAATGCCCCACCCTGTAGAGACTGACAGGTGTCAGGGGTGTGACTTGGGATCGTAGGCTGTAATGCTCATGCCAGTCCACCCCCACCCCCACCCTGCAGCCAGTGACAGGCATTGAGGTGTGTCTTGGCATCTTCAGCCCCAAAATTCACCCCATTCTCCTATGCTGCACCCATCTCAGTGTATTTCCTTATGGAATGGGATGCGCGTAAGGCCCAAAGACCCCAAGGTACACCGCAACACTTGTCAGTGACTGCAGGGTAGGGTGAGGTGAAATGGTATTAATGTTATGGCCAATGACCCAAAGGCACACCCCAACACCTGTCAGTCTCTGTAGGGTGGGGGTGGGGTTGGTGTCAGTTCAATACGTCACTGCCATTCCTATTATGCATCTCTCTGACTTCTGCACTACCAATGCCAATGCCAGCAAGACAACAGTCAGCATTGACAAATGCTTGTTTATAATTAAAACCTGTATACATGGCACTGGGAGCTGAATCTTAGAACCACAGTAAGAATTACAGTAGCAAGGGGTTTAAGTTTCCACATGTCTGTAATCCTTGCATGCAATTACAGTACAAGCATGTAAGAACACCTTATGAAAAATAACTGCTAAAATGTAAACTTCACATACATGTCCAGTTGCAGTTTATATTGTTTATAACTTTCTTTATTTTAAAGATGTTCATTCCCATGAGAACAAAGAAACCCAATGGGAAATGATCTAATGAACTTTAACATCAGCTTTCAAAACATTGCCATTTTTAAGTGCTGGAGAGAGAAATCATTTTAAAAATCACATTTTTCTCATTTTGACCCCTTCCCACCTTAAAAATACCAAACTGAATTTACCCAAATTTGGAGGCTTTGGAGATCTTGCCATAAAGGGGTTGCATGCCACTTCAAAGGTCCCTAAGTGGAAAAGCTACTTTATATTTTTAGTTGCCAAATGTCATACTTTACAATAGAAGTGCCTATTCAACATTAGTAGGTAGCACCACTGTAATGCCCTTTTCCTAATATGCAATGCCAGTGTACTGAGAAATGGCCTGAAGATTTCTGCAGCACTGATAGATTCTAAGCCCCAAGCTACAAATTATTACTTTATCACAGGCAAGTCATCTGTGAGGCTCGGTTTTGTGTTCTGTTCAGTTGAATTCTGTACAATACACCTATTTGTGTAAGAACATTCAATATTATGCAGCCCATCTTGATAAGTAGCTCAGTAGTCTGCAATTACATCCCCTACTGTGGCTGCTATCCCCTGAAGTATATCCTAATTGTTTATAAACTGACTCAAAGAAGTACTGTAGCATATAATTCTTTCAATGTGTTTGTGAATAATGACTGTGCTTGTGTACACTGTGTAAGTTTTTGGCCTTTCTCTATTCCTACCCCAGTAGTGAAGCTAGGCAGCATATTGTATTTATTTTATTTATTTAAAATTTGGTAACTGGGAAAGGCACACTGAGCTGAGGCTTGTTGCCAGGTGTGACCTGAGGACGAAGGTGAACATTTACATACAAAGTGGGCTATACATATACATTTAAAGTAGATTAATAATAATAACATAATAATAAAATTTATTTAATTAAGCGCCTTTCACAATTTCAAAGCGCTGAACACCGAAAGCAAACAAAAACATATTCAATACATTCAATAAAACAAATATAAACATATAATACAATACTGCAATATAAAATTAAAACAAAGAAGGAAATGCCTTCTCCCATAAAAAAGTCTTTAGTGCCTGCTTAAAGCTCCCCACCGTCCTACACTCCCGGAGCTGACAGGGCAGATAATTCCAGAGGGTAGGTGCAGCAAATCCAAATGCACGGGCACCAGATGACTTCAAATTTACCCTCAGAATCTCCAGCAACCCCTCGTCAGCCGAGCGGAGCTGTCTCAGAGGGGAGTAGGGCACCAGGAGCACTTTCAAGTAGTCGGGACCCAGACCGTGTAGGGCTTTGTAGGTCAAAAGAACCAGTTTAACGGTGATCCGCCACTGTATTGGCAGCCAGTGCAGAGCACGCAGCACAGGGGTAATATGAGAACTTCTAGATGCCCCAGTCAGCAAACATGCTGCTGCATTCTGCACTAGCTGAAAGTGGTGGATATCAACCCCAGGAAGTCCTAGGTAAAGGGAGTTACAGTAATCAAGGCTAGATGTTACAAAGGCATGGACCAAAACCGGCAGGTCACTGGGTGGAACAAGGTGCCTAATCCTGGCAATGTTCCTAAGATGAAAAAATGCCAGCTTGACAACTGCAGACACCTGATAATGGAGGGTCAAACCAGTGTCACGCTCCACTCCCAGGTTACGCACCCGTTCAGAGGTGAGGATCTAGTCCACCCCCAGGATTAATCCAGCGGTAGACCAGTCCTCAAACCCTCTACCCTGCGACCCGGGTCCACAACCATAACCTCAGTCTTTCCTCGGTTCAACTTTAAACCACTGGAGCTCATCCAGTCTTAGATATCTGCGAGGCAGTTGTTCAGTACTGAGATAGCACTAACCTGGTCAGGTGCAAAAGACAGGTAGAGCTGGGTATCATCAGCATAGCAGTGAAACCTCAGCTCATACCATCTTACAATGTCTCCGAGGGGTAGCATATATACTGTGAATAACATGGGGGAAAGCACCGAGCCCTGACATACTCCACAAGGCAGAGAGAAGGCCACAGATGAATACAAACCCGAGACCACTCTCTGTGTTCTCCCTTCGAGGAACGATGAAAATCATCGGAGGACCGTACTCGACAGTCCACAAATGGACCTCAGGCGTTCGAGCAAGACCTCATGATCCACAGTATCAAAAGCTGATGATAGATCAAGGAGAACCAAAATAGAGCAGTGTCTCCGATCTCTCGCCATCAGGAGATCATTGAGCACCCGAACCATAGCAGTCGCTGTACTATGCCTCTTATGAAAACCAGACTGGAGAGGTTCATATAAACTATGGATGGTCAAATGGTTATCCAGTTGGGCTGCCACAACTTTCTCAATAACCTTCCCCACAAAAGGGAGGTTAGAGATTGGCCTGTAGTTTGCTAGGTCATCTGGGTTTAAAGAAACTTTCTTCAGAAGGGGAGTCACCACCCTTTCCTTCAGAAAGCTAGGAAAAACTCCCATATCTAAAGAACACCAGATAATCCAAGCTAAGACCGGGCCAATGATCTCACTACAACCCATAATCAGGGAAGTAGGGCCAGAGTCTAAACTACAGCATGTTGGATGCATCTCTTGGACAATCCTCATAGTGTCTACGAGATCCGGCAGGTCAAAGGTACTCCAGGAAATTCCAGGCTTTGCAACAGGACACCGATCAACTGCAACAACCTTGGAATGAGGTTGGAGGTTCTCCCTCCTCATGTCTTCAACCTTATTCGCAAAGAATCGAGCGATCTCCTCACAATCAGTTTGCGTAAGGCTCGACGGATCTGCTGACAGGCTGGGTTGCACAATCTGTCAACAGTTCTGAAGAGCTGAGCCGGTCGATTCCGTGCAACAGAAATTTCCCTGGACAGGAATTCTGCCTTCTTATGGGAAATTGCTGTTTGGTAGAGTTTATAATGCTCTAGCAAAATAAGGTGGTCGGCATCAGTGGTGGTCTTCCTCCAACGACGCTTCAACCTGTGCCCTAACCTCCGCAGCCCTCTCAGAGCCCCATCAAACCATGGGGCAGCAGGACGACGCGGAAGGAGGCGAACACGGACTGGTGCAATCTGATCGAGTGCTACCGATATGGCCTTATTATAGGCCACTATCAGCTGCTCAGGATCAGTGCAAAACTCGTCAAACAACGAGAGGTCAATAACTGCCATCAGGTCTTCAGGGACAATGTCCTGCAATGGGTGGTACCTGACCAACTCCACAGGGGCTGACCTACCCAGGGGGGCCTCAAAATAGAACCCAACTGAGTAGTGATCGGACCAACTGACTGGTTCCACCACCAAATCGGAAGCCTCGATCCCCAGGAGGAAGACCAGGTCAAGATAGTGACCTCCCTTTTGTGTAGCTAAGGAAACAACTTGTGTAAAGCCCAGAGATGACATCTCCTGGAGGAAATGTTGACCAAAAAGCGAAGATTCGTCGTCAACCCAAGCATTGAAGTCGCCCAGAACCATCAATCTGCGCGACTCCAAGGCCATGTCGGTGGCAAAATTGCTATTTCCTGCAGAAAAAGCTTCTCATCACCTGGTGGATGATAAATGAGGGCAATCCTGCACCCTACACCAGCTACCACAGAACACTCAAATGACCTGGCCTTCTTAACTGGTACACCAGTTAGGCCCAATTCGGTCTTGAAACAGACCACCACCCCCAGAGCGATCCAATCTCGGGTGATGTATAACTGAGTACCCGGTGGGAACAGCAGCCTCTAAAAAGGAGAGCCGCATTCCCATCAACCAGAGTCTCAATAATGCAAGCAGATCTGTCCCTACAACCAAAATCTGCAATAAGACCAGCCTTGTTGTAAGACAGATATGGCATTACTGGCTGCTTGTCGAGTTGGGCGAGGTGTGATTGTCCCAACCACTTGCCCTCCAAAACTGGAAGTGCCCTTGGGTATAGGAACCAGAACAGGGTTACCGCGTTCAAGTAACCATTTCACTCCAAAGGCATCTTCTGGGCCTAACCACCCATATGGAAAGCCCCTCACTCCGCTGTCCACAACCCCCACCCCCAATTCCCCCTCCCCTTGAGCAGTCCCTAGCACAGACAACAGTGATAAGTATGCGCAGATGGGGGGGCAAAGAGAAGGGGCGCAGGGCATGGAGAGCAGAGGCCAAATAGCATAAGACAGGAGGGGCAGGCAGGTACATTTAGCTGCTCAATTTAAAACAATAAATATAATAAAACTACCCGCAAACTTCCTACAGCTAAAATTATACAACTACAAATTAAGAAAACCAACTAAAATAAAAATAAGACTTAACCAACTCTAGGTAAATAAGATGCAGGCTATTTACAGGCTATATACATACACCTCAACCAGACAGCAATTTAGGCAATTAAGATGCAGAGTAAAATCATAGAGTAGTTTTTGTTAGAAGGTAGAGTATCATACATAGGATATATAGGGTAGTGTGTTTGATAAATAAGAGTTGGTACGGGAAAGAAAGGGATAAAGAGTTTATTTATTTATTTAGTTTTTGTTTACCGGGTAAGGTGTTGTAACCACAAAATATGACTATTTTCAGACATGACCCAGAAGGTTACAATACAAAATTGGCAGACAAAACAAATAACAGGTATAGTTCAGAGGTAATCAACCATACAAGGAAAAATCTATACGATGTTCTGTGATGTAAACAGTATTGCTAATATGACAGAGACAATGGCAGAAAAAAGCACAATAGTACAAAACATAATAAGCATACAATCATAGTGCAATAGAGTTTTAACACATAATCCATAGTAAGTGCTACATATAACAGTAAAAAGGGGTCAGAGCAAAACAAACATTTTGAGAGCTGAGGAAGGGGATGTCAAGCACCCTATGGGGGTTTAAGACAGGAACATAGGGCAGTTTTGATGAAGAGAGTATAATGCATTGTTTTAAAAGCAATATGACTAGATGCAGAGCAAACAAACGTAGGAAAGCCGAGGCATAATGACAGATAGTATTGTACGTTGTATCCCACTTACTAAGGGTGGTTTTCTAAGCATTTATGTAGGTGACAGCACCATATGCAAGGGATGGAAGTAGGATACCCCTAGAAATAGCCAGTCTAGCTGAGGGGGTAAGCATCCGACTAGTCCTGTAAGCTATTCCGAGTTTGGAGTTTACTGACTTGCAGGTGTCGATGATGTGTTGCTCAAAGTTGAGTTTTATCAAGCTGGACACCTAAATTCTTGAATGAGGTTATTTTCATAAGGGGGAGCCATTTGCACAGGAGATGTTGAAAAAGCTTGCAGTTTGTTCTAAGTTTGGTTGCAGATCTGAAGAGCATGCCCTAAGTTTTACTTATGTTTAGGATGAGCCTTTTGTTGTGGATCCATTCTTGCATTATGAGAAATGCAGATGTTAGTCGACTATTTTTATTTCTTCTGTGTTTGCCGAGGAGGTGGAGTGCACCAGATCATTTGCATACAAGATTGTTGAGCACCAAGGGGTGTTAGAAGATATGTCATTTATAAAAATGGAGAAGAGAAGAGGCCCCAAGATGGAACCTTGAGAAACACCAACATTGATAGGTGCAGAGTCTGACACTGCAGAGTTAAATGTTACCTGAAGTCTTCTATTGCTTAAGTAGCTTTGTAACCCATTTGTGGCTTGCTCTGAGAAACCAGTGAAGCTAAGGCAATCAAGCAGAAGAGAAGGATCTACAAGATTAAACACCTTTGAGAGGTCATTGAACACTGCACCAGTCATGAGAATGTGATCCATAGCAGTAAGGGCATCATTTGTAAATTATATCAGAGCAGTAGAAGTGCTATGACTCTTGCAGAAATCATGTTAAACAGGTGATAGGAGGGTATATTTAGAAAGGAACTCGGTGACCTGTATATCTACTAATTTCTTGAGTATTTTGTTTAGTACTGACAGAATGGCTATAGGCCTATAATTAGCTATGTCCTTCTTGTCACCTTTCTTAAAGAGTGGTGGCTTTTGCCAATTTCCATATGTCCTGAATATGACCATGGCAGAGAGACAGTGTGAAGATTTTAGCCAATGGGGCCACAATAAAAGGAGTAGCCAGCTTCGGGAGTTTAGGGTCTAGGTAGTTGGAGTCTACACTAGTACTATCAGAGATTGAGTTTAGCAGTTTTAGAACATCAGGATTTGGAATAGCCTTAAAATAAAAGGGCGCATATATGGGCACGTTTGTGTGAGTAACGGGCATCAGGATGTGATTTATGGGGATGAAAGAGGCAATGATTTTGGTGAGATCAGTAAAGTATTTGTTGAAAGAATTTGCAATGGTGATGGGGTCATTACAGTACATACCATTGAGGACCATATCATTCATGTGTTGAGACTGGTTTGAGCCCAAGAAGGATTTTACATCTGTTGAGAATTTCCAGCAATAGACCTTTGCAGTATGAGCTTTCGGCAAACTTGATTTGTTTTTTGCACATATTGCACTGCTTTATGTAAGTGTCATATTCACTTTGCTGACCCAAGGTTTTGTAGCGGTTACAATTTTTCTCACTTGCCTGGAGGGAGGCGAGAAGTTCCCTGTGCAGCCACCTAATCTGTTTGTCCCTAACGCATCGATTGTATGTATGTCCTGGAGGGATAAGAATATAGAAAGAAAGAGATTGAGAGCAGATTCAATGTCTTGGGACTGGATAATAGGGATCCAGTTTACAGAAGAGATATCATGTAGAAAGCTTGCTTGATCAAGTGTGGAAAAATCCCTGAAGGTGATGTAGCGTGGCGAAGGGGCTGGAATCACAGATGTTCCCCATATGCAATATACAGGGGAATGGTCCCTTATAGAATCAGGAAGCACACCTGAGGTGTTAATTCTATCAAGCTGATTTGTGAGTATCCAGTCTATAAGTGTTCCAGCAGCTGGTGACTGGGTCAGTCTGGTGGGATCTTCAATTACCTGGTGCATGTTAAATCCATGTACTAGAGATACCAGTGTGCTTTTATTTTTCCCCAGCCAATTTAGGTTCAGGTCACCAAGAATAATAAGTTAATTTTGGCTAGCTGCAGAGGTACAGTACTCAAGTAGTTCAGAGCATCCTAGTTGACCTGCTTTAGGAGGATTGTAGGCACAGTTAAGAAAAGAGGAAGGCTTTATGAGGAGGGTAGTTCAGAGGGGGGTTGGGACAGAGTGGGGTATGGGGAAGGCAGGGAAAGGGGAAAGAAGACAGGTGCAGGCAGGAGGAGAGATGGATTTCTGCTGGTGTTTGAAGGCTGGCAGGGAGTGGGTATTGCATAAGGAAGCAGGTAGTTGATTCCAGAGCTGAGGTAGGTGGTAAGAGAAGGCGGAGGAACCAGCCGATGATCATCGATGGGGCATAGTGAAAGAGTGGGGGTGCCAGAATCTAAGGGGGTAGGAGGGATAAGCAGCAGGGGTGGGGAGGGAGGAAAGATAAGGAAGGAGAAGGTTAAACCAGTATTTTGACATGATTATATGGAATGAGTATGCCGCCTCTGGGAGAGGGGGAGAGACTGAGGAAGGAGAGAAGTGTGCAATGATGAGTATGTGGCAGGGCATTTGTGATGAATGTGTAAAAGGAGTTGAGCATATATCAAGCTTAGAGAGAGAGAGAGGAGGTGGGGATGAGGTGTAGCTAATGTCCCCATAGTCAAAGAGATGGAAGACTGTCTTGCGTAATACGTCACTGTGAATATGTAAGGGGGTAGCATGTTTGTTTCACAAGAGAATGTCTAGTTTGGGGTGCAGTTTTGAATAGTTGATAAGGACCAAGTGGTTGAGATGTTGGTCTAGTGAGAGGCCAAGGTATTTGTATGAGGTGACGGTATCCAGAATGGAGATATTCAAAGTGGAGAATCTAGGGGGGAAGAGAGTTTGTCCAGTAATTAGGAGGAGCCAGCTATCATGTAGACAGTATTTTTAGTGTTCACTTTTCTTTCGTTTTCATGGAACCAAGTTAGCATATGGTCAAATTTGGATTGATGTGAAAGCTGGACTGAGTAAGTGGAGGGGCCAGGAATATAGAGGATGGTGTCATCCACATAGAGGTGAATACTGGAGAGAGAGAGCAGACTGAGGGAAGGTCATTAATGAAACTGGAAAAGAGGATAGGGCTGAGGATGGAGCCCTGTGGGATGCCCGATATGAAGGGGGGGGTGTGGAGTTGCCTACTATGACAGACTGCTGATGGTTGCTAAGGTAGGATTTAAATCAGAGGACATTGAAGGATGTGAGGCCTGCAGAATACAGATTTTGGAGGAGGTGTGGGTGGGAGACAGAATCAAAGGCCTTCGAGAGGTCAATAAATATTGTTGTTGTGAGGTGGCCTTTGTCCAATGTGGTGATGATTGAATCTGTGATGTGGAGAAGGGAGGAGATTGTACAACAGAGTGTTTATTTCAGAAGCCAGATTGATAATCTGAAAAGAAATTGGATGAAGAGAGAACATTAGAGAGTCTTGACAGAACTATGTATTCCTGCAGTTTTTCCAGGGAGGGGAGCAGGTAAATGGGGCAGTAATTGCCAGAGGATGAGGGGTCACCTCCTTTGTGCAGCAGGATGATGTTGGCTAACTTCCATTGTATTGGGACAGAGTTAGTGAGGAAAGAAAGGTTGCATATATGGGAGAGGGGGGCAGCTATGACTGGTACAGAGAGGCGCAGGAACATATAAGGAATAGAAGGTCCAGCACCAATGGTGAGTAGAGTGTCAGAGGAGGAGGAGGAAGGGGAGGATGATGGGTGTGATGAAACACACTAAGCATAGACAACAAGGAGTAAGCTTCTAATATGTTGCATGTGGGAGGAGCTATTCCCCCACATTGAACCTCAGGCTTTAGCCTTCCCATTTCAGTGTGTTTGTGATTAGTGATTGTGCATGTGTACACTGTTTAAGCTTTTGACTTTTCTCCATTCCCACCCTTGGTAGGGAAGCCATGCAGTGTATAGGGAACAGAAGGCCCAGAATGATCAGCTCCTCCAACTCACGTTGAGCGTGGCTAGTAGCATGCAGGACAGGAAACAACGTCTGTGGAGGAAAGCTCTGAGGATCCATGGCTACCATCCTGCCCATATGCCAGGAAAACTATGAGAAGAGGATCCTAAATGCTTGTCTGCTTTCTGCTTCTGGATTAACTGATGAAGTCCGTCTTCCAAGTCTCTTGAAGATGTATGCAGTTGTCATTTCTTGATGCTGAGAGAGCTGCTCTGAGTTGAACAGAATGTCCTGGAAAGGAATAAGGTTTGAGCCAGGCTGATGCAGAAGTGTTGTTTGATGGAAGCATTAGCCATGTTGATGCAGAAGTGCTTCTGATAAGAATTCAATGCTTGATGGAAAAGTTAGGAATGTGAAAAGCTGATCAAACTTGAGCAGGAGTACTGAGGGGGAATTGCAGAGCACAAAATGAAGATACTTTCATGCTGAAGTATACGCAGCTCAAGTGGTGTTGATGAAGATCTTGGTGAGGTGTGATGATTGGAAACAGACAGTGACAATCCAGGACTGGCTGATGATAGTGGTAGAGCTGTTGGAGATGCAGCAGAGCATATAGTGCAGGGCAATGCATCATGCAGAAACACACTAAAAGCTTTGAGCTGCATTTGCAACTGAAGGTCAGATGACAGTCTTAACAATCCTCCCAAAAACATGCCATAAAGATGCTTTGGGACAGATGAATGGGAAACAATGGAAATCATTCAAGGGTGTCAGCAGTCAAAGGTCAGGACTGAGGGCCAAAGCAGGTGATGAGTGCTGATCCATTGTTGAGACAAGCAGATGATGTCAAATCTTACAGTGGAACCAAAAAGTGGATGCCCAGTGTATATAAGGGCAGAGGCGCAGATAACAATCATTGTGTTGAATTTATCCAGTATTGGCACCTACAGAACTGAGTGTTAAGGAGAGACCCATGAGTGCTAAAAGTCCCTGGAGGAACAATGGGTAAGGTTCCACTGTAACAGTTGGTGGAGTGCTGGACAATCCTTCTCTGCAGGCTGCAGAGTACAACAGAGGAAGGCATCAGTGGGAACCACCAAGATGCCTGTGTGGAGTCCATGAGAAAGCCTGAAATTATATGCTGCAAAACTGTGCAAGAAGGATGGGAGCCAAAATCCAGAATAAAGCCGGTAAGTTGATCGAAGTAGATGGAGGAACGATCGATGACTGAGGCGGTTGATGAGCTGTTAGACAATACAGTGAGCATAATGGAGCCAAAGAAGCAGTGAATATGGAGATATGTGCAGCAAATCCAGGGTAACTGGAGTAGGTACAATTGAGACAGTTGGCTGGACTCCCATGATTGGAATAGGCCAGGCTAGAATGATTGGTTGAGCTTGATGAATGGAAGAGTAAAAGTCTGAGTGGGCTTTGGCAAGGAGTGATGGATGAACTAGCTTGCTGGTCTGGCAGAGAAAGAGGCATGAGAAGCTGGGAGAAGGCAAAAAAGTCCAGTAGGATAGAGCTGCACTGGGAGCAGGAGTTAGCAGACTGCCCAGAAGTGACAGGAAAGATTATATGGGGAAATGTCCAGTGTACTCTGGTACTGTAAGAAGCCAATACAACAGTGGTGGTAGTGGAGGAGGATTGATGGGGAACTGTAGAAATGGTGTTTATTTATTTATTTATTTCAATCTAGGATTACAATACCTTTGAGCAGAGGCTCTTTTACAAAAGTTCCACATCAGCATGTGCAACAGTCATCATTTTTAGTTACAAACATATAGTCATTGACTTACAGACATGTAATAACCAGTACAAAGACTTGAGCTATGAGCAAGACAAGGGAAGGAGGGTGGGGGGTGGGGAAGTGAGGGTAGGAGATCGAGGGGGAAGGAGGTGTGGGGTAAGGGGGAGTATGGAGGTGGTTGGGGGTGGGGGCAGGAGTGGAGATACGCGGGGGAGGTGGGCAAGGGTGGGAGACAGTGCAGCCAGGGGGCCTTGTCGAGGAAATATGACAGGTAAGGTGCTAGGGGTGCAAAGACTGTAAGTGCTGGGTGCTGGGGCATGTGCAGCTGGAACAGTGGAAATGTTAAGGTAGGCAATCGCAGGATACAAGCAGTGAGAGGTGCAGCTTGGACTTGAAGAGGCCAAGTGTTGGAGCGGTTGCTATGTTGCTGTCAAGACAGTTGAGCCAGTTGGATGCCCAATGGGTGAATGATCTTTGTCCTTGGGTCATGCGACATCGTGGGATATGTAGTAGATGGGAATTGGATCTCCTTGTAGTGACATTCCCATGTCTAGGCTTAAGGAGGGCACAGACACCAGGTGGGGCAAGCCTCATTATAATTTTCTTGGCCGTGATGCAGGTTTGGTATTTTATGTGTTTGTCCAGTTGAAGCCATCCAGATTGGCATCCTTTGAAAAGGACATATAAAGCAGCAATAAGATGAAGGCAGGAATCTGAGTCCACACAGCAGAATGACAATGCAGGAAAATCATGTCACAAAAAGGCTGAAAGTCAGGATGATTGCACTACAGTACATTTCTTCAGGAATACAATATCCATATATTTAACATAGGAATGTTGCCACAGGATACAAGCTGGTTATCACGTGACTGAAGTCTGGAGCATTGTAGGCTTGTAAGTTGGATAAAGAATTGATGTGGAGTGTTACTGGTGGAGCTGGCTGGTGGCTGGAATGGCAGCAAAAGAATGCAAAGGAATGCAGTAGCCGAGTTGGAAGGCTGAGGCAGGAAGTGAACTATAACAGTCATGAAATGAGAGTGCAGATCAAAACTGAAGGCAAATGGTGACTACAAAGCCTCAATATCTGATGAATGAGCTGGTCATTGCAGAGGAATGGACTGGCTGAAGCTGGGACTCTGAACTGAATGAGATGTGGAAGTGATGTATCAATACTACAATTCCCATTGTAAGCCAGTGCTGAGATTGGATGCCAGATTTCTTCAGTCAGACAGAGAGCAAGGAACAGTCCAATCTCAAAGGAGTAGCAAGATTTGTATGCCCAGGAATGAACTGGAAGCTTGGAACAATATCCGGAGGCTTGCAGGAAATTCTTTAGGATTTGCAAGAGAGTTGGATGGTAAAGATGACAAAACGTGATTACCCATATGCATACTGTATCATGGTAAATGCAGTGTGTCAGTAGCATAGCAGATGAAATACCAAGACACAGGTATTGATGGTAGCTTGGCCAATGCCAAAACGCTGGTGTCATATAATAACCGCGAGTATATTACAGTGACAACATTTGGGCAACTCAGTATAAGCAATGGCTATAACAGTGACCCCTACTAAATGGCGATTGGGTGATATAGGCTACTTTGGTTATGCTAGGCACCCCCACTATCAATGAGGAATGTGGCATAAGAATAATAGAAATGGAGGGAAGGGGGCACAGCCCCCTGCATGATACAGACAGGAAAGGACACACCTGAGCAACTGGCAACACCTGTGGTAGTGCATTGCTGAAGTTAGGATGGAGCAGTTGTTGTCTGCATGTGAGACCCCTACAGTTCAGCGGTGCTACTGGGACCTTACCGAGAGATTGGTACAAACTGTGTGTGAGTATCATGTCTGGAGCTGCTACAAATGTTTGAGGGGGCTGGCATAGAACATTCAGCTCCAAGTTTGAGCCGGTATGGTTGCTATTGTGTGCATCACTCTAGATGGGTATCACTGTTATTGTGGTAGCTCAAATGTAGTAGCCCATATAATGTTCACTGTTATGCCTTGCTGTATTAACATGGAACCAAAATGACAATATGCAGATGCATATTGCGGTAGATGCGGAGAGTTTGTAGGTTGGCCGATGCCAAAATGCCAATTTGCAGGTGTGTATTGTGGTAGATGCAGAGTAGATAGGGTGGCTGATGATACAATGCCAATACTAGCAGCATATTGTGGTAGATGCAGATAGTGGTAGAGTGGCTGATGCCACAATGCCAGTACTAGCTGTGTCTTGCAATAGATGCAGAGAGTGGTAGAATGGCCATTGCCACAACACCAGCACCAGCTTGTGTATGGTGGTAGATGGGGAGAGGTTGAATTATGAGCAACAGAACTCCCATGTCTGATAGACTGGGTGAGCCCACCTGCACTCCAACACCTCAGAAGGCATGAGTTAGAGACAGATAGTGGAAAACAGAGAAAACTGCTGGTAGAAGCTGTACTGAATAATTAGCAACAGGCTCCAATCTCTGGTAGACAGGGAAAGCCTGCCTGCAATTGAATATCCAAAAGGTATAAGTTAGAGATGGAGACTGGAAAATTACTACAAACTGCTGGTGAGGGCTTGAGAGGAAAATGAAGCAGGTTGCTGTGTAGTAGAAGTAGGCTAGAGAGACAAAATGGAGTAGCAGGCAAGAAGTAGACTCAAGGAGCAAACTGGAGGGAATGGACACAGCAGGGTGATGGATCCTGGACTTCACAGGACAAACACTGCAGGTTGGAGAGGACCAAAGAATGGAAATGGGGAGCAGACCACTGAACTGGTAAGAGTATGGCAGGGAGCACTGTTTATTACACTTATTTTAACGCTGGCACAGCACAAGTTAAAATCACCTAGCTCTTCATGTAAGAGATAGCACTGAGCAGAGAGACATGCATAGCACATTAATTTGTCATACACATAGCTTAATGTGAAACATACAGGTCCAGTAACGTAGGCATATTGCAAGCAATGAAGAGAGTGCTATACATCCTGGTCATGTGCTCTGAATTACTAAAAAGCCATTTCTACCAATACCAAGGCTGAGAAGGTGTGTAGTAAAAAATTGGGAGTGTCGCTATAAGGCGGGAGATGTTGGAAGTAAAACCCTGAAGTGCTGAGTCAGAAACAGAGTGGCAGCCCCAAGGAGAGAAAAAAATGCCTAAAAGAAAAGCAAGCAAAATACACAGAGGGAGGAGCAAATGGGGAAGCCAGCTGACAAGATGACAGGCAGGACACAGAAAGCCAGGTGAGAAACAAAACAAAACCAAAATGAGACAGAACAAACTGCTTTAGCAGCAAGGATGGGAAACAGAAGGATGGGTGGGGGGGGGAGTAAGAAACTCTGAAGGCAGGAACCAGGGAAGGGCAAAGACAAATGGCAGCAAGGCACCAATGGGGGGAGGGAAGCACAAAACACACTAATGAACAAAATGGGAAAGAGAGAGGCAGGGAGCAAAATAACAAGCGCAGGAGGGAGCAGGATGAAAAACAGCAAAATAGCAGCAGGGAAAAAATGAGGAAACACAGCTGCAAACCATGAAGCATGGACTGCAAGAAGTAGGATACTTATAAGCTGCATGTGGGAGGAGCTATTCCCCCCCCCACTGAACCTTGGGCTTTAGCCCTCTCATTTCCATTCAGATGAGTCAAAAAAGAAAGACTAAACTATCACTTTAGACTATAAGAGACATGTACTGCACGTACTGTATCTGAATTAATCCAAATCTATATCCAACATATACAAGTACAGCTATTAGACTGTGCATGCCTTTTTACCTCAGCAAATTATTTTTTTTTATTGAAAACCAAGCATGTATGCAGTATTCTAACAGATATCCTTCAAATACATGAGATAATGGACTGTATACAGTATATTTAGACCAAAGACAATTCCAAATACAGTACTGAGATACAGCAGGGAGTAAACAATTGGGATTTACCCTTGCAGAATACAACAGCATCTCTTATAGGTGTTCTGAGCCTACCGAAGAACTAGAATAGAGCAGAATTTATGACATCATGGATAGTCATGAGCTGTAGTACCCATACAAGGAGTTTACCACACCAGTGGTGTGTGTACTACATTGCAGCAATAAATCAAGTTATATTTTAAAATTGTTGATGTGCACATTTATTTGATTCTGAACCTGATTTAATTCTCTTAACAGTTAATATATCATATACACACAGAACATGTCATTGCCACTTAAAAAAATGGACATGTATAATACTGTATTCTGATAGGCTGTTGCTATACAATTGGTATATGTTTATGTATCAGTACCACCCTGTTAAAAAATAAAGATCCAACCTTGTAATCTGGACTTTGGACAAATCGCATACAGAATTATTGAGTCACTTCACTAATTCCTGATTTCCATCGCTAGCATGGCTGCAATTGTTACTCTTAAATAAAAACCTTCATCTAGGACCTCCTTTAAATAAAATAAAATAAATAAATGTTCATTAAACTCATGATCCCCTCCTTACACAGATAAAAAAATTGTAAAATTAAAACACTATTCAGAGTTTTCATTTCTGTTATTTCTTTGATGACCATAAAAACCCATTCATACCCTAACCAACTTGACAGAGAAAACACTGCTGTTACACCCTGCCACAGATACAATTGAAGCTCTGTCTCCATATGAGGCCTGTATCTGTCTATGTGGATGTCTGTCAGTGGAATACTGCATAATTTTGAATACATGCATTCCATGTTAACATTATAATATGTGTGTGTGTGGGGGGGTTAAGTAGCCTACGAGGGAAATACAGCAGAATATGAATTCTTATAATGCATGGAAACCAATCACACCTTCTATTCAGTTTGTATGAAGACAGGTTACTGCCAGTTTTAAAATGGGTGAGGAAATTGCTGCATCCTTATTGGTTAGAAGAATTGTGAGATCACAACCACTGGCTAAAAAAGGGCAGACAATCAGGACACAGAACACTAACATAGCAATGCTTTTTGAAAAACATTCCTGACTTCCATTACAAACATGACTGCCACCTTTACTCTTACTAAAAAAGTTAGCAAGACCCTAAAATAAATCCCTCTGCATTTTATAAACAAAATGAATTAAATGATCTTTCAATTTATAATCCACTTCTTGCACACATACTTTCCACCAATTTAAAAAAATGAAGTGCTACTCATAGTTTTACTTTATTTTTTAATAGTTTTCAGATTACAATACCTTTGAGCAAAAAAATAGCTCGTTTACAAAGGTTCCACGTCAAAGAGAGGGTGACAAACATACAAAGGTAGTAGTTACATAATATTGTGACAAGCAGTACAAAACAACATTATGCAAGACAATAAAAAATAAGTAACAAAATAAACAAGGTTGCTATTATAAAAAGATACAATTGACAGTAGGTTAAAGACCTCGGAGATGTATCTAGTATTAGCAGTAGCAGGAAAGAAGTACTAGAAGCATCCTGAGAGAAAAATAAGCGGCCCAAGGGCTTTGTCAAGCAGGGGAAGTTAGGTAAGGGTAATACAAAGTTAAGACAGGTAGAGATTGGGAGGGGAACGGAGAGGGCAAGAAGGGGGAAGGAGGGGACAATGGTGGGGAGGGGACAAAACAGGAGAAGGGAGGGAAGCTACCCTAGGGATTGACAAGTCTGCTGCAAACCATTGTCAATGGGCACAGTCCCAGGAACTGATTGATGCGAGATATTGATGAAGACAGCTTTTAAAACAACAATTTAAGAAAGGCTGTGATATTATTTGGCAGTGCATTAAACCAGAGGGCTGCTCTATGTGCAAATGAGCATTGTCCCTGGGTGGTCTGGCATCTTGGAATGATGAGAAGTTGGTTGACAGAGCTCCAAGTGTGCTGAGTGCTGCAGTATGGGTTGAGTAGGTTTGTAGCTCCAGGAGGAAGCAGCCTGAGCATAGCTTTCTTAGTAAGCAGGCAGGTTTAATATTGAATCCTTCCAGTATGTTGAAGTCAATCTGTTTGTTTACAGAGTTCACAAATGTGGGTATGGCAATTTGCTCCAGTGAGAAGACATCCGGCTTTACCAAGTGCCACTGCTATTCTGTGGAGGGAGTTGCTGGTGGCTGAGCCATAAACGACCAATCCATAATTGACAATGGATAGAATGGAGCTGCAGATTGCTAGTCTAAGGGCTTCTGGTGTTAGACTATGTTTGTGTCTGTGTAATAACCCAATTTTGATATTTACAGAGCTGGCAACATTATCGATATGCTATGCAAAAGACAGGGAGCTATTCAGGGTTACCCCTAGGTACTTAAAATGATAAATTTGTTCAAGTGGAACTCCTGATGCATTCTTGATGGTAAGGGCTCTGGCTCTGTGTTTGCACCACTGAACAACATAACTTAAATTTTTTTATAATTCAGTATCAGTTTGTGGTTCCTGAATCAGTCCTCCACATCCTTAATGCCAGACTGAATTTGTTGTTCTAGTGGCTCAGGGTCAGTGCCACTAGCGAAGATCACTGTATCATCCATGTGTTATTGGCATGAATGGGGGAGATTGTTAAGGAAGATGCTGAAAAGAAGTGGCCCCAGTATGGAGCCCTGCGGAACTCCAGATTGGACAGGGTGATGGTGTGAGGCAACACTGGCTAGTCTCACATGCTGTGTGCGTTCAGATAGATAGCTTCTGAACCAGGAAACAGTGTCTGTAGAGAGTCCAGTGGAGGATAGTGTGGTTAACTGTATCGAAGGCCTTAATAAGGTCTATGAAGGCTGTACCCACTAAGCTTCCTTGATCCAGGGATTTGTGAATGAAACCGGTGAACTCAATCAGTGCTGTGGAGGTGCTGTGTCTCTTTCTGAAACCATGCTGCTGAGGGCACTGGATTAAGTATTTGTCCAAATAATTAACCAACTTGTAGGCAACTATGTGCTCAAGTGCCTTGGAAAGGGGTGGGAGGATAGAGATAGGTCTGTAGTTTGTATGTAGGGAAAGGTCTCCAATTTTGTGAATAGACATAACTAGAACTGACTTCCAGAACATGGTGAATTGTGCCAGTCTAAGGGAGAGATTCATAATCTTTGTGATGGGACCCAGTGTAACATCAAGGGTAAGTGCAACTAGTTTGAGATCTAGTGCATCACAGCTGTGCCTGGATTTACCTAGAACATGGTACTTCTTAACCATATACTGTGGGACCTCTTTGAAGTAGAAAGGAGGTGGTGCTGGTGTCAAAACATCAGGCTGATTTTCAGTGTTCTTGGGGGAGTCCTCACTGTCCTCAAAGAAATCTGGGGGAAGGACACTGCCAAGGTCCGTAAATGAATTATTGAAGTGTTGACTATGGTCACAGGGTTGAACATGGAGTTCTGTTAATATTGAGCATTGTGGGAGCAGCCTTGGGGTCTTTACCAGTTATCACTTTTACGTTGCTCCAAAAGCTTTTTCCATCTCCCCAGGTGGCAGTGAGTTGCTCCCTGTGATACATTCTCTTTACTGTGTGGATAAGCTGGGTGCACTTGTTCCTGGCTGCTTTGTATTCCTGGACATCAACTGACTTGCCAGTAGTGGTGGGTGAAGTGGCCGAAATTTGCTCCGTGGAGTGATTTCACTTCATCAGCACTGGGGAATTTTCTAGACACAAGACAGTAGCATTTTGG
Organism: Neoceratodus forsteri; assembly: GCA_016271365.2. NCBI lineage: Eukaryota > Metazoa > Chordata > Ceratodontiformes > Ceratodontidae > Neoceratodus > Neoceratodus forsteri. The sequence goes on along the minus strand of CM057455.1, from coordinate 1,121,455,308 downwards.
GGCTGCAAATTAATTCTGGTGACTGTGTGTGACCACTGTATGCATGACTGAGTGTGCCATTAATTCTTGGAGACTTAGCACCTGGAAGTACTAAGCTCTTATTTCACTTCGTTAGCACTGGGGAATTTTCTGGTCACAAGGCAATAGCATTTAGGGTATGCACATTAATTCTTTTTTTTTTTTTACTTCAGTTTATTTTATTGACAATCTTAATAAGGCATAGGTTGTACAGAGTATTGCAAGCATACAATAGCACATTGAATGCGTCATTAACATATTGACATATTGCTGTGCCCGTTAAATAATAACTATAAATTAACAAAGGCTAGAACAATTAACCAGCATAATAATTTCTCCCTTTACCCCACCCTCCCCTCAAACCTTCCAAAGCATCCACCAACTAACTGAGGTAGCCCTATAACTCTTCTTGGTAGGGGAGTCATAGCACACTGATACTTCCAATAAAAGGGGCGGTATCTGTGATTAGGTAATCTTAACTCTGCCATGTAGACAAGACGGCTTTCAGTGGTCCCCATGTGGAATCATATTGTTGCGCCCTATTGCTCATCTTGGCTATATGTAATTCCACCTGTAATGCCAGCATCATCTCCCTGTATCATTCTATAATTGATGGGGTAGTCATATCTTTCCAGTGTCTCAAAAGGACAGCCTTTGCTGTGGCTGATATGATGCCCATGTATAATTTTTTGTGTTTAGTCGCAACAGTGTGAAAACTACTCAGTAAACAGATTTCTGGCGTGAAAAGGTCGTCTATACCTTCTATTTGTGATAATGAGGCACTAATTGCTTTCCAAAAGAGTTGAATCTGAACACATTCCCATAATACATGGTGTAAGTCTCCTTCCATGACTCCACATCTAGTGCATAAGGGTGACAGTAATTTGCCCATTCTGTAGAGTTTTACAGGAGTGTAGTACAAGTTATGCATAATATTAAATTGTTGAAGTTTATATCTATCCTGTCTGATATTTTTATGGTTGTTATCCCATATCTGTCCCCATATTTCCTTGTCTTCCACCACACCTAATCTTTGCGTCCAGTAATAACAGATACCAGAAGGAAGATTCCCATCCATTTTTTGCAGTAAATTATAAACTCTAGAAACAGAGTGGGGTTGGTCAGCCACTTTGAGTAGTAATGATAACTCTACCCTGCTTTGTGTCCCTGTTTCTCTTTTATTAAAATGGGTCTTTATAGCGTTACAAATTTGTTGAAACTTGAAGTAATGTCCCTTTAATTCTGGAAATTTTGTACATGCATTCACATACGACATTAGTTTCCCCTTGGGAGCCAGGTCTCCTAGTTTTAAACCCTCTAATGGATTCCAGAATCTAGGCGGGATTGGGGCCCATTGTATTATGCACATTAATTCTGGTGTCTGTGTGTGATGAGACCTGACCACGTCCACTATGCACATGACTGAGTGTGCCATTAATTCTGGGAGACTTTGTATTTCTTGTTGTGCTCTAATTTCACTTCGTCAGCACTGGGGAGTTTTCTGGACACAAGACAGTAGCCTTTTGGGGATGCACATTAATTCTGGTGACTGTGTGTGTGGGGGGGGGCACTGGAGGGCTGCCAGTATTGTTGCCACTCTGCCTTACTTTGCGTTAAGGCAGAATGACAACACAAAGTAATAATTACAAGGCTAAGTGTGCCTTTCTTGTTGGCCACTCCATGTAGCAGAGTGACAACCTGAAGTGGCCACTTCGCATTAACTTCACCAGTGGAATTTAATTTTGCTGCATCTCTACTTGCCAGTGGCCCTTGCACAGTGCTAGAGGTGGTCTCTGTGATTCATCTGCCTGATAAGGTCCAAGGATATCCAGGGGTTTGTTGTGCCACGGATTTTCATTTTTTTCATGGGACATGGATGTCATAGGCTTCATTAAAATGTCCGATGAAGTAGTCAAGAGCCTACTTATATCCTTTATGTTATCTAGTAATGCCCAGTCTATGCCACTGAGGTGTTGTTTCAAGTGCTCGAGGTGGCCTGGCTTTAGCACCTGAGCTTCTTTCCAGACCATCAAAATCCCCTTCGTATCCTGACTTGCCTACCATGGAAATCTTTGCTGATTTCCCTAGATGGATACAATTGAATCTGGCTTTACTGAGGCTTTCTGGTGTCTGTGAGGGGAGAGGTGAACACAGTCAGTAGATTTCAGCAGAAGTTTGACATTTTTCGTTCTATGATAAACAAACATAACATCTATTAATTGTGTGGATAGACAGATGATAGCTAGGTGTGATGGATTACTTTTTACTAGTTGTTTTGAACAAAAGAATATAGCTGTTTTTAATACAGTGTCTTAGTTTACCCATTTTTATAACAATAAGACATGTCATAGTGTGGGTAGTTATGAGGTAACTGTACTTCCAGGTGCTGAAGGTACTTGGCATAAATGCCTTGTGCCTCACATCGCACCTAGGCATGCATTTATCACGAACTGTGCACATCCTGTGGTATCTTATTGCTTACATAGAAAACATCTGCGGAGGGACCATTTGACATCTCCTAAGCAATATTTTATTACATTTTGTGTCTCTTTTACCATTTTGAGAGTTTTGTTTAATTTGTCCAACCTATTTTCTCAGTGCAATAAGACCCCACACGTTGTGAGTTATGGGTGTGGCTAATTTTTCAAGTATTGTATTTTGGGACTAATAGTGCTTTTATCAGCCAGCAAAGCTCAAAAGAGAGAAGTGTGAACCCGACCTAAGGGTATGCACAGGAATACATATTTTGGCTACTGATGGATAATACCTACACTTCCAGGGGCTGTAAGCCTTTGGCTTTCGGTCTCATCAAAGCCACAGTCATGCAGGTATCCACCAATACCCATAACCAATTGTGTCTTATTTCTCACTTGGAATTTAGAAAGATGAACAAAGTGGGTGATTTGATACCTTTGATTGGACCAGCAATAGAGTCATAGAATATTTTACGTTTTCAAACTTACACAGAGTTCTTCCTCGGGAAAATGGCAATCATACAAAGAAATCTCTTTAAGTACATGTAGCATGGAACAGAATTAGTAAAAACATTTAGAAGACAGAGAACTATTTTTCTGTTTGACAATTCACACTAGAAAGGAAGTGATATTTAAAGCTGACACAAGATAAAACACCGACTAAGCATAACCAGTTTTAAAATATGGTTTATATACTATATAATGCATACAAAGTTGACATGGAATAACACATTTACCTCCACATCCGGCATGAGTGTTAAATCATAAATGGCTATTGGCATCACCATTTGTGAGTCAAGACTGGGTTTTACCCTCTCTAGTTAAAATAACATGTTATTTCACTGCAATGTGCTCTATATTCCCTATGCAGATTACAGACAACTGTTTTGTGCAAATCTCTGTTTGCAATGCCTAGTAGAGATACAAGCAATACAGGTACAATTAATGTTTGTCTAAATTGTTGTTAAAAAAAACACTGCTGCAAAACTAGAATCTTCAGGAACATGGAAACAATCTCATATAAATTAAGCATTTCTGGTGAATTGTTTTGCTAAACATAAAATAAAGGGACTGTTACAATTTACCACTGTATCAGACAGCAGATGTGACAGGAATACAAAATGAAGGGCATCTATCTATTTTCAACATCAGGTTTCAAGCCTGAGTATCACTGTTGTCTCAGACAGAGGCCATGATGATACAAGAGCTCGACACTCCAAAATTAAGGCTAGACATCTCAACATTTCCAAAGCAATTTCATATCAATTCACCATGAGTTCCCAGCCCCCTGAGACTTCCAGTTCAATATTCTGACTCTACTCTCTCTCTCTGACAAGACCAGTACCGGAAATATCAACCTATTGATGTTGAATCAATTTTTATCCCTTACAGATGAAGGAAATCTTTCACATGCCTAATGGAGTGAATACACTAAGATATAACAAAATTCATCTAACAAGGTTAAAATCACTCACACCTAGTACAATGAATATATTCATTAATTCAAAGAGGCAGAACAGAATCCTCCTATAATAAAGAAATGAACGTGTGAGAATTTTTTCTTTCTAAAGTGTTTCAATTAAAACACCATGCTGGCTCCAAGTGCAGTAGATGTATCTGCATTTAAATAGGATGATTTCAAAGGTGCAATGCATTACTTACACTAGAAGGAATTTGTTTCAAAGAGCAGATGGTGAAAGGACCTAATTTTATGGATCATAGTTAATGGAAAGGCATTTAATTTAAACAGTAACTATAAGGCTATTTTCAAAACTTTTGTCAAGAACAGGTCACCGCCGAACATCATTTTGTGCTATCTGCACAACCATGAGAGGCTCAAATTCCTGATATGTTATCTATTTTATAGCAGAATTCCTCAGTGAAATAGGGATCACATGGTACTTTAGAGGTATTGTACAGGGATGCCACCTGAAAGCCACACTACACAAGTGAAATGTACTGTACTGTAGGAACATCAGGTTTATACACTTGAGAGTAACTCAAGGATCAAGAGCAGACTGTTGTACAGCCAGTTTCACTGGCTGAACCTCACCACTTGCAAAAACTATCCCTGGTGCTGTATTTAAAAATCCAGCTGAGATTTAGCATATAATTAGTTTGAATTTTAATTGTAAAAATGTATCATGCAGTTATAGCAGAAAAGGGCCCGATCCAGAAAAGATGCTGGAAGCCCTATGCACCCATGTACTCGTATGTGTATAACAAGTCCCCTGGATCATGGAGGCCTCTTTCCATTCCTGCTGCAGCCTCCACATATTCACAGTCTGAGATTCCTCCTCCACGGAGGTTGGCCCCAACCTTATCCTACTGTATCAATTACTTTTTACATCCAGTGTTTGATATAATCCCTAATGCACTGTACCTGTTTTTTTTTGCCTGCTTTGTGCTTGAAAATAGGTTATGCCAGTTTAGTGCACTTACCCGGTTCACCAAAACTTGCATACATAAATCAATCAATCAATCAATCATAAACAAATAATCCATGCCTCTACTGTCTAAGCATGTAAGGGGGCAGGGTCATAATCCATGCAACACTAAGGGTGACCAAATACGGAAACTGGCAACTTCAGTTCAGTCTAAATTTTAACGTGTGACTTCAGTCTGAGTTTAACACTTTGGCCAAAGGCACTTCATGTGCTTGATAGTGGGGATTGGTAGACACAGGGTGAGTTACACTGCTTAATCACCACTCACCATACCCAGTCAATCTCAACCTCTTCCACCTCTTCTATCCTCAAGTCAGATAAAAAAAAAGACCTCAGTCAGCACCTGATGCATTGTCAGGAGGCAGAACTATATAATTATAAAATGGGAAGAGACAATCCTGCTTTCTGACTGGTTATGACCTGTGCATGAAATTTGTTTCATGCACAGGTAATAACAAGTTTCTAAAAGCAGGACCACATTACTCAAACAAATTCACTGTGTCATTAGAATACATAAGTTTGAAATGCCACCATTACACAGTAAAAATCTTCAACTGGGTCCTAAAACTAAAACTACCTTAAATAAAGAAATAAAACACATTATTTAAATGGTGTTTCCCTAATCATCGCACTCTCCTTACACACATAAACAAATTAGAAACATTAAGTATTATTTACAGTTTTCATTACAACTGTTTCTTTGCTAACAGTGAAAAATCCCCCTTCTAGCTTTGCCTGCTCATCAGGGAAATCTCTTTTGCTTGCTCTGACAGTGACATAATGGAGTCTTTGTCTCTAGAAGAGGCCTTTGTTGTGTGTGTTTATAAAATGGGCATCCAAATTAAAGAAGTCTCATTGATTAAAATATATCCTGTGAACCATGCATGAACTCTGTTTTGTACATGGTCATCCTGGTCCTAAGCCACATCACACAATGAAAAAATCAGTCCTCTTAAAACCAGAACTATATTCCATCAGTCCCTCTACAACCAAAACTGATCTTCCATCACAAAACTGGCCACTGCCTTTACACTGTAAAAAAACTTCAGCTGGACTCTAAAAATAATGTAGTCCAAGATGGCAGCCATGCTGGGCTAGCCGTGTGTATAGCTCTGTAGTGCTTCATGCTTTGTAGTGTTTATTTGTTTATTGTGTTGTTATTTTGTACATTTGCTTTGTTCATTTGTTTTTAATATATTTTACTTTTATCTACATTTGGAGTCCTTCCAGGAGTCGGGAGTCGGGAGACAGCGGCTCATGGATTCGGCAGTTTGGAGGATTTTTTGAAGCTTGCCGCCGGTGTGACTGGGAGATTATGGTCTATGGTTCTGGATCTGGCGATCTGGAGGACATGTCATGATTTTGCAACATCCCCTTGAAAGTTTTGAAATCTGCCGATGTTGGGTGAACATTGTGAACATTGTGAGTACCTGGAATTAGAAATCGGTGCTACCTGCTTCAGCTTTTTGGGGACAACAGTTGGGGGTTTGTCTGGAGTCTAGCTTTTTGCTGCCTCCTGTTTCCTGCTCGCTGGATTTGTTTGAGTCTCCAAGGTACGATTTACGGGGCTTTTGTGGGTGCCGACAGTGGATTTACTGATCTGGCTGCTGCTGTATTGAAGACTCCTGTCCATATATGGGACTCCGGTTTTAAATAGCGAACTTTTGGACATTTGAGTGCCCACCTGCTTGGATTTGATTTTTGTTGAGCCCTGCTTTGGAGAAGGAAGAGAGGTTTAGCCAGTCCAGCTGACCTGAGGTGGGTTGCAAGGTATGGCCATTTGTCCCTGGAAGGGTCGGGTGTGCCTATTGGAGGGTTGGTGTCCTCGGGGCCTCCAGGAGTTGCTGGAACTGCCTGGCAGAGGTTGGACTTTTCCCTGCATTCCAAGTGGGGATGAGCAGTTGTGTATACCGCCACCTGCCCTGGGCTATTTTGGTGCTGGCTATATTTGAATCAAGGGAACTTTATCTCCACTTGTAAACTAACTATTGATACCAGGAGTTTTTACTGTGAACAGAAATGTATATTGTTTGATAGCCTGCTGGTTCCCAATTCTTTATGGTTCTTGGATTTAATTTGTTTTTCGAAGCTGTTGTTGGATTCACCAGGACTTCTCCTACCATTGATTGACTTCTTCTCCAGACTTTTTATTGGTCTCCTGGTTGGTGAGAGGACCAGGACACCTATATTTATTTTTTCTTTTGTTTTATTGTGTTGTTTTTTTAATTTTATATTTGTTTATTGTGTGTATTTTGGGTAGTGGGAGTGCCCAAAATTCTCCCTTTCCTTCGGCTGTGAGAGGGTGGGGGGAGTTTATATTTGTATATGTATTTTATCCTGTGAGAGAGGATTTTTTATTTATTTTATTATATTTTGTTTTCTGGGTTTGAATTCTTTCTAGTTGGAGAGAAGGGTGGTTTTGTAGATTTTGTTGGGTTGGGTTTACTGTTTAAGTTATTGTTGTTTTGGAGGATTTTAGGATTTTAATTGTTATAAATTTTGTTATAGGTACTTAGAGTTTTAGATTAGTTTAGCTAGATGTCTGCTGTATATTGTTTAGTTTGAGCTAAATCATGTGCTAGCTGGCAGGCTCCACAGTGGTGCGCTATTCATCCTCCTCTTTTTACGCCCTCCACCCTTTTTATACTCCTCCCCTACAGTTCGAGACATACCAGTGCTGTAGAGCACTGGGGATTATTCGTCTGAGAGTGAGGAGGGCAGGGGTGGGTGAACTGGAGAGGATGAAAGAGCGGGGCCACCGTATCGTGGTTACTAAGTCCAGAAGGCGCTCTGGGGAGAAATGGAATCCAGACCAGGGTTTCCTGTGTCTGATGCCCTTACACAAGGGCACTACAGAATTTGGTGGGCAGATAGGCCGGACAGCTTCCGAGGTTTGTCCAACTTGGGCAGTGTTATGCAATGCCAGGTCTGTTAAGAATAAGACCGCTATTTTAGCCGATCTTATTAGTTCGGCTGACCTGGCTTGCATCACTGAGACCTGGCTGGATGAAAATTCTGGCCCCACATTGGAGGCCATGATTCTGGCTGGGTACTCGTTGATACACCGCCCAAGATTGGAACGCAGGGGTGGGGGGGTTGCAGTCTGTTTTAAGACCAAATTGGGCCTCACGAATGTGGTAGTAGGTGAGACTGAATCCTTTGAGTGTGCAGTTGTAGCAGGTGTAGGCGTTCAAATCGTTCTCATCTACCATCCACCTGGAGATGGGAAACGCTTCTTACAGGAAGTAGCAGACTTCCTCGTCGATATGTTGTTTGAGTCACCCAGATTGATGGTTCTGGGTGACTTTAAAGCCTGGGTCGACAATGAATTCTCACAATTTGGCAATTACTTCCTCCAATTTATGTCTTCTCTGGGCCTTACACAGGTAGTTTCCACTGTTACTCATAAATCTGGGCACTCTTTGGATATAGTCTTCCTCTTAGGGATTGATTCATCTGATGTGGGGGTGGAGCCAGTCACCTGGTCTAACCACCACACCATGAGGTTCAATTTTTACACCCCCCTGAGAAGGCCTTCCCCTGTGGAGATGGCCAGGTACCGCTCATTACAGAATATTACTTCCCAGGGCCTTGTAGCAGTCCTTGACCTCTCATCCCTCGTGTTGACTAGCAGTAACCCAGAGGCACTGGTGGTGGCCTATACTATGGCAGTTACGGGGGCCCTGGATCTTATTGCTCCTGTTCTTGAGTGCCCCCTAGCCCTTCATCCCGGGTCCCCTTGGTTTGATGGGACACTGAGGGAGTTGCAGAGACAGGGGCAAAGGTTAGAGCGTTGTTGGCGCAAATCCACCCTTGATACCAACCACCGTAGATTAATGGAACATTACTCTGTCTATCAATCTGCACTCACCCATAAGAAGGCAGAATTCCTGTCCAGGGAGATTGCAGTTGCACAGAATCGACTGGCTCAGCTGTTTCAGACTGTAGACAGACTGTGCAACCCAGCCTGTCTGCAAGTCCGAAAAGCTTTTTCACAAGTAGAGTGTGAGGAGCTCGCTCGGTTCTTTGCAACTAAGGTGGCTGACATCCGGGTGGGCCTGCATCCAGCAATCTCTAAAGGTGATGTTGTGGAACAGTGTGAGCTCACAATACCTCAATTCTCTTGGAGTTCCTTCTGCTGACTGTAAGTCATGGATATTATGAGGATCATCCATAGTGTGCGGCCTATGAGCTGTAGTTTGGACCCTGGACCAACTACCCTAATTTTGGGTTGTCTTGAGACCATTGGTCCAGTTATGGAACAAATAGTCTGGTGCTCCTTAGAGTCTGGTGAGTTTTCTAACTCCCTGAAAGAGGCGGTGGTGACACCCCTCTTGAAAAAAGCTACTCTGGACCCAGACTGTTTTTCAAACTACAGACCTATCTCTAACCTTCCCTTTATTGGGAAGGTTATTGAGAAGGTAGTGGCCGCCCAATTGGAAGACCATTTAACCATCCATAATGTCTACGAATCCTTCCAATCCAGTTTTCGTAAAAGACACAGCACCGAGACTGCACTGGTTCGGGTGCTTAATGATCTTCTGAGGGTGAGAGATCAGAAGAGACGTTCCATTCTAGTTCTTCTTGATCTCTCATCAGCTTTTGACTCTGTGGATCACTTGGTGTTGTTAGCACACCTGAGGTCAATTTGTGGAATGTCGGAAACTGTTTTAAAATGGTTCACTTCATTCATCACTGGGAGATCACAAAGAGTTGTGTCGGGGGTTCATTCTTCCGGCTCAACTCTTTTGTTGTGTGGGGTTCCTCAGGGTTCAGTGCTGTCACCCATGTTATTCGCAGTGTACATGCTGCCCCTCGGAGACATTATAAGACGGTATGGGCTGAGGTTTCACTGCTGCGCAGATGATACCCAGCTATACCTGTCTTTTGCACCTGACCAGGATGGAGTACTCTTGGTGTTTAATAACTGTCTGGAAGAAATCCAAGGGTGGATGGATTCTAGTTGGTTAAAGTTGAACTCAGAGAAGACAGAGGTGTTAGTGGTGGACCCGGGTGGTCAGATAGCGAGGTCGCATGATGGCACGCCCTCTGGAATTTTTGTTGGGGTTGTGTCACTTTCGACCTCTGAACAGGTGCGCAACCTTGGGATTGTCCTAGACAATAGGCTTACCCTTAAATCTCAGGTGTCGGCTGTTGTCAGGACTTCCTTTTACCATCTTAGGAATATTGCCAGTGTGAGTCAGCTTGTTCCATCTGACTCCCTATCAATGTTGGTCCACGCTTTTGTGTCCTTGCCCTTAGATTACTGCAACGCCCTTTACTTTGGGCTTTCTGGGGTTGAAATCCATTGCCTTCAGCTGGTGCAGAACGCTGTAGCCCAGGTTTTGACTGGGACAAGGAGATCCAGTCATATTACCCCGGTGTTGCGCCAACTGCACTGGCTGCCTCTATGGTGGCGGATCACCTTTAAAGTCATTTATTGACTTTTAAAGCCCTTCATGATCAGGGTCCGACCTATCTGAAAGAACTTCTGGTGCCTTACTACCCCGGCCGATCGCTCCGCTCGGCCGACGAGGGGTTGTTAGAGATTCCAAGAGTGAATTTAAAATCCTCTGGTAGTAGAGCATTTTCATATGCTGCACCCACTCTCTGGAATTCTCTACCATGCTGGTTAAGGGAGTGTACCTCTGTGGAGGTATTTAAGAAAGATCTGAAAACCTATTTATGGGATCTGGCCTATCTGGATGATTAATAGTAACTATCTGTAAATATTTGTGGATTGTATGGATGATCGCATGGTTTGTTTTAACTGAGTGATGTTTTAATGAATTTATTTTATATATTTAAAATTTTATACTGTATATTGTGTTTTGATGTAAAGTGCCTTGATATTTCTGAAAGGTGCTTTAGAAATAAAGTTATTATTGTTTTTTATTATAAAACTAACTACCTTAAATAAAAAATAAAACAAATTAATTAAATGCCATTGCCATGATCATCACACTTTCCTTAAACACATAAACACATTAGAAACATTAAGTATTGTTTATAGTTTTCATTGCAACTGTTTCTTTGCTGACAATGAAAAATCCCCCTTCTATCTTTACCTGCTCATCAGGGAAATCTCTTCTGCTTGCCTTGACAGTGAGATAATTGAGTCTCTGACTGTAGAAGAGGCTTTTGTTGTGTGTGTGTGTGTGTGTGTGTGTGTGTGTGTGTATGTGTATGTGTGTATAGTATATTAGGAGAAGAACATTCTGCCAGTGGAACTGAGCAGAATTTTGAATCCATGTATTCCATGGTAAACATTACATATCTTGAATCTTGATGCCAGCGAAGGACAAACTTTGTCCAGCAGTAATACAATGACATCATCAATGATATCATTTGCAGTGGGCGGAAGTACTATTTTATCATAAGTGCACACGAGTAAATCTAGTGTTTCAACATATAAACATGCTTTTCTCAACTGTAAAAAGTTAACAAAAAAAACCCTTTTATAAGTGCAATAAGACACTCCAGGGGTGTGCATGGAACAGATTCTGTCACATGTCCAAGGGCTAAAGGCACTCAGCCTGTGGCCCATGCCTCATTATGCCCCTGAGTGTGCGGTACAATCTGTTTCATGCACACCCTCTCATGGCTTATTGCTTACGTATACAGTATGCTAGGAGAGGAACATTCTGCCAGTGAGACTGAGCAGAATTTTTAGTCATACAAACATATGAACATACGAAAGTTGCCAGCAGCAAAACGCCACCCTGGTCTATCTAGGTTGTCTGAGATTGCTGCTAGCTTCCTATTCAGCAGCTGCCCCACCCCCTCCCCTTCCCTCCCTTTACCTTCCACTTTGCCCTGTCCCACCCCTCACTGAAGCATTCCACTTTGTTACATGACACCACCTCAGCCAGTAGTGCATTTCACTTTACCACCACACTCTCCATAAAGAAATTCCTCCTCACTTCCGTCCTGAATCTACCCCCCTCCAATCTCATGTCATGGCCCCTAGTGTCTCTCCCCACCCTCCTCCTGAATAGACCCTCTGTGTCTGTTTGGATTATCCCCTTCATGTATTTGAAGGTTTTAATCATGTCCCCCCATCCCTCCTCTCCTCCAATGTGTACATGTTTAACTCTCTTAATCTGACCTCATTTGACAATTCCCCCCGGCCCTGAATCAGCTTTGTTGACCTACGCTGCACCTCATCCAGCAGCCTAATGTCCTTTTGTAGGTACGGGTGCCAGTACTGCAAACAGTATTCCAGGTGGAGTCTAACCAATGATCTGTATAATGGTAGAATAACCTCCCTTCTTCTCAAGGTAATATCCCTTGCAATGCACCCCAGCATTTTGTTGGCCATTGCTGCTGCCTTTCTGCATTGAGTGGAATTTTTCATTGCTCCCATGATGAGCACCCCCAGATCCTTCTCTTCTTCTGTTACCTCCAGCCACACACCCCCAGATGGTAGCTTCTCCTCAGATATTTTGTTCCAAAGTGCAATACCTTGCATTTGTTTGCACTGAACCCCAGCTGCCATCTGTCAGACCATGCCTCTAGCCTTGCCAGATCCTCCTGTAGCCTCTGCCACCCAACCTGGTCATCCACCACTGCTCCCATCTTGGTGTCATCTGCAAATAGTCTGATTTTGCTGCTGATGTCCTCCAAGATGTCCGCAATAAATACTCCAAACAGCACTGGGCCCAACATCGACCCCTGTGGAACACCACTTGTCACAGGCTTAGGGGATGAGTAAATACCACCTACCACCACCCTCTGCTGCCTATCTTTTAGCCAGTTCTCCACCCACTCCACCAGTTTTGCTCCTGCCCCTGTGCCCTGTAGCTTGCTTCCAAGTCTCCCATGCAGTACTGAATCGAAGGCCTTACTGAAATCTAGGTACAAGACATCCACCGCATGGCCCCCGTCAATTTGCCTAGTCACCCAGTCATAGTATTCCACCAGGTTGGTCTGGCATGACCTGCCCTTGATGAAGCCATGCTGCCTCCCGTCCTGCACCCCATTCACCTTCAGTAGTGTCACTGGCCTCTCCTTTAGGATGTACTTCATTACCTTTCCCCATTGGACGTTCGACTTACTGGCCTGTAGTTCCCCCGTTCGTCCTTGGATCCATGCTCATGGAAAGGAACCATGTGAGCCAGTCTCCAGTCATGGGGTACGCATCCTGTGTCTAGAGATGAATTAAATAATTCTGCCAAGGGTCCTGCCAGGTCCTCAGCCAGCTCCTTCAGCACTCTTGGATGTACTCCATCCGGTCCTGGTGTCTTGTCCGGCCTCAATGCTTTTAACTCGTCCAGCACCCTTCCCACTGTGATTTCTCCATTTGTCATTCCCCATCTATTTCTAGCCTTCCTCCTACTATGGGTAGCGTCCCCTCCCTTTCTTTCACAAAGACTTAACAGAAGTAGTTGCTGAGCACTTCTGCCTTTTCACACCCTCTTCCACCCATCCCCCCTCCATCTTAATTCTTACAATTTGGTCCTTTTCTTCTTTTCTTAGCTTCTTTTCTCCCTGATGTACCTAAAGAAGTCTGTTTCCCCTTTTTTATGCTCTGTACCAGTCTGAGTTCTCTTGCTGCCTTGGCTGTCCTTGCCCTCCTGGTTATTTCCTTTGCTTCTTGCAGATATTTCTCCCTATCCTCCTCCCTCCTTGATTTTCTGTATCTCCTGTAAGCTGCCCTTTTCCTCCTCACCCTGTCTAACACCACTTTGCTTATCAAGCTGGGTTTCTTTCCCCTAGCCTTCTTAGTCTGGGCCCTACAGCAAGTTTCTGTTGCCTCCACTATCCCCTGTCTTATCAGTTCCCATCTTTGTTGTGTGTCCATACCTGGTTGAAGTTTTCATAGGAACCCCTGTACCACTTCCCTCGTCACCTTAAATGTGGCATTCCTGAAATCCAGCACCCTTGTGCCAGATGCCCCCCTCTCTTTAGCCATCTGTAACTGGAACCATACTGTCTGGTTGTCACTCCCCCCAGTGGTTCCTCCACCCTCACATCCCTCACCCACTCCCCATTTGTAAGTATGAGGTCAAGGGTGTTCCTTTCCCTAGTTGGTTCCTTGACCAACTGTACAAGAAAGCTTTCCTGGAAGGCATCCAGCATGACCTGCGCCCTTCTTTTCTTTGTGGTAGGTGTGTCCCACTCCACCCCCGGCAGGTTGAAGCCCCCTACTATCACCATCCTCCCCCTTCCTTCAGTTCCTCCTGATGTGTTCTGCCACTACCCTGTCCATCCCTTCAGACTGAGAGGGTGGCCTGTACACCACCCCCAATCTTAGTGATCTATTTTTGGGATCCTGTAGTTGCACCTGCAGTGCTTCTGTAGCTCCCTCGTCTCTCTCCTTCCTTACACATATTAATCCCTCCTTTATGTACAGTGCCACCCCCCCATTCCCCTTTTCCATAACCTTCTGGTGTAATCTGTACCCTGGAACCGTCATGTCCCAGTCATGGATTTGGGTGGCCCATGTCTCGGTTATACCTGCCAAGCCCACTTCCCCCTCTCCAGGAGAGCCTGTAGTTACACCCCCTTATTCCCCAGACTCCTAGCATTTAGTGTTACCACCTTCCAACCCTTGTCTCTACCCTTCCCTTCCCTCTCTCCCCTTATGTCCACTCCCTTAGTAGTTGCCTTCCTCCTTACCTTGCTATCATGGGGGTAAGCACATTTGGTTTCACATCACTAGGCCTCTGAACTCCTCTATCCATCCTGCTACCCCCTTCTAGTTTAAATGCTCCTCAATGTACTTCCCTATCCTTGCCTCCAGTACATTTTTTCCCTCCTCATTTAGGTGCAGTCTATCTTTTGCGTACAGACTGCTGTTCTCCCAGGCCCCCCCCCAACAGCCCGTAACCCTTTTCCCGACACTAGGCCCCCAGCCATTCGTTAAACTCTTGAATTCTCCCTTTTCTTACCGTATTTGCCCTGGGAATGGGAATTACCTCTGAGAAGGTGACAGATCTGCCCGCTCCTTCACACAGAGGTCCCAGTTCCTCAAACCTCCTCTTTAACTCCCATCAGCCAGGTCATTTGTCCCCAGGTGAATTATTAGGTAAGGCCTTTTCCTTGCCCTGCTTGCATACCTTAGCATGGATTGCCCCATCCTTCCTACCTTCATTCCTGGCATGGCTTCCTCTCATATACAACTGTGCCTCTCCCCTTTGATGCCCCACCTGACCCCTCTTAGTATCGAGTGCCCCGGCATCAAGACACCTCCCTTTTTTCCCTCCTCATCTTTTGCCTTCTCCTCTCCTTCTTCCTTCTGCACAATGTTCCCTCCTATTGATGCTGTTTCTCCCTGTGTTCTCCACTGTACTCAACCCTTCTTGCCCCAATTCACTTATTTCTACATCACCTTCCCCAGCCATTTATAGTGTCAGTGACTCAGTAGGTTGCACACTCGCCTCTGAGGCCGGGAGATCAGAGGGCTGTGGGTTCAGTTCCCACATCTGGCACTTGGGTTAATATCCCAGTACTGACACTGTAGTGCAGCATGAGAGGGGTGCTGCACTTCTGAGGTGCTGTCTTTCGGATGAGATGTTAAACCGAGGTCCCATCTGCCTGGATTGGTGGTAGTTGAGGTGGATGTTAAAGATCACATAGCACTTATCAAAAAGAGTAGGGGAATTTTTTATTGGAAGATCATATAAGAAAACAAAAACTCGAGACAAAGCACAGGAAAATCATATCAATATACATAAATGCAAAAACAGAAATAAAAGACTACCTTCAATACAGGTTAGTAATAAGCAGGAAAAAACAGAAAAAAATACAGAAAACTATTCTCAAGACCTGATCCCCCCCTCAGAGAACACCATTCAAGTAACCCCTTCAAACAAAATTAAAGGCAGCGCTCTCCACCAAAACGCTACTAAGGGTGCGGGCAAAGATTTTTTCCCCGAACAATAAATACTAGAAATTTCTTTTGTAATGTGCTCCTTTAGGTCTTTCAAAGAAACCATCTTTTGTTGAAGAACAAACATACATCGGTTGTGCCAGATACACCATTTGCAGACTGCAAACAGAACCCGTAATGTACCCGGAAAAAAAATTTTCCAACTAGGTCCAAATTCCCCATAAACTAAATCTGAATAAGTTAAAGCAGAGAACATAGGTAAAGCCCATTCCTGACCCAACTCAGTCCACAGTGGTGCTATATAAGGACAGTCAAAAAACAGGTGCAACATAGATTCAGTTGTACATATACAGGTGTCCCGAACACAATACCTTTCAGACAGTTGCTTATGAGCCTGGTTACCCTTAACATTTAATTTGTTATGACAACACAACCACAAGGTATCCCACATTTTTTCCGGAATCCTACCTTCTAGTAATTGTTTTGTCAAACATTGAGTGTCACATGGCACATCAAAACAGGGCGACACCAGGAACGTGGTTTGCAGAACTGAGGAATATAAACATTTTCTATTCTGTAACAGGTCTATATCATAAGACACTTTCCACAGTTTTACCTTTCTAAAAATTTCAATAAGGTATCCAGACGTCCCGGTTGGAATTTTGGTAAATGGTTTCCATGTGGGGGCTTGCCATTTATCCAGAAAATACCGAGCACGGGAACAAAAACTAAGGACCCAACAATCTGTCAAGTTTGCTATTCATGGAAAAATATTAGAATGGACAAAAATAGAAAAATAAAACAATACCGGGTTTACCATCTGAAGACCGCCCTGTTTAATAGGCCAGTAAGTAATAGTTCTCTTGACTGGGTTTAGTCTGCTGCCCCATAATAGCTGAAAAAATGAATTATAGAGACGGGCTTCAAGATGTGTGGGGAAGGGAAAATATAACTAACTAATAAAAAAATAGGCAGGATGCAAGTTTTTAGCAGACAAATCTGCTTCTTGCGGAACATGGGGAGCTGCTTCCAGTGAACAATTTTGGATTCAGCTACCTCCATAGATGAAATCCAATTATATTCCGCCGCATTAGATGGGCCAAAAGAAAGACCTAAAATAAAAATCTTCTGTGAATGAACAACTATTCCTCCTATGTCCAGAGACACCGTCTGTGAGGGAATGTAAACTGAGATACCCACACTTTTCTGGGTATTTAACTCAGAACCAGAAATCAAGGAGAAGGAATGGACAATCTCAATAGTCCTCTCACCAGATGCTTGGTCTGCTACCAGAATACAGATGTCATCTGCATAAGCCAGAGCACTGGGAAAGGCGAAGTCCAGTTGTATAGGGATATGTCTAATGGTCCCCTTCCTCATTCAGTTTCCTGAGAAGAGGGTCAATAGAAAAGACATACAGCAGGGGACTCAAAGGACACCCCTGATGTACCCCTCTCTTTATAGGGATATGGGAGCCTTCTAACCTGTTAACCAACGACATTGTGCAGGCAGACCGATAGAGATTCTTGATCCAAAGCAGAAGTTCCCCAGGTACCCCATACTTTGCCAGGACCATAAATAAATAACTTTGTGGAACTTGGTCAAAAGCTTTAGTCTGATCTAAGCTAAGAACATAACCTTGCTTGCTACTCCCCATCAGAGACTTAACGCAAGATTTTCAAATTAGAAAGCATAGAACGATTTGGAATCGCACAAATTTGAGTGGAAAAAATCACTTGGGTGGCAATCTGAGAAAGTTTATTTGAAACAATCTTACATAAAAATCTTCCAATCGGAATTTAACAAACGAATGGGGCGCCAGTTATCCAACCGTACTTTATCATTTTTATGGTTATATAAAAAGATCAAGTAACTATCAGCGAAGGCAAGAGGTATAGGAAAGAGTCCTTGCAAAATGACATTGTATACCACCATTAAATAAGGTAATAATAAGGGTTTAGCCTTTTTATAGAACTTATTGGGGATGCTATCAGGGCCAGGGGTCACAGTAGATTTTAAATGACTAATGACAGAGTCCACTTCAGCACTAGTAATAGGCCAACAGAAAACATTAATACAGTCAGGGGATAATGCAGGAACACCTAAAGAACCCAACAAACCTTCCCCAGGCCTGTGGATCATAAGCTTGCCCATATAAAGTCCAAGCATGGTATGAAACCTCCTCCAAAATGTTACGATTATCACTAATCTGGGACCCATTATGGGAAATCAAAGAGGGCATATATTTAGACTCAGCCTGTTGGTGGCTACTGTCATATGGGTTGACGACTTTGGCCATTCCTTTCCTCCCATAATTTTGTTCTAAAAAAAGTGATGTGGTCCTCTCATACTGAGAGGAGCGCATCTCAGTTTTGACTTGCCAAATCTGGGCAGAATAATTGAGTCCCCATTCTGTTTGCCAAGATAGTAATTTTTGTAAGTGCTGACGGCACTTAAGGTATTGAAAATAGCAATCCGAGGACTTTTGTTTAGAAAACTTCCTACAGAATTTCTTAATATCAGATTTAGTATCCTGCCACCAAAAAGTTGGGTTATCATACAAGTCAAATACTGAAATCTTGTCCTGGAGAAGACCATACAGGTCCTGCCACCCTCCTTCCTCCCCCAAAACAGAAATATTAATTTTCAAGAAAGTATGAGACACAAGTTTGTTGCTGGGACAACCAATGTTCAACAATAACACACAATAATCAGAATATTCACATGGGAGAACTGATACTGAACGTTAGTCAACCAATGAGAAATAAAAAAAATAATCAATTTGCGTGGTAAGTCTACCCCTGTGAAAAGTGTGTACCGGATGGTGTGTACCAAAAGAAGCCCCATCATGCAGATTAGCAGTGACATACAAAGTGTTAAGAAAGTTAGAATCCAAATATAGTTTTTGGGTAACTCCAGTTTTATCAGACAAGGCCAAAATACAGTCAAAGTCCCCTCCAAAAATAACTGATTTTGAAAAATGAAGAAAGGGCTGGATAGTTTTCAAAGTCTGAATCCTCTGTGTTTTAAGTTGAGGGTTGTAAATATTGATTAACCACCATTCTTGTTGTTGGAGAATGACATCTAAAATAAGAACCCGACCCTGAATCAAGTCATGCAGTCTCGTAACATGAATGTCTACCCCTTTAACAAGAATCCCCACTCCGGAACACACATCCTCAACCAAGGACCAGAAAGACAGGCCATCCCTCCAATCCCTGGAGGCCTGCCCAATTCCCTTCAGAGAGTGGAGCCTAATGTCCTGTAAAAAAATAATATTCAAAGGTAAAGATAAGAGGTGGGAAAAGATAGCCTGCCTCTGTTTAGCATTTTTAAGCTTATTAGCATTTAAGCTACCAAAAGACAAGACATCCCCCATAGCAGACATTGCAAAATTCAAGACTTTTTTCTACCTCGTCCCTTGCCTGAAGACTTCATCTTACACCGTTTTTTCTTACTAAGCTGAGTGTCAACAGAAACCTGCTCGGTGTCAGTTAACATCTTGACCTGGAAGGATGCAACAGAGGAGGCATCACACTCCTCCTCAGTTTCTACCATCTGTTTACGTTTATGTAATACAGCAAACCAGTTTTTCACCACCAAATTGGAGGGCGGAGAGGCAGAAGGCAGGAGAACCCCCTTCAAGAGAGAGCTTCTTGTCTGCCTCCTGTTCCCCACCGGAACCAATCCGTATCTTTGGGGGGGCATACTGTCCTTAGCACAGGGTGTAGCCAAAGTGCTAGGAGCTGGGGACTGCACCCCAGCAACGGCCGGGGTGGAAACTTTATCATGGGGTATTGTACCCATGTCACCGGACAAAACTTCCGGGCTGGACGTGGCTGCAGTTAGGGGTGTTGGAACCAAAACCAGGTCAACCCGTGAAGAAGAGGGACCAGAAGGAGAAGGGGCAGGTGCAGTAGCAAAAGGCCGAAACTGAAGCCTAGCCTGAGCAGACCTTTGAGCCTGAGTAACAGTCTCATCCTGAGAGTCAGAAGGCATCACCGGATTATTATGAGAGGCCCACAGACAATCTTTAAAAGAGTGTGAGGTTGCTTCACACAAATTGCAGTAGGACAGGTGGGAAAAATTAATACTCACATGTCCGGAACCCAGACATGAAGAGCATTTAAGTTGATCACAAGCACTACTAAGATGTGTATGGGCCCCACACCTAAAACATGATTTAGGCTGACCTGGGTAAAACACAAAACCCCTATCTCTGCCCAAATAGAAACAGCTCGGCAAGTGCTGAATAATCCCATTAACAATCGGCAATTTTACCTGTAGTTTCCACCCCCCTGTCCAAAAAAACTCTGGGTCAATAATTGGATCGGGTAAACCCAATACCGTATATTTAATAGATAACCAACGCACAATGTCATCTATCGCCACCCCCTCATTTTTAAACAGAACGGTGATATTCTTAATAGTTGGCTTAGTAAGGGGAATGGCAAAAAAGGGGACCATAACAGAGTGTGACGAACTGCCTGGTAATGATGCCAAAATGTATCTAAACTTAAGGCTGTTTTAAAGCTGATGTCAAAGTAATTGTCACCAGAAGTATGAATTTAGGCATAAATTTCAGATGGAGAAAATTGCAGACTGGATTTAATCGACATTTTTCCAACATATAAACAATCTGGAAACACTTGTAGCCCACCCCTGTAGCGAAGCTGAACAGCATTACATCATTTGGCCTGCTCAGGGGTGGAATGAAATAAACTGGCAAAAGTTTTAGGCCTCTGTTGGCCGGCAGATAATCCAGGTGCCAGAGCAGTAAAGGTAGAGTTTGTGCCCTGGGCAGAAGCACTAGCAGGTGGAGGCCTAGGGGTCTCACTAGGCTTGGCTGCCTGAAGTGAGCTGCCCCCCATCCCCACCATGTTAATTGAGGGCTCAGCAGTTAGTGGCAAATTGGAATCGAGAGCAGGCAACAAAGGGGCAAGAGGCCCATCCACAACACTAGTCCCCTTCATAGAAATAGGCAAAGTCTTGTGCAGGACTGTACCATGTTCCAAATCCCGAGCTCCTCCTACACTCCAGGAAGGGGGCTGTGAAAGACTTACGCCTGAGGTCACATCCAGAGGGTCTGAAATGTCCAATAAATCCCCTTGTGGAATTGGGCTGGGCCATGCAGGGGAGGACCAGGAATCATCTAAGGGGGACTTCTCCCACCCTGTGCCCTGAAGAGCTGCAGCGATAGTTAAGCCCAAAGCAGACAGGTGGGAATCAAACCCATGACCAGGGGGTCTGTGAACGGCATGTCCTGCTGTGACCTGCTGTTGGGGTACCTGAAAACCGACATCCATACATTGAAAAACCATAGTACCTGGAAGCCCGGATGGCAACACTCCTGATTGCTCTGTAGCTAAAATCCGTGGAACTGCAAAACAGGAGCCATTTTCTGGTTGTTTCCCGGGGCACTCCACACAGGGAGGCAAAGCACTAGACCCTGCTGCCGTTTTGGAGGAGCCTAGGGGAGACTCCTGGTACTCGCTTGGAAGTGAACAACTGCCAGTCTCCCCAACCCCCATCAACACAGAGCTGCACTGCACACGAACCCCAACATCTTCTGTATCCGCTGCCGGCTCCGGAATACACCGCTGAGCCCTGTCAGACCATGTCACACCGTGACTGACAGGACTCAAAGGAGCTGGGCGGAGCAAAGCCCCAGCAACACTGTCACCAGCTACATCCACTACAACATCCACCTTCAGACAAGAAACTGCAGAATTAGCAGCTGAAGAAATTTTCTCCCGACTTTCCGGTGCTTGAACTGTGTCGTCTGGGATAACGGTAGGTCCATCTTCTGGGTCTATGAACTGTGACATCCATGCAGGATCCCCTGCCGATTCTCCAGCGGTCCTTTCCTGGTCAGTCCCCTGCAAAATGGAGACAGGGAGGGAGACCAACTCCCCTACCTCCGACATGTCCTCCTCCTCCGAAGCCAAGCACCAAGTGGCTATCGCAACGGCCGAGCCCCCTACTGAATGAGTAGGGGAATTTCCCCGGTATCCTGGCCAAATTTCCTTCATTCACTAAAAATACCACCAACAGTTTCATCTGGTTCAAGGTCAGTTGGTATTCATCTGTATCCCCCTCCCCCGGGTCGTGCCTGAAAATAGGCAGGATTTGTCTAGTGCACTTACCCGGTCAACAAAAACTAAATTAAAAAAAAAAATGTTCTTTGTACCCATGAATCACGATTCCCCTTCCTTCTTCCCTTTTGACCCCTCTGTTAGAGGTCAGCCCCCATCTATGCTTACTGTGTTACCATCTCCCTGTACTGCTTCTCTTATTCTCCTTGTGCATTTGTTTCCCATATCTGTGTCACCCTCCCTGCCCCCTTGTCCTGACCACCTCCTGTTACTCTTATCTACCCCATCTTTTTTCTTTTCCTGGATGTATTTTGTGTTTTCCACATTCCCTTCTCCTCCCAACCTAATATGCCCCTTCATCACCTTTGACACTTCTTCCATTAGCCTTAGTACTTCTTTCTCTAGCCTCCTCAGCCTTATATAGACTGGGCACCCCCGTCCTCCACAGGCTGTCCATGAATACTGCCCCCAAACAGTTATTACATCCCACAATACTTCCTCCACTGTGATTTCTGTTCTCCCCTTTCCTGATTCCTTTGCCTCCCTCCCCTCCACTGACCCTCATTCTGGCCTGCCCCACTAACTTGTCCCCTTCCCAGACTTCCCCAGTATGTCACCCTGGTCCCATTACCCTTTCCTCTTGTTTGTTCCCTCTGCTCCATTCTCTCTCTCTCTCTCTCTCTCTCTATCGGTTCCTCTTCTTTCTATCTTGCCCCTTTCTGTTGGCAGCACTATTTTCCTTATTTTCCAATCCTTCTACTCTGTGGTGTGTGGCCGTGTTGTGTGTGGAAATAAGATGGTTAACAGTTTGTGTATGCAGTTAGCAGGTACCGTACAATGTCACAGGCTGCCAGTATAAAGGATGTGATGCACTTGGAGTGGGTGTGGGATGTGGGGGAGGTGTGGGGAGGTGTGGAGGGATGGGGAGGTTGGGCCCCTCCTGATCACAAGAGAAAATCAGTTACACCAGAAAAACCTCACTGAAACACTCAGTTGCACCAGCAAAGTCCCCTAAACAGGTACCTTTCCAGCTTAGGACAGAAAGCACCCTGATACCAATTGAAAACAACAATAAGCTGCAAAAAAATCAATAACAGCAATAAAATTAGTGAAAATCAACAGCTACTTTCCTGAGATGTGTCTGCTTCCTTCCCCAGCTCCACCACTCTGACTCAGCCCCACCTTCAGTTAGCAGTAACTCTGATAGGCCCAAGGCCAGACAATTATCACCCCTCACCCAAGCTACAGGGCTAGACACACACACACAAAAACTACAGTTACTGCAAATTCCCCAACAGGTACCTTTCCAACTTAAGTCAGAGAGCACTCTGATACCAATTGAAAACAATAATAAGTTGCAACAGAAACAATAACAACAATCCCTGTATTCCATGATAAACAGCAATTCCTGTATTCCATGGTAAAGATTCCATGATAAACAATCCATAACTTGAATGTGGGGAAAAAACAAAGAAAAAGGAAAACAGGATGAAGAAAGTAGACAATAATACTTTATAAACAAAGAGAAAAGGTGAGAAAACACATTTTTTGTTGTTGTTTTCAGTGATGCTCCTTTGCTTTGCTGTGTAAGTTTTAATCTATAATGAGACCGAGGTTACATGGATTGAGAGAGCAAGAGGGGGAGAGAGAGAGAGAGAGGCATTTAGTAGAGAGGCTGCACTTACATGTTGCCCTTCCCCTTCATGAAGCAAAACAAAAAAAATCAGAAGCAACGGTTTTTATTTTCTAAACTGTGAGATGTCAACGTGGAGGGGCAGGTCAGACAGCTCTCCTGATACATTAAAACTTAAACAGCAAAGTAAAAGAGGATCACTCAAAGAACAAAAAATATATTATAGTGGTGTGATAGCACCACTATAGTTAGGGTTGAGAATGCTGTTTAATGTTAAACTCAATTTATTGCACTTTAATATCTTTGGCTCTCTTTGACGGAATGAGCTGAGATTTTGTATGTGTTGTCTAATAGGCAAAGTCTTGATGTGTGCTTGTGTGGTTTCTGAGATCTGCATGTGTCATTTTAAGAAAAGAACTAAATGTTTTACTATACTTAACATTTTTTTTTTTTTTTGATCTCGCCTGCAGCCTACATGGAACAGAATTGTTGCCCTAAATTTGCAGGGAAATGTGTCATATCCCAAGGCAATGCCTTTGATAGGTCCAGTGGAAAATTTCAAGGGGTTCCACAGTTATTAAGCTTTAAAGTTTAGTGTTTTTTGACTTGAGCATGTGCAGTACATTTTTTTGATATCCTTTTCTGGCAAAAGTAAAAAATTTATGACGCAAATACCTATTTTGCTTTTGGGCTACTCGTTTGGCACAGCACCAAACACTTTTTTTGTCCTGTGTTAACCATCTTGTTGACCTTTTCCACGAACCAACAAAGGTGGAAAAAATACAAAAAATGCTGTGATTTGAATAAACAAACATCAGAACCTAGCAAAATGGAATCTGTTTAGCTAGATTCTGCTTTTTGTTTTTAAGTTTACTGGCCAGAAATACATGTTTTGGGCACCCAAAATCCTAGGTACCCAGCTTAGCAACAGGTGTGCTTCCCCTGCATTCTCTGCATGAGAACAGCAGGAATTTCTTGATTTTTTGCAGCCACAGCTGGGCTCATGCTGTGGGCTGCAGTGAGAGTAGTGAGCCGCTGTTTCACTAGTGTCTAGTGGCACCTCTCCACCCTCAAATCGCCATCCCCTTATTTATATGTGGATCCATGGTGTCTAGTGGCATCCCACACCCACCGATCGCTGTCCCTGGTGTCTAGTGGCACCCCCCACCCACTGTCATTTTTCCTGGTGCCTACTGGCACCCCCCACTCTCTGATCACTGTCCCTGGTGTCTAGTGGCATCTCCCCACCCTCCAATTGCATCCCCTAATGTTTATTTTAGTCTCCCACCTGCAGCCCATTGTTTTATTTGAAGTTGCCAACATCACGGGCCCCAATCCTTGTGTCAGCATGTACAAGATTCCCCCATCAGTATGGGACACTGGGGAACCCACTCCCAGTGTCCAAAAATATTTATGTTGTTCCTGAGAAAAGAAAAACAATCCCCGATGTCTTTTTTTACACATAAAAATAAGAGAATGGTCCCTCATCATCCCCGCCATCCCCCTTCCCCATCCTGACCCTCCCACTAAGCACCCACCACCCTTTACCTTATACTTACCACCGGAGGTTGTAGGCTGTCATCTTCTGTGGACTAGGACATGTTTGAACTCTTCAAAGCTGAACCGTGAACTGAGGAATCAAGGTAAGTGCCGTATAATATATTTGAATGGCGTTTTGAACTTATGTTCATCATATTGCCATTTTTAGGAATTATTTCACCAAATATTCAACATAGCCTTTTTGAGACCCCACCTAATGAACACTGCCACTGTAATTTTGTTAATCAGGCCCAGAAGGTTATTTCGCAGTCACGGAGATAAATCACCTTTGGAGCCTAATTAATGAAATGACAGTGCCAGTGTTCATGAGGTAGGGTCCCAAAAAGGCCATGTTGAAAATTCAGGGAAAAATTCCAAAAAATGTCCAAATTATGAATGTTTGTTGAAATGTTTCTATGTACTTGCATAACTTTGGTAATTTTCAACGTAGCCATTTTTTCACACCACCTCATGAACAGTCCAGCTGTCATTTTTCGCATCCTGTCTGAAATGCATTTTTGCATCTGTGGGGTGGAATGGAATTTTTGGCATGGATTTGAAAATGGTCTCCTATGGTGTTTATGAGGTGGGGTCATAAAAAGAATATATTGAAAATTTGGGGTCAAAATATGAAACAATGCCAAAGTTATGACCATTCATTGCAATTTCACTACGCCCGCTAGTAACTTGGGGAATGTTAAACATTTTTACTCCAGATTTTCAACATAGCCTTCTTATTACCCCACATCATGAATGTCACAAATGTCATTTTTCAAATCCTGTCCAAAATGTGTTTTCACATCTGTGGCATGGAATGGCATTGCAGTTGCACAGAATTACGCTTTGGCAGGGATTCAAAAATGTTACGTTCCAGGTGCATGAGGTGGGGTAATAAAGTGGCTATGCTGACAATTTGGTCAATGTTGTCCTATAAATGGAAACACAGGGCCCAGAGGGATCTGTACTTCCACAGCTACATACATATATGCATCTACGGAGGGATCCCACAGTAAAATAAAGGAACTGTTATACAATCTCAAAAAGTAAGGAAATAAATTGCAAAAAAAATGCATTAATGCTCTAGTTAGGATCAAAGCCACAAAAGTAGGGAAATGTGGCATTAGGGTCTCCAGTGCTAACAATGCACCCCCACCCTGCACACACAAACAGGCATCAGGGGTGTGCCTCGGGGTCTTCAGCCCTAATGCTTACCTCATTCTCCTATACTGTACCCATCTCAGCTTATTTTCTATGGAATGGGTTGAGTGTTAGAGCTGATGATCTCAAAGAAAACTCAAATGCCTGTTGGTGTGTTCAGGGTGGGGTGGGGTGTTAGGGTTAGAAACCCTAACACTACATTTTCCTACTTTTGTGAATTTGACCCTAACTAGAGCATTAATGCATTTTTTTGCAATTTATTTCCTTACCTTTTGAGATCATATAACAGTTCCTTTATTTTACTGTGGGATCCCTCTGTAGATGCAGTTTTTTGCAACGTATATATATATATATATATATATA
This sequence comes from Neoceratodus forsteri, assembly GCA_016271365.2. NCBI lineage: Eukaryota > Metazoa > Chordata > Ceratodontiformes > Ceratodontidae > Neoceratodus > Neoceratodus forsteri. Next base: position 1,121,428,747 of record CM057455.1, on the reverse strand, counting down.
TATATATATATATATATGTAAAATGGGGAGGACATCAATATCCAACTCCAATGTTTTGATTGTATAAGACACATTACATGATCATGCGTATATCAGAACGCAACCGCACACCTGCACTTTTACCCCCCCTCCAAAACAATTTTGCCATTTTATAAGATTGATAACCCACTCTTAGGTGTGCAGTCACACTCTGATATACGCATGCCTTGGGTGGTTGACACACACCAAGACGTGAATATATCAGAGTGTGACTGCACACCTAAGAGTGAGTTTTCTAATATATATATATAAATATATGTGTGTGTGTGTATGTATATATATATATATATATATATATATATATATACACACACACATACATGACTCACATTCAATTCTACCACAACACTATGTGAACATATCTCTGTTGGGGGGCAGTCACCATCAGTCATGCTCTCATTAAAGAAAAAAATACAACTACGGATGCTGCCAAATGATGAAAGCCCAATAACTAACCAGGCAGAAGGACTATTTTTTTCATAATTTCATCAAATGGCAGGCTTTTCTCATAGATAAACCTATGTATCTAATTTTAGAAATGCTTTTAAAAATATAGCCCATTTTATAAGTGCAATAAGACACTGCGGAGGTGTGCATGGAACAGATTTTACTGCACTTCCAGGAGTGGAAGACACTTGACCTGCGGTCTTGTGCCTCACTCTGCCTCTGGGCATGTGATAAAATTTGTTCCATGCACACCACATCATATCTTATTGCTTACAAAAAGCATATTTGTGGATGAAAAAGGAAATTAGGAAATTATGGGGGTGGCTGAAGGGGTAGTCTTGGGATGCTGATGTGATAGTCATGGGATTTGCCCTGGCCACCTGGGATGGGCTAAAATTATTGTTTGGTAAACTAGCCACAGGTCAAAGGGATCCTGAAGAGGTCCACAAGATTAACTATGCCAAGCCAAAGGTAAATATGCCAAATGTTGGCACATTAATTGACTAGAAATTTGACATTGTCTTATTTTTATGTGACAACAACTCTTCCTATGTCATAAATAGAGCTGATAGAAGGCAGAAATGTTACGTTAGGGGAATCACTACCATAACAATTATTTGCCCCCACAAACACAGCCTTCCTGGATTGTTGTGAGGCTGAAATGGACATCCAGGGATCAGAGGTTATCCACACCAGTCAAAATGACAGTAATATTGGTAAAGATAAAAAAAAAAACTAAAATAAAAAACTATAGGATTCAACATACCTAATCATTCCTGTCTTTTGTGTTGATATGTGACATCCCATTGACTGGGTTAAGGTGACTCCCCATAATGTCTAAAAAAATCCCACTATAAATTCGAGTCTCAAGATTTGGGGGAAGGGGAAAATATAACTGACAAAAAGAAAAGGTGCAAATAAAAGGGATTTAATAAGCATAACATGCTTTAATTTGGAAATGTGCATGCCTTTCCAGACAGCTACTTTTGAGTTAGCAATGTGTAAACAAGATATCCAATTAGAGTCAGTCATGTCTACCATCCCCCCCAAAATACCCAACATTTTAATAACAGCTGTAGAGATCTGAATAGAAACAATTTCCATGGGGTACTGAAGTACCACCCTGCCCAAAGGAAATCCTCTACATTTGACAAAATTAAACTTTGAAAGTGAAAATAGTAGAGTAGGTTTCAAGGAGACCATGGAGGGCCGGACCATATGCTGCTGATTGGCACAAAAGAACAATATCATCTGCATAGGCCATGACTTTCCGGGGGGCTGCTCAGGGGTGGAGCTGGAAGCCCATAAAGGAGGGACAGTTTTGTATGTGATATAATAAAGGGTCTAAACAAAATACATAAAGGAAAAAGCTGAGCGGGCAGCCTTGACGAACACCCCGGCTGAGGGTGCAGGGGGTACCAAACCAACAACTAATTAGGGGAAGAACAGAGGCATTATTATACAGGCTTTTAATCCACTGAACAAAAACTGGGAGCAAATGAAAGGAGTCCAAAACAGTAAATCAATAATCATGTGACACCTGATCATAAGCCTTTTCCTTATCCAAACTTAAAACAAAACTATCCAATAACTGTTCAGCACCATGGTAAAAAAATGTATGTAAAGGCATTTAAGGTATTCTGAGTGCACTGTTTTGTGATCATACAAGTCTAGAACTGGCTAATGAGGTATGCCACAACTTGGCCTAAGAGAACAGCAAGCTACTGAGCCAGAATCTTGTAGTCCATGTTTATGAGGCATGAGGATCTCCAATTGTGGAGGTCTGCCTTATTGCCCTTTTTATAAATATACACCAAAATAGCTTGTAACATAGATGTAGGGTAGGCAACATGCTAGAGACAATGGCTGTAAGCCTCCACAAGGGAAGGGGTCAACAAATCCTTAAATGTTTTGTAAAATTCCAAACTCATTACATCCAGACCTGGGGCCATATTAGTCTCCAGGGATTCTATACTCCATGCAACTTCCTCACAAGTGTTTGAGGTAATCAGAGTTTGGGACTTGTCCATGGCTAAAGGGGGGAGAAAGATACTTGAAAGAAAAGATCCGTCAGGTTTGGGATAATGGGCTGCAGCAAAGGTGGTCTTCACAAATGACGAAGACACTCTTAAAATGTCAGGGCCAGTGGAAACCAGTGTGCCACCCATATCATACAGTGCCTTAATGGATCTGCTTTTCACCCATCATTTGCAATCCTGAAATGGATCAAAAGATTGCTTGGTGCACTGATTACCAAAGTGCATCTCTTGTAAGGAGTGTGCCCGATCATACTGCAGCTTTCTCATGTCAGATTGAAGAGAGCAAATCTGTGTACTGTAATCTCTTGCATCAAGTTCTGATAGAGAAAACATTTTGCAACTCTCTCTGTAATGAAAGATAACAGAGGTAGGCCCCCGTAGCATGCTGTCCTGCATGGGATCGGAGAACAACCTGAAACTCAGCTTTTCTATCAACCCATTATTGAGCAGGAGAGTCATACGTACATTGAACAGATTTATGGTCAGTACATAAAAAAATAAATTTCTCATGTAAGAGGGAGTCAGACAAACTGAGATTATTCATTTTCCATGGACCTCTGCCATGGGTTGGGGCAGCACCCCAAGAGAAAGAACACATCAGAACTTTGTAGTCTGAAAATTCAACACCCATGGTTTGTGCCAACAAAACAGACATGAGGCGGGTAACAAAAGAATAGTCGATTCTGGTGGACAGGGTGCCCCTGAAATAAGTGAGACCATCCGTGGAATGTTGAACTCTGTATGCATCAGAAAGCAGTGCAGTCTGTACTACAGATATCAAACAATTAGAGTCAGTAAACATTTTGTTGGTAAACCTCTATCTTCCCTAGCCATACCACAGTTAAAATTCCCTCCCCAAACCACCAGTCGAGAGGTATGTAGGTAAGATTGAATATCCCAAAAGACATGCGCCCAGACTGCCTTAGTCTGTGGAGCATACAGAACAATCAGAGAAGTCTATCCCATCCATATGAGACATCTAGGGACAAAGCTCTACCAGAAAGGATTGCCACCAATCAGGACACAGTAATGTCACTAGTGTTCAATAAAATCCCCACCCTGTCACAGCAATAAGGGCCAATTGACCAAAAGGTGGGGCCTTAGTCCACAACTGGGAAGCTTGAGCCAATTCAAATTGTGTTTTTAATCACATGTCCCATAGAAAGAGGACATGGTCTGAAAGGGTATGTAAGGCTGTGAAAGTGGCAATTCTCTTGCCATAACTCTCAGTACTGTTGACATTGAGTATGGCAACCTTAAGGGATGCCATTTGAAAAAGAAAAATGAGAAAAATTAACAAAGTGAACATCACTTAACTACCTCTTGAGATCTCGTTTTCCATTTAGACTGGCGAGAGGGCTGAATATCAGTGTGTGGAAGCTCCACATCAGAAGAAAAATCCATATGGGAGCAGGGTGCAGAGGAAGCCTCAGAATCCACCTCTTTTTCAAGGTCAGAATCACCCCAATCGGTACCCTTGGTTAATACACCAAATCGATTCTGGTGTACTATAGCTGCAGCACCCTGTCTCCCTTAGGGTTTTGGTGTGCCTGAAGACTTGGTCCATTTCTTTTCCTCTTTGTGGAACCTGGGACAAAATCAGTAGGGGGGCATAGAAGCCAGGGAAAGCTGAGGGCTTGGCTTATCAAACAAGGGGGGTAACTACATCCGCAGACGGTGTAGCCACATTCATCAGAGAGAGAGGAGCAGGGAAATCTGTGGATGAAGCACCAGGTTGTAGGCTGCAGACAATAACAGAGTTAGGAGGCTCCGGGGCCTGCATGGGTAGAGAAGTGTCACCAAGTGGTGGCGTTACCGGAGGGACTGGGCCCAAGTCTGTGTCAGGGAGCACCGTAACAGGAGTACTACATTTCTGTTGGGCTATTGAGACAAGTTCTTCTTGGGACTGAGACACACCCCTATTATGAGAGGCTCAAGAGTAGGTAATGTAATAGTGGCCACATCTCTCACACAAATTGCAACAGAAACTATTTTTGCAAACCAAGGCAGTGTAGCCAAATGCCAGGCAATGGCTACAGTGGGCACTATTGCAGGTATTGCTAAAATGAGTCTGACAACCGCACTTAAAACAGGACTTTGGCTGACTCTGAAAGAATAAAGCTCCCCGATCCCATCCCACATAAAAGGTACAAAGTAAATGGTGAATATACAATCAGTTTTCTATAACTTCAATTTGATTCACCATGCCCAGTCAATATTATTTCTGAATCTATGACAGTCTCCTGTTTATCTAGGATTTAACACCTCCAATGATGAAGCCAACACAAAATGTCTGCTACATTTACACATTTGTTCTGGAAAAGGACCATGATGGTACAAAGTGTCGGTCTAGTGAGTGGGACCAGCATGAAAGGGAGCCACAATGGGGTATCTTCATAGGCATTGTAATGAGCCCATAATCTTTCCAAATTAGAAACTAGCTTAAAACTGACGTCATAGCTACAATCACCCAAATTGATCAGAGCATAAATGTCTGAAGCATGAAATCCACATGAGCCTTTCAATAGTGTTTCAGTAATGTATACCCGTCAGTGGTGAAGTCCAAACCACCTATATAGATAATGCGTACTGCAATTCACCACAGAGCTGGATCTCCACGCGACTGGAAAAGGTCTGCAAATTGCTTCGGTTGAGAAGGGAGCACCTGTGAGTATGGTGAAGCAGCAGCTGAGATCTTAGGACACTGAGCTGTTGGACTGGTCATTGGTAGCTGATTGGCTTCCAGAATGGAAGAAATCTCGGGGGAGAAATGAAACGATACAATTGTTGGCTCTACATGAGAACAGGCAGGTAAAAGGTGCATACAATCAGTAGAAAAAACATGGGGAGACATAGTTTCTCTGTACTTTTCAGGGGTCTTGAGTGACACAGCACCTTCCAACTGTACAGGCTGTGCTGCTGTAGTAACAGAATGTACTGACTCAGAAAGAACTGCAGGATGTAGGACAGTATTATTTGCAGGCAAAGGACTAAATCAAGGGCTGCGGTAATGCAGAAAATCTAGATCAGTGTCATCCAGAACCCATTTCCCATTCTCTGTTAGTTTCCAACCAGCGTCCAGGAGATCCTTTTCTGGAGTCCAGACAGGACAAAACAAAGGTGCCAAAGGAGAGGAAAATCTAGGAGGAGTGCAATTACCTTGTGGCACTCCAGATGGCTGGTCACCCTGTACAACACCTGATGGCTGCTGCTGAGAAGGAGACAAAATAGGCCGTACCTATGGCATGGTCTGCACCACTGGACAGTCCCAAGATAAGTGTTCCAAATCCTTAACATGGTGGTGTTCTTCATCTTCAGTCCAGGCTATCAAATCCTGCTTTTTCTTCTCCAAAGCAACATGGAGCTTGGCAGAGGCTGAGACAAAATCCTTGGGAGGAAAAGGCAGTGAGGCTGAGCAACCCCCAACTTCAGATACAGAGACAACAGCAGGAATCACAACCTACTGCTACTGTGAGGCAGTTTGAAGCACTTCTGTAGGGGTGGGAGTCGATTCAGTAGGCTATACCTGCATTCCATCCTCCTCCTCACCATCATCAGCATTGTCAGCCAGCTTGACAAAGATGGTCAAGGGTTCCCCCAGTTGGAAGAGTAGGTGAATTTTATTGGAAGAAATTGACATACAAGTAAAATTAATTCAACTATAGGCACAAAGGAAATCAAAAGAAAACATATAGTAACAACTGAGTAATTTAAAGTGTCAACAAAAGAATACTGTGTAAACAGTAAACAAGGCATAGTACTATACATGCAATACTACATTGTAGAAAAAGGCTATCTAATCACACTGTAGTGGGGCTAACTTAAAAAAGGGGGGTAGGCAAAATAAAACATCACTCGTTTTATGGGAGTTTAAAGACATGTGCCAAAAATCTCCATTTCTTCTTTAGAGTAGAAGAGGTCATGCTACGTAATTCTGGCCAGTGTATAAAAAAGAGTTCCTTTTGTATCATACTAACTATGATGGTGGGTGGAACATCTTTTTGTTGGAATGGCAAAGCGCATCTAGACTGCCAGAGGTAGCATTTTATAGTTGCAAAGAGTAAGCATATGGTGCTGGCATCACTAGTGACTGGCATTCAAAGATGTCCCAAAATTATGTCTGAAAAAGAAAGGCAGAACCAGGAAGGGTTGCTCCAGTGAAGTTCTATGACCTGCCAGAACTGTTGGACATAGGGGCAAATATGAAGGAAATGGTCCATTGTTTCCAGTTGTAAGGTGCAACCGGTCCTGGAACAATATCTTTCTGAGAGGCTTTTATGTTTGGAATTAGCTTTGACACTGAGCCTATCATGACCACAGAGCCAGAGAACATCCCACATTTTTGGGGAGGTACGTGTATTTTGGAAAGAAATGTGTGGAAGAGGGATGTCAGTGAGTGAGATAGTAATATATGTTACTAGGTCTGTAAAATGGGCGCTCATTACAGTGGAATAGATTTATTTATTTATTTAGCTTTTGTTTACCAGGTAAGCATGCTAGACAGTCAAGTGCCTATTTTCAGGTGCGACCAGGGAGAATTACAAAGGTACAGGCAATAACAATTTAGAGACAGGGTAATAGCAATCAACAAGGTACAGTCAGCTACAGTCAGAGAATTCAGGCCAATATACAAATACAGAGACAAGGTAGTAGCAATCAACAAGTTACAGACAGGTATGGGCAGAGAGCTACATCCAGGTATCGACAGAGAACAAATAAAATACAAATACAGTGTTAAGGTGTGGCAATCTCAATGAGGCAGTCAAGGAAGCAAATCACAGAAATGGCAGGGCATATTTGAGGAGAGCAGTAAGGTGCACACACTCAGTCATAGATGGGCACTAGGTGCACCGTGGAGGGTGGAAACAGCTTAGAGCAAAGGCAGGCAGAAGGCATATGCACACACTCAGTCATAGAAGGGCACTGGTGTACCATGGAGGGTGGGACAGCTATCTAATTGTGCAGAATGTTGAAGTGTAGCAACGTCTAATTTCCACTGTCTCACTTTAGTAATAATGGGTTTAATGAAATCCAGTTAACTGGGATGAAAACAGAGGTCAGGGGGGAAAGTGACCATTGTTGTAGCATGGATAGCAGCCATCTGTTTGCTCATGGATGCCAGAAGGAAGTGTCATTCCCGAAGTGACCCTAAAAATTTCAGTGGAGAAACAAACTATAATAGAAGGCTATTGGGTTTTTCTTACCCAGGCCACAGGTCGAAGTAGGGAGATGTAGTACATTTTGTTTACTCGAATTGAGATGACTACTCCATATAAGTTAAAAGGTGTTACTGAGAATCGGTACTTTCAGAAGGACAGGAAGGGGAAAGACTATATTGAGGTAGATAAAGAAAGGGAGTAAGTAAATGAGTAAAATGGCTACTTTCTTTTTCTTGTACTGACCAATGTTTCCAAAGTTGAACTACCCCTTTGAAAATGATGTCAGCTTAGATTCCCAGTTGATGAGAGCCAGTGAGTCACCACCAAACTGAGCTTCTAGTGTCTTTAGAAGAGCTTGGGATAAAGAGACCCCTCCTATATTAGAACGCTGGGGTGGCTCTGTACCCAATACACAGAGTATCCTGCACATTTCATTAAATTCAATTTCACACCAGAAATAGGGGCGAAGGAGTGAAATAGGTTGAGTGCTAGCATACTGGAGGAGGGGGTCTTTTATGAATACAACAATATTTTTGGCATATGCTGTGAGTTTAACCTCTGCAATAAAGTCTGGTGGGGATACTGTATGCCAAAAATCTGGGGATGGTACAATATTTGTTTGAGAATCAGGTCAATGCAGAAGACATAAAGCAAGGGGCCCATGGGACACTCTTGCCATATTCCAGTCAAGATGGGAATTCTACATCCAATATGGCCATTAATATTGGGAAGAAGACTGGCTGTTGCATACAATTTATGAATACAGGAGCAAAAAGCAGGGGGAATGCCATAATGTCATATATCCTCAACAAATAATTTTGTGAGACCCTGTCAAATGCCTTGTCCTCATCCAATGTGAAGGTGTAACCCAAATATGGTATAGAATTGGTAAGGCAAAATACTTCTTGAAGCAATATGAAGCTGTCATAAATCAATCTGCCTGGGATGGAACAAGTTTGAAAAGGAGTGATAATTTGGTGGGCTACCTTGGCAAGTCTGTAGGTGAGAAGCTTTATCAATATCTTTAAGTCAGAGTTTAATAGACAAAGTGGGCACAGGTTACAAAGATCTTGGGTATCGGCCTTCTTATAAAGGAAGATCTTCAGAGACTCACAAAAAGTGAATGGGGCGGATGGTGTCCTTCTGCAAGGACATCATCCTTTGTAGTGACCATGTTGCCTGTCAGTGTGCATAAGGAGGAAATGTGACATCACAGCACTCATTGTTTGCAGCTTTTAAAAGCAGTACCACTGCCTAAGTAAGCCTGTGTATCTGAAAGATGCTCTAGATGCAGTGATTTAACTCTGTCATACTGAAAATGCTTCATCTTTTCCCTCACCATGGTAATTTGGGCAGAGAGATCCATGTGAGACTGATGGGCCTGGGTCAGCAAGCCCATGAGATGTGCTCGGAGTTGCAAATATTGAAAGAAATGATGCCAGTGTGATCTGAGGGAATCTTGCTTTCAGAGCAAACAGCTGACTAAAAAAAGCTACAGAATTTCTTACTGATAAATCACTTCTATCTCAGCAGGAGTCAGTGCCTGTTGGGATTAAGCAAACAGATACTTTATTAGAAGCAAGAGGTCTCATTTAAGTAACAAAAAAAAAGAATGAAGTCACTGTGTGTTTCTCTGTTTGGAGAAGGGGCAGTATCAACTTAGTTTGCTAAATCAAAGCAGAGCAGAGAAGTTAATTGGGGGTGTGGCTTGAGCAGTAGAAAAGCAGCTGTCTCCAATTAGAGCTTCCTGCTGCTAGTTTCTGGCAGAGGGAATCTTGCTTTCAGAGCAAGCAGCTGGCAAAAAAAGCTACAGAATTTCTTACTAATTGCCCTCCTTCCCACCCTAAGCCAGTTCTACTTTTATAGCCACTGGATTTGACTGGCAAAAGGAACTTCCTGTTTGGCAGTAGGAAGGGAAGGATCACTGAGACATATTAGTTTCATCAACCTTGAAGGGAAAAGAAAAATAGCTCCCCCCCCCAGCTGCTGGAGGTCTGAGTCCAAGCAAGGAGGAAGGAGACTACTGAAGACTACAGGAAGTTCCTGTTCCAGAAAAGGAAGGGTGAGAGTTGTAAGGGTACATAGGCAGTAGGAAAGTAGGTGGAAAAATACATAGAGAGAGGAGAGAGTAAGCATAAAAAGCAACTGGAGAGGGACACAAAATAAGTCATGATGGGATTGGTGCAGTGCAATGGCTATGGGGTGGCAGTGTTCCGAGAGACATTCTGGAGGCTGCGATGCTGCCCTAATTGTAGGCACCTCTCTGGTCTGAGGGAGGAGGTTGCTCATCTCTAGGCTGACCTGGCTAGGATTCGTGAAACCTCTTCCCCCACCCAGGGACCACCAGGGTCACTGCCACTATCTCAGAGGCTGCCAAGAAAGATGAGCGGTTGGACCAAGGTGGGCTCAGGGAGAGAGAAGGTGGTGGAACAGAGGTGCATCTTTCCAGCTGTATCTCTCCACACTTCATATGCTGTTCTGGTGAAGAGTGGTTCCTCTATGGAGGCACCTTCAGTGGAGACCAAGGAGGATTCTGGGAACCTCCACAAAAGAGACCCACTGGAGTGTGACACGAGACCCCACAGGGGAAGAAAACAACTCCTGGTGGAGTACTCGATCATTAGAGTAGTAGAATTGGGGGAGGAAGGGGAGAGGGAGGTGAGGTGCCTGCCTAGCGCCAAGGCTCGGAGGGACAGGAAGCGAATTCTCAGGATTGCTGGAGCAGCTGCATGAGGGAGGGAGCTGGATATCATTGTCCACCTAGTGACAAATGACCTGGCTGGGATTGGGATCAGAGTAGTGCAAGATGAGTTTGTAGAGTAGGGATGGGGCATTAGGCAAGTATCATGTATGGTAACCTTCTCAGTGGTGCTGCCTGTCTATGGCAAGGATGATGCTAGCATGCTCTGCACCATGGGATTCAATGAATGGTTGAAAAACTAGTGTGGCGCTCAGGCTTTTGGCTTCACTGGGGACTGGGGAGCCACCTGGAGGGATGCAGGCCTATACTGTTGTGATGGTCTGCATTTGTCCATGGGGATCAGGATCCTACGTGACAGGTTTAAATGTTTCACTGGCAAGCATTTAAACTAGCCAAGGAGGGAGGCACTAAAAAGGAACAGGGAAATCCCAACCTTCCACCACAAAACACAGTGATCAGCAAGGTAAACACCTAGGCTGAGAAGTCATTCGGGAGCAGGATGGGGTAATTGCAAAAAAAGGCAAAGGCAGTAAGGACAGGGATGGGGCTAAAAGGGGTAAGGCTGTCAAAAAATGGATGGTGATGAGAACCAATGACCATAGTCTGTGTAACAAGATCCTTGAACTAGTGGCCTTGATGGAACAGGGATGCCTGGATATTGTGGCAGTTACTGAAACATGGTATACAGAGAACCATGACTGGGATGTCTACATACCAGGACACACAATCTACAGCAGGGACAGGGAGGGTAAAAGAGGAGGAGGAGTACCTCTTTATGTAAGGGAAGGGTTTAAAGCAACAGAACTAAAGAGTAAACATGAAGTAGATGACTCTCTATGGGTCACCCTGGAAACAGGAAATGACACCACAATCTGCATGGGAGTTGTGTACAGACCCCCATCTCAGGGGGAAGGAGTGGACAATGAAATGATAGAAAGCATCCTTAAAATGGCAGAAAAAGAGGGGGTATTGTTAATGGGGGACCTGAATATGCCAGATGTTAACTGGAGCACCTTTGCTGCAGGCACATCCAGGAGCAGGGTCATTCTTGATGCCCTACAAGGAGCATGCCTCAAACAGCTAGTGTTGGAACACACTCAGGAGGGAGCAGTCTTAGACCTGGTACTCTCAAATGTGGATGGAGAAAAGATTTCTGATTTAGAAGTGGGTAGCCATCTTAGAACAAGCAACCAAAAAACAGTGTGTTTCATAATAAACACAGCAATAGAGTCAAGCCATACAAAAGCAAGAGTATTGGACTTTAGGAGGGCTGACTTTGGGAAAATGAGAGAGTGCCTCAGAAAAGCACTAGCAAACAGGCAAGCAGGAGGGGTGGAGGAACAATGGGGAATAATCAAAACAGCCAAGACAGAGGCAACAAGCCTTTGTGTGAAGTGAATCAATTAAACCAAATGAAGGAAACAACCACTATGGATCTCAAAAGAGGTGGCAGGGAAGGTTAAGGAGAAAAGGATAGCATTCAGGAAATACAAGGAAACACAGATGGAGCAGGACAAAGAACTTTATCAGTTAAAGCAGAAGGAGGCAGGGAAGGCAGTCAGAATAGCAAAGGCCTAAACTGAGGAAAAGATGGCCAATTCTGTTATAAAGGGAGATAAAACCTTTTATAGGTACATTAGGGAGTGAAGAAAGACCAAGAGGGGGATATGTAGACTTAATAAAGGGGAGGGAATGTGGACAGAAGGTGATAGTGAAAAAGCAGGGATACTGAATGACTATTTCTGCTCAGAATTCACAACAGAAGAGGAGGGGGAAGTACCTAAACCAAACAAGAGAAACACTCTGAATAGGGGGGGTTGATACCAGTCTATTCACCGAAGAAAGGGTTTTAAAAGAACTCTTGAAACTGAGGATGGACAAAGCAATGGGGCCTGATAGAACTCACCCCAGAATTCTAAAAGAACTAAGGGTAGAACTAATGACACCACTGACTACTGTCTTTAACAAATCATGGGAGGATGGGGTGGTACCTAAGGACTGGAGGAGGTCAGATGTGATTCCACTTCACAAAAGTGGGAGCAGGGCAGAAGCAGGAAACTACAGACTGATTAGTTTGACCTCAGTGGTAGGGAAAATGATGGAATCACTTATAAATGAAAGAACTATTGAGTACCTAGAGGCCAGTGGGGCACAGGACCCAAGGCAGCATGGATTCACAGCAGGAAGGTCATGTCAGATGAATCTAATAGATTTCTTTGACTGGGTAACCAAAGTAGACCAGTGGGGGGCTGTGATTATGGCCTACCTAGATTTTAGCAAGGCATTTGACACAGTCCCACACCAAAGATTAATATACAAGTTAGCCAGCCTTGGAGTGGGTCCCAAGGTGGTAGCTTAGATAAAAAATTGGCTGGACAACAGGACACAAAGGGTAATAGTAAACAGAGTTCACAGTGAAGAAAGGAGGGTAATTAGTGGGGTACCAAAGGGTTCAGTACTGGGACTGGTCCTCTTTAATGTCTTTATAAGTGACATTGGAGAGCACCTGGAAGGAAAAGTATGTCTCTCTGCAGACGACACAAAGATCTGCAACAGGGTTGATACACAAGATGAGGTGGAAAGGATGAAAAGGGACTTGGCAAGGTTGGAGGAATGGTTAAATGTATGGCAGCTCAGATTCAATGCAAAGAAGTGCAAGGTAATGCAACTGGGACACAAAAACCCAGGGGACGGGTACACAGTGGGGGGTGAGATACTAACAATAACAAAAATCAAAAGGGACCTAGGAGTAATTATATCAGATGACCTTAAGGTGGGCAAGCAAGGTGAGAAGGCAGTAATGAGGGCTGGGGGGATACTGGGATGCATACGGAGAGGCATCACCAGTAGAAAACAGGAAGTTGTCATCCCTCTGTACATACAGTTGTTGAGACCACATTTGGAGTACTGCATGCAGTTCTGGAGACCCCATCTCCTCAAAGACATAGACAGAGTGGAGGCTGTCCAGAGGAGGGCAACCAAAATGGTGCAGAGTCTGCACCAGAAGACATATGAAGAGAGACTAAAGCAGCTTAATATGTATATCCTTGAGGAAAGAAGGGAGAGGGGGGACATGATAGAAACTTTCAAGTACCTCAAGGGAATTAACAAAGTCCAGGAGGATAGCATCTTTCAGAAAAGAGATGTGCAAGAACAAGGGGGCACAATTTGAAGATAGAGAGGGGACAGCTCAGAGGTAATGTTAGAAAGTATTTTTTCATGGAGAGGGTTGTGGATGCATGGAACAGCCTTCCTGAGGAGGTTGTAGAGTCAAGAACAGTGGGGAGAATTCAAGAATGCATGGGACAGACATAAAGCAATTTTAGTGGGGGGTAGGAGGAAGTAAGTTATTGGTTAACTAAAATCTGTAGCTTATCCATCAGGTAGGGAACTGGGCAGACTAGGTGGGCCAAGCGGTCCTTATCTGCCATAAAATTCTATGTTTCTATGTTTCTATGTACCACGTGCTTCATGTCAAGCCATCAAATGCCAATATCATTGTACATACATTGTAATGGCATTCTAGCAATCAAAAAGTCCATAAACTGCAGTTGAAGGGAGATGTTCAGGAGCAACTAAGTTTTCAATCTCCACATGGCTGGACCAGTGTGAATCATTTCATTACCAGTAAATGGTCCCCCCAGTAAGAGGTGATCAGAGGTTTCATTTTGAATGAGAAAAAACAGAACAAGTCCATACATGGGAAGCAGTGAAGATGTAATCGATTCAGGTGGCTACTGTGTTCCTATAATAAGTGTAACTGCCAGACTGAAAGAGAGTTCTATATGCATCATGCAGGGAAGCATCTTTCAGCATTTGGTTAAGGAAACTGGTATCACAAAAGTGTTTGTCTGGTTTTGTACCTCTATCTAAAGTAGAGAAGTCACAGTAAAAGTCTTCTCTCAGGAACAGAAGGTGGGCCGTATATAAGTAGGGTTGGAATTGTTTAAAGAGGTAAGTCTGGTCCTTTTTAGTTTGAGGAGAATAAATTGCAAGAAAATGAAACTGTACAGATTGCATAGAGACATCCAATAAAAAGGCTGAATCTGGAACCGCATTGACCAGTTGTGGAGGTGTACAGAAGAACCCCAAAATAATATTCCAACTCCATCGCAACGGTCTGAACCTAGGGACCAGTAAGATGGGCCCCATGGCCATTATTTTTGTGCATGGTAAATGTCTGAAAGAGAGGAAAAATGTGTGTCCTGTATAAAGCAGACCTCATCTGGTAAGGATTATAGGGTTGAGAAATGAAGTTGTTGTTTCCCATGGTTTTTAATACCATTAACGTTGAGGGTAGCAAGGGATAGGGTGAGCACCATTTGGAATCAGATGGAGAAGAAAAGACTGGATCATGTGACTGTCCCAGTTTTGGAGGAGGACTTAATGCCTCTCTTTGATCTTTTCCTTTCTTGTTTTTGGAGAGAAACAAATGGAGCAATATCTGTATCTCCTTCTTCGGGTGACTGTAAGAGGATTTCAGAGGATGAGAGTCCATGCCCATACTATCATCAGAATCTAGACCATCTGGGTCAAGGATCTCATATTTATTATTCAAGGCTAGAGTAAGCAGTTATGGAGCCTTTATAGACTGATGTAAAAATCATTTTCTGGTCATCAATATATGATCTGGAGGTGGCATAGAAGAGGCAGTTGGGTCAGGAGCTAAAGAAGAGTTAGACTGGATGTTCTGCTTCCAGAAAGGCACTCTGGGAATGCGGAGAATGAAATGGGGGCAGGAAGGCCAGTATGCAACTATTCGGCAGGGGGGACAAAAGCCGATGAATGAAGTAGTGAAGGAGGGGGGTTCACCAGAAATCATGAGCGAGTCATCCTCTGCATGGGCCACTTGTCTGGCAAGATCCTTATGTAAAGTTTGTTGGGAGGAGTGCTGCGCCTGTTTGACCAGCGAGTCTGGCTGGGATCGATCATCCTTGTTGTGGGAGGCCCATGGGTAAGAATGGTAGGAGTGGCCTTTGTCATCACATAGATTGCAATGTAGTTTATTGGCACATTTAGTGCTAACGTGTCCGAGCTCTAGGCAAAGGGTGCATCTGAATGTATTAAAAGCGGTGTTTAAATGTTGTTTGGGGCCACACTTAAAGCACGCTTTAGGTTGCCCAGGGTAGAAACAGAGGGATCAGTCTATACCTAAATAGAAGACACTATGCAGATGTTCTACCACAGAGGGGTCATGTTTCAATTGTGCCCTAAACCTCCAATTTCAAGTCCAGAAATGTTCCATATCCAAAATCTGTTCAGAGTCCCCAAGCAGGGTAGATCATTGTGCCAACCAGTACTTAACATCAAAGGCATTCACACCCTCTTTTTTGAGAAGCACCATGACTGTGTCTTGCATATGTTTTGTCAAAAAAATGGCTTTAAAGGGCATTCAGGTGGGAGTATTTTTTATACTTAAGTAAGTTGACCATGCAGGTTCCAAAAGCCATCCAAATAGGCACCCGACTTAAAGACAATGCCAAAATATGGATCAGATCTGGAGTGTAGCAGAGTATAGATTTCTTGAGGGGAGAAATGCATAGAATCCTTAAGAAGGGTCTTGCATACAGTGGTGTCAGCCACGACAAAGCACAGTAACTTGCAGTAATGACATGCCACAAAATCCTGCATGACAAAAGGGCTTAAATGTCATTGACTTACAATGGCCCCTGCAGTAAACTGCAGCATTCTGTGATATTCTGCAGCATTTCTGCATTGCATGCTGGCTGTCACCTCTGTATATAGGCATGGTTGGGGGGCTGCTCTAGTCCCCAGTGTTTAGTAACAAAAATACATTCTAGCATTGAGCAGGGGCCAGAGGGGGTTGGGGTGCCAATGTTTTTCAAAAAGATTGCCACCGAGCAGCAGGAAAGGCCAGAAGAGGCCTAGAAGGAGCAGGGTGTTCTTCATTTTGGAGGGGTAACTCAGTATCTACTCCATCTGCCCAGAAAGGAGGTTGGGAAGAGGGTTCAGCAGAGACGATGGGGGGGTCAGGATAAAGGGGATGGATGTCAGAAGCCATGTTGAATTGCAGAGAAGATGGCAAGGAAGCATCCTGTTGCTGGGAGGGGGATCTTCAGTGGAGAATCCCCAGGAGGTGAAGCAGTTGCTTTAAAAGAGTGGTAGACACTGGCAGTGAGAAGGGAGAAGGATTTGAGTCCTGAGCAGGGAAAAAAATCAAGCTGTGGTGGAATTGGTCCCAGGGGAGAGGGGGTAGGAGTTGCCGGAAAAGAGGTAGGAACAGCACTAAAAACAAAATGAGAGAGTACTGGGTGGGCAGATGTAGGGGCAGGCATAGCAAGGGTAGACTTAGTAGGGGATAGAGACAGTGAGGGATCAGTAGAGGGGAGATCAGTATGAGTAGGAGACCAACATCCTTCATCAGACTTTCTCCAGCCAGCATTCTTCAGCACAGTGTCCTTATTCCAGTCAGCTGGTGGGTAGTCTGCTACATATGGCTTGCGGGAACTGTGAGCAAGACCCAAGGATGTCTGCTGTAGGGATTTAGGTGGAAATAATATAGAAGAGGTTGATTGTGAGTGTTGTACTGGTAACGGTGCAGTACAAGTGGGCTTAGATGGAAATGTAGCTGCAAAATCCAGTAGAAAATAGAGGTTGAAAGGAGTGGCAAATAAAACAGATGAAGCAGCTGTTGTAACGTGTTCACCTGGCATGCAGAATTGGAGTGCATCTATCTGCTGTGTCTGACAGTGGGGCTGTGGCAAGATCTGTGATGTGTGTGCGTCAGCACTCGTGGGGAGAAAAGGTGATGTGTCAGCCTGCGATACTTCTAGAGCTGTGATGGTAGTTGGAGTATAAAGCTGTTCCATTGCATGGCAGATTTGGTATTCCTTTTGTTCGAGGAGAGCCAGAAGGTGTTTTTTTTTTGTTTTTTTGCAGCAGGGCTACTTCCAAGCATTCCTCCACAGCTCCAAGCTGAGATTCTGTGAAGGGAGCTGAATCAATTGGAGAAGGCAGCATGGGATCCATAGATTGCTCAGTAAGACTAGACTCACTCAAAATACAGTTGTCAGCTACAGTTCAGTCTTCATTTTGAGTAGAAAAATCCAGAGCCTCAGAGGTATCAGTCATGGGGAGGGAGGCTCTCCTTTCCATTCCTGTTGCACCGGCAAGTGTGCTGTCCACCATCTAGCTGGAAATGGGTCAATGTTGCTCCCTACCTCAAGAGTAGGGGAATTTTTTATTGAAAATAGAATACAAGTATTCTCCAGTTCAGCCAATGCCTCAAAAAAATACAAAGACTGTATTAGTATACTGTTCCATGGGGGAGGCTAAATGCCAGTAAATGCTTACGCAATAGTAAATATACAAAACATACTGGTCAACAGGCCCACTCACCCCAACAAAAAATTATTATACTTCAATCTGTTTCAACAACAAACATTTATTAATATAACATCTAGTCAATAAATTTCTATGTTTCGGGTAATTCCCCTTCATCAGGAAGACTGGTTCCTTTATGTTAAAATAAATAAAAAACAAATAAAAATAAACTTTATATCAGCATTGTTTCATATTACCATTATTACCATTAATGAAGACATTAAAATAGCCCTTACGTTAGTATTGTAAATAACTCAGTCATATGTTTCTTCAAATTAGTATATTTCATTTGACTCCCACCACTTACTCCTGATAAAAGACAACATAATGAGTATGTCAGTAGTCACTTTTTAAACGTTCAAAAACTCCAAACATTGCAATGTTGCTAATCCAGAAATTGAGACATTCCTAAATCAAACACTCAGACCAACCTGTACTCGCTCTGATATAAAATATGTTTCTCCAATAAGGTATCAAGGTTTAACTTTCATTCTCAATCTGTAAAAAATACAAATAGAGGCTGCTACTTTATAGATATTACCAGCTTTACTACTTTCTACATACATAGTGCCAAATTATAACCACTGATCTCCGTAAAAGAAAAATATTCTACTAGTAAACGTTGTTTCACAGCTCGCAACTTACAGCAATGTTGTCTCAGGAGTGTATCTGGTGAGAGTGAACACATGGGCCCTTACATCCATTTAAATAGGGAAAGAGTCACCTCTGAATCTGGCAAAATGACTCTGACGTCAACTGCAGGTGTATCAAACCTGCCTAAGTGCCAGACCTGCATAATAGCAGCACCAAGTACAGTAAATCTTGATGTCAGAGGTGTCTAGGAATATAATATATAACGTTACTTATCAGGACATTCTTCTAAATAAATTAACCATTATACATTTCATTATAGCACTTCACAAATATAACCAAATCAAACTTAGTAAATGGACAAAATCCAGAAAATAGAGAATT
Organism: Neoceratodus forsteri; assembly: GCA_016271365.2. Lineage (NCBI taxonomy): Eukaryota > Metazoa > Chordata > Ceratodontiformes > Ceratodontidae > Neoceratodus > Neoceratodus forsteri. Next base: position 1,121,410,043 of record CM057455.1, on the reverse strand, counting down.
TAATCAAAAAATCAGCTGCCACTCTATTATCTCATTAAGGCCATACTTAGGGTTATAAGTCTCAAACTCATTAATGAAGAAAGCCTTTTTACAAAGTAGTTTCTCATTATAATTACCACCCTTCTGATTTTTAAAGACTCTTTCTAAACAAAAAAAGTAGTGCTGGTATTTGGTGCCCCTGCTCAATGAAATGTCTAGCTATTGAGAAAGTTACATCTTTATTCCTGATATATCCCTTATGTTCCCCTATCCGCTGTTTTAAAGGCCTTTTAGTTTTACCTATGTACATAAGATCACTGGGACACTTAACACAATAGATTACACCCTCTGTTTGACAGTTTATAAACTCTTTTATAGTAAAATCTTGATTTTGACTATGGTTTCTAATGGACTTAATTCTATAGGTATTGTGACAATGTATGCATCTGCCACAGCTGTAATTTCCTCTTAACTCTTCCTGTGTAAATAATCCCACTGGTTTTATGTCTGGGATTTTGTGCTGTGTGTGTATGAGATGATCTGATAATGATTTTATTTTCTTTGCCACTACCTGTACCCCCTTTGAGAAAGCTTTCTCACCTTGAGTTGTCGCCTTCAAAATATACCAATCTTTATTAATAGTTCTCTTAAAATCATAAAAAATTTCACTATATTTTAGAGGCAATAAAATATTTTCTCCTATATTTTTTGATGTCTCAATTTTATTAGCCAATAACACATCTCTATCCTTTTCCATTACCCTTAATTTGGCCTTATTCAAAACTAAGTTCGAATAGCCCCTTTCCTTAAACCTATCCATCATCTGTTTCGTACCTTCTAACACATCAATCTCCTCAGAAAGGTTTCTTTTTACCCTTAGTAATTGGCTATATGGTATAAATGCTACAAGTTTTTTAGGATGGAAACTATCAGCACGAAGAATAGTATTCCTATCCGTATCCTTTCTAAACATTCTGGTAATAAGTTTGTCATTTTCTTTACAAATTAACAAATCCAAAAATGGTATTGTTTCCTTATTATGATTTAATGAACTTCAAGTATGATGTCCTATTATTTAGATAATCATAAAAATTAATCAAATCTTGTTCTGTTCCTTCCCAAATTATACATATATCATCAATAAAATGATTCCACTGTAAAATTTTATTTTTATATGGATTATTATTATAAACATGAAGCTCCTCAAAGTTATTCATAAACAAATTTGCGTATGATGGGGCCATGATTGACCCCTTTGCCATGCCCTTTATTTGTGCATAAAAAGGTTTTCAAATTGAAAATAACTTTATTTTGATACTAAATTAGCCAATTGTACCGAAAACTCATTTGGCGGTCTAGTTTCTTTTTGTAAATCATCCAAAGTATGTTTTAATGTCTCACACCCCTCTTGATGTTGGATTGATGTATAAAGGTTCTTTACATCTAATGTTTCTAAAATAATAGATCTACCTGTCAAATCACATTTATGATTAAATTCCCTTAATAAATTAATCATATGTGTGCTGTCTTTAATAAATGATTTACTTAACTCCACCAGATCTTTAATGTGGAAATCCACATACACTGATAGGGGTTCCAGCACTGAACCAACACCTGACACAATAGGTCTGCCTGGTGGGTTCAATGAGTCTTTGTGTATTTTTGGGAGAGTGTAAAACACCGGTATCATAGGAAATGTTTTATAAAGTGCCTGGTGTTCCCAATCATTGATCCAGCCTCTATCTAATGCTCTCTCTAATGTTTCTTTCATTAAAGAGGCCACATGGATTGTCAGATCCGTTGCTAATTTTAAATAATTCTCCTTTTCCTTTAGCATTTTAAAGCATTTATCTCTATAAGTGTTGTAGTCCTCTATGACCACTACTCCTCCTTTATCAGCTTTCTTAATAACTACATTAGAATCATTCTCTAAACATCTAAGGGCCCAAATTGTTTAGATGTCAAATTAAACTTAGTAAATCTATCCTTGTTCCTTTCCTCTTTCAGAAGTTTTTCAACATCTCTGTTAACTAAACTAATATATGTTTTTATAACATGAGGAATAGGACCAGGTGGAAGAAATTGTGACTTCAATTGTAATTTAAAACTAATCTGGATCCTTTTATTTTTATGTATAAGATCTACTTCATCCCTTTCTTTATTATCAAAAAAATATCTCAACCTAAGTTTTAAAAAAAACTATTTAAGTCCAATTTAGTTTCAAAGTCACCTACCCTTTCACGCGGGCAAAATGTCAAACCTTTTCTTAATAAAGTCAACTCATCCAATGTTAAATCTCTTTAAAACAATTTGGGGCCCTTAGACATTTAGAGAATGATTCTAATATAGTTATTAAGAAAGTTGATGAAGGAGGAGTAGTGGTCATAGAGGACTACAACACTTGTAGAGATAAATGCTTTAAAATGCTAGAGGAAAAGGAGAATTATTTAAAATTAGCAATGGATCCGACAATCCATGTGGCCTCTTTGATCAAGGAAACATTAGCGAGAGCATTAGATAGAGGCTGGATCAATGATTGGGAACACCAGGCACTTTATAAAACATTTCCTATGATACCGGTGTTTTACACTCTCCTGAAAATACACAAAGACCCCTTGAACCCACCAGGCAGACCTATTGTGTCAGGTGTTGGTTCAGTGCTGGAACGCCTATCAGTGTATGTGGATTTCCACATTAAAGATCTGGTGGAGTTAAATAAATTGTATATTAAAGACAGCACATATATGATTAATTTATTAAGGGAATTTAATCATAAATGTGATTTGGCAGATAGATCTATTATTTTAGGAACATTAGATGTAAAGGACCTTTATACATCAATCCCACATCAGGAGGGGTGTGAGACATTAAAACGTACTTTGGATGATTTATGAAAAGAAACTAGACCACAAAATGAGTTTTTGGTACATTTGGCTAATTTAGTATTAACACAAAGTTATTTTCAATTTGAAAAATCTTTTTATGCACAAATAAAGGGCATGGCAATGGGGTCAAGCATAGTCCCATCGTACGCAAATTTGCTTATGAATAACTTTGAGGAACTTCACGTTTATAAAAATAATCCATATAAAAATAAAATTTTACAGTGGAATAATTTTATCGACAATATATTTATAATTTGGGAAGGAACTGAACAAGAATTTATTAATTTTTATGATTATCTAAATAATAGGACATCATACTTGAAGTTCACATTAATTCATAATAAGGAAACAATACCATTTTTGGATTTGTTAATTTGTAAAGAAAATGACAAACTTATTACCAGAATGTTTAGAAAGGATACGGATAGGAATACTATTCTTTGTGCTGATAGTTTCCATCCTAAAAAACTTGTAGCATCTATAACGTATAGCCAATTACTAAGGGTAAAAAGAAACTGTTCTGAGGAGATTGATGTGTCAGAAGGCACAAAACAGATGATGGATAGGTTTAAGGAAAGGGGCTATTCAAACTTAGTTTTGAATGAGGCCAAATGAAGGGTTATGGAAAAGGATAGAGATGTGTTATTGGCTAATAAAATTGAGACATCAAAAAATATAGGAGAAAAGATTTTATTGCCTCTAAAATATAGTGATATTTTTTATGATTTTAAGAGAACTATTAATAAAGATTGGTATATTTTGAAGGCGACAACTCAAGGTGAGAAAGCTTTCTCAAAGGGGGTACAGGTTGTGGCAAAGAAAGTAAAATCATTATCAGATTGTCTTATACACACACATCACAAAATCCCAGAGAGAAAACTGGTGGGATTATTTACACAGGAAGAGTTAAAAGGAAATTACAGCTGTGGCAGATGCACACATTTCACAATACCTATAGAATTAAGTCAGTTAGAAACCATAGTCAAAATAAAGATTTTGCTATAAAAGAGTTTATAAACTGTCAAACAAATGGTGTAATCTATTGTGTTAAGTGTTCCTGTGATCTTATGTACATAGGTAAAACTAAAAGACCTTTAAAACAGCAGATAGGGGAACATAAGGGATATATCAGGAATAAAGATCTAACTTCCCCAATAGCAAGACATTTCATTGAGCAGGGACACCAAATACCAACACTACATTTTTTGTTTAGAAAGAGTCTTTAAAAACCAGAGGGGCAGTAATTATAATGAGAAACTACTTCATAGAGAGGCTTTCTTCATTAATGAATTTGAGACTAATAACCCTACGTATGGTCTTAATGAAATAATAGAGTGGCAGTAGAGTGTATGATTAAATTCTCTATTTTCTGGGTTTTGTCCATTTACTAAGTTTGATTTGGTTATATTTGTGAAGTGCTATAATGAAATGTATAATGGTTAATTTATTTAGAAGAATGTCCTGATAAGTAACGTTATGTATTATATTCCTAGACACCTCTGACATCAAGATTTACTGTACTTGGTGCTGCTATTATGCAGGTCTGGCACTTAGGCAGGTTTGATACACCTGTAGTTGACATCAGAGTCATTTTGCCAGATTCAGAGGTGACTCTTTTCCTATTTAAATGGATGTAAAGGCCCGCGTGTTCATTCTCACCAGATACGCTCCTGAGACAACATTGCAGTGAGTTGCAAGCTGTGAAACAGCATTTACTAGTAGAATATTTTTCTTTTACAGAGATCAGTGGTTATAATTTGGCACTATTTATGTAAAAAGTAGTAAAGCTGGTAATATCTATAAAGCAACAGCCTCTATTTGTATTTTTTACAGATTGAGAATGAAAGTTAAACCTTGATACCTTATTGGAGAAACATATTTTATATCAGAGTGAGTACAGGTTGGTCTGACTGTTTGATTTAGGAATGTCTCAATTTCTGGATTAGCAACATTGCAATGTTTGGAGTTTTTGAATGTTTAAACAGTGACTACTGACATACTCATTATGTTGTCTTTCATCAGGAGTAAGTGGTGGGAGTCGAACTAAATATACTAATTTGAAGAAACATATGACTGAGTTATTTACAGTACTAATGTAAGGGCTATTTTAATGTCTTCATTAATGGTAATAATGGTGATATGAAACAATGCTGATATAAAGTTTATTTTTATTTGTTTTTTATTTATTTTATCACAAAGGAACCAGTCTTCCTGACGAAGGGGAATCACCCGAAATGTAGACATTTTTTGGACTGGACGTTAAAAAAATTAAAAAAAAAATACCACCAACAGCTTAATCTCAATCAATTTCAGTTGCTTACCATCTGTATCCCCCTTCCCCCAGTCGCCCCTGAAAAAGGGACTTCTAGGCCCAGTGGGCTTACCGGGTCAACAAAATTCAATAAATAAATAAATAAATAACATATTAATAAACGTTTGTTGTTGAAACGGATTGAAGTATATTAATTTGTTGTTGGGGTGAGTGGGCCTGTTGACCAGTATGTTGTGTATATGAAAATAGAATACATGACATCAGGTAAACAAAAGATCCAAAAAATTTAAGAAAATCAACAAAAATTACACTGAAATTCAGTCATAAACTCAAAGAAATGTCTGCATACACAATAGTATAGAAATAATACAAAGTGACAAAACACAAGCAATCCCAGCAATATACCCTTGAAAGCCTGGAAAAAAATAGCTACCCCAACCAATGCACATGTTGCCAGAGATCATTAAACTTCCCTCTGTCAAAAAAACATATGTTCCCATTGTTTAAGCTGGGCAGGGATGCCTCAACACTGGCTAACAATATTGATGGTAAAGTAGTAATGTGTTGTAAGGAAAACTTACACTGAGCCTGCCATAAATGATATTTGAGGCAGGCCAAAATAACATTTAGGTACTCGGATAATATTTCCTATAAAAACCTGTGTCTTCTCCTAAAATTAAACATTCATATTCAAGATGTTGCACTTTTCTCCATTTCCATCTGATAGAGCAATCTCTCCAAAATTGCTTCGCATAAGTGCACAGTATAAATAAATGTTCCATCGTTTCCTCCTGCCACTTACAATCAGGCCTCAAACACTGTCTTTCTGATAATGGTTTATGTTTCCAGTTACCCTTCACCCTCAATCTACCATGACAGCTCAGCCACTGCACATCCCACATATGTTGTGGGATCCTCTTATCCTGCAAAAGTTTCAAAACCAAATCTAATTTAGTTGAAAGACATCTAGGAAAGTCAACCTTAGGGGTGTGAGCTTTCACCATTATTTTGACATATAATGCCTTCCTCTGTGTAATAAAATAATCAGATTTACTAAATCCCCACAATTTAAGTTTTTTAATAGTAGTAGTTGTAAATCCTAGAACAGAAACTGCCCCACAAAGTTTAGGAACCTCAGTAACCCAAGCTTCCTCGAATGTTTGAAAAAGACCCCTAGTCCAAGGTTCCCACAATGAGGTAGTGTCCCTCATTAGAGGACCAATAGTTGAGAATATAAAAAAAATGAAAAAAAAAAAACACTGGGTTAATCACATCCAAGCCACCCTGGTGAACTGGGAGGTACATAAAGTCTCTTTTGACTGGATTTAACTGACAATCCCAAATCATCCGAAAAAAAACACACTAAAAAGTCTTGTTTCCAATACACTGGGAACAGGAGAAACAGAAGTCAAATACAAAAAAGGGGAAGTGAGAACTTTTTATTGATCTGAACTCTTTTTAATTTTCCAAATGCCCAGGACTTCCAGCGTGACACCTTTTACTTGCCTAAAAGCAGTTTAGTATTCCAATTATGGAATGCCATGTCCCCAGCTCCAAAAAAAACTCCAAAATCTTCAGATGCCCCTTCTGTACCTTAATGCCAGCAATAGTGTCAATTTGATCATCAGTGCCAATTTGTAATGCATTACTCTTATTATAATTCAAACCAGTCCCAGACAACTGAGCAAAACTATCAAAATGCTGTAAAGCTCGAACACTAGATTGCACATCAGAAACAAAGAGGCAAACATCATCTGCATAAGCAGAAAGTTTCAGAGTAGGAATAATAATTGAAGACGACAATCCCTCAATATCAGTGGCACTCAAAATAACTTGAACCAGGGTGTCAAGACAAAAAATATACAACAGGGGGCTGAGGGGACACCCCTGTTGGACCACTCTCCATAACAAGACCAGAGTACCTAAAACATTTTTAAATGACGGAAACATATAAGCCTGGGTATGTACAGTAATAGTTTAATCCAAGTACCAAATTAGGTGGAATACCATATCTAAATAACACTTCAAACAAATATTCATGCAAAATATTATCAAAGGCCTTGGCCTGATCCAGTACCAACACAGAACTTTACAATTTGCCCTGTGTCCCATATTCAAAGACATCTCTTAATAGTCTTAAATTCAGTTGTATATTTCTACCAGGGACCAAGCAAGTTTGTACAGGGTGAATGAGTTCCACAGCTGCCTTCTGTAATCGCTTACATAGTACGTATGACAAAATTTTGTAGTGAGTATTTAAAAGACTGATCAGCCTCCAATTAGTAAGGTATTGCTTATCACCGCCTTTGAATAAATAAATCAAAATAGCATCAGTAAATCCCTGAGGCATGCTTCCAGACATCACTATATCATTATAAGTAGCCACCTGTATTTCACCCAGCACATCCTTAAATACTTTACAAAATTCATTTGTTAAACCATCTTCCCCAGGGGAAACTCCATCCCTCAAACTAGAGATGGCCCCTAAGACTTCAGGAAGCATAATAGGTCCATTAATGGCTGAAACAATCTGTTCTGAGAGCCAAGGAGTAGGACAGGTCATCACCTGATCCCAAACTAACTCTGAACAAAAAACATTCCCCAATGAATCAGTTAAAGCTTCCTTAAGAATTTCCAAAATCTCAACTTCCAAATGTTTTAGAACCCCAGCTGTAATAAATAAACCTTCCATTACTTTACACCTGGTTTTACATTTACATGCTTCAAAAGGGTCAGAGAAAGGCTGAAGGGACCGGCCAGATTTAAACTCCGTGTTTAAATATGCAGCCCTGGAAAAATGATATGCCATCATTTTCTCTTTAATATTATCAATTTGTGACCTAATCCTACAGTCACTAGCATTTGGGAGGGATGTCAATTTATATAACTGGTCGCTATAAAACAGATACTGTATGTATTCTGCATTTCAAGTTTGTTTTCCCAATTTTAAAAAGAGGGCTTTAAGGTTGGCTTTGGTGTCCAACTACCAGCTACCCCCAATCCTTGTACATGTCTGCTACTGATTTTCAAAAAAGAGGGCACCTATTAACCTGTTACTTAATATCATTTTCCAATAGTACTGAGGAGTTCAATTTCCAATGTCAAGAGATGGCAGGGAAACCTGGTGGAACATTCCCCAAACCAATTGTACAGTGCAAAAGATTATGACCAGTAAATTCACTGACACAATCATTTTCAAAACATACAGAAATCTAGAAATGAAGAAATAATTAATTCTAGTGAAATATGCACTCTTCGATAGGCAGCACCACCTCGCTTATATAAAGAGTGATAAGCATCCCTTAACGTGGCCATTTCTAATATACCCTGCAAAGCATGAGAGTCACAGTAGTTTTTTTTTCCACATCACCTTAAATTTAACGTCCAAACTGCAGTTCATATCCCCTTCCCAGATAACAGATCTAGTCGTAAATAAAAAAGGCTTAATTTAATTAAACAAATCAATCCTAGAACTCTTACTCTGAGGTGCATATGTATTGATGAGGTGCAGAAAAAAAACTTGAAAAATGCAGTCCAGAACCATAGCTCTTCCTTTTACCAAATCTATAAACCTTTGTACCCTCATATCATAAGTACGAAAAAGAATGCCCAGACCATCTGCCACATCAGCCCCAAAAGACCAAAAAGAAGGTCCCCAGGGCCAACAGCACTTAGCTTGTACAATATCAGTGACAGAGTTAAACCTCATTTCTTGCAAAAAGATTATATCCGCCTGTAAAGTAATAAGACAAGTAAGCCATGCTAGACATTGTTTAACATTTTTTATGCTGCAAGTATTGCAAGAGACCAGATGTAAGGATGCCAGTTTAAAAGGAATAAAAGTTTATCCAATCTCTGTTACTTTTTTTCTTTTCTTTCCTTTTTTTTTCTTCACCTCCTGAGGCCCAACCATTTCCTCTTCACAGTCCATTTCGGACACAGCACCTGAAATGGATGAAGCATCTGACTCCAACCCACCATCTACCTCTTATAAAACATCAAAATCATTTTTGGTAGGCACAGGCATTGGTGAAGCAGACACTTTACTAGAAGATCTAGTAATACGTTTAGCAGGAATTTCAAAACCAGCCAAGGGAGGAGGTATACTAGACCCATTACTCCCTTCTCCTGATTTATCAAGGGGTTCTGTAGGAACAACCCCAGGTGGGGGTTCAACAATATCAGCCTGGCCCAGATCATGATCCTCCTTCCCTGCAGTTGAAGTTGTTGAGGACGGGGAAGGGGTGAGGGCGAGCTAGGGGGGTCAGGCCTAGAAGGCCTATATTTGTTCTGTGCATCAGAGACCAGATCATCCTTGTTTAGGCCATGCTACCTGTTCTGACCTGCCCAGGGACAATGATGGTACGCATGGCCTTGTTCCTCACAAAGATTACATTTGTGAACATTTCTACAGGCATTACTGGTGTGATCATAATCCCCACAAAGTGCACAAATCACTCAGTCACAAGTACTACTCAAGTGCCTCTGACTCCCACACTTATAACAGGCTTTAGGCTGTCCTGGGTAAAACACTACCCCTCTGTCTTTCCCTAGAAAAAAAACTATTGGGAATGTGCTGGATGTCATCACCTAGCATCAGCAATTTTACTTTAAATCACCAGCTACCCATCCAAATACTTTCTGAATCGATGATAGCAGAAGGAGGACCCAAAACCTGTCATTTTTTTTCTAACCAAACATAGATATCTCCCACATTTACCCCTTCATTCCTAAATATAACATTTACAGTTTTGTAGAGGGGTTTAATCAATGGAATGGCCCAAAAAGGGGCCCATAAAGGTAGAAGTTTTAAAGTATCTTTCTTTCTCCAGAAAGAGTCTAAACCAGAAAAAGTCTTAAAACTAATGTCAAAAGTGACCTCTTCTCTAATGTTAATGAGGGCATAAATGTCGGAGGCAATGAAACCCGAGTCCTTCAATAATTGTTTGGCAACTTATTGCCTATCTGGATGATCCTGCAGCCCACTCCTATAGCGGAGGCAGACTGCATTTCTCCTAGGTGCCTGGTCCACTTTATTATGTCTGAATAAGTCCGAGAAAGTAAGGCTCTTCCATTGATTTTCCCATTTCGGAGGGGGGTCCTCAGCCAGAGCAAAGTCAGGTGAAGAAGTCTTGGACTCCCCTGATGCACCATTAGTGTTAACTGGGGGAGAAGCCTCTGGTACTGGTGCAGTAGGCAAGCAGTCAGGGCATACCGATGGCAGTTTGGAAGGGTCAGAAGTACAGTGCTCACCTGAAAAAGACATCCAGTCTGGGTCAGGCACCCATCTCTCGTCCTCTGTTCTCATCTAGCCCGAATGGAGTAAAGAATCCTCAGTCGACCAATTTTTGGCTTCGGATGGAGCGCTCATAGCAGCAAGCCTAAAAGACTTCTGCATTCTTTCCTCTGTGGTAGCACTGATGTCAGCCCAAAATCGCTGAGGCACTACCCGCGGATTGAGAGAGTCAAGAGCTGGTTTTGACAGGAGAGATTCCAGTGCAGGTCCCTGAACAACAGAACCATCTGTACATTCCCAGTCAGCGCCTCACACCTGAAACTCGACCTGCTCAGAAATCTGCTCCATGGGTACAGGTAATTTCACTGGTGTAGAAACACCAGAAAATAAAAGATCTCTTTCAAAATGTCCTGATGCTTTATTCCGATATGTCTTACTGCTTCCTCAGTAAATGCACCAGAATCCTCCATGAGCCCAAACGGAGCCTCAGACTGTGGCTCCAACTCTAAATGATGACCATTCCCTTCAGTCACCAGCCTGAGACTGACTGTAGCCTGTCCATGCAACAGCAAGTCCCCCTGCAGGAGAGTAGGGGAATTTCCTTGGTGTCCTGGCCAGCATTCCCCTTACCATAAATGGCACATAAAGTTGTCCCTGACTGTGTGTGAAAGTTGATGTGCAAAATGGCTGCCACTACATGTTCAGTCACTTCATTACCAGTCTAACATTGCTCGAAAAGCACTTTAGGATACAGTATGCTGAATTTTCAAAGGGCCTTTATAATGATGCAAGGTGTGTCAAATATTATCCTTGTGTCAAATCCAGGTGTGCCAAAGACTGTGAACTCTATTTTGCAAGAAACCCATTCTCTGTGGCAAAGTTCCCCAAAATGATGGTAGAGGTCCACTGTGTCAAACAAATGATGTGTGGGGTGAAAATGATGCAGGCTAAGAATGAGTCAAAGATGAGGAAATAAAATGATTAACGGAGTGAGATGGAGCAAAAATCATGCAGATTGAGTAAAAATTATGGGGCTCGATTTTCAAAGATCGGTGCAAGCAGTGCCAATGGTAGCTTGCACTGATCTCCAGTGCACCAGGGATTTTGCACCTGATTCTGGTGTGGGAGGGGTCCGGACACCAAAGTCCTGCAGCTTGCACCAAGCACACTCATGCAGCAAAGGGAAGGTGCACAGAAGAGGAATGCCGCAAGCTGCAGGACAGTCATGCAACACTGACAGCATCAGTGAGCCTGTTGCCTACAGGGTAGGCCTGATGTCTGCTGCAGTAGTCTGGCCCCATAACTGTCACCAATGCAGTCTGCCAGCAATGGGGCCCTTGGCTGACATGCTGGGGTACATCCCTGCCCCCCCCAGCAAGGTGGGCAAGTATGCCCCACATGTGCCCCTGGCATGATGGAGGGCACACCCTCAACAACATGCTATGCCACCAGCAGTGCAGCTGACCCACAGTCCATGCCTGGCAGTAGTGCACCACCATCAGTGCCAGTGGGTAGCACTGCTGCTGCCGCACCCTGGTGGGTTTGCAGGTGGGACACCTTTTGGTACACTGGGTGTTAGACCAGCTCAGGGCTGGTCTAACTCTCAGCTGGCCCCATGCACATTACTGCCCTTACATAATTCTACTGTAGAACATGACAGCCTCCTACTGGAGCAGCACCCCTGAGCACCATGGTACTACTTGCAGTGTACCACAAGTCTGGTGCACATGTGTCTGGCACACCAGGTCCCCTGGGAGCAGCAAGCTCCTTTTGTGCATCAGGAATGATGCAAGGTGCTGCTCAGTGGGCCTCTTGCATCCTGTTTCTATGACGCAACCCCCTTGCGGCATTCCTGACCCATTGAGAATGATGCAGAGAGAAAATGATGCAAGTTGGGTCAAAACAAAATGAAGCAAGTTAAGTCAAAATAAATGAAGGAAGCTAAGTCAGAAAATGAAGCAAGTTGAGTAAAAAACGGCATACATGGAGTCATGGAGAACATTAAAAAACCGACTCTAAGAAGACTCAAGATGGTCAAAAAAATGAAGCAGGTTGAGTCAAAAAATGAAGCAAATTGAGTAAAACAAATGGCCCGTGGAGCAAAAATTATGCAAACTGAATCAATTCTCCAAGTTAATCCTGGTTTTACTATAGAGCTGTGACAGCACTGATGCCGATATTCCCGACAGCAACAGACACAGTGCTGAGTGTGAGCATTGTACTGTCAGGGATGCCAGTGTGTGTTTTTGTAGGGCTCTGCCCCCCACACCCCCCGGTTACTGTATATCCAACTCTGAGTCAGAGTTGTCTTGGGGAGGGGGCACAACACTGAGAACTGCACCACTGGTGTCTGCAGGGACGAGCACAGCAATCCAACGATTTCGGGTGAAATCTGTCTCTATGCTGGTCTTCGCAGTCATGGAGTTGACCTCCTGTCAGCATACCATTAATCCTCTATTGTTCTCCTGTCTATCCCCTACCCCCTGCTGATGGCCTGCCGCTAGTCTCTTCTGCCCCACCCCTGCTTATCCTCTTAAGCTTTTCCCTCTCCTCTGTCCTCCAGGCCACTTGCCCTAATCAGGCTCTGCTGTCTCGGACCCACAGCACAGTGCAGCCACTTCTTCACAGCCACCGCCTGCTCCAAAAAGTCCCTCAATGGCTCTTCTTGACTACTGCTGGCACAGCTCTACCTCTTCACCAGTCAGGTACACCTCTACTGCTGTGCCATACTTTGCAACATTGGCGCCTCTTCCAATATCAGCCAGATTGGCCTCTTTGACACAGAGGAGCCCCTGATTGATCAATTTCCTTCACCTACCCTCTGTGGTCCTAAACTGCCAATTTTATTCTGAACTTTGCTCTTTTTAATACTGTAATTGTGTTAACTGTTTAGGATTACTAGAACTCTTTAGGAATACCAGAACTGCATTTATTGTACTTGCCTATTAAGTCCTGCTAGTTAGAGTTTGAACCTCATTTGTTTCCAATTCTGTTCAGTATTTTCCTGAGTAGACTACCTATTTCCTGCCATGATTGTACACTGTTGTATGCTGATGATGCAATAATCTTCACTAGCAACCAAGACCCTAAGCTTCTCGAGAATCAACTTCAGCAAAGCTTTGTGATTATGAAGGACTGGTTTAATAGACAAAAACTAATCCTCATCTATAAGAAGATTAAGGTTATGCTATTTGATGGCCAGCATAACAAATTCAGATCTCACCCTCTGACAGTCTACAACTGTGCAGGCCCCCTCCATCACAGAGCAGGTTCAACACTTTAAATATCTCAGGATCACCTTGGACAGCATACTATCCTACTCCCAACATATTGAACATGTTGTTGCCAAAGCTGCCAACATTCGTATTGGTCTACTTCATAGGCATAAATGGAGTCTGACTACTGATGCACTAAAGCTAGCAATCCATACCTCTGTTATATCAATAATTGACTATGGGCTTGCAATCAATGTCTGTGCCACTGAAACATCCCTATGATGTATATCCACAGCTCTGAACAAGGCCTGTAGGCTCCTTGCCGGCGAAGCATGACTCACGCCTACCTGCGACCTTTATGCTAAGAAAAGTTGGCTTCAGTTAAAAGACAGAATTAAATACCAAACATGTCTACTAGCTAAGAAGAAAAGTCTGGGTCTCATGCCACCAGGGGTTCAAACACTCTATACCACTCCTGTATGCCTCCTCGTACTAGGGGCTCTTTAAATCAGATCTTCTAGGTACCTGCTGCCTTACTACCAAGGGACAAAGATTTTTTGCCTACTGAGCTTCCCTCTGGCTAAATTCACTCCATTATGACATCTCTTCAATCTCCAAGCTAGGCCCATTCAAACATAAACTCCGACAATACCTTACTTCACGCAACACCTGTGACTGCTTCTGCTGAACAAAGCCTCTCAACACTGTGCACTTCATGTCATTACCACTTCCAACATGCATTGCGCTTATTTCTCCTGCCCCACATAATTAGAACTTGTTGCACATCCCCTTTCACTCTGTCTCTACCTCTGCCTTCATACTCCCTTCCCTCTCACACCCACTATCCTTCCCCTATATGAACATCTCCACCCTCCCTCCCCTCTCGTCCTTCCACCTACCTCACCTCACTTCCACCCTGCCTTGTCTTATCATCTACCACTCTTTCTGTTACCTTCTGACAAGGCACCTGGCTGACTTATTTTGTTTTATACTTGTATTTTGTTTTTCTTCCTCTGTGTATGCATATGTCCTGGCATACATTTGACATTGCCAATTAAAGTTACTCATTTGTTTTTCCTGAAGACCATGATTTTTTTTATTGTACACCCCTTGCTTTGTGCTACTATCTTTGTCATTTCCTTTGACATGGAACCTAAGTAAATGAGCTTCTGCTCATAGGTGTTTAATCCAATATCTTAGTAAATAAATAAATAAATAAATAACTGGGGACAAAATTGCCAAGACAATGGCATGTTCAGCACCCAAAACACTGTCAAGTAGTCCCACAAAGGAATATTGGCTCTACAACCAACCCACTACATAATCTACCCTCACCTTTATATGCCCCAGTGTCAGTTAGGCCAGCTCTGGCTGGTCTAACAATGGCATGCATCTTTGATGCAGTGTCAACAGCCTCCAGTTTTGAAAATACAAAAAAGGGGATGGTGCATCATTTTTTTGACGCAAGCCCATTGTGACATGGTGCACCCATTTTTTTGATGCAAGCCTGATGCAAGCTACTTTGGCACAGGCAGTAGTGCTTTTGATGCAAGCGGCATTAGAAAATCAGGCTTGACGCAAGTTTTGACACAGCTTGCTCTTGCATCATTTTTTTCTGTTGTAAGCACCTTGTGTCATTCTCAGCCCTTTGAATATAGAGCCCAATGTGTATGAAAAGCTCTGTATAAATACTGATTCTTCTTCTTCTTTACATTGCCTCTAACTGGTTTATGCCCTTCTGGAGGTAGGGATTCCAGAACTGGATACACTACTCCATGTGCTTCCACACCAGGGCACTTTACTGAGGTAATATAACCTACTTCCTTCTGCTTGTCAAGTCTCTGATAATGCAACCCAGCATCCCCTCCCTATTGCCTTACCCACTGCTTTACTGCATTGTGTGGAGAGCTTCAGGGTGCTTGTAATTACTACACCTACAGTAGATCTTTTTTTTTTCTTCAACTCTGTGATGGTCACTTCCCTTCAACCTGTGCTCAACCTTTGGGTTCTTCCTCTCCCTGAGCATGACCTTGTACTTCCTGGCATTTTTGCTATCATAAATGTGATCCACACCTTGGTGGGAGGACTGTCAGAATGCACCACTGCACTGATATTTTTTTGCATTTGGTCTGGCACTGAGTTGGCAATTGATTATTTTGTTAGGTAACTGAATAACAACAATTTTAATTCAAAATTTGCATATAAAATCAACAGGTAAGCATCAGAATTTTTGGATTTGAAATATTGTGTGGTAAAAAGAGATTCCAGCCATACTGGTCCTTGGAAAACAGGAAATTATGGAAGGTTTTATACCTTTTATTGGACCAAGTGTCTTGTACAAAGATGGAATTATACACAAGCTTTCAGGGCCTCACAAGTCCCTTCTTCGGGTGAATAGTACAACTGAGCAACATAAGCAGTATATATAGCTACTGTGGAGCAATTTAGAAAATAGCAGGAAATGAAGTAGGAAAGAGGTAGAAGGGGATTCAAGATAAAAAGTCTATATAAGATGCAAAGTAAAGAAATTAGTGAGAGAAAATGGGGAGGGGGGGACTAGTCAGTAGAAGATGAAAGGAAGCAGCAAGGGGGAAAAACAAAGGACCAGACAGGAACATAGATAAAAAAGATCTGAGATCAGAGGTAGGCTTGTAAGGATAGAATGGGTGTTTACTCACCTGGTAAAGGTGATTGTGTTGGTTGACATCCATGGCACTCCAGTCCTTACCTCATGGGTTTTAGCCCACCTGATAGGCTAGTGATGCACATGAACTCGGATCAAATTTCTAGACCCCAGGTCCCAGAAAGCCCCTGCTCTCCAGTTCGAATCTTCCATAGCTGAAATTAAGGTTACTAATACCACAACATACTTATATATATGGTAAACATACACTGAGACACCTTCTGAAAATTGTCCGGAAGGCCCCCCCTTTTTTTTTCTACCTCTTAATACAAAACTAAGACTCAGCCTCCTAAATGGACACCGATCGTCATTCTGGATGACTCAAGAATTCCAAGACATAAAACAAACACCACCTTGAGATACCTCTCTGTTTCCTCTTTTGTTCTCTGACCTAGATAATTTTCTGATCACTCTGATCACTCTGTGGGAGGGCCATGGAGTGCCATGGATGTCAACCAACACAATCACCTTTATCAGGTGAGTAAACACCCATTGTGATTGGTTGACCATCCATGGCACTCCAGTCCTTACCTCATGGGTTGATAATCAGCAGTACTGTACCCAGGATGAGCGGGACAGGGTGATCTAAGAGTGGGAGGAAGAGGAGCTGGCTGCTGAGAGAATTCAAGTGGCAAACCGGGTTTGAAACTCGTATAAGTAATCCAACCTATAGCGCCTTGCAAAAGTACGGATAGAGGTCTAAGTGGCTGCCCTACAGATGTCCTCTGTAGAGCGTTGGCCCTTTCTGCCCAGGAGGTAGTGATTGCCCTGGTAGAATGGGCTTTAATACCCCCTTGGGGGTTAGATTCTTTGCCTTGTAGGTTTCTAAAATAGTCCTCTTGAGCCAGCTAGCTATCGTGTTCTTAGAAGTAGCCCTACCCTGTCATTGCCCCTTTGATACAATAAACAACCTTTCAGTTTTATGAATAGGCTGAGTTCTAGATATGTACGTGGCTAGGGTGCCTCCCACGTCTAAGTGATGTGGGATTGCTGTGGCCCCTTGTGCTGTATTGGATAGTGTGGGCAACTTGATGGGTTGTTCCCTATGAAAAGGGGATGCGACCTTAGGTTGGAAGGCTGGGGCCATTCATAGGTGTACCCCCTGTGGGGTAAATTCAGTGTATGGCTCCCTACAGGATAGGGCCCCCTACTCGCTAATCTTGTGAGCAGAGCAAATGGCGACAAGGAAAAGAGGCCTTCAGTCCTGCCCAGAACAGGGTCACCTGACCTAGGGGTTCGAAAGGTGCTGTGCTGAGTGAGTCTAGGAAGAGGGTCAGATTCCAGGGGGTGATTAGCATCCAGGCCCTGGGGCACAGTACTTCTACTGCTCTAAGGAAGCACCCAGTGTCGGCGTGTGCCCCATGGCTATGTTGGCCTATGGGGCCAATGGCTGCTCTAATGGTGGACAGTTGTACTTGGAGCGAAGAGTGCGATAAGCTTTTATCTACACCCTGCTGCAAGTATAGAGAATGGTAGACATGTCGACCGTCTCTGGCTCCATACCCCTATCCCTGCACCATGCCACTAAGATGGACCATTGCCTGACATAAGTGGATGTGGTGGAAGGTCTTCTAGATTGCAGTAGTGTAGATATCACCGAAGTGTGGTACCCAGCTTTCAGCAGTCTCTGCCTCTCAGGACCCAATCCATCAGCTTCAAGGTCCCCGGTGCGGGGTGGCGCACAGGTCCCTGAGTCAGCATGTCTGGTCGGTGTGGTAGCTTGCATCTGTCCAGCACCATGGCTACCACCGCTGAGAACCAGGCTCGGTGTTGCCAGAACAGAGCTACTAGTATGATGGTTCTGTGTGATTGTTGGATCTTGGAAAGAACTTGCTGGAGTACAGTGATGGGGGGAAAGACGTATGACCGATCCTATGCCCAAGATTGGGATAGGGCATCGGTTCCCCATGAGTGACGTTCCCTGTATGTGGAGAAGAAGCTCTTCACTTGAGTGTTCTCCACTGTTGCCATGAGGTCCATGGGGATGGGACCCCAGGTCTCCTGTCTGTTGAAATTACTTGGGATGTAGCTGCCACTCTCCCGGATGGACCTGCTGGAGACTGAGCCAATCCGCTCCTATATTAAGCTTTCCTGCTAGGTGGACTGCGACAAAGTGTCTGAGGTTGGTCCGGGCCCAGTTCAGGACCCTCGTCACCTCTCTCTGCATGGCTCTGCTCCTGGTGCCCCCCTGTTTGATAATGTAGGCTTCCATAACCTGATTGTCGGAGCGAATTAGAACTGACTGACCGGAGGTGGACGATTGGAAGGAACTGAGGGTATGATATACCACTCTCATCTCCAGAATGTTGATGGGTAGCCTTGCTTCTGTCATGGTCCAACGGCCCTGTGTTGATAGGGAGCCCAAGCATGCTCCCCATTCCAGGAGACTTGTGTCTGTTTCCTCCAACGGAACCCCTTGTGTGAGGGAGTGGCTTGTGGTCCACCAGACTAGTGAGCATCAGATTGGTTCCGGTAGGGGTATCCTGACCTTCAGGTTGCGCTCGTTTGGGGAACCCTGGGTCAGCATATAGTTCTGTAAGACACACGTGGCATCGGGCCCATGAGATCAGGTCAATGCATGATGCCATGCAGCCTAACATCTGGGTTATTTTCCCTATGTTTGGAAGGTTGTTGGCCTTCAGTTGGTAGGCTAGGGCCCTCACCGTTTTGACTCTCTTCTGGGATGGTCTGGTCCACCCCTGGGATATGTTTGTCTCTGCTCCCAGGGCTTCAGTTGCTGAGTGGGCTTCAGATGACCCTTTTCTTGATTCACCACCCAGCCGTGTTCCTCAAGGGCTCATAGAGCCATTCGGGTGACCTGTAGTGAGTGTTCCTTGGACCAAGCTCAGATCAGCCAGTCATCCAGGTACAGAATTAGGTCCACACCCTGTTCTCTTAGTCTGGCGACCAGAACAAGGAAACTTTGGTGAACACCCTTGAGGCTGAGGTAAGACCGAAGGGTAGTGCCTGGTACTGAAAATGTTGCACTAGAATAGGAAGCACAGGTATTGCCTGTGACTTGGTCTGCCCATAGCTGTTTAATACAGCCTTAAAAATACAGAACAACCTAGGAGTGTAGATGCCCTAGGGTTCTGCTGGTAATGCTGGCCCTAGAGAAGATAGTGTGGAGGATGTATAAGGAACTACAGGTGGGGTTCAGCATGGGGGATCGCTATAGTGAGGGACCCCGCATGGAGAAGGCCACTGTGGAGGTTGCTGTGGGGAGGGATCACCAAGTTCTTTGTAAATGCATATGGGGTCGCTATGAAGAGGGACCCCATTTGAACTTTTGCAACATAGGGTCGGTAGAGAGAGGGACCCCATATGGAGGTAGAGGAGGGCTAGGAGTGGGGGTGGGGAGGACGAGCCAGTAGGCTTCGTAGGCCTGCATAGGAACATTATTTGTACCAGTGCTTCTGTTTGTGGCTTAGAGCCTCTCGGTTTTGTTTTCATCCCCCACTATGCAGTATGCCAGTCACATTGTATATTTGCCCAGAAAAAAATAATATATATAGCACCTCACTCCCAGCATTCTACTCGAGGTAGTTCCCCAATCCTTCTGTGGCCATTCCCTCTACTTTGGAAGGATTTTTTTTTTTGAAGAAAAAAATAGCGCTGGGTTTTTCCAGGGCCATGCACTGAGAGAATAAAGTATCAAGTGGCCACGAGCCCTAGGAAGGGGTGAACCACTGAGAGATCGTAGCAGGACTCAGTATATCCCGCAGTCCAGCTTTTCTCTCCTGAGCTACCTTCTTTACTTTGATGGGGGAAGAGAAGGCATCCCAACCCCGCCCCCAACGCTAGGCCTGGGGGTCGTAAGTAGTCATGAGAACCATGCGCTTAAAGGGCGTGGGGGAGATAAATAAAACATTCCTGGATGAAAAGGATCCCTTAAAATGGGGATTCTGTGAAGAATAGCTGTACTGATTCATGGGGATGCTCTCCCGGTGGAAGGCAGGTCCAACCAAGACGCCGATACCACGGGCCAGGGGAAGGGGAGGAGCACCACGTAGAGCTCAGCAGAAGGCCAGAGGCCTTGTAGCATAAACTGCTCCCTAGCTTGAGAGGCAAGTGAAAATGAGCTCGCAAAGGAGATCTTCCCTTTTTTCCAATTGTAAGGGGCAAGCGCTTAGCTTGAGAGGCAAGTGAAAATGAGCTGGCAAAGGAGATCTCCCCTTTTCTCCCAATTGTAAGGGGCAAGCGCTTAGCCACGCGTTCACATGTCCTTAAACTTGCTGTTTCTAACTTCTTAGCCAAAACACCGCTGGCATCAAACCTTTATAGTAAGGAAACCATAATGCTGCAGGATTCACTTCCCCTTAGGGAGCTATATTGAGAGTGATGGGAAAAAAACACACACAAAATGCTGCAGCCGAGATGGCCACCAGAGATATATTATCCTCATCATGGAGGCATGCGGGGCATTTGACTTGCTCAGAGTCACATAGTGTGCAAGTGGAAGCTGTGGGATTCAAACCCAGGTTTGGTCTGCTGGATGTCACCAGATTTGCAGCTCAGAGCCTGAAAACCACTGTGCTATACTGCCTCGAGGTTCCACGTTATGGGGCATCAGATTGAATTTCCTTGCCCTCACTATCTATGGAGAGGGACAACAAAAAAGGTGAAAGGATCATTAGGACCACAGAAGTGGTGGGCTTCCAGGGAAGTCTGGATGCACCAGCAAACAAGGCAGGTGCTTTCTCTGCCGAAAACACTAGGAGTTCTCTATGAGGTGTGCGAGCCCCCCAGGGGTGAATTTGCGGTGCTGCAAAAGTCCCCCTCAAGTGAGCGACTGCATCACTCCAGGCCTAAGGAAAGGCTAGCAGCCTATGGAGGTTGGCCCGGTTTGACAAAATGGTGGCCCTGATTTCAAGATGGTACCTGACTAGAGGTGATGATGTAATCAATCCTGACGCCGACAAGGCCGCTGTAGGGAGGTGCCCTGAGGTGCAGAGACGGGAGCCAAAAAGATAGGTAGGCCGCTGGGAAAGGGGCCTGGACCTGCTGGACTGAGGGCTCAATTAGGCTGCCCGCTGAGATAGGGGCCCAGGCCTATTCTCGGATGCCCCCTGGCATCAGGGTAGATCTGGAATTCTTGAGGCCAAGGCACCTCGTGGTTTCCGCTTGGGAGGGGATCCCACTAAGGGTCGTGACAAGAGTCACCTTTATTCCCTCGTACTCTGTTGAAGCACCTCTGATCTTGATATGCTTAGGGTCATACAGTAATGCAAGGGGGACTGTAGGATTCAAACTCAGGTCTCTCTGTTTCTAGCTTAGAGACTTAAACTACTGCACAATACTGCCTGGTAAGCAAGAAGATTCTCCCCCTGCTACAGACTACGGATTATGGGAGACCGCAGGTGTGTGATCCCCAGAGGTATTCTCCCTCATTCATATTCGCTCCTTTGGAAAAAATGATAAAAAAAACGATGAAAGGAGCACCTCTTATTCTTAGCACCTCTTATTCTCTCTCTCCTTCTCCGCTGGCTGATATTCGAAACCGAAGCCGCTCCCGACACCGCTGGGCAGAATGCGATAGTTGGGAGACCAAGAGGAAGGGCGAGAAAGAAAAAAATAGATGAGGTGAGGTTAAGCTGATTCTTAGACGCAACACGCCAGGAGGCTCATGAGTGCGGTTAGCTTGCAGATGTGAAATGGGAACTGCCATGAAAGTCGGTGACCAGCTGAGACAGAGAAGGATTACTGCTGTTTCTCTCTCCTTCAGGCAGCGAGAGAGAGGAGCGAGGAGGGGTAGCAGCAACGCGACGCGCTCGGCTAGCCTAGAATTGGGGCTCGAGTGCTGCCTGTGGTGAGCTAGGCAGATGTAGGAGGGAACAGTGAAGGCCTGAGTCAACTAATCCCCTAAAAAAGTTCTCTCACACCACAACAGCAATATAAGTGAAAATGGCAGGATGCATTAAACACTTCTAAGTAATTAATATTAACCAAACGGTAGGATGCAATAAAGAAATCTAGAAATCTAGAAGTCATTTGTTCCAATCTCATAATTTAATGTCCCAAAAGCTGGAGACACCAAACAACAAACACAAAGCCTAGGCTGGCCCTGAAAGACCAGCCCTCTGCCATTGCACTGCATAACAAAGAAATACTCTACTTAATTTATTTTGTTTGAAACTTCATACAGTATAAACTGATAACAATGACTGTCTTAGGCAGGCTCAGATGCTATGTAAATTAGCACTATATTTTTATTTTCTTTCCTCATGGAATCTCTAATCTAATGTCCCAAATGCTGGAGACACAAGCAACAAACACAAAGCCTAGGGTTGGCCTGAAAGACCAGCTCTGCCATTTGCACTGCATAACAAAGAAATACTCTATCTAATTTCTTTTGTTTGAAACTGCATACAGTATAAGCTGATAACAAAGGCTGTCTTAGGCAGGCTCAGATGCTATGTAAATTATCACTATATTTTTTATTTTCTTTCCTGTGAAAACACAGGCCTACCTTTTCTTAGCTCAATTACAGGGACTCCTGGAGTGCTTGTAGCCTGATCAGATGCACGATTTGAACTGGAGAGCAGGGGCTTCTGGGACCTGGGATCTAGAAATTTGATCCTAGGTCGTGTGCATCACTAGCCTATCAGGTGGGCTAAAACCCATGAGGTAAGGACTGGAGTGCCATGGATGGTCAACCAATCACAATGGACAGGAGATGCCTAAGAAATGCATGGAAGTCAAGACACTAGAGGAAACAAAAGAGCAAAGGTCCAGATAAAACAGAGTGTGAGGTAGTGTAAACAATAGGTGTGAAAATCAGGGAGTTGACAGGACTGAGCTAAAGAGTTTGTAGAAGAGGCAAGGAGGAAGTAAAGTACAGGCAAAAAAAACAGATTATGCAGGAAACAGAGAAACATAAAAACATAGAATTTGTTGGCAGATAAGGACAGCTTGGCCCACCTAGTCTGCCCATTTCCCTACCTAACAGATAAGCTGCAGATCCTAGTTAACCGACCGCTTACTTCCTCCTAATTTAGCAGGGCCAGTCTCCAAGACAAAGTGATAGAGAATTTGAATGGGCCATACAAGTACCATGAGACAATCTGCTGGAATAGAGGCAAAAACAACAAACTGACCACACACCCTTAGTGGTCACCCTTAGGAACTAAGAAAGAAACAATAAAAAGAGAAATACAGAACCAAAGAATAAAAAATAATGTCATGATTTAGTCCACAATAAAAAGAGAATTACAGTTGACCATAGTGTACAATGAATCCAATGTCCTGA
This sequence comes from Neoceratodus forsteri, assembly GCA_016271365.2. Classification (NCBI taxonomy): domain Eukaryota; kingdom Metazoa; phylum Chordata; order Ceratodontiformes; family Ceratodontidae; genus Neoceratodus; species Neoceratodus forsteri. The sequence continues at coordinate 1,121,386,524 of CM057455.1, read as the reverse complement.
TTCAGTCCAGAAATGTTAGATTTAAATTGTTTAATATATTTCAATTCCCATGTCCTTCTGTCCTGTGTGTTTTTGAAGTTGCCTCTTAGCATCAAGACAGATAAATCCAGGAGAGAGTGGTCTGTTTGTGAAAAATGGTTTCCTACTGGAGTGCTGATAACCTGGTTAACTATTGTGTGATGGGGTGATTCATCCTGGTTTTTAGTGGTTTACTGGTTTCCCCAATATAGCAACCATTAGTGCACTTCTTGCACTGAATTAGGTACACCACATTGCAGGATTGGCATGTGTAGGATCCATTAATTTGTATTATGTTTTTCTGCCTTGTCTTGATGGTGGCCTGTGTGCATATGTGGGTGCAGGTCTTACAACGTGCCATGTTGCATGGTGTTGTCCCTCTTGTTTCTTGCTTATTATGGTCCGCTGGGAGTTTGTTATGAATTATTATGTTCGAGAGGCTGGGGGGCTGCTTATAGGCAATGACAGGTGGTTCAGGGAAGATGTCCTTCAGTGTTTCATCCTCTCCAGTTAGCCACTGACTGAGCTCTTAATGAGCGCATACTGTTTTCAGTACGCACTCGTTGATTGACAGATCAGTGGGCTGTCAGTTGCTGAACGCATGTAGTATACAGTACTCACTCACTGAATGCTCAGTCAGTGGCTGGCTGTGGTGGTGGGTGGTGTGCTGTGCCAGTCACTAGCTCAGTTTCAGGATAGGGGAGTGGGGTGGTGGGCATTGCCTGCTGGGGTGTGGGGATGGAGGACTACCATGGATGTGTTCATTTTATATAACAGGGGATCAGGGCTTGGGGGGGGTCCACTAGATCACCAGGGATGTGTACATTTTTCATAATGGGGGATCAGGGCTGGGGGGATGCTAGATCACCAGGGCATGATTTTGTATAACATTTTAATTTACAGCCAGATCGGGGAAGGGGTGCTAGATCACCAGGGAATGATTTTATTTAACATTTTAATTTACAGCCAGATTAGTGCTGAGGGAGCGGTGGTACCACTAGCCACCAGAGACATGCTCGAGTGGCACTTAGCCATCCCACAGCTTGCAGCAAACCCTCCAGATGTGCCATATGTTTGCCTCATGACCAGGGTTGCCACAAGCTGAGGGACATTGCCCCCAGGACCCTGCCAGACAAAGAATAAGATGCAGGGTCCCTGGCACACTGGGCTTTGATGCAAGCTGTCATTTGCTTTTATCAAAGCTTGTGTCAGTCTAAAGGCCCTTTGAGAATCAAGCCCAAGATCGTTAAAAAAGCTTATAAGAAAGCAAAAAATAAATCAAGGGAGCTCCTCTTGACACCAAAGCAGAATAAAAGAAAAAAATAGATCTCTAATTACCTTAGTGACTCAGTATCATGGTTTATCTAATTAGATGAAAAACCTTTGTCCAAAATTATGGGTCCATTTTATCAAGGGATGCACTTTTGAAGAATGTAGTTAGGAAATTTCCAAGAGTATAAATTTCAAGTGCAAACAATTTAGGCACCTTACTAACAAAGAGTCTACTAAATAGAATTTGAAAGTGAAATGTGGTCACAGAACAAACCGGGAAGAGCTTACCCTTGTTAAATATGTGTACCTTGTAGATATGCTGATCCAGACAAAAATGTTGGTTTGCCTGGTAGTGATAAAAACATTGAAATTCACCAGTTTGCAAGTTGCTTTACTTAGTATGTTGTGTACCATATGCTGCTGAGCGGTCCTGCTTTAAGCTTTATATAGGAAGGTATTCAGGCACCTCAAAGTTATGATGCAGGAACATGTCAGGGCCATTAAGAATCACCTGGAATCTAATGCCATAGGTGCTAATTTTTGATCCACCACAATAAGCTTCCTATAATTAAGGTCATGATCTTTCAAACAGATGGTATGTGAATTCAACCCTAAAAATTCCAAAAGGGGGTGACAGGTGACAGAATACATTTCCTTATAAAGAGAGGAACCATGGTGGATCTTTCATGGAAAGACAGAAATATAGACAGTGTCAGCAGAATAAAAACATTGGTCTATGCAGTCTGCCCAGTTTTACTCTACTCTACCCCATGACCTATTGTTCAGATTCAGCTTTCCTCACCTTTTTCTCTGCCTTAGTGCTATGCTCCTAGTAACTATTAAGCCCTTTACTCTGTCCCAGCCATGCTTGAACCCATTAATGTTTTTTGTGCCTATCACCTCTGCTGGTATGCTGTTTCACAGCTCAACCACTCTCTCAGTAAACTTTTATGCATCCCTCCTGAATCTCCCCACCACCAGCTTACATTCATGTCCCCTTGTTTTTGACCTGCCATTCCTGCTAAATTGTTCCTCACAGTTTATCTTGTTTGTTTCTTTCAGGAACCTGAACGTCTCTATCATGCCCCCCCCCCCCCCTTCTAGCCTCTTGTGAGTACATTTTTATTGCTCAAAGTCGATTTTCATAGGATCTGCCCTGCTGTCTCCAGCCTGTCTCTGTCATTTCCCAAGTAAGGACTCCAAAATGGGACACAGTTCTCCCAATGGGGTCTCACTAGTGATCTGCAGTTAGGTTGTATTTAAGCAATAATGCATGACAGTGAAGTGTGTGTGTCATGCTGGGATAACATCACACCTGGGGTGGTTGGGCACGAGGCAGAAGGCCGAGTGTGCCCAACACCCCAGAAGTGACATTGTCCCAGCACAAAACACACCCTGGAGTGCATTATTGCTATTATACAATGGCTCATTTGTAAATAAAAAAAATACTACTAACATCGTTTTTTGTCTTTTATGTTTGACTGTGGAAGCATATTTAAGTGAAAAATAGTTCCTATTCTGTTTCTCCAGTAGGTGGAGCTGTGTGTTTTTTGAGCTAGTGGTGCTCCATTTGTGTGTATTCTTTTATTCCCCCCCCATGTTGTTGTCCATTATGATCTGTCTGTGTGGACTGACAACCCTCCTGCAGTTTTAAGAAGTAATTTATTTTTCTTCTTTCTTTCATTATTACAGTTGCATGGTATTATGGCACAGCTGAAGACTTCCTATCGGGACTCACTGAAGCCAGTGGCAAAAGCCCAAGACCAGTAAGTGGCGTGCTGTCTGTTTTTGAAAAGCAGACATGCTGGACTGTGAAGGCAGCGGGTTTTGCTTCAGTTTAAATGCAGGGGAAACATGAGAGGGAATTTAAAATTATGTTTCCTAAATGAAATGCTGTGAATATTTTGTTAGGCTGAATAACAGGAGATGGAGTTGTATTGGGGGTGGAGCGCAGAAAAAAAAACCTTTGTGGCTCGGGTTTTTGGGGGTATCCCAATTGTCACGTTGCCAGGCACAGTATTTCTGTGCGACAGTTACTTTGAAAATGCAGAAATTGGATTAATGGTTCCTTTTCTGTTTTCTGGTGTTGTTAAGTGATGCTTCCCGCATGAACGGATACAGTGATTTTTCTTTTTTGGTCCTGAGGTCATCTTCATGCCCAACTATCATACAGTGATGTTATACTGAGATAACATCACTGATGAACATTGGCAAGGACCAGTCAGAGCCCAGGATTCCTACCTTGCCATTATATATCTCTTTTCTTATGCTATCAGAACTCCTTCCGACACACCACAACATTCTGGTTGCCTTGCTGTAGGCCACATTTTGGTTGCCTTGCACCAAATGGGCTCAAAGAGATTTTGGATCTAGTAATACTATATTTGTGTGACTAAAATGTATCTATTGATTTTACAGAATGAGTTGATTGCAGTCTTCATTTGGATCCATGTATGAAGACATTTCTTTTCCCTCCATTCCCTCTTCAATTTCTTCTTGCCTTTTTTTGTTCTGTTATTTATTTATACTATTTAGTTTTTATGTTTCTTTCTTCTAGTCTCCATTTTACAACACCCCCTTTTCTTTGTTGTGATGTTGTTTTATAAATAACAAGAAAATCATGTATTTAGTTAGCTGATTCTTGTTCTTGATTTTATGATTTGCATTGCACTCTTTGAGCCCGATTCACAAAAAGCCTTTAGATCACTGCAACTTGTGGTGATCTAGAGCTGTGTCAAACCCAGGAGTGCCAGGGATCCTGTGCCCAATTCACGATCAGGTAGGGTCCCAGCGGCAAAGTCCCATGGCTTGCAACAACTGTAGCAATACGCCGAACAAAGGGTGCACCTGGACAGGGTGCCACAAGCTGTGGGTGACCATGCAGCAGTGTCCCTAGACATTCCCTGGTGGTCTAGTAGAACACCCTCCCTGATGTCCCCTAGTAATTGTCTTTAGCATAATTCCCTGGTGGTCTAGTGGACCCCCGATCCCCAAGCATCCCTATATAAATAAATGTTTATCTAAATTTCCCTCCCTGGTGGACTAGCGGAACCCCTCCCTGATGTCCCCATGAATTAATTATCATAAGTCCCTGGTGGTCTAGTGGAAATTTATCCCCTATTCCTGATGTCTCCATGATGGAATAATGTATACAAAATCCCTGGAGATCTAGCACCCCCCCCCCAAAGCCCCAATCTCCCGTTATGCCATATTATGAAATTGTTGGTGGTATAGTGGCCCCCCCCCGGTAGGCAGTGTTCCACCACCCTACTCCCCCTTCCCCAAATCAAGCCGGTGACTGGCACAGCCCACCACTCACCACCATAGCCATCCACTAACTGAGCTCTGAATGAGTGCATACTGTATACAGTACATGCTCATTCAGAGCTTAGTCGGTGTCTGGCCATGGTGGTGTGTGGTAGACTATGCCAGTCACTGGCTTGATTTGGGGATGGGGGAGCAGGATGGTGGGACACTGCCTACTAGGGTGGTGGGGATTGGGCACCACTATACCACCAACAATTTCATAATATGGCACTACAGGAGGTTGGGGATTTGGGGGGGGAGGGGCTGCTAGATCACCAGGCAATTTGTATACATTATTACATCATGGGGCATCAGACTAGACCACCAGGCACTTATGGTAAGTAATTAATTCATGGGGTTATCGAGGAGGGGGGTCCTCTATTCTACCAGGGATGGGGTTTAGATTACTCTTTATTTATAAGGGGTAATTGGGGATTGGGTGTCCACTAGACCACCAGGGAAGTATACTAAAAACCTATTTCTTGGGGACATCATGGATGGGGGACTGTGGCACATTGTCGCTATTAGGTCAACTCTTCCTGTGGAGAAATTTCTAACTACCCTTAGACAGCCCTGGCTGGCCTAATGGTACTTAGAAATGTGCCCTCCAGAGGAGTTTTGTGAATTCTGATTCAGGGGATTTGTCAGCCTGCATCTGCTGCAAGCCCCTGGTGCCATGCCACAACTTATTTTGTAGCACAAGGGTGGTGAAAGCCCCATTTGGTGCAGGCTGCCTGTGGCTGACACAGGCTGCCTCTGTGAATCATTCCCATCACATCATTTGGTGCAAAGAGGCACTTTTTGCCATTCATTGTGCCACAAACCACTTGTGCTGTGCTGGAAGCTTTGAGAATTGAGCCCCTTGTCTGTTGCCATTAGGTTTTGGGGCAATATGACATTTTAGTAATTGACATTTTTAACACATTTAGTGCTTTTGTCTAACCAAGCTACTAAATATGTAAAATAATTTGTCGCATTAGTAATATGAATATAAATTATACCAGATCACAACAAATATTTATGATATTTATAGATAGTAGACATTATGTGACACTGTGTGACATTTCCTGTTCCTGATTTAATACACTATTTTTCTTTTTAAATGGCTTTGGATTTTTCACTATAATGGTGTTCAGTGTTGCACTTTTATCAACTTCATGTTGATGAAACTGTAGCTTTCCAGTGTATTCAAAAGCTGTATTGGTTATACTGACCCGGTGGTGCTGAGGGTTGAGGCGCTGGACGCCACACCTCGTGCCACGGTGGTGACCCATGTTCGGGAATGAGCACGGGCCGCCATGTGTCGGCAGGGGAGGGGAAGAATTGAGCATCCAGAGGACTGCTCTCCTTCTCCGTGGAGGGGGCGGGACGTGCATCTCCAGCACCTGGTTGCCCCCTGGTGGAGGCTGGGGAGCAAGGTGCCATGATAGAGCATGGGGGGAGCTGAGTGTGGATGCATTGAGGGGAGCACACATGGAAGCATGCAGGTTCCTCCTCAGCTTGCATCATTGCACGCACTCGGCCCCGGAGGGAGCAATCATAGAAAAATGCCGTCTCCCCACATATGAGCCACTCCTGGTTCCTGTCCTTCTGGCTATGACAGTTCCTCACGGCGGCGTGCCCCACTCAGGGAGGAGGGCTTGTCCGAGTATGAGGGGGCAGGTCACTGGGTGAGAGGCGAGACCATTCGAGGGGCTAGGGAAGCATGGATCCCCCCCCAAAAAAAGCTGTATTGGTTGTGACAATGTTGCCATATATGAATATTTATAAATTAATTACGTAGAGCAACTATATAAGTGAAACTGATGTCAGTAAATGCCACACTTTGAAGAAGGCATGTAAAATATCAGTATGTAGGGGAGCATCTTTGTCCATGGTTTTCAGTTTTCACCAGAAAATCAACTTTGTAAGTAAGCTTGTAACTGTTTTTAAATTTGCGTTATGTATTAATAAATCCAACATTTCACTGCACCCCAGTGTGGTGAGTTGTTGTCAGCAGCTCTTGGCACTAAAGACCAGCTGCCAGATCCCCGACCACCAGTTCAACCTTTTCAGCTTTTCTCTCATACCCCTGATCCCCTCTTCTGTACCAAACCTACCACAAAGCTTTGTATCATCTGTAATATATTTATATAACAAAAATATTTTGTTCTTAATGTCATCCCCAATGTTACAGATGAATATGTTGAACAGCGCCAGCCTGAACAACAATCCCTATCTGACTAGTGACCTCCCGCATCCTTGACTGTTCTCTTCTGACCATGACTCTCTGTGTTCTCCCACCTAATCAGTTTCCCACACACCTGGTCATCTTGTCCCTGAGGCAGACAGAGGCAGAAAAAGAGCAGGTTTATAAAATGATTTATGGGATACAAGACATGATTTTAAAACATATGTATGACTGTGGGGCAACTAACCTTCATGTTATCAGGGTACACAAGGACAGGCAAAGGTTCACTATACAGTATGTATATCAGGACCAGTTACCATTGGCAGCTTATGACTCTGTGCAAGAGAAAATGGTCTCAATTTTCAAAAGTCTGAATTTGAAGCAAGGTGCCTGCATTAAACAGAATTGATGCAAGGATCACCTTGCATCAAACATTGTGGAGTTTCCAGTTCTGGAAGGCTGGCTGTGGCAAACTGTAGACCCCATATGTAAGACTGGTCATGTTCCAGGCCTGAGCCAAGGTTGTAGGTACACCAGGGTGCTGGGGGCTTACAGCAGATGCAGGCTGCAACATCCCCTTAAGTGGGATTCTGACAGCCATCAGGGACTACCAGGACTTAGATCACCCAACAGGTGGTCTAATGGCCCTCATACCACCCCTGTAGACAGTGCTGGGTAGGAACAGGGCTGGCCAGGTGCTTAAACAAGTGGGTAGCTGTCTGACATGCATGGCAGAGGACCGCAACCATGTGACTGGGTGCAGACCGCATCACGGACATTGACAGCCATCTGCTGACATGTGCCTCACCTGCCTATTGGACCTGCAGAAGAAACACCAGTTGGCAGCACTGTGGAGGTCCTGGGAATGGCCCTGTATCCCCCATTTGCCACTTGTCCCCTCTCTGGCACTGCAGCCTGCATCGACTCCCCAGGACCTATGCTTGTCCCTGTGTTGTGCAGTGAAGTTGGCGGTCCATGCCATGATGCCACACCCTCCACCAAACTCCTGTGCACCAAATGTGTGGCACACATAAGCAGCTGCCACAACCTGTGGATTTTTGGCACTGGGCCTCCTTCCATATGGGAATCAGGTACAGGGTCCTAGGCTCACCGAGGTTTGGCACAAGCTGCCTTTGTGAAGCTTGTATCAGTCTTTTAGAATCAAGCCCACTCTCTACATTGATGACGTGTGGAATTATAAGAGAAGTAAATTTTATTTATAACTGACATATCTGGACAGTTTTAAAATATACAGAAACATGGAGGCTCACAATTGTCTAAAGCCAATTGAACAAATAAGTACCTTTATCTCATTGGCCCATATGCCATATTAGATCAAAGTTTAGCAATAAATAGGGTGACAAGTATTTTAAAACCACAGACACAGAAAATGGACTCTGGACCCTTAATTTGGATCCAAGGAACCAATACAACTTGGAAAAAGGCAGTATTTATTGGGTAGGTATATTTTTGGATGCTTGAAATCTGCATATTTCAATATCTTTCTGTGTAAGGTAAAGCTTAACACTGAAAACAATGTAAATTTGGTGTAACCTTTTGACAAACTTGTAAAAAATATCATATTTGGGGACTAGCTGAATGATTTCAAATATGTTTTGAAGCAACTGAAAAACTGAAACGGAAAAAACAGAAACACAGAAGTTGTTGACAGATAAGGACCTCTTGGCCCACCAAGTCTGCCCTATATTCCCTACCTACTGTGCCAGTGCAGACCCTACTCAATCTCGAGTCTTCTGCCCCACCTTGCCTTACTTCTAAGATTCCCCTGTGTCTATCTCATGTGTGGTTCAATCCTGTTACCATTTTAGCACCCACTACCTTTTTTGGGAGGCTGTTCGAGGCATCCACCACCCTGTTTGTGAAGACGTTTTTCCTCACCTCTCCTCTGAACATCCTCCCTTCCAGCTTTATTGCCTGAACCCTTGTCCTGGGGCAACATTCTCTTAGGAAAATGCTACCTTCCTTTACCTTGTTAATACCTGTGAGGTATTTGAACATTTCTATCATATTCCTCCTTTCTCTCCTTTCCTCTAGAGGGTACATATTTAGTTCCTCGAATCTTTCCTCCTAAGGTTTTTGATGCAGGCCCTGCACCATTTTGGTAGCCCTCCTTTGTACTGCCTCCACCCTATATATGTCCTTCCAGAGGTGGGGCCTCCAGAACTGAACACAGTACTTGAGATGGAGTCTTACCAGTGATGTATACAGGGGTAATACTACCTCCATCTTTCTGCTGGTAATGCCCCTCCCTATGCACCCGAGCATCCTCCTAGCCTTCCCCACTGCCTTATCATACTGCTTGGCTTCCTTCAGGTCATCAGAAATGATTACTCCTAGGTCACTTTTCTGTTTTGTGGTTGATAATACCTCCCTGTTCAATTGGTACATTACCCCAGGGTTTCAGCACCCCAAGTGCATGATTTTGCACTTCTTTGCATTGAAACCCAGCTGGCATTCCCTTGATCACTCTTCCAGCTTCTTCAGATTGTCCCTCATCTTTCCACCTCCCGCAGTGTATCCACGCTGTTGCAGATTTTTGTGTCATCCACTAAAAGGCATACTTTCCCCTCTAGCCCTTCTGCAATGCCACTAATAAAGACATTGAAGAGGACCAGGGCAAATACTGACCCAGTGGCACCCTGCTTGTCACCTTGCCTTCTGCAGAGTGGACCCCATTTACCACTACCCTCAGACTCCTATTACTTAGCCAACTTCTTACCCATTTTACTACTTTTGGACTGACTCCTAGGTTGCACAAACATAGAAACTTAGAAACATAGACTTTGACGGTAGATAAGGACCGCTTGGCTCACATAGTCTGCCCATTTCCCTACCCACTGGATAAACTGCAGATCCTAGATAACCAACAGCCTATTTCTTCCTACACCCCACTAGTATTGCCTTATGTCTGTCCCATGCATTCTTGAATTCTCCCATAGTTTTAGACCCCACAACCCCCTCAGGAAGGTGGTTCCATGTGTCCACCACCCTTTCTGTGAAAAAATACTTCTTCACATTGTCCCTGAGCCATCACCCCTCTATTGTCAAATTGTGTCCCCTTGATCTTGCACATCTCTTTTTCTGAAAAATGCTACCCCCTTGAACTTTGTTGATCCCACTGATGTACTTAAAAGTTTCTATTATGTCCCCCCTCTCCCTCCTTTCCTCAAAGGTATACATATTAAGCTCCCTTAGTCTCTCCTCATATGGCTTCTCTTGCAGACCCTGCACCATTTTAGTTGCCCTCCTCTGGACTGCCCCCATCCTGTTTATGTCCTTATGGAGATGGGGTCTCCAGAACTGGACGCAGTACTCCAGATGGGTGTTTCACCAACTGTCTGTACAGAGGGATAACTACTTCCTGTTTTCTGCTGATGATGCCTCTCCCTGTACATCTCAGTATCCCCCCAGCCCTCCCTACTGCCTTCTCACATTGCTTGCCAACCTTAAGGTCATCTGATATGATTACCTCCAGGTCCCTTTCCATTTTTGTTGTTGTTACTACCTCTGCCCCATTGTGTACTGTTCCTCTGTGTTTTGCACTTCTTTGCATTGAATCCAAGCTACCATACTTCTGACCATTCCTCCAACCTGGCCAAGTTCCTTCTCATCCTTTCCACGCCCCCTTGTGTATCAACCCTGTTACAGATCTTTGTGTCATCTGCAAAGAGGCATACTTTTCTTTCCAGTCCCTCTGCAACGTAACTTATAAAGACACTAAAAAGGACTGGACCCAGTACTGAACCATGCAATACCCCACTAGTAACCCCCCTTCTTCAGAGTGAACTCCGTTTACTATTACCTTCTGTGTCCTGTTGTCCAGCCATTGTTTTACCCAGGCTACCACCATGGGACCCACTCCCAGTCTGCCTAATTTGTTTATTAATCTTTTGTGTGGGACTGTGTCAAATGCCTAGGTAGGTCATGTCCACAGCCCCTCCCTGGTCTATTACTTTGGTCACCCAGTCAAAGAAATCAATTTGATTCATCTGACATGACCTTCCTGCTGTGAATCTATGCTGCCTTGGGTCCTGTGCCCCACTGGCCTCTAGGTACTCAACAATTCTTTCCTTCAGAAGTGATTCCATCATTTTCCCTACCACAGAGGTCAAACTGACAGGTCTGTAGTTTCCTGCTTCTGTCTTGCTAGCACTTTTGTGAAGAGGAATCTCATCTGCCCTCCTCCAGTACTCGGATAATACACCATCCTCCCATGATTTGTTAAAAAGGGTTGTCAGTGGTGTCACTAGTTCTCCCCTTAATTCTTTTAGAAATCTGGGGTGAATCCCGTCAGGCCTCATTGATTGCCTACCTTCAGTTCTAGGAGTTCTTTCAGAACCCTTTCTTCTGTGAAAGGACTGGGATTGACCTCCCTATCCAGAGTGCTTCTGTTGAGTGGATTAGGTACCTCCCCCTCCTCGTCTTTTGTGAATACTGAGCAGAAGTATTCATTCAGTATCCCCGGTTTTTCACTGTTCCTCTCTGCCCACCCACTGTCCATTCTATTCAGCTTCACTATCCCTTCCTTTGTCTTTCTACTCTCCCTAATGTACCTATAAAGGTTTTATCCCTCTTCTTAACTGAGTTGGCTATCTTTTCCTCAGTTTGGGCCTTTGCTATGCTGACTGCCTTCCCTGCTTCCTTCTGCCTTAACTGGTACAGTTCTCTGTCCTGCTCCTTCTGTTTTTCCTTATACTATACATCCTATACAAAGTCAGCCATCCTGAAGTCCAGTACCCTCACTTTTGTATGGCTTCACTCTGCAGCTGAGTTTATCATGAACCACACTATTTGGTGGTCACTTGTTCCCAGATGGCTACCCACTTCACTCATTGCAAGGTATTCCCTAGTCCTTTCCTTCAAAGTGATTCCATTACTTTACCTACTTCTGAAGTCAGGCTGACAGGTCTGTAATTTGCTTCCTTCTCCCTATTTCCACTTCTTTGTAGTGGGACAACATCTGCCCTCCTCCAGTCCCCCAGAACCTCCCTTGTTTCTAGTGATAGGTTGAACAGAGCTATCAGAGGTGTAGCCAGCATCTCCTTGAGCTCCCCTTTAGCATTCTGGCATGCACCCCATCAGGTCACTTTGCCTTGTCTACTTTTAATAGTGCTAGTTCCTCGAGAACTCTCTCCTCTAAATAAGGACTAGTGTCCACCTCCCCTACATTGGCAATACCCGCCATTATGATTCCAAATTCTCTCCCCATCTGCTGCTAAACCCTATCTGCTTAAATCCCTAAACAGTGCCAGCCACAGCAGTGACACTCTTGATCTCAATCTCCTTCACACTATGCTGGATGTTGTTCTCACCCCCCTCACTGACCTTCTCAACCGCTCCCTCTGCCATGGACAGTTCCCCCTAGCTTGGAAAATGGCTGTCATCACCCCTATGGACAAGGGCGGTGATTGATCCTCTCCTGGAAACTACAGGCCAATCTCCATCCCCCCCCCCATCCAAAGTCTTGGAAAAAATAGTTGCAGACCAAATAACGGACTACCTCACCATGAACAACCTCCTTTGCATGGAGCAGCATGACTTTCATCATGATTTCAGCACCACAACTGCCCTCCTAGAATTTTACACATTCATTCACTCTGCCCTTGATAGAGGTCACCTTGCCAGCTCAGTCTTTATTGATCTGTTGAAGGCCTTTGACATGGTCTGCTACTCCCTTTTCATAGACACCCTTGCACAACTTGATTTTGCCCTTGGCCCAGCAAACTGAGTTACCAACTACATCACCACCTGAACACAATGTGTAAGAATAAATAATCCCCTCTCAAGACCCCGTCAGGTCCACTCCGGGGTCCCCCAAGGCTCCATCCTTGGGACGCTACTTTTTAATTTATACCACGTATAGACCTTCACTCGCAAAGATTTTACTGTTGTCTTATCTCTCACTGTTTTACTACAGTTCTGTATAGAAAGTAAATTATGTACATATCGCACTGATGTCTGTAATTCCACTCACTGTCTGTATGTCTGCCCCATCTTGTATTGTTGTATGATGAGGATCCTTTGTAAATGAGTCCCTGACTCAAAGGTTTGTAATTCCAATGTGATATAGTAAATAAATAAATAAGTAAATAAATAAATAAAATTATTTAAGAAATTAATTAATGAATGAATGCCCTTGTCCTTTATCTTTGGCCTGTCACCTACAACTTTCTCTGTAAATTGTATTTTATGTCTGTTTTTTTTTGTTTTTGGTCCTCTTCCTCCCAACCCCCCCCCTTCCCCTTTTAGCCTTACTATCCTTCCTTTGGTCATTCTCTTCTCACTTATATATCTAAAGAATGTTTTATCCCCTTTTTTATTGACTGGACAATATTCTCCTCCATTTGCACCTTTGCATTCCTGACTGCTCTCCCTGTCTCTCTCTTTGTTTTGTCACTGATAAAACCCATTTCTTAATTTTATTAATGTGCATAATAAAAGAAAGTTTTGAATCAAAGAGAATACCTAGCTTTTTGATGTCAGATTTAGATATGGTTTGAACATTTTTGAAAACAGCACCACATTCAAGAACTTGCTTATACACAGAATGAAGAACCAAACATTTAGGGTGGGATATTCAGACTGCACCAGGCTATGGTGTAAGCCTGGGTGCAGCACAACTGGGATGTGCCAGGGTGCTGACAGGGTGATACTCAACAGTGCTGTGCCATGGCTCAGCACTGTTGAATATTGCTCTGTGGCCACCCGCATTGTGCATGACTCAGTGGCACTGCACCAGCGCAAGTGGCCAGAGAGGGGTAGGGGGATGCGCTAGCACAAGTGCCATTGCGCTAGGCGCATCAACTATGATATTCAAAAGTGCACATGCAAATGGAGCCATAATGCATGCAAGGTGCAAATGGGGCCATTTGCATGTCATTATGGCCCAATTTGTATGAAGGTGTGCTGATCCCTGGCGACTTGTGCCTGGTGTCCTGCCAGGCTGTAGCTGTCAGGGACCGACGCCCCCTACACAAGTGGCAAAGTGCCCCATTTCCCGATCATGGGCATATGTATTAAACTAAGAAAGTCCTATGGGCCAATGGGTGTGCAGACCATACCGTACTGCACAGTCCAGAAATGTGAATGGATCCATTCACATATCTGAACTATGTAGTACGGTATGGTCTGCATGCCCATTGGCCCATGCTGTGGACCAATGGGCGTACAGCCCTACTGTACGCAGTCAGTTGGTGGGCGGCAGGGAGGCTTGTGGGTGGGGAGCTGTCATCCGGCGCTGACCGGGGGGGAGAGGAGGTGGGGCTCAGTGGGCAGATGGGGAGGCGAGTACTGCTGGACCACCAGGGATAGATTGGTATACAATCATTTAAAACCTACACCCGCGATCGGGCTGGGAGCCATCCACTGGACCACCAGGGATATTGGACTTCTTATTATAATACATATGCCCGCGATCGGGCTGGGAGTGGTCCAGTGGACCACCAGGGGTACAGGACTGTTATTTTACTACGTATGCCAATGATCAGGCTGGAAGCAGTCCACTGGACCACCAGGGATATAGGACTGTTAGTTTAACCTACTGCTATGTGTAAACAGCTGAATACTGTATACCCATGGCTTCCTGTATTGTGTAATTGCACAAAAGTTCATAATGTTTGTACTGTTATTCCCGGGTCGCCCCAAAAAAGGGACCTTCGGGGCCCAGCGGGCCTACCCGGTCATCAAAATTCAATAAATAAAATAAAATAAATAATACTTCTGCCCACTATCGGGCATGGGGTGCTACCAAGACATACGGTGCTGCCAGAGCTCGGGTGGCCACCCACAGCTGGCAGCCACCGTGTTGCACCCAGCAATATGGCAGCTCACCTGTGGGTGGCCAGCTGTTGCGTCTTCTTTTTCTAGCTCAACTGTGTGCAGCTCAAGTAGGGGTTGCACCTGCATGGGCTCAGTACATCCCAGGCTGAATACTGGGATGTGCAGAGCATGCATGGGCACGCCCCCTCCACTTGCACTGCATACATTACTGATGTGCTCCAGCACATCGGGAATTGTGCCAGGCACTTTCCTCTTTTGAATATCACACCGGGGCACAGCTCTTCTGAATATCCTACCCTAAGAGTTCAATTTAAGCAAGACTTAGCTGGAAAAATGTTCATTTGTTATTAGGGTTGCCACCTAACCGGTTTTTGACCAGATAATCTGCTTTTTAGGGTCCTTATCCGGTCATCTGGTTTTGATTAAATGCAGTCCAGTTTTTGGGCCATTTTGAGTACTCATATACTCTTAAAACTGCTATATCAAATCATTCAGTTTTGGCTGCATTGCATGTACAGGTTACAAAGAAATTCTGCTGTCACAGTCATTCAGACCTGCCTTTGTTTGTGAAACCAGTCTGTCTAGGAGGTGTAAAGTATGGCCATTAAGATCATTAGCAGTAAATTAACCTAATCTTTTCCTCTCTGAATTTTAAGTATGGTCTTTTACTGCTATGACAGGAAATAGCTTTTACACCTTTATGTGCTCTTATGTGTTTCTTTTTGTTTGTCCTATATTCTGGTATGTTTTAGACCCATTTTTGTTAAATTAATAATCTAACTTTTATTCCCTTTATCAGTACATTTGCTCTCATTTTTTGATTACCTGAACATTCCATGATAGCTACACTTTTACAGGTCATTCAGATAAACAGCATAGAATGGTGTGTCTGAAATTGTAGAATGCCTTAGAAAGATGAAAAAAAACAGCAGTAGCTGCTGAGGTAAAGGGGAACACAGTGCAATATTAAGGGTCTCACAAGCATTGATAATTAAGTTATCAAAAACTGGTCAAAGCATCAGAATACGTGACTGACATGGGAAGGAAAATGGGATAGTGTTTAACAGAGGGCTCAGCAATAAGTTGTGGATGAGCTTGGCACATCCAGCAGAGCTGGGTTTGATCCCCAAAGCCTCCACTTCCATACTGTGTGACCCTGAGCAAGTCACTTAACCTTCCTGTGCTTCTGGGTCACTACTGTAAAATGGGCTATGTGGCCTATGGGAGTTAACCTGGTTGCCAAAGAATAAAAATAAGTAACTGAATAAATAAATAACAGAATAAAAATGATTTCCTATTACTAGTAATGCCTATTCCAACATTACAAATGGCTTTGGAGGAAGAGCGATATACTCGCCAGTCATAAAAAGGGGGTGGAGCCAGAGGCAGAGTTTGGAGTGTGGTTTAGCATCCGGTTTTTACCTCATCCAAAGGTGGTGACCCTATTCGTTATGGACTTATTTCCTTGAAAAGACAAGAGATGTGCAATGTTGGCAAATTTGGCTTTGTGAATTAATTCATGAAGAAGCCAGAAGCCAGAAAGGGAAGGAAACAAATTTATTTCAGAGCTTTACAGTAACTGTTCATTGCTATTTTTGGTATAAACTTAGATTGTGGGCTTTTAGTGATACTGTAATTTCTTTGCTGTCTTTACTTAGAATTGTTTTTGGGCTGTTGAAAATTTAAAATCTAGTTTGGTATGCTTGTAGTGGTGGTCTGTTCCTTTGCTGTCTTTAATTGCTGCAAATTTAGTCTTGGCTTGTCTGACTTGCCCTGTAGTTTGGGTGAGGGGTGCTAATTGTCTGGCCTCTGACCTCAGCTGTGTGATAACTGGATGTGGGCTTAGTCAGATTTGAGGTAGCAAGTGATTTTTGTTTTCTCAGAAGAAGCCGGAAGATGAAGGAAACAGATTCATGGCAGTGCTTTACAGTAACTGTTCATTGCTATTTTTGTTTTAAACTTAGATTGCGGGCTTTTAGTGACACTGTAATTTCTTTGCTATCTTTACTTAGAATTGTTTTTGGGCTGTTGAAAATTTAAAATCTAGTTTGGTGTGCTTGTAGTGCTGGTCTATTCCTTTGCTGTCTTTAATTGCTGCAAATTTTCATCCCCACCTCTCTCCCCTGCCCCTAACTCTTAATTATATGCCCTGATAAATCTGATTAACAGGAGCTAAGCACAGGGGATATTAGCGGTTGTGGAGTAGTAGGGGCATAAGGCTGAAGAAGCCCACCCTCAGCATGACAAGTGTTTTGACTCATGTTATTTATTTATTTTTTTCTTTTTTAAAGAAAAGTAACTGAGTATCAGTGGCAGGATTTTTAGGACCATAAATTAATAAAAAGGGAACTAGGAAAGCTTCAGTAACAGACAAGTATTGGAATAGCAGTATAAGTGCAGTATACTGTGGGGAGTGGTGCAATGCAGTGACTGCGGGGCAGCCATATTAAGGTAGACCTTCTGGACGCTAAGGTGCTGCCCTATCTGCATTCATCTCTCTGGACTGCAGGATGAGGTAGCCAGACTCAGAGTGGAAGTAAACTGGGTCAGGAGTACCATCACCCCTATCCAGAGACCACCCAGTCCAATGCCACTGCCTCAAAGGATGCCGAGAACGAGGAGCACTTGGATGACAGTGGGCTCAGGGAGGGTTAAGGTGGTCAGGCAGAGGCACATCCCAGATCCTATTCCACTCAAGAACTCATATGCCACACTGGTTAATGGGGACAACCAAATAGAGGTACCCAGAGAAGTGGAAGGAAAGGATGTGGAAGTTAGCTAAGGAGGTGACCTCAATGGGTAGAGCAGTGGAGCTCCCAGAGGAGGAGGAAGTGAATCCTGGTGGGGGGCTCCATCATAAGAGGGATCCAGCTAGGAACACAGGAGGGGGATGACAAGGAGTTGAGGTGCCTACCAGGTGCCACGGCATGGAGGGATGGAAAGAAGATCCTGGGGATCACTGGGAAGGCAAGATGGGAGGGTGAGCTGGATGTCATTATCCACCTAGGTACTAATGACCTGGCAAATGGGAAGCCAAAGGAAGTTCAGGAAGAGTTTAGGAAATTGGGCAGGGGTCTCAAGCAAGTAGCTACTTCTGTCACCTTCTTGGAAGTACCACCTGCGAGAGGCATGGGAGAGCATAGGGGTGCATGCACCAGGAACTTTAACTCATGGTTGAAGAACTGGTGCTGTGAGGAAGGGTTTGGATTCATTGGTGACTGGGGACCCACCTGGAGGGATGGAGGCTTGTTTAAGCCTGATGGTCTGCATCCATCTTGGAGGGGAATCCAAGCACTCAATGATAAGTTTAAATGCTACATTGACAAGCATTTAAACTAGCCAACGGGGTGGCAGGCCACCAAGGAGGGTACCTAATTGCCCACCCCCACAGCTAGCAGTGGAACCAGTGAACTGGAGGAGTGGATATCTCTACAAAGCAGTGTGCAGATGATGTAGATAAGTGCCCAAGAGGCGGATAGGCAGAAAAGGGGCAAAATTTAACAGAAGGGCAGACAGCAAGGAGAACCAGGGATAAAGGACAACCAGGGAAGGGGCTGGAGTAGAGCAGCTAAACAGTCTAGGGAGGTCAAATTATGGAAAGCCGTGTGTGCCAATGTCAGGAGCCTTAGCAACAAGATGGAGGATCTGGAGGTTTATTTGTTTATTTAGATATAGGAATACAATTACCTTTGAGCCAAGGCACTTTTACAAAGGTTCCATGTCAGGAGAGTACATACATGTTAAACATGTTAAACAAGGGCATACAACATTAAAGAGAGCATGCAACAATATTCATCAGTTCAGGTACAGCATCACGGTAAATAGGATACATGAATAACACATACAAGGAATCATTTCAGAAACCTAGAGGAAATCAGGGAGGAAGGGTGAGAGGATAGGGGGGTGGCAGCTGAAAAAGAGACTAGAGCAGCTCACGGCATTGTCAAAGAACATCAGAGGGGGTGGTTGATCTCAATGGGGAAGGGGAAAGTTATAGGTGGCAGTCACATGAGTTGAAGGCCATGAGATGATGATGGAGGCTTGATTTGAATATGCCCAGTGAGGAGGTGGAGGTGATGTGAGTGATGAGGGCATTCATCCAGCTGGGTGCACGGTGTGCAAAAGATCTTTGGCCTAGAGTGGTGCGGCATCAGGGGCCCTGTAGAAGCTGACATTCAGACCCTCTGGTGTTACGAGGATTAGTGTTTGGGTGCAGGAGGCTTGGACACTAGATGAAGTAAGGCCCAAAGTAGTTTTTTTCAATATCAAGAAGGTAAGGTACTTTATGCAGTTAGCAAGTTGAAGCCATCCCATTTGAGCGTAAAGCTCACATGTATGTGTGAGTCAGTGGGATCCAGTAAGCAGTGGACAGTCCTTGTTTAGGGAGGTTGATATGTGCCTGAGGGCAGTAATAAAGGCAGAGCCATAGATTATGAGGCCATAGTCTATGATGGGGACCACAGAGCTCTGGATAGCAATCTTCAGTGCTGCCTGGGTAAGATGCTGTCTATTTTGGTAGAGAATTCCAATGTGTGAGTTTACCACTCTGGCAACACTATCAATGTGAGTCCCATAAGATAGGCAAGGGTCAAGTGAGATTCCAAGGTATTTGCAAGATGACACTTATTCGAGGGTATTACCAGCGCTTGTATTGATATCAAGGGGGTATCGCCTCTGTTTGTTTTGCGAGCTGCAGGAAAGCATAGATTTAGTCTTTCTGTAGTTTAGAACCAGTTTATGTTTTGTGAACCAGTTTTCAACAGTGGAGAAAGCAAGCTGTAGGTTGTGAAGTAAGGGTTGTGGGTCCTTATGGGGGTGAGAAGCACAGCGTCATCAGAATAAAGGATAATTTGTTCTGGGCAGGATAGTGGAAGGGAGTTCAGGAAAAGGCTGAAACATAGTTGGCCCAGTATAGATCACTGAGGGATGCCTGAGCGAACAGGTTTGGTGTCAGAGAGTACTCCTGAGATTTTTACTCTTTGTGAGCGCTGATCCAGGTAGCTATTAAACCATGCAGTGGAGTCCTGGGAGAGCACGACATTCAGCAGCTGTTTGGTAAGCAGGCCATGGTGGACAGTGTTAAATGCCTTAGTCAAGTCGATGAATATGGCTCCAGTTAGATGGCCTTTGTCCAATGAGTTGTGATGGACTAAAGTGAATTCCAGGAGGGCTATTGATGTGCTGTGCCCTTGCCTGAACCCGTGTCGCTGTGCACATACTCCTAGGATGTTATATTTGTCCAGATAGTCTATAAACTGGTCAGCAACAATGTGCTCAAGGGTTTTGGAGGGGGGGTAATATAGAGATCGATCGGTAGTTCCCTGTATGGACTTGTTGACACTTTTAAAGACCAGAGTGACAATAGCAGATTTCCATTTGCTTGGGAACTGACTGAGGCTGAGGGAGAGGTTGAAGATTCTGGTAAGCGTGCACAATACCTCTTCAAGGGTGAGAGACAGCAGTTTAAGGTCCAGTGAATCACCATTGGCTCTGGACTTGGAGATAGCTATTGTTATGTATTTGTGGACATCATTCACCTTGACTTTTTTGAAGTGGAACAGCGGATGATTTGAGGTGGTAGGTAGGGAATTTGGAGTAGAGGAGTCAGTTTCAGAGAAAAATTCCGGGGGGAGAACAACACTGAGGTCGGCGAAGGCTGCATTGAAAGTATTGGCAATGACCTTCGGGTCAAGGGTGGTGGCTCTGTCAACCATCATTAGGGTTGTGGAGGATTTGGACTGCTTCCTTGTGACTTCCCTAATATTGTCCCAAAAAGCTCTCCCTTCTCCCCAGGTGTTGGTGAGGGCTTTCTAGTAGTAGGTACTTTTGTCAGTCGTATTGCTTTTGTGCAGTTGTTGTGAGTCTGTTTGTAATTTTGAATGTCCAATTGAGCACCTGTGGCCCTAGCTATTGCCCAGAGGTGGTCCCTTGATTTTAACTGATCCAGTAGCTCAGCCGTGAGCCAGGGATTGGAGAGTGCCTTGACTTTGCTCTTTTTTACTGGGGCACAGGAGTCGCAGGCAGTGTTGAATGTGGTGATGAAATCATTAAGGGCCGAGTCAACATCCAATGCATTGTATATGGGAGCCCAGTCTTGCCGACTAAGACAGGATTTGAGATGGGTCAGTTGGCCACGGGGTAGGACTCTGCTGGAAATGGTTTTAGAAGGAGGCTTATGAAAGTTATTTGACCAGTTGCACATGACAGGGAATGGTCACTGAGGGAATCCGGGAGAACAGTGGTGTTGTTGATACGGGTTGGGTGGCTGGCAAGAACCCAGTCCAGAAGAGTGCTGGTACCTGACTTGTAGTTGTTCCTTGTGGAGAAAATGACCATCTGCATTAGGTTAGCTGAAGAGATAGCATCCTTGTGGGTTCCTACATCAGGTGCAAGCCAGTTGATATTAAAATCACCAAGGAGGAGGATCTCAGATCTGGGAGGTTGGGATCTTACAAAGTCCAGGACCGCACAGAGACCAATCCCTTGGTCTTTTGGTGGGATGTAGACTGAGACTACAGTGAGCACTTCATTTTGGGCCCCAAGGAGTAGTTAGATAGGTAGGAATTGCACAGAAAAGTCAGAGAGGGTAGTGGAGACAAGGTGACAGGTGATGTTGTCTTTGATGTGAATTGCATCCCCCACCTTTTTGTCCTCCTATCAAGTCTGAAAATGTTATAGCCTAGTAGCGTGATAGCATGGTCAGGAGTATTGGGTGTCAGCCAGGTTTCAACAACAGTAAGGATATCAGGGTTATCATGGTCAGCAAAGATTTGAAGGGCAGCAAGCTTTGGGAGGAGGATGCAAATGTTGAGGGTGGCAACGATGAGACCCCCATCTTATTTCCCAATTCTGGCTGGGCTGGAGGTAACCAGACCAGGGTTCGGGCGAACACTCCCTGACATCAGTAGGAGGAGGAGCAAGAGTTTTAGTGCAATCTGTCATCGTTCATAATCTGTGTGGTTTTGTCTCCGTATATTGCAAGACCGAATATAGCGTAAGTGCCATATGTCCCAGTGCAGAGCAATGGATAGCAGCGGGGGTCAGTTGTTCAGGTTCTATTCTCATGTGTATCAGCGTACGGCCAGACCTTAATAGGGGGTGCCCCAATGGAGGGCAAGGTTCATGGGCCAGGGTTCCAGGTTGGTGGTAGGAGATGAGTAGAAGGTAGATGTAGGGTGGAGAGGGGTGGCAGGCAACAGGGAGGTAGCTGAGGGGAGGAAGGAAAGAGAGAGTAAGAAGAGGCAGGAGCAGGTGGTTGAGGAGAGGCATGGTCTGTGGGAGTACTAAGAAAAAAAGAGAAAAAACAGTTGGGTTTAGCAGTGGAGAAGACTGATGGATTGGACTAGGTAAGTGTGCGTAGAACTGGGCCCTCTAGTGGCCAAAAGATATAATCTGCTAATGGAAGGGGACTTCAAATTTCCAGGAGCTGAAGCCAGTCAGGGAGAGATGGAGTGCTGAATCTGCCTATAGTAGACCCGATTTCAGGCACCATCCACCAACTGAGTTCATGGCTAGCAAGCTGGACTGGAGCTGCTTTCCTGAAGCGTACCTGGAATCTTGCTCTTGAGGGCAGGCTGGGGAGCACCCTGCAGCCAGCTGTGCTCAGCACCAGACCACTAGTGCAGAAGATGGAGTCCCCCTCAGGGAATCCTGGAATCTTGCTCTTGAGGGCAGGCTGGGGAGCACCCTGCGGTTATCATGGTGCAGTCAGTCCTGGACATTGTGGCCATCACAGAAACCTGGTGAAATGATAACCATGACTTGGTAATGGCCATGTCTGGCTACAACATATTCAGAAGAGACAGGGCAGGATGGAAGGGAGGAGGAGTGGCACTGTATGTGAAAAATGACATAAGGGCCACAGAGATCCAGGTTGAACAAAATGGGGGAGAGATACTGTGGGTTAAGCTGGAAAGGAAAATGGGGCCAGCCATCTGCACAGGTGTGTTCTATAGTCCACCAGCTGAGGAGAAAGAAACAGATAGGGAGCTGATGCTAGCCATCCAAAAGATGGCAGACAAGGGTGAGGTAGTGCTGGTTGGAGACCTCAATATTCCAGACGTGGATTGCAGCATCCCAGCATCAGCATCAACTATGAGCAGATTTATCCTGGACACCCTTCAAGGGTGCCTTCCTAAAGCAACCGGTCATGGAACCAACTCGGCAAAAGGCAATACTGGACCTTGTGCTCACAAACAGGGACAGTGTGATGGGGGTAACAGTGGGGGAGCACCTGGGGAACAGTGATCACCAGTCATTGCGGTTTGAAATCACAGAAGGAGCACAACCAAACCACACAAAAACATGTATCCTGGATTTTAGGAGAGCAGACTTTGGGAAAATGGGGAGATGCTTGAAAGAGACATTAAGGGGAATGGGGCATGAATCAAGGGTTGAGGAACAGTGGGCAGTATTTAAAATGGGGATTACAAGAGCAACAGAATTATGCATTAAGCAGGTTAGCAAGGGGAAAAGGAAGAGGAGGCCATTATGGTTTTCCAAGGAGGTAGCAGAGAAAGTGAAAGCCAAAAAGATTGCATTCAGGCAATACAAAAAGACACAGGCAGAAGGGTATAGGGAGAAGTACCAGGAGAAGCAAAGGGAGGCAGGGAGGTCAGTAAGGGAAGCCAAAGCTCAGACAGAAGAACACATTGCAATCTCAGTGGGTAGAGGGGGAAAAACCTTTTACAGGTATATAAGTGAAAAAAGAAAGGCAAAGGGAGGATAATGAGACTGAAGGGGGAGGATGGGGGCCTCATGGAGGATGACAACAGTAAAGTTGACATATTGAACAGGTATTTTTGCTCAGTTTTTACTGAGGAAAAGGAAGGTAATGGGTCTGAAGTGAGAACAAGGAGTGGGAATGGTGCAGAAATGGACACAAGTCCCTTTACATGAGAAAGGGTCCTGAAGGAACTGGAAGTAATAAGAGTTGATAAAGCAATGGGGCCAGATGGGGTGCACCCCAAGGTCCTTAAAGAACTAAGAGAGGTGGTGGCTGAACCTCCGGCAATCCTGTTTAGCTGATCACTGGAAACAGGGGAAGTACCCAAAGACTGGAGGACAGCAGATGTAGTCCCCTTATACAAAAGTGGGAACAAAGAGGAAGCGGGGAACTACAGACCAGTCAGCCTCACCTTGGTAGTAGGGAAGATCATGGAAGTACTACTGAAGGAGAGATTGGTGGAACATCTGGTTATCAATGGACTACAGGACCCAAACCAGCATGGCTTCACCAGGGGGAGGTCATGTCTGACCAACCTTGTTGAATTTTTCGACTGGGTGACTAGGGAGGTAGATCAGGGGAGGGCAGTGGACATGGCCTATCTGGACTTCAGCAAGGTCTTTGACATGGTGCCACATAGAAGACTATTACACAAACTGGGGAATTTGGGTGTGGGCAGGACAGTAGTGTGGTGGGTAGGTAACTGGCTGGGTGGCAGGACACAGAGGGTAGTGGTAAATTTTCTGTCACTCCACAGAGGGAAGAGTGACCAGTGTGGTACCACAGGGATCAGTGCTGGGACCGGTCCTATTCAACATCTTCATCAGTGACATTGTGCAGGACCTGGAAGGCAGAATTTTCCTGTTCACTGATGACACAAAGATCTGTAACAGAGTAGACACACCAGAGGGTGTAGACAGAAGGAGAAGGGACCTGCAGAAACTTGAAGAATGGTTAGAGGTTTGGCAGTTGAAATTCAATGCAAAGAAGTGCAAGATAATGCATATGGGGCACAAAAACCCTGGCACAATATATCAGTTGGGGGGTGAGGATATAGCATGCACCAAGCAGGAAAGAGATCTTGGGGTTATCATCCCTGATGACCTCAAGGTAGGGAAACAGTGTGACAGGGTAGCAGATAAAGCAAATAGGATGCTGGGATGCATAGGCAGGGGCATCACCAGCAGGAAAAAGGAGGTCATAATTCCACTATACAAGACACTAGTGAGGCCCCATCTGGAGTACAGTGTACAGTTCTGGAGACCTTACTTATGTAAGGACATAGACAGGGTAGAGAAGGTTCAGAGGAGGGCAACAAAGATGGTATATGGATTGCATCACAAGTCCTATGAGGACAGGTTGAAGGAATTGAATGTGTACTCCCTGGAGGAGAGGAGGGATAGAGGGGATATGATAGAGACATACAAGTATCTTACAGGGAGGAACAGGGTACAGGAATACACTATTTTTAAGCAAAAAAGATGTTCCAGGACTAGAGGGCATGGGATGAAGTTGGAGGGAGGATGATTCAGAGGAAACGTGAGGAAGAATTTCTTCACAGAACAGGTGGTGGACAAATGAAAAACCCTGCCAGAGGAAGTGGTGGGGGCTGAAACAATCACGGGATTTAAGAATGCATGGGATAGACACAAAGGAATTCTGGAGGTCAGGGTTAAGGGGCAACAGACTTCTAGGAAAACATAAAGTGAACTTACAAGCTCAAATGGGCAGACTGGGTGGGCCATAGGCCCTTATCTGCTGACACTGTCTATGTATCTATGTATCTAAGTTTGCCAAAGTCATGAAGTGCTGACTTTGGAAAGTTTTCTGCAATGAAGTGGCACATTTTTAAAGTCATGTAAATTTGTTAGCGAATGTGCCACTTCCCTATAACTTCCCCTGAAAAAAAGGACACTTCACCAGGAGTTTCTTAGTGAAGTGGGCATTTCATGATGTTTTTTTCACAAAGGCAAATTCTGCATCTTCACCAGAACTTTGCCTGCAAAATAAAATTTTGCAACATCTCTAATAAACATAGAACTGGTACATGAGACACCACATCCAGAGAGTTTACTGTAATATACAATATATCATGATGTTATTAGCATACAAATAAAAGGACGTCCTCCCAGGTGGTACAGCAAAATGGCAAGAGGCTGCATATGGCCCGCCTCCTCCTCATTAGTTCTCAAACTTAGTCTCCCTGGGGTTGTTATGCATCCTGTAATTAACTGTCTTAAACTGCTCTAGCACTTGAATGTTAGCCTAACTGTTCCTTGTAACAATCTGATCTTTATACTCTGTAACAATCGTTGTAATGCTTGTCTGTACCTAATCTAAGTGACGTGGAACCTTTGTAAAGGAGTCTTCGACTCAAAGGTATCTTTCCGAAACCTGTAATAAATAAAAATAAATAGTGTAAATTTTAAATAATTGTCAAATAGTGGAACTTTAGGGGATCCCCTCAATTAGAGCAAAATGGGAAGAGCTGACACCCCCCCAGAGAGACCCAGAAGGATCTAGGGTTAAGGTAGGATTTAAGTCATGCCAAGGCAGTGCCTGACACATGAACCAGGGTACCAAACTTATAAAGCAGTAGCCAATAATTAACACTGTCAAATGCTAAAGAAAGGTCCAACACAAGTAAAACAGCCAGGAGTCATTGTCAGTGGCCATCAATAGGCCATTTGTGACCCTAACAAGTGCCACCTCAGTGCTAACCTGTGCCTGAGACCCAGAATGAAAATCATCCAATACACCATTTGCTTCTATATACTGTAAATCACAACCTGGTAGGCTACCACATGCTTCAGTAGATTGGAAGCAAACAGTAAACTGAAAAATGAGTCTACAATTGTTGAACTCATTATGATCAAGTTTAGCTTTATCAGTGTAGGAATAGACTGCAATTTGGGGCACGAAGAAGATCTTGTCCATATTTTAGCAGTATACCCAAAATTCAAGGCCCAAAGAGAACTCTTCAGGTTCCTTCCTAAATCCAGATTATCCTGCAATACAATTGTGGTCAAGAAAATTAATTCTGCTGTTCTGAAAAAGATTAAAAATGTGACAGATTTTTCAAGGCCATTAACAAAGAGTTTAAATTGATAAAATGCTATAGGTCTTAGTAGCCCATAGGGTCTCACGCCGGCCTGTAATGTGTCTTCACTTCATTCCTGTTTAAAGTGCTTTGAGGAACTTTTCCTCTCTTTTTCAACCCTTATATCTCTTTATTATTTTAGTTTTTTTGTTTTGGGTATGGCTAGCAGTGGTTTGAACGTTATGTTATGTTGTGTTACGTTTTATGTTATGTTACGTTACGTTACGTTACGTTACGTTATGTTATCTATTCTCCCTCTTTTGGCTTGTTAGCCTTTAGAGATTATGGGACTCTGCCCCAGGTAGGGATGTAAGTAACTGGGTCCCAACCACTTGGTAATGGGATTAGCCTATTTATATACTGCATTAACTAAACTTCCTCAGTCCTCTTTGTTGTTGTACCTGATTTATTATATATGTAAAGTTTAAAACTCTGTTGCTGCTACTTATTTGCTAGTGTTGAGATGAACCTTTTATGGGCATTTGTATGCTCCCTGACTCTATAGCCTTTAGAGATTATGAAACCCTGCCCCAGAAATGGGTATAGGTAACTAGGCCTGGACCACCCTTTAATGGGATTAGCATGTTTACATTCTGCATAATGCAGAATCAGTTAAGATTCTCCATCTCACACTGATTTTGTGTGCATATTTTTATTACATATGTGTAGCTCAAAAACTGTATCTGTTATTAATGATAGAGGTTCACTTCTGTGGAGAATGGGAGTGCTAAAGCCCAAGGATCAATGTGGGGGAATAGCTCCTCCCACATCCCAAATAAAGGCCAGCCTCCTACGGCAGTTCCCCGCTTAGCACATTGCGAAGCCTCTCCCCCTTTGCTAGTGCTGGGCTCCTGTGTGGCTTGTGGGCTGTGCCTCCCTCCCTTTTATCCAACGCTCACCCTCTGCCCCTCCTCTGTTCCTTGGAGTGTATTCGTTCCTTCCCTCCCTCTCGTTTGTCCTCTATCCTGCTGTTGTGTTCCTCTGCCCCCCCCGGCTCCCGGTGTCCCCATTGTTTGGGTTGTGGTCTGCCTCTTTTTCCCTCTAGCTCCCATTCCCTGTGGTTATGCTGTTCTTACTGTCCTACCTCATCACCATGTGTCTCCCGTCCATCCCTCATTTGTTATTTTCTTTTGGCCTTTCCCCATCCTGGCTTGTTGCCATCCGATGCTGCCCCTTCACTTCCAGGGTCTGCATCCTCTCAGTGCTGCCTCCGGGCTTTCCCTCCACCTCTCTGAACTTCCACCGAGTGTATGAGCAGTCAGTTCCATGGCATGTGTCCACTGCAGCCCGTGTACCATCCTCTATTCCCCGCCACATTGAAATGATTTCCGATTCTGGTAAGTGATGCCAAGAGCTGTGGCAGCTTGCGTTAACCACATCTAACTCTCATCTCATGTTCTATCACTCTGTCTCGCCCCATACCTCCCTGTCCTTGCACTGCTACTGCTGTCTGGCTCCTGTCTCCCCTCCTTGCTTCATTCCAAGCTGTCCAACCTCAGTGAGTTGCTTCGGTACTCCGTTTACATCGGTGATTGACTGCCGCTATATTTGGGTGCAGTTCCCATAGGCTTTTATTTGCTTTTCTGAAGTGTAACCTGGCTATTTAGTTGTGTGTTCAGTGACAGGAAGCAGTCCCATGGATGGCGATTTTTACCGGGGGTATTGTAAGGTTTCCCTCTGCACCTCAGCTCCCCAGAGAGCCAACTCCAGCGGCTTTTCTCCTTTGTCTATCTCTGTTCCGTGGATTACTGATGCATTTTGCTGTTGGCCCTGTATCTTATTATCATTTTACTTTCCCTGGATTGCAGCGCTCGAGTTAGGATATACCAGTGGAATGGCTTGGCCTTCATTTGTATGCTCCCCTGCCTCCACCCTTCTAAATACATATAATATAAAAAAAAAGTCTCTTCATCTGTCCCTTGGCTCTGCTTGTCTGACCCTGCTGTCTCCTTTCCAGACCTGTTCCCCCTTCCCTGCTGCTTTATTTCCCCCTTCCCGTCCCTCGTTCTTGCCTTTGTCCCATGCTCCCCATTGATTACTTATGGGCTTCTCACTCCTCGCACCAGCATTCCGTCTCCATTTCCAAGCCCCTTCTACCATTGCAATCCTGTACAACCTCTGCCCTAGTCTGGCACCAGCACTTCCTCAGTGTTTTTTCCCCCTTGGCCAGCTATTTCAATCAACCGTTCCTAACAGTTTCTGCTTGGCACTCCCGTTATTTCCACAGCAGGGGACTGGGATGTCACTGTGGGGCATTGTGGCTCCAGTTAGCAGGAGCATGCCTTATGTCAGCTGCCTTCTTACTTACATGGCTTCAGCAAACCTTGCATATCTCATTACCTTCACAACCTACCTTGCTTTAGACATCCACTGCATTCCATTACTGTGCTGCATGCTCCTCACTGGATTACCCTATCTCCGCTTTCTTGGCACTTCTGGTACTCTTCCTCCTCCCATTCTCTAATGTCTTACTTACTACCATCCTCTTCATCCTGTTTCTTTTGTTTGCCTACCTTTTACAGTGCAGCTGTCAGCTGCCCTTTCCTTGCTCAGCCCATACCAGCAGTTTGACAGCCTCATCCCTAACTCAGCCTACTGAGTCATAGCAGTGCAGGTAGGCTTCTCCTATCTATCAGGGATGGGAGCCTGTTTCCTCTGCCTCCAGTCTCAACCAGTTTATGCCCAGCCAACTTCTGACAGTCTCCATCCCTAACTCTGCCTGGTATGGCATCGAGGGAAGGTTAGCTCGCTCTGACTACCAGAGATGGAAGCCTATGTCTTCAATCTACAGTTTCAACCAACTACATTCTCTACCTGATGCCCAGTTACCATATTCCCTTTGGAAATGGGACCACTACACTTCTTTGGCTACAATCTCTTACCTCACCCAACTACATCCTATAACTTCATGGAATTGATGTGCTTCTCCCCACCTTTTGTCTCCTCACGTTCTGGATTTCGACCCCACCAATTTGTTCAGTTTACATCTCCACTCAGTCCATCAGACTCCTGGGCCTCTTGCTGCATGCATCATTGTTGTGGCTTGCCTCGCGGCTCAACCTCCTCCAATCTCCAGACCTTCAACTCCATACTGCCATCTCCTCCCTCATTGCTACTCTGGATGATTCTGTTTTCCTATTGCCTTTTTCACAGACATGTTTGCCTGCTTTCCCCCTTGCTTCCTGCTGGATATGTGCCATTTGCTCATCATCAAAGATGACTGCCTGAGGCCTTCTACAGTTTTCCCCTTATGCTGCCTTTGTCCCATCCAGAGGTCTTCCATCAGCAATTCCTGTGCAATTCTCAAGCAGCAATACCAGCTCACCATCTGCTTCAGTGGTGAGAATCCATTCCCCATCACTACTGTACCTTTGCCATCAGCAATTTATGTCTGCCATTTCCTTCGGATGTGGGAACCTCATACCCCATCACTGCAATGCCTTTTGCTATCAACATGTTACATTCGCCATCTTCTTTAGAGGTTGGAACCTTGTGCCTTGACTTCGCAGCACCTTGTACCTGGATTCACTTCTTGGTCATACCTTGATCCACCACCCAAGGCCTGATGCAGCTTTCCTGCATTTTATTCTGGTATGCTGGGGTGCTTGCCCCCAGTTCTGTACCTTACTTGCACTTGCCAATGTCAGTACTGCCTGGCCTCTGCTGTCTTCTTCTCAAGCTCTATTCTTCAGTCAGTGGTCTTCTGCTTTGGACTTCTCCCTTCATCCTTGGACTGCTGTCTTCCTCCTTGCTGCCCTGGTGGGTTTGGGCTCCTGCACGTTTGCGGTGTCTCTTTTTGGGCATTCTTACAACTATCAACATCCAGCATCCCTGCCTGATCAACTACTCCTAACTGTTCATCCATCTCATACTGCTACCTTGGCCATCGTAACAGCTCCCATTCTTCTCACCTATGGAAACCTTCTTTCAGTGACATCCCTTAAACAGCATCCCTTATAGACCCTTAAGTCACAATATGTGGGTTTAACACTTGCAAAAAATCCAAAGACTGTAAATATCAAAACTGGCTGTAAGTTAAACACATAATGGTTTCTTCCAATGCCAGTTTTACAGAAGGGCTTAAATTCTGCATAGAGCTTAACTCAGACATTAAGTCAACAATAATATACTGGATGTTTATACTGGATGTTCCCAGCAAACAAAATGTGAAGAAGTCTCACATTTCTCAAGTGAACAATCACTGTTTGATGTCATTATTTTTGCAGAGCTAATAAAGCAGAAACTACTTTAAATAATTGAATTTAATAACGTTAATTGCGTAAGCTTAATGTCCACCCTCCTTCTGCATAAGGTCTGTATAACAAGATGAACTACAAGAATTTAGTTTTCCATTATATTCTTTCCCAGATGAAGCCACACTTGGCAGTGCAACTCCAATTCAGAAGTACTGAAATTGCACTCATGTTTACGTATGTGGGCCTTCACTGTCCTACATTTACCGTATATATACTATATATTTATTTCATTTCAAAGAGTGACACCCATGCAGCAGTTCCAATTTTTAATTTTTTCTTTTCTTTTAATATGTATATTCATGGTTCTTTTTGACGTTTATTTTTCAGCAAAACTTTATATTCACACTATGTATATTTATATGTCATTATAATGGTCTTTTTTGGCAGCTTAAGAAACATAACTGAACTTAACTATCCCAAAATATACAGTGATGTTTTAGAGTGAATATTCATATTGATCATTAATGCTCAATAAACAGTAAGCTGTTTTTGAAGCACTGTAGACAGTATTCATGAAATAATGGAGGACCTGGAGAAGCATCAGAGGCAGTGAAACATCTGGTACCTGGGATTCAATGCCAAACTATTTAAGGTCATGCATGTCGGAATATGAATCCTGGCATAAAGTACAGGTTGAGGGTGACAGTTACTGTGACAGAGAAGGAAAAGGACATAAAGGTGATGAAATATAACATCCTTAAATCATCAACACAATGTGTTAAGGTAATAGGGAAGGTAAACAGGAAGCTGGGGTGCATTGGTAGAGGGTTCAGTAGCAGAAAGAAATAGGTAATCTTACCCCTATAAGTCCCTTGTGAAACTACATCTGTTTGTTGTGTAGAACTCTAGAACCTCATCAGAAAAGGACATCACCAAGCTAAAGACAGTGTAGAGGAGTGTGACTAAAATGTTAGTGGGGCAACAGGGGAAGGCATATGAATTAACATTGGAGAGCTTCTACATGTATTTATCAAAGGCCAGAAAGGAAGGAAGGAGGGGGCATGATTGAAACTTTCAAATAATTGCAGGGTATTCAGGACTAATGAGTGCTATAGAAACACAGACACTAGGGCAATAGTAAGAAGATGATAGAAGGGCAAAAAGGACACTTACAGCTATATACAAATCAATGAGACTGACGCCTTTCTCATCCCCACTCACCCTGCTTCATCTGACTCTTGTAGACACTTGTTGACTCTCACAGAGGCAGGACAAGAGAGCAGGAGGGTAGGTAGGTAGGAGAGAATTTGTCACGTTTGCCTGTCATTAGGGGACAGAAATGCAGACTGTGTGATGTCCTGCATGCAGCAAAATGTAATAGTGAGATGGCAGTAGCTGAAATGTAGTAGAACAGAGAAATATTTTTTTTTCAGAAAGAGAATAAAATGTGAAAAATGAGAGAAAAGCAATAGAGTTGATGATAGGGGGTTGAAAGATGATGGTGTGTCATAGGTAGCGCTGTGTGGTACACAGTGTGTCATAATGCTGGTTCCATATGTTTTTTATGTGCTTCAGATCAATGGGATAGCCATTTAATTGGGACAAAAAAAACACCAGGGTGTTCCTTTTAAGTAGCCTTTACAGTACTACTTCACAAAGAGGCGACTGGAGGGGTGGAACAAGCTACCCGTGAGACTGGTCAGTGCAAAAATGATGGAGAGCTTTATGAGGGGGTGGGATAGGCTCAAGGGTGTGGTCGAGCGATTAGGGAGGGCAAGAGAGTGAGCAGGTAGATCACGATTTCCCTAAGGGGCATGTACAACCTAATCGAATAGACTGCTTAGATTACAAGTCCTTTTTCTGTGGCAGTTTTTTATGTTTCTATGTTTCTGTGAAAACCAATCATAGGCCCAATTTTCTAATTAACACTTCAACATGTTATTTCCCTGTACAAAGAGGATGAAGCCAGTGCCCAACTGACAAAGAATTGGCAGGCTTCAATAATTTTGGTCAATAACTGGAACCTAATATCATTGTCTTGGTTCTGGATACATTTAGAAACAATTTAGAGTGATATTGAAAAGTCCGTAAATTATCAAACCTTTTTGTAAGAACAGTTGGACCATGTGGAGTAAAACTTCAGAGACATAGAAGACGATGTCATCTCCAGAGCATTATATTCTAGGCCTCTGGGAACACCTCCAAAAGTGTCAAGATACAGTAAAGACAAAACAAACCCTAATCCTGAGCCCTGTGTGACCTCTTCAGTGGCAGTAAGAATTTTAGATTCAATCTCACTAATACAGTTTTCTGAATTCCTGAGAAAAGTTAACTAGTAAACCACATAATCACCTCTAGTTCTAGATTTCAGCTAAAGTGTTTTTTTTTTTAAGTAACAGTCCATGATTTACCATGTCAAAAGCCTTGGAAAAGTCAACAAAGACTGCCGCAGTAAATGTTCCACAATCTGTGACTATGTAGACATTGTACAACACCCTGCACATTGTGCAATAGTACTATGTTTTGTCCTAAACCATGACCAGCACCAATTCAATAAATTGTGAAAAATGTAAATACTTTTTAATTTGCTTGCGGATAAGATGTTCTAACATCTTTGAAACTGTAGGCAAACGTAATATTGTTTGATAGTTATTTACCAAATTTGTATCTCTGCCCACTGAAAATAGGTATGACTCTTGCAGATTTCAAAGGGTTTGTGTACCAGGCTGCCGGAGAAGGACAATTAAATAACAACATCAGGAGCTTATACATTTGAAACACCCAAAACTTTAAGAGGCATGTATCTATGCTGTCTCAGACACCACTCCTAGAGATATTGAGATTAAACACATCTCTAGAGCTTCATTAGGTAAATACAGATTATAGGTAAGATTTATTGGAATGCAGATTTATTTGAAGCATTAGAGAATTTTTCATCAAAGAATTAGAAAGCAACTGCAGAAGAAGATGACAAAATAAAAATATTGGGGTAGGCTAGCTGCAGAATGTAGTCAATGAGCAAACTTGACTTAATAAAATGCCCATTACAAGATGATGACTGTACTAACTTCAGTCATATTAACTCCATCTGGGTTTAGCATTGAAGGAAAACTATACCCTCATATATTGTATTTGTTTCCATGACAACTGACAACTCTTTTGTGTGGCTCTTAGGGATATATGTGATTGCTTTAGCTTATTTTCACTGTTCATACTAGCCCCTGTAGCTATCCTGCGGGGGGCTCCATTTTCTGGTTGTTGAAGTCGCATTATCCCTGACAGCCTCATTAGCATAGGAGAACATGATGTGTCAGCACACTTTAGACTTCCACAGTATGCCTGCCTGCTTAATTAGAGTTTAACAGAACAAACTGCAGCAAGGTGTCAGACATCTCGTTTAACTTCTGTTAACAGTGCAAACTGTCTGAATTGTAATGCTGGGTTTTTCCTTTTAAACTGCATTCAATTTGTGTGCTTCCAGAGAGTTTTTGTGTGTGGATATTATACTTTCTGCATAGGGATACATGGTATAAATGATTGTTGTGACATCATGTTCCCATATGCTAAAACAGCCCTTATGGACAATGAGATTTCAACTACCATAAAATGGAGACCCCAAGGATAGATACAGGAGACCAATATCCATCCACTCCCTCTATTGCCTCCTCCAAGGCTTCACTGCTCCCTCCTGCAATTGCACCTGAGCTCTCCTCCCAACTCTTGTACTCTACCTTCTACCACTCCCCCTTTAGTCCAGTACCCCAACCACTGCCTCCAAGGTTAACTCCTCCTCGTCATTCTCTGCCAACTCCTCTCCCCTCCCTTACCACTGCTTGTTCCTTATGGTTCTTCTGCCTACATGGTTCGGTCTTGTTGTCTGATAAATATACTGCACCCAGGTATAAATACTTTATTTCTGCTGTTGTTTTGCTTGTATATTTATATTGATTGATATCTTTATTTATATATGTGTACATTTGTGCATGTGTGTTTGTACAATCTGTTCTAATTTTGTACTGTAATTACTATGTATGTATCTCCCACTGCTCCCCTGGACACATCTGGAAATGAGCTGTTCTCAGCTCGGTATGTCTTTCTTGGTAAAATGTTTCAAATAAATCAATATGAACCACGAGAACAAGCTAAAGAAAACATGTACAATATATCCCCAACAGATACAGAAAAGAGCTGTCTGTTGACATGGAAAAAAATAAAGTTTATAAGATATGAGGGTGTAGTTTTCCATTAATTTGAGCAGGGCCAGAAGCATAACTCTTTCATTTGTTTATATTCATCCAATATTGCCTGGATTCACTGGATGGAGCTAAATCAGAAGATCGGTAATAAGACTTCTTAGCTAAGAATTTGAACATATTTATTTTGTGCCACTTTTTACTGTATCCAGTCAACTGGATTATTTGTTTGAGACACCACTCAGCAGCCCTTGCCGGAATAAGGGCCTCAGGACTTGGATTGCTTCTCAGGTACTTCTGCCGAGCTTTTTCTGGGAGCCAGCATGCCAGGGCGATTACGATTGGTGTGGCGCTGACTCAGGGGGACAGTGATTGGTCCGCCCGCTCGCCATCTTCGTTCCAATTGGTGCACCCTCCCCATAGGCTTTTACAGCATTCCCTGCACTGACTCTGTGCTGCTGCTGCTAAGTTCTGAAATGAATTTTGTCTTTAAATCTCAACTGCCAGTGTTGCTATGTTAAGGCTAATAAGTTTGTACTGTGTTTCCATAGTTTAGCCCTTTGCATAACTTTAGCTTGATTACTGCATATAGTGTTACAAGGGTGAATGTAGGCTGTGATTCCCCCACCTGCATTATTGTTTTGATGCTATTGTAACCATTCCCTCTATTTTTTTTTTCTCCCTCCCTACTACTGGCGCTCACCACATACACCCCCACCCTTCTGTACTAATTTACTTGCCGTGCTTACAGCTGCTGCTTTCCTCTCTTCCCGAGACAGCCCCCCCATCTAGCTTCCATTTGTCCTGCCCTATTCTGCCATTTACCTTGGTCCTACCTACCCTGCCTCTCTAATCATTTTCTTTGTCCCGCCACCATCACCCCCACCCTCCACTGACTATCTGCCACCAGCTTCCCCGTCCCTGAATTCCTGTCCTGCCCATATACTTATTTGGCTCTTTCTATTCTCTCTTAGGGTTTGCGCCTGAGCAGTGCACTGGATACAAGGTGGCCAGCAACAGTCACTCCTACGGCCGCCGCCTGACATCACTCAGCAGCCCTTGCCGGAATAAGTGCCTCAGGACTTGGATCGCTTCTCAGGTACTTCTGCCGAGCTTTTTTTGGGAGCCAGCACACTAGGGTGATCACGATTGGTGTGGTGCTGACTCAGGGGGACAGCGATTGGTCCGCCCGCTCACCAACTCCGTTCCAATTAGTGCGCCCTCCCCATAGACTTTTACAGCATTCCCTGCACTGACTCTGTGCTGCTGCTAAGTTCTGAACTGAATTTTTCTCCCACCCCCACCACCCCCTCCCAGGCCTCCTTTAAATACAGCTATGCTCCGCCTTCCCTAGTTCTTTTGTTGCACCATTGGCTTATTCTTGTCTGCTGCCACTCAAATATTGGTAGCTGAGTGGATCCTTGTGCAATCACCATCTCAGCATTTAGCCACCTATCTGATTTTGTTTTTTTCCTTTATCCCCTTCTGATCAAAATCTCACTTTGGGCTTAGAGAGTGTTGGTAGGAGGGTCTGTTACATGCACAGAAAAAGCACCATACCATTACTAATTTACAGACCTCACTCCTTGGCATCATGGCTTGCCTCACTGCTTTACTATTGTTCCTAGTATACAGCGTGCCTTACAATACAGTACACCGCGAAATATCACAATGTAATCCAGCCCTGGAATTCACTGTCTCAACACCCTATGTTGCAACGACCCGCTGTACAACCATTGTTTCATCAACCTTCCCCCTTCTGGCCTATACCCCCAGTTATGCCCCCTTCCCCTTACTACTGCCTTTACCTATGACTATGCGAGCACTCACAATGATCACTTTAAAATGTCACTTTAGTGGTACTCTCTCCTGTATCACACATCATGGGCGGTCCCAAAGGAAAAGAGCCGTCTCCATCCTTAAAGGCTCCTTAAAGAAAATGCTATTACTGCTCTTTCTCTGCTCAGGTAATGTGGAGCTAACCCCTGTCACCCCCCGCCGTGCAACTTACTTCGCCTACAGATTTTGCAGAGGCCTCAGGACTTAAGATGATGTTGATCAATATTCTAAGCCTGACCAAAAAATGTATACAATTGCAAGCATGGGCTGCACATACCAACCTGGACCTTATCATTATTATGGAGTCTTGGCTAAAAAAAGCTAATATCGACCAAAAAATCTCCCTTCAGGGATACAACCAATTTAGGGTGGACAGGGCTTCTAGAGGTGGGGGTATGGTCGTCTACACCAAATCCAAGTACTCAGTCACTAACATCAACTGCAAATCTTTAGCCAAGGAATTCGAGATTGTCTCAATGAAGCTTCATCTTCCCTCTTCAGAATGCATTACTGTCATAGGTGGTTATAGGCCTCCATCTGGAGGCGATGAAGTCCTTAATATACTGAAATCCCTATTCTTAGATGCAAAAACAGAAACAATATTTCTAGGGGATCTCAATATGAATTGGCTAACCCCAAAATCTCACTGCCTTAAATCCCTCTGCGACGAGCTAGGCCTAGTGCAATTAGTCAACAAACCTACAAGGAACAATGTCCTAAACACTGCCAACAGCTCCATTTTAGATGTGATATTAACCACTCACCCACATAAAATTTTGCATTCAGCTGTGTTCCATAATGATATGAGTGATCACGGAATTGTTGTTTGCATAAGATCTCATATTAAGGCCCGAACACAGCCTATCTTTATAACAAAACAGTCCTTTCACAAGTTTGTTGCAGCAATCTTCCTTTCTGACCTGGGCAGGATCAGTTGACAAGACCTTTACCTAGCCAAAGATGTCAACGAAGCAGTCTCCGTCCTTAATGTCAACCTTACTAGTTTGGTAAATAAGCATGCCCCCTTCATCAAAGTTAGGGTATGAAACAACTCTCACCCCTGGTTCACCCCAGATCTTAAGGCAGTTCTCACAACCCGGGACAAGCTCTGGGCGAAAGCAAGACATACCAAGAAGCTTTTGGATTGGCAGGCTTTCAGAACAGCCAGGAATACCTGCGTGAAAAGCATTCATTCTGCCAAAGCTAACTTCTACATCTCTACCCTTGAGCAAGTGCAAGGGAACCCACACAAAATATGGAGGGCGCTTAAATCTATAGAAGGGCAGCCTACTGCCCTTCCATTCCAGCAAAGATAGTCGCAAATGGCAGGGTAGTAGAAAACAAGTCCTTAATCCTCGAAGAACTTAACTCCCACTTTGTCACAGTTGGACTAGCTTTTGACTCTTCACCTTATGCTGGTACTGCGACGAGCCAACCAAGTCCCTCTCCAATATCTAGCACCACATCTTTCCCATTTCAACTGCGTGAGCTAAACTTTAAAGAAGCAGAAGATTCTCTTCTTAACTTAGATATCAAAAAAAGTGCAGGGGACGATGGCCTAGAACCCTTCTTCCTAAGGTTAGGATATGCCCATCTCGCTGCTCCCATTCTTCATATCTTCAGTCTCTCTAGTACATCTGCTACTGTGCTGTCCTGTTGGAAATCCGCACATATCCTCCCCCTGTTCAAATCTGGTGACCCTTGCGATGTGAGTAACTACAGGCCTATCTCCATCTTGCCTATCCTCTCTATAGTTTTTGGAAAACTGATCCACAATCAATTAAAAACTCACTTGGAAACTGTTTCTCTCATTAACCCAGCTCAATCTGGTTTCCGGGCAAATCACAGCACAATCTCTGCTTTAGCGAAAGTAACCAATGACTGGGTCTCTGCTATAGATGCTAAGAAGATAACTGAAGCAGTCTTCTTGGATCTTAGTAAAGCTTTTGATACTGTTGACCACAACCTGCTAGTCAATTATCTCACTAATTTGGGTGCCACGTACCAAACTACCCAGTGGTTCTCTAGTTACCGAACAGGGAGATCCCAGAAAGTAAAAGCAGATGGCTTTTTCTCTGCCTCTTCGCCAGTTGTCAGAGGAGTCCCCCAAGGCTCCATTCTAGGCCCTATCTTGTTTTCATTATATATTAATGACCTTGATTCCAATATATCTACATCCAATCTGCATTTCTTTGTGGATGACACTGTGCTGTATACCTCTGGCTCAACGTTATCCAAAGTTAAGGGGGTGCTTCAAGCAGACTTTGCCCAACTTGAACATAATCTAATAAAGGCAAAGCTTCTGCTTAATGCAAAGAAAACCAAAGCTATGATATTCTCTCATAGTACCGCTGCAGGTACCTCCCATACCCCGCCTAAAGACTTTATTGTTACCATGTTAAATGAACCATTGGAAGTCGTCTCCAAATTCAGATATCTCGGTATCTGGTTCGACAACAAGCTCTCTTTCAATGACCATATCAAGGACTTATCCAGAAGGCTCAAAGCTAGACTAGGTTTCTTCTTTAGAAATAGGCCCCTCTTCTCCCTCGAGACTTGAAATAGGCTAATTCAGGCTACTTTTCTTCCCCTTCTTGACTATGGCGATGTAATTTACTCCTTCACTACTCTCGCAAACCTAAGTAAACTGGACATCCTTTACCACTATGCGTTACGGTTTATTACCAACTCCCCTTACCGTTCGCACCACTGTGACCTATATGCAGCTGTTGGCTGGACATCTCTCACCACTAGATGCTTGCTCCATGCTGGTCTTTGGACCCTTAAGCTGCTCCTGCACGAATTACCGAGTTACCTATCATCTCTCATTTGTAATTCTCATAGTGCATACTCGCTCAGGAAATCTGACTTCATTCTGCTGGCCATACCTAGGACACGGACCTCCTTTGGTAAACGTGCTATTGCGCATGCCCTTCCCTCTATTTGGAACCAACTCCAAACTGTGCTGAAACTAACTATCACAGTTTCAATTAACTTCTACAAAGTGCTAAGTGCAGCAAGATAAAAAATATCTGCAACTGTTATTAAGCCCCTTCTCATCCCTATGTGTGCCATACACATTTAAGTGTAAGACATTTATCGCCCTTATGCATGCTAATTACTTATTGTTCACACTATCATTTAACCAAGACACTATTACATTCTCCTGCTTCTGACTTTCTAGCTGTTACCACTACTGCAAGCATCCCACTCCTGCTCCCCTTCCCCGTCCGATTCTTGGCTCTGTCTACGTATATATTACTCCTCTCACTCTTCCAAGCCTCAAATACCTTGTTTACCCTATATTCCCTGCCGATGCTCAATTTACTAAATTATGTGTATTGCAAACACCAGTTACCATGCCTTGTACTGTTAACATGCTATCTTGAAGTGTTCTCACTATGTACCATTTGTCTTCTCACCATCTATTGTCATCCAATGTTGCATCCTTTTATGTAATATCCTGCTTGTACTAAGAGTTCACATGAATACATGTTATACTATTGTTCTATCAAGTATTTTTATTTATGTATGTTCTTTGTCAGTGTACATGTCTCAGGACCTCCTTGTGAATGAGCTTGCTCAATGGAGTTTTCCTGCAATAAATTTGAACTTGAACTTGATGGGCCAGAATACATGTTTTCTTCTTGGTTTACATTATTTATTAAGAGTAGTACAGAACCAAAGAGAAGCATTATACTTTATTTTATGACTCATTAAGGCATATGCCTGTTGCATACTTGTAACAGTTTGACGCACTAAAGGAACAGGCACCATTAAGATCTGCAATCAAGTCCAGCCTCTCCCATTTAATAAGCTCTAGGACATTAATAAAATTATAAAAAGTCAAAACCCTTAAGCGACCTAAATTTTTTAAACTTTGATTTCACACAGACTTTAATCATTCTCTTGACAGAATAAATAATTGAAAGGTGGTTACTTGCATAATCTTGGAGTAGCCTTGCAAAGGTAAAAGTGATCAAAGAATTGGTAAAAATGAAATCACTTAAACATGAAGCAGGTGAAACCTCTGAATTGAGTCTAGTTGGATGCTAAATAAGCAGAACAGGGCCCATGCCAAGGGAGAGGCAGAAAATGCTAATTTACTAACATAGATTACTGTTACAGTTGCAGGAGTGTTCTCACTTACTGAACATCATTAAGGTATCAGAGCTGCTTACCTTTGGTTCGTGATTCTTATAAACAAAGAATGCCAAGATCAATAATGTTACTGTAAGAGTGGTCATTATGGCAGTATTAACATAGATATTTCCTATGTAGAGTAACAAAAAAAATATGTACCAGAAATCATCAATTTTGCAACTGGCATTTATGCACACTGTGCAGTCATGGTTTATTTATTTGTGTTTACTAATTTTTAGTCTCCTTTGTTCTCTCTCTCTCTCAGCAGTTACCATCTGTACTAGTCCAACTGGCCTCAGCACTAGAGATGGAAGAAGTTGGAAACCCTCACATCATAGATTATTTCACGAATTTTGCAGAATTCACAAAATTAATCTGCAAATCAAAGTCACACTTTGCCAGAAAGGCAAAATTTGTAAATCCGGAAATCTGCAAGACAAAGTTGTACTTTGCCTGACAGGTGGAATTCACGAATGCAGAAAAATGGCAACTTTGTCAAACTTTGCCTTGGAATAATAGTCCTAAGGCAAAGTTAGCAAGGATTCATGGGATAGGAGGTCACATGGGCTCTTTTTTGATGCAGAGGCTGACGTCAGTGCAGTGTGTGAAGGAGAGAACTGGGGCAGGATTTTCAAAGCATGGCACGGGGCTTGTGACAAGTCCAGGGCCATGGCACTTAGGTTCTGGTGGTGCATCAAACCCATTCACTGAAACTGCACCTGATGTTACAGTCTGGGGCTCAGTTGTGACAGTTTCCACTATTTACAGCAGCTTGTGCCAAATAGCTGGTGCAAGCTCCTTTAAAAAGGCCCTTGGGATTGCCACAAGCTAGTCCACAAAAAGTTTGTCTAACATGCGGCTATCGGTACATGTGATAGAAAATCCAAATTGCTGGCCAGGAGAATGTCTCAAGCCCCATGCACCATATGTTTGGTGACCTTGAGCTTCCAGCATTATTGCAATTTTGAAAATCCTGCCCCTGGAGTCAACTGTGTTCTAAGAGCTGAGACAAGAAAAACCTTTTAAAACCCCTCAAACTACAAAGTTTGTTGTCCAAAGTCACTCTATTAAGGGTGTGCTGTGCCTTGTGCCTGTGGATCATTGACCATTTAGTGACTGTTTGGTAATTTTCCTACTTTAATTAGTTCTTTCAGTTTCTGCATTACAGACAGTGCTGTAGTGTGCTTTGGGGAGGGGAGTTTCTGTAGCTCCAGTCCTGAAGCAGCAAAAGGCAGGCTTGCCTTATAAGTGTCTCTAATTGTATAACTGTTTTTATGTTGGCTTGTGCACAAGAACAAGCAATATCTTGTGGTAGCAGCACATTTCAGAGGTGTCAGTGTTGAGGCAAATGCAGGGGATGCTTTAGTGGGTGCGTCCCTCAGCTGCCAATCAGTGAACATGCTAGCGATGACAGAAAACTTCAAGGAGAGCCAAAAAGTTAAAAGAAATCTGCCACTGCAATCAGGTGCAGTTTCATTATTGCAGCAGCAGATGACATGACTACGGCCATGGGCATTACTGTGCACAGAAATGTGTATGGCCAGATTTATTAGCTACATGTTTGCTCAGTGTGCCTTTCCTGGTGAAACATTTCAATAAATAATGTAGCTGCAGAGCAGTTTTCCACAATGGTGGCTCCTACTGCCCACCACGCAGTCCTGCAAAGCTGCCATCAGGGGTGCCCAATCCCTGTGTCTTCATATATCCCCCCCCCATTAAATGTGGCACACTGGGAGCCAACCCCAGTGTGCTGAAACATGGCTGCTCCTGCCACCCTACCACACTCTCCTGAAAAGCTGAAATAGGGGTGCCCAGTCCCTGTGCTGGCATGTATCTCCCCCCCATTAATGTGGCACACTGGGAGCCCAGCCCAGTGTGCCAAAATGTTTTTTATTTTCCTTCAACACTGGGATGCCCCCTTCCAGTATTGGATGGGCCCCCTTCCCCCAAGCCCCTCTATATGATTTGCTGACATCAGGGTGCCCAATCCCCATTTCAGCATGCTCCCCACTATTGTGGCACACTGGGAGCCCATCCTAGTGTGCCCACCTTAATAAAAAAACAATTTTCCCTGTGAAAGAAGAAAACTATCCTTCAATGTTTTTTTTTGTTTGTACCTGTAAAAAAGGAAACGGTCCATCTTTGTTGTTGCTATCCCCCTCCCCCATCCCAATACTCCTTCTGCACACCCACCTCCCTGCACCCCCTCACTCCATACTTACCTC
The DNA here is from genome assembly GCA_016271365.2 of Neoceratodus forsteri. Lineage (NCBI taxonomy): Eukaryota > Metazoa > Chordata > Ceratodontiformes > Ceratodontidae > Neoceratodus > Neoceratodus forsteri. Next base: position 1,121,343,537 of record CM057455.1, on the reverse strand, counting down.
CGGAGCTTGGATGCTGTCGTCTTCTGTGGACCGGGACATGTCTGCACTCTGCAAAGCTGAACCGCAAAAATGAAGACTTGAAGGTAAGCTGTATAATAGGAGTCAATGGGGGGGGTCAACTTAGGTTGATATCTTAGCCATTTTTTGGAATTTTGGCCCCAAATTTTCAACATGGGGTTCTTGGGAGCCCACCTCATGAAGTGGCACTGTCATTTTGTTCCTCAGTCTTGAAAGGTGATTTCGCGGTCACAGTACTGAATCAGCTTTCAGGACCGATTAATGAAACAACAGTGCCAATGTTCACGGGGGAGGTCCCAAAAAGCTGATGTAGCAAATTAGGTGAAAAAATTTCAAACAATGACTGTGTTACTTGCGTGCATTACGCAGTTTCTACACACATTCGTAACTTCACCAGTTTTTAATATTTACACTCTAAATTTTCAACATTGCCATTTTTACACATCTCCTTATGAACAAGTAAGCTGACATTTTTCATATCCTTCCCAGAATGTGTTTCCACACCTGTGGCACAGAATGGCACAGTTGCTGTGGGAAATCAACTTTTGGGACAGATTAACACAATCACAGTGTCGCTGTTCATGACGGGAGGTCCAAAATGCCCATGTTGAAAATTTGGTGGAAAAATTCTAAAACACGATTGCATTACAGGTGTGCATTGTGCAGTTTCTATGCACACTCTTAACTTCACCAATTTTTCATATTTTCACTCCAGATTTTCAACATTGCCATTTCTTCACACCTCCTCAGGAACAGTACAGCTGTCATTTTTTTTACATCCTGCCCAAAATGTGTTTTTGCACCTGTGGCGCCGAATGGCACAGTCGCTGTGTGAAATCACCTTTCAGGATTGAATAACGAAATGGTAGTATCACTGTGCATGAGGTGGCTTCACAAAAAGCCCATGCTGAAAATTTGGAGTGAAAATACTAATAAACGCTGATGGCATTAGGGTTTCCAACCATAACGCCCCATCCTGTAGAGACTGACAGGCATTGGGGTTGTGGCTTAAGTTCATTGGCTGTAACATTCACGGTATTCCACCCCCCACCCTGCAGCCATTGACAGGCATCGAGGTGTGCCTTAGGGTCTTTGGCCCTAATGTTCACCCCATTCTCCTATACTGCACTAGTCTCAGCTTATTTCCTTATGGAATGGGGTGAACTTAAGGGACAGAGACCCCAAGGCACACCATGGCACCTGTTGCTGTCTGCAGGGTGGGGTGAGGTGGAATGGTGGAAGCATTATGGCCAATGACCCAAAGGCACACCGCCAACACCTTTCAGTCTCTGCGGGGGTGGGGTAGGGGTTGGTGTTACTTGAATATTTCACTGCCATTCCTATCATGCATTTCTCTATCTCCTGCACTACCAATTCCAATGCCAGCAAGCCAACATTTGGCATTGACAAATGTTTGTTTACTTAGTGGTTTGTATCTTTTTCCCCACGATTTCTGTGCACTGCTAGTTTAGTTGTGTAGAACAGTGATGTTTGCTTTGCTGAATTGTTTCTGAGTATCCTTAGTTCAATTGTTGTTTCTGTTGCTTAGAAGGTAGCTTTATTTTGTGTACATGTAGTGTCTTGTGTGTGTCTGAGTCTGACCCCTAGAAATCCCTGTTGTGTACCGTTTTTCATAAAAACACACAGAGACACACACACACACACACACACACACACACACACACAAATATATTCCTAGTGTTGTTTGACTAAAGTGTTGCATAGTGGTCACTTGTATGTGTGTGTCCCTTGTCTCAATAGTCCACTTGAGTATTGATTTGTGTTGAAACCAAAAAAAGGAAAAAAGTAGAAACATTTTTTTCTGGCATATTCGTTTCACTGTAAAGTTCTGTAAAGTCTTATGAGGGTGCCCCCCCCCAATTCCAGCCTTAAATGCCTCTAATGTATTGACTTGTTAACCCCCCCAAAAGGAAAAAAATAATATTTATGTTGTTCTTCTACTGTCTGTGTAAAATGTTTTAAGTGCTGTGCATGGTTCCCTATTCCCCAGTACCTTAAATAATCATCGTTGTGCAGTGTGTATGCTGCTGGTGATTTATTTATGTAAAAAGTTGGTAACAGAGAAAGGCACACTGAGCCAGGGCTCATTTCCAGGTGTGATCCGGAGAAAGGGAAAAACATGTTACAAGTACTGTATAATACAGTATGCAGAAATACAAGTGAAAAGTCAGCAAATTAAAAACAAGGGAGTTGGTACACTCTGAGGAAACAGGAAAAGTCATGGACAATCAAGGTAAATCACTATAGCAGCCATAGGTAAAGTAAGTAATCAAAAAAAATGTAGTGATGACATATTGAGCTGTAGTGGAAACAGGTGTACAAGCAGAAGCGGTAGGGGTGAAAATGCAGGCAACAAACTGCAGCAGATGCAGAAACATTTCTGCAGCAGGTGAGAGTGTGTAGTGATTCTAGTTTATGAGGAGCTTGAACTTCAACAGAGGGTGGATGTGCTTCCTGCCCTACCATGACACTTTATTTATGCCCTCCATGAACCACTGCTGGCACAGATGGACCAACACCACCACCACCACCACCACCCCCATTAACCACTTCCTTCTGCTTTTCCTCTTCCTCAACCCCATGGTTTGCCATGAGATGAGTCCTCTGACCTCCACTACCCATGTGGGAACTCTGCTTGCCCCAGAGAACATATTTATTGCAGAGGTTGCAAGTGACCACACTAACCCTAACCCAAATCCTACTGTCCCATAGGATAACACTGCAACTTTATCAAGGTATAACTCCACCAGCCTTTCGAGTTAAAGAACACTCTATACATCCAAAGAAGGGTCTCAATGTACACTACAATAGCAAAACATAATACCCCTTGAAACATTCATGGGGTGTGCACAACTCCACAAAATCACCTCCCAAATTGACCATGGTGCCAAATCCACAATGTAAGTCCAATAATTATCAAAAATGCACCAAATAACCAAATATGCACTTCCTCTTGGACTACAACCATACCAAGTTTCTGACAAATTTGACAAAATGTGAGAGAGGAATACTAAAAAAAACCAAAAGGAGTAGTTGGTGGGCGTCATTTGACCCAACTGTGTCTTTGTGTACCCTAAGGGGAAGTTTCGGGTGAAGTTTCCAATGAAAAATTTCCTATTAAATAGAAAATCTTCACAGAAAGTTCTTGTGGAGGCAAATTTGGTGACTTTGCCAGAACTTCACCAGCAAATTAAAACTTTGCAACATCTCTACTCATCAACTGACTTCTCCAGAGCTTATCTGTCTCTGAAGGTGTCCTCTTCCACAGGACATGGGGGGGACCCAGTTACTGGTATGGGGCCTGTAAGTGACCAGATGGTCACTGCACTGTGGTTAGAGATGTTCCTTCCATTTTCCTTCCATTTTCACTCTAACAGCCCACATGCATGCTATGACATGATGTGCATGCTCTGTCTCCATGGAGACACCCCAGGCATCTGGGCATTGGGACTCCCTCCACTGTTTGTGGTCCTGTGCAGCTACCACATAGATCATGCCAGGTGGTAGCCAACCCTTGGGACCTGACTCCCTTCCCACCAAGGGAGAAGAGCTGGCCTTAGGATGTTCAGTTCCTCCTGCCGCAGCCAGCCTCTGAGCTATCCAAAGCTGTTTCTGAAACTCGGTTGGCTGTGTGTCATATGGTAAGGCAACCAGTGTCTTGGGCCACCACACCACTGGGCTGGCTCAGTCACCATGTTATTAACTGCCATAAATTATGTTGATTATTGTACTAATGTGTGACTTTATTTATGCACTTCTATTTTGCTTTTAGCCTACTAAATTTCTGTCCTGAGTCTGCTACAGGTTATTGATCTTAACTGTGTGCAGTGCTTTTTTTGCTGATTATATTGAAACATAGAAACATAGAATTTGATGGCAGATAAGGACTGCTTGGGCCACCTAGTCTTCCCATTTACCTACCTAATGGATAAGCTGCAGATCCTAGTTAACCAACAGCCTACTTCCTCCTACCCCCCACTAGAAGTGCCTTATGTCTGTCCCATGCATTCTTGAATTCCCCCACTGTTTTTGACTCTACGACCTCCTCAGGAAGGCCGTCCCATGCATCTACAACCCTCTCTGTGAAGAAATACTTCCTCACATTACCTCTGAGCCATCCCCTCTATCTTCAAATTGTGCCCCCTTGTTCTTGCACATCTCTTTTTCTGAAAGATGCTACTCTCTTGGACTTTGTTGATTCCCTTGAGGTATTTGAAAGTTTCAATCATGCCCCTCCCCCTCCTTTCCTTGAGGCTATACATCTTAAGCTCCTTTAGTCTTTCTTCATATGTCTTCTGGTGCAGACCCTGCACCATTTTGGTTGCCCTCCTCTGGACAGCCTCCACCCTGTCTATGTCTTTGTGGAGATGGGGTCTTCAGAACTGTACACAGTACTCCAGATGTGGTCTTACCAACTGTCTATACAGAGGGCCAATAACTTCCTGTTTTCTACTGGTGATGCCTCTCCCTATGTGTCCCAGTATTACCCCAGCCCTTCTTACTGCCTTCTCACATTGCTGGCCCACCTTTAAGTCATCTGATATGACTACTCCCAGGTCCCTTTCCATTTTTGTTGTTGTTAGTATCTCACCCCCCATTGTGCACCCTTCCCGTGGGTTTTTGTTTCCTAGGATCATTAATTTGCACTTCTTTGCATTGAATCTAAGCTGCCATACATTTGACCATTCCTCCAACCTTGCCAAGTCCCTTTTCATCCTTTCCACCCCACCTTGCATATCAACCCTGTTGCAGATCTTTGTGTCATCTGCAAAGTGACATACTTTCCTTTCCAGTCCCTCTGCAACGCCACTTATAAAGACATTAAAAAGGACTGGCCCCAGTACTGAACCCTGTGGTACCCCACTAGTAACCCCCCCCCCCTTCACTGTGGACTTCATTTACTATTACCCACTGTGTCCTGTTGTCGAGCCAGTGTCTTACCCAGGCTACCAACCTGGGACCCACTCCCAGGTTGGCTAATTTGTTTATTAATCGTTTGTATATTCTAAAGTGCTCTGAATGTTAGAAGGACAATAAAGAAAAGAAAATACCAACCAACATTTCATTTTTATGCCTCTGACATGCCCAGTTATTCTACCCTATACTAAGAGCTCCTCAAGTCTAAACTGTGTCAGTGGTTAACAGAACCTTGACCCATTCTAGTTTGTTCTTTAATTTCTAACCCATTTCATCATGAGTTTGAATATGTTGGGCCTTGTTATATTATTATTAAGGGGTGGGGATGTAAAGTACTGCAATGATCCAGCTAGCTTATTAAAAAGTCACTTGCTTGATGAGCTATTGTAGATGTGGCTTTAGCTCACCTGGTAAAACAAGTATGTCTGGGTCCAAAGATCCCCAGTGTAAATCTCATCTCTGCTACAGAATTTGGTGTGGGCTTGCTATAGCAAAGAAGCACTGTGTTTACATTTTGCCCCTCCTGCAGACGAGAGGAGGACATAGGAGAAGCTACTTTAACAGTGGCATCAGACACTTTCAGATGGATTTCAGTGCACAAGGTAATGCTCTGTAATGTGCCCTGCATGTATACATTTGTAGTGTGCTACTGCTATTTTCCCCTCACTTTCTCATTCTGGTAATGACTTTCAAAGAATAACTATTAAAACTACACTTTGAACATGATTAAAATCTGCTTCTAAAATGTCTGGGTAGCATATATTAAATATCAGATCAACTTAGAGCTCCATATTTAATCATTAGATGATGAGTTGACCCATTATTAAAATATGTATCAGTATGAGTGTTGTTCTTCTCCACTGTGAAAGATAAAATGCCATCATCTTTTTTTAATCATGCTTATATTGGAAAATGATTGCATGCCATTTTTCTATAATGTATGATATATGAAACAGATTACTGGGAGGGATGTTTGCATCAAGTGATGGTAGAAACTTCACAAAATAACTTATTTTGTTACTAGAACTATGCCGAGGATAAAATGTGTGAACCTCAGTTTGTCAATTACAGGTGCAGCCACGTGCTTGGTCAGATAGTTTCAGGTATTTCCAGATATTTTTATTGAGATTCTCTCTGGTGGCCCTTTATTGGTACTGCCAGCAGGCAGGGAGTGTCTCTAGTGATAGCACAGAAATATCAGGAAATATCTGATCATGTCTTTCCCTGAAACTGTACCTTGAGCTCAATTATTCTTTGCTGCATATAAGAACATATGACTACAGAATATTTCTCTGTCACTGTATTTATAGTGTGGATAACTGGGGGAAATGGATTGTGAATTATAGTCACATTTTCAGCCATGTCCCAAGGCAAGAGGTTATCAATGTCAACCAGTTTATGACAATTACATATTACATCTCCTAATCATAACAGGTACAACCATATTTAGCAGAAAAGTAATTCCTTAAATCTCTTTCAAAATAAACAAGAGATTGCTGTTAACACAGGACTGGAACTACTGTAGCAGAGATAATGGTTTGTCACCTAAACTGAGTGGATGCATTTTTTTAACCTTTGGTCATGGGAGGAAATGCTACTAGCAGATATATAATAACCAACCAGAAACACAGCAATGCAAGCCCCAGTGATCCCAGACTGGCTCGAACCTCAACCTGCAACCCTAGCAACAACAACAATCCCAACCCCAATGATCCAGTCCTGACTTAAGCACATCACTAGAAACCCCAGCAACTGTAGTGCTTCTTCCAGGCTCCATCACAACAATCCAACTGTAACAGAGCTGGGCTCAAGTTGTTAGGGGTCAAAAATAACAGGGTACTGTACCCATGTCCTGCAGCACAAGAAGTGTTGTTGGTCATGGCTGCAGACTGAAGGAAGCAATGCTAGTATCTGTGGCAGTAAAAAGGCATTATGGCTGCATTCCACTGTTGAGAAGGGTGATGTGATGAAGTTTATGTGTGCAATGTGCAGCTGCACTATAAACCGCAATGCATGTCTCTGGTCTCTGGAATATGCCAGCACCATTAGTGAATATCTACCTGATGCTGAAGCATGCCAATGTGCATGCATCATCAACTGTGGTTCCTAGTCCTGTGCATATCTGCCTCGCTTCTGAGTCCACTGGTCAAGCTCATCCAGTCAGCACTAAGGGTGAGAGAATGTAGAAATTGGCAGCTTTGGTTTGTCTTAACTTCTGAACCCCTGTCTTTCATTCGGCTCAATGCTTCTGCCAAAAAACAATGTTTTGTCCTTGTTATTGTGGCTCAGCAGGTTGCAAATAGGGGTAGTTGGCACCCCATGACCTACCCTCTCCCACCCCAGTAAGTCCCAACCTATTCTGCCATCCCTTGGTCCTTTAGTTGACTTTTGAAAAAATATCAGTCATCACCTGGCACAGTGCCAAAAACTGGAATTGTTATTCTACAAAAATGTCTGTTGAGGGAGATGGAGGGTGGAAAATGACTGGGTGGGTGGGTGAAGGAGTTGCAATGGAACAAGCCCTGACCATCTGGAATGGGTAAAAGTGTGTATTTCAAATATCTGGTTAAATGCTGAAGTAATATCAAAGTGGGAGCATTTTGACTAGGCCATATTGAAGTGGAAGTGTCAAATGCTGGCACATTCACTGACTACAAATTCAACATCCTCTCATCCTTAGTCAACACCAGTGGCTGCGGAGTGGGGAGGGTGATTGTATTAGTGAGTCATGTACTCTCTTCTGCCTCCACCACAGCAGCCACAGTCATTCCCATCACATTAATATCACTCACTATGTGCAGTTCAATACTTAGTCTTCTAAGAAGCTGATTGTATCATTGACATGCAGCATTCCAAACTGCAATCCCCCATCAGTGTAAGCTTTGATGTCAGTAGCACAGTCCTTTATGTTAGGACCAAGTGCAATGCAAAACATTCAGAGCACAGCAGATTATGGAGCTGATCCGAGAGATGGTGTCAGATCTGCAGTCATTTTCCATGGTGGAAGACATATATTTCTATTAGTTGTTGCTGCTTTCACCAGCAGTACCAAGCACCTCCCCACACCCCATTTGTCTGTACTGTTCTTGCCAAAATTCAGCAAGGTGTGCAAAAGGCAATGGACAGGTTACTGGCTAACTTTTGGTTTTGTTTTCCACTGCACCTCTAAAATGTGGACAAGTACAGTCAGTTCATGCCTACATGTTCCTTACTGCACACTGCTATATTTAAAATACCTGCCTGTGGTGGTACTATTAAAGCAACAGGTGGCTCTGGCTTTGCAGGAAGTGTGCAGCTATCTACTTTGGAGAGACTGACGGACACCTGGTTGACTGATTCAGAAACTATTACAGTGCAGTAAGGAATGGGGACACTGATAAACCCATTGTATCCAATTTTACCTCAAGGGATCACAATGTCAACAGGCTTTTTGTTTTTGTCTTTCAGTAGTGTTTTTTTTTTATTTATGCATTTTACAAGTGAAAACACACTCATAATACATATTTGCACAGAGGGATAGCAACAAAACTGAAAGCCATATTCTTCATAACAAGGATCTACGTATGTAGGACACCCCCTCAGTAGATACAGCATGGGGGGGGGGAATCCCAATATAATATACAACCATATATATCCCATATGCATGCAGCCAAGGAAGAACAAAGGAGGTCCATGTCCCAATAAAGTTCAAGCAATTACTCTTTTTCCAAAGCAACATCCCAGTCAAAAAGGGTCACCCAAATCAACTTAGTTGCCAAGGAAATTCACAGTGCCCCAGGAGATTTATAACTAACAACTATTCCCCCAAGAAATATAACAAGTATTAAGTATATAACAATGATATCCATTTTGGCAGACATCCAGACTTCAGAGTAATGAGAAATCTTAGAGTACTAACAAGCTGTAATTAAGTCCGACTAGGATAAAAGAGTCAGTGTCTCAAAGCCACAAATGCGGCAGATGAGACCTCCCCCATAACTAAAGGGGCAACTTCCAACACACTGTCAAAAATGAAACAGTACTTGCACAAATGCCTCAGTCCTCATCAGAAGGATTGTCCTGCTTCCTCACCCTTGGTCATCTCTTGATCAATATGCTGCACCATCTTGTCAACGTTCCTGTGATCGTTACATAAATGTTGATGTCCATTTCACACCAACTGGAGTTTTGCAGGAAGCAGTAGCTGGTGCTGCACTTTGAGCTGATGTAGACGACACTTTAAATCATCAACAGCCTTTCATCTTTGCAGAGTACTAAATGAAAGGTCTGGGAAAAGCATTAAGTTGTTATCTCCATACTGTAGGGTTCTAAGTTTCCTGGCAATTGCCAACACTCGGTCCTGGTCCCCAATACCTGTAAAAATGATTATCAAGGTACGGGGAACAGTAGACTCCACAGCCACATGGCAAGGGGTGACACGAAAAGCCTTCTCCATAGGCAAGGGAGAATCAGCATCCATAAGTCCCAATAAGATAGGCAAAAAGATGTGAACAAAGGCCAAGCAATCATCTCCCTCAGTCTCCTAAACTAAACTCACCAAACAGAGGTTCTTTTCCCTGGCTTGGTTCTCTACTCTTTCCAAGTGTTGTCATAACAGGGAGTTCTCCTTAATAAGCTGGGTTGTAGAATCCACAGACTTGAATACCGATACCTCTGAGCATTGGACCATTTATTCACGCTAGTCCATCTGATTCTCAAGCGCCAACACTCTTGATGTAATAGCATCAAACTTTTTATCCAGTTCTTGAACTGTTTTGACGAACTGGCTCAAAGTGGCATGGATAGAACTAAGGGATACTTCTTTCCGATGATGCACCACTTGAGCCTGCGGCCCCACCGCCCTGAGGAGGCCCCTGTTCGCATTGTGCCTTCTTGGGTGCAAAAAAGTCTGCTGAAGGGTTAGAAGCTACTCTTGTTTTACCCATATTGAATGGCTCTGAAGCACTGATCACCTCTAGTCTCATAAAAATGGGGAAAATCAAACTTTTAAAGAGTTTTATAGAATTTCTCCCAAGACCTATAGGGAAATGCTGCTTCCTTGTTGGCTGCTCTGTAGTGCCCCCTTTCAGCAGTGTTTCTGAAATGCTGACCAAAGAAAAAAAAAACAGAGAAACCAATCACATCATATGCCTAAGCTATCAGCAGCCTTCTGGTTTAAATGAAAGACTTATTTTCTGCTAACATGTTTCAGTCAAATTATAGTTTACCACTGTATTCTGTCCTTTTTACTCCAAAGCCTTCACATCTTTGCTTTCTTGTGTATATGGCACATTTGCATGTGTGGGTCTGCCTACGCACATTTTATTCCAGTCTGTGTGTGTGTGTGGGGGATACTTACATGGGCATTCCAGATATCTGTGCGTATCCATTTTAATTTTCTCCAGACATTCCTGTCTCCCTCCTGGTATGCCAATGGAAGAGTGAAACCCTGATGGCAAAATCCCCCACAGCAACAATTTCAGCAAGTTTAGAAATTGTCACTGTGGGGGAACCGCCAGTGAAATTTTGCCATTTTGCCAAATTATGCTCTCCCTATGAGTTAACTCCAACTCAGAGTTAACAATCCTCAGTAGAGGGCACAGGGGCACAGCCCCTTGCCTGGGGGGTTTGGGGGAACAGCCCCTCAATTGAAAAACACTGATGTCTGTCAGGCAAATTTCATCTGTTGACATCGGGGATCGCACTATGCCAAACCTCAATGACACTGTTGTCGCATCAGCATAGGTAAACCCTCCTTCCCCCCCCCCCCGGTAACCTTTCGGCCTCCTTTCTATGCCTATAAATTGTTACCCACTTAAAGACTTCACTTGTTATTGACTCATACTGTGCCTCTTCTTCCACATCATCACTGTTTGTTTTCCGGCTTCTATTTTTACCTTGTCTGTTATCACTTTTCTCCTAGATACTCCCCCTGTTTTCTATCTTCACCGATTTATATCCCTTGTTTCCCATTACCTCTCCATTAACTTTTTTTTTTCTTTTAGATAATTCCTGATGAAGACCTAAGGTCAAAGCATTAATTCTAACTGTAATTTTAATTTTCAGTTTGCATTTAATATTGTTTTTTTGTTTTCTTTTCAAAAATAAAAACATAATAGCTGAGGTCACCAGATCTTGAGTGAGCTTTGTGAAAAAGGCAAAGAAACAAAAGAAACCACTTTGAGTCAAGAAAGCAAAGCAGTGAAGGGAAAAATGCTTTTTAGGGTCTATAGGAAAGAACCAAATGAAATCAGCAGGACCACATGCAAGGGAATACTGGTTGTTAGTGAGGACACCATAAGGAGGACAAAAGCAGCCACAGAATGGGGGGTAGCAGAGGGAGTCAAAATAATGACATGACTGTCTACAGATTTATAAGGGTGAAAAGAGTACAAAGGAAAACATGAAGAGAATCAGAATGGCTGAGATACTGTATGCACTGAGGATTATATGGATTTCAGCCTAGGTTCACAGTAGAAGTATAAGGCCTCTACCAGTAAACCAAAGCAAGTTCCAGGACATTAACAATAGAAGGTTAGAGAGAAAGATAGTTACAATGAAAGGGTTCTGAAAAATCTGTAAGAATTGAAAGGCTCCGCCTGCAGTTCAATGGGTGAGCAACCAGCCACGCCTACTTCCTGAACTATATAAGCAGTTCCTCCCAGTCTCCATCTGAAGCACTTTCTCTTTGTCAGCCAGAGGCTCTGTTGGTCCCTCTCCTCACTCTGGGCAGCCTTGTCTGGGGTCTTGCCCTCCCCCCGGGTTTGTTCACACCCTGGACACTGCTTGGTTTCTGTTGGTTGTGGTCCTGTGTGTCTCCTGCCTTGGTTAGTATTTGTTTTGCTTCTGGCCACTGTGTGCTTCCCTATGTGCTGTTTTTCTGTTCTATGCTGTGCTTTGGTTTTGTGTTTTCTTTTGGGGTTTCTAGTTGCCCTTACTGTGCTGTGTTGCTCCTTTGCTGCGCTCTGGCTTCTTTCCTCCCCAGCTACCTGGCAACCTCAGTTTTCTGGCATTTGTTGTATGTTTCAACTCCCATTCCAACCTTCTGCTGCTGCTTTCATTTAATGGCCTGCACCTGATCTAAGCTCTTGCTCTCAGCTAGCAGCAGCAGAGAGTGGCAGCAGATACTGCTGCATTCCTTTTGCAGCCCCCAGTAATTTGTGCTGCTCTTGCTCCATTCTTACTTTCTTTGGAGATTTCTTGCTACAGTCTTCCTTATGTTTATGCTTATTCTGTCTGTGCAAATGTACCAGTTCCCTTTCTTTCAGCAATATATTCCCTCAGCTGCTGCTGCATTTGATCAGCATGCATTCACGCTTCATTTTTACTTATGCCTACAAACCTATTTCAATTTGCTTTGCTATTCAGTGCTAATAGTTCTGCAACAGAATCAAATCTGGGTCTTCTGCACTTCCATATTGTTTCCCCATGTGTACAGCCCTTTTTGGGTATTTGTGCATATAAACCTATTTAAATTTGCTTGGCCTTTCAGTGCTATTAGTTATTTTTATTTTTTTATTGTTTTTATTTTATTTGAAATATCAGATATACCTCTGAGCCAGAGGCTCTTTTACAGAGGTTTCACATCATACATAGAATACAGGACATTGTAAAGGTACACACAGGGTAATAATGTAGAGTTACAGCAATTCAGTGACACAAAATGACATGACTACAAAATATAAATTGAAGAGCCAGGATACAGTGCATAGGAAATACTTAACCACTAACAGAGATGGTATAAAAATACAATTCAAGTACATAATGATTATATTTACAATCAAGTGCCATCAGTGGGCAGAAAAGTGCATCAAGTAGAGAAAAGAATACAAAGGCAGGCAGAAAAAGGCAAGTAGAAGGGTGAGTGGGTGAAGGGGAGGGATGATAGGTGAAAGGTAAGAGAATAGTGAGTGGAGACAGTGTGGAGTAGGGGAGAATTATGAGCAGTTGCAGCAGTTCAGTGAGAAGAGGTGCTGGAGTTTAGTTTTAAAAGGGCCAAGTTTGTCAGTGGCCAGGATATCATGGGCAGGCTATTCCACAGGTATGGAACCCAGTATGGAAAGGTATGCTGCCCAAGAGCAGTTTTACAGAAAGGAACAAAGTACAAGCCTTTTAAGGTGCTCCTGGAAGTGTGAAGAGAGGGGGTGGGAGTCAGAAAATAAAGGATCAAGGGGGGACAAGCAGGACATGACTTTCATGGCTATTACGCAAGTATGATATGTTAGTCGACCTTTAAAGTCCAACCAGTGTGCTTGCTGGTAAAGGCTGCAGGTGTGGGTAAGCCAATAGACTCCAAGAACAAGCCTACAAGCTGTGTTAAGAGAGACTTTGATCCCTTTTAGGGCAGTGTCAGATGCAGAGCCATAGATTACTATGCCGTAGTCTACTATGCAGAGTACTGAGCTGGTAACAGCAAGACGGAGGGCGTCATTAGTTAAGCATTTTTTCATGCCTATACAAGAGGCCGATCTTAGTATTAACAGCTTTATAGACTAAGTCAACATGGCTTTGAAAGGAAAGGGTGGAGTCAAGGGTGACCCCAAGGTATTTAAAGGTGTTGATCTATTCTAACAGTTGGAGATGGTCATTAAGAATTGTGAGGGGGACATTTTACTGTTGATTTTGTGCATTTACAACTAACATAAATTTCATTTTTTTTTATAGTTTATGACAAGCTTGTGTTTAGTGAACCATGACTCTAACTCATAGAAATTAGCTTGAAGAGAGCATTGTAATATGGATGGGTCTGAGTGACAAGTATAGACAATGGCATAATCCGTGTAGAGTAATAGGTTACCAGTTATGCATCATGTTTATTGTGCACTCAGAGGGAATCAAGTCTGAATCTGATCCAGTTCTCTATTACTTCTCCATGGGATTCAGTATCTGCTTCAATGCAATTTACTAGTGGCTTCTTGGTCTCAGCTCCAGCTGCTGGTCTTTTAGCAGAATATTTCTAAGTTTACCTATTTTGGCCTTTGAGTTCTTGTGCTGCTTCACTGTCAGCTGTGCTTTGTCTCATGGAGCTCCACTTGCATACATCTCTTTGGGAGTTTATAGTCTGCTCAAACTTGTTTATTTGTACTCCGTGGGACTCAATCCAGAGTCTCCTGCACGTCTATATTACTTTCAACATATGATTCAAACCTGCTTCAATGCATTGTACCAAGCAATTATTCATGAACAGCCCTCTTTAGTTTTTTAATCTGCTTCATTATACTCTGGAGGTTGGCTCAGCTACAGCTGTTACTGTAAAATTAGTTTTAAAATCTGCAGGTGGGTCACAGCGCTTTCCCGTGGCTTCTTTGTTTTGCCTATGGTGGAGGCCTGAGGGGTTATAGTGGAGAGTCATGGCCCCATGTGGTTCATTTACCTTGTGTTTGTATACTGCCTTCACTGCTAAAATCCTCTGGGTATTTGTCACCTTTGGCACTTATTGATGGACTGGCTGGCTAGCCTCCCACTGACTAAAGACCCAGATAACCTGAGCTGGGTGTGCAATTCTATGCTAGTAGATTGGTAGGTCAAGCTACCATGCTTCTGTGTACTATTTTTTTACCAGGCCCATTGCTACAGCTGTTTACCATGCTACTCATTGCCTGTTACTCCCTGCCTTACCAGGTATGGCCTGTACCATTCCCAAAGGTGTTTACTTTGCTGCATAGTAACTGATATTCTTCCTGATATTCTCAACATTACCTTGTATAGCCTGCTCCATTGCTACAAGAAATTAACCAATTATGCCCATCAATTTATTGGGTCTGAGCTCACTCGCAGCCGACGGTTTTGCTCTGCACCCTAGTCCGCATCCTGAGCATGTGATGCCTGATGCAGAATCCTTCCTTCCTGGCACATAGTGGGAATGTCCTTACTCCAGTTGGAGCTTAAGCTGTTTGTGCACAGCCCTACCTCTTGATGTATAATTTATGACTAGCTGTGAAGGGAGGATATAGTGCTATCCATTAGCTGTAGTATCAACTACTGAGGCACCTTCAGTGCATTCTCCCTACTACCACTCTTCATTCACTTGATCTAAATAGTAGATTGGTAGGTCAAGTGAGTGTCTCAGTGGTTGTTCTCTCCTCCTTCTGCCTCCAAGGTAGTTTGTTGCAGAGGCCATTACTCGTAACCCTCCATGGCATTCCCATTAGAGGTGAAGAGTGAGAATTTCCTCTAAATTGGAATATTTTTCCCTCCCCTTATTTGGGTTTCTAAATAGTAGTAGCAGAGCCATCACTAAATACAATATCCCAAGCCTAGAGGGAAGGTGATCTCAGACTTGGATCCCCAGAGATTTCCTCCACAAATGGTTCTTTTTCTCTACTCCATGCCACAGGTCATAATACTAATTAGTTTAGCAATATTCCCTACCTCACTTAGGAAGGCTCTGCTATTGGATGGAGGTGGATGGTGGCCCTACTAGCCTTTCCCTCTCTCCATAGAAAGCCCCTTGCTGTCATTAGCACAATCCATATTGTTGGAGCTATCCTGCTAAACTGTGTGTTTCATTTATATTTCATTACCTGTCGCTGTCAGTCTTCTTCTCTTCCTCCTATTCATCGATTGCTGGTACAATTCTTCTGGGTTTCCTTCATAAGGTACCTTTAGCCAAGGTACCCTTCTTGCAGCACATCTAGGGGTGTAACCCTCTTACAGTGTTCCTTGCTTTCAGTACTCCTACAGGGTGGTAATTCCTACTGGAATAGAGAGTGCAAATGTCCACAAACAGTGTTATACAGTTGTACTATCTACAGGAGGGACACAGACAGTAAAAGAGGAGGAGGAGTAGCTCTCTACATAAGGGAAGGAATCAAAGCAACAGAACAAAAGGGTAAACAGGGAGGAGAAGAAGCACTGTGGGTCAATTTGGAGACAGGCAATGGCACCACAATCTGCACAGAGGTTGTATACAGACCCCCCTTGCCGGGGGAAGGAAATGGACAAGGAAATGATAGACAGTATACTTAGAATGGCAGAAAAAGGGGAGATATTGCTGATGGGTGATCTGAATATGCCAGATGTTAACTGGAGTGCAGTTGAAGCAGTCACTTCTAAGAGTGGGGTTATTCTAGATGCCCTACAGGGGGTATGCCTTAGACAACTAATATTGGAACCCACTCAAGAGGGAGCAATCTTAGACCTGGTTCTCTCAAATGGAGATGGAGAGAGGATCACAGATGTACAGTAGAAGTGGGTAGCCACCTGGGAACTAGAGACCATCAAATGGTATGGTTCACAATAAACACAGCAATAGAGTCAAGCCGTACAAAGGCAAAAGTACTGGACTTCAGGAGGGCTGACTTTGCCAAAATGGGTGACTGCCTAAGGAATGCACTAGCAAATGGGCAGGAAGGAGGGGTGGAAGAACAATGGGGAATAATAAAACTGCCATCACAAAGGTAACAAGCCTTTGTGGGAAGCAAATAAACAAAACAAAATAATGTAAGAAACCACTATGGTTCTCAAAGGAGGTGGCAGTGAACATTCAAGAGAAAAAGAGAGCATTCAGAAAGTACAAGGAATCACAGAAGAAGCAGAACAGAGAATTGTATCAGTTAAAGCAAAAGGAAGCTGGGAAGGCAGTCAGAACAGCAAAGGCCCAAACTGAGGAAAAGATAGCCAACTCAGTTAAGAAGAGGAATAAAACCTTTTTTAGGTACATCAGGGAATGAAGGAAGACCAAGGGAGGGATAGTGAGGCTTAATAAAGGGAAGAGGGGTGGGCAGAGGGTGACGGTGAAAAGGCAGAGATACTAAACAAATATTTTTGCTCAGTATTTACAAATCAAGAGGTGGAGGTACCTAAAACAAACAAGAGAAACACTCTGGATACAGAAGTTGATACCAGCCCATTTACAGAAGAAAGGGTTCTGAAAGAACTCTTAAAACTGAAGGTGGACAAAGCAGTGGGGCCTGATGGAGTTCATCCGAGAATTCTAAAAGAACTAAGGGTAGAACTAGTGATGCCACTGACTACCCTCTTTAACAAATCATGGGAAGATGGGGTGGTACCTGAGGACTGGAGGATGGCAGATGTGATTCCCCTTCACAAAAGTGGGAGCAGGGCAGAAGCAGGAAACTACAGACCTGTTAGTTTAACCTCAGTGATAGGAAAAATGATGGAATCACTTCTGAAGGAAAGAACTGTCGAGTACCTAGAGGCCAGGGAGGCACAGGACCCAAGGCAGCATGGATTCACAGCGAGAAGGTCATGCCAGATGAATCTAATAGATTTCTTTGACTGGCTGACTAAAGTAGTAGATCAGGGAAGGGCTGTGGACATGGCCTACCTAGACTTTAGCAAGGCATTTGACACAGTCCCACACAAAAGATTAATATACAAGTTAGCCAGCCTGGGAGTGGGTCCCAAGATGATAGCCTGGGTAAAGAACTGGCTGTAGAATAGGACACAGAGGGTAATAGTAAATGGAGTCCACTCTGAAGAAAGGGGGGTTACTAGTGGGGTACCTCAGGGTTCAGTATTAGGACCTGTCCTCTTCAATGTCTTTATAAGCGACATTGCAGAGGGACTGGAAGGAAAAGTATGTCTCTTTGCAGATGACACAAAGATCTGCAACAGAGTTGATGCACAAGGTGGGGTGGAATGGATGAGAAGAGACTTGACAAGGTTAGAGGAATGGTCAAATGTATGGCAGCTTAGATTCAGTGCTAAGAAGTGCAAGGTAATGCACCTGGGAAACAAAAACCCAGGGGAAGAGTACACAATGGGGGATGAGATACTATGTATTTATTTATTTATTTAGCTTTTGTTGACCGGGTAAGTGCACTAGACAAATCCTGCCTATTTTCAGGCACGACCCGGGGGAGGGGGATACAGATGAATGCCAACTGACCTTGAACCAGATTAAGCTGTTGGTGGTATTTTTAGTGAAACTACTAATAACAACAAAAATGGAAGGGACCTGGGGGTAGTCATATCAGATGACTCAAAGGTGGGCAAGCAATGTGAGAGGGCAGTAAGGAGGGTTGGGGGATACTGGGATGCATAGGGAGAGGCATCACCAGTAGAAAACAGGAAGTTGTTACCCTCTGTATAGACAGCTGGTGAGACCCCATCTGGAGTACTGTGTGCAGTTCTGGAGACCCAGTCTCTGCAAGGACATAGACAGGATGGAAACTGTCCAGAGGAAGGCAACTAAAATGGTGCAGGGTCTGCACCAGAAGACATATGAAGAGAGACTAAAGGAACTTAATATGTATAGCCTCGAGGAAAGGAGGGAGAGGGGGGACATGATAGAAACTTTCAAGTACCTCAAGGGAATCAACAAAGTCCAAGAGAGTAGCATCTTTCAAAAAAAGAGGTGTGCAAGAACAAGGGGGCACAATTTGAAGATGGGGGGTGGCTCAGAGGTAATGTAAGGAAGTATTTTTTCACAGAAAGGGTTGTGGATGCATGGAACGGCCTTCCAGAGGAGGTTGTGGAGTCAGAAACGTGGTTGAATTCAAGCATGCATGGGACAGTCATAAGGCAATTCTAGGGGGTGGGGTAGAAAGAAGTAGGCTGCTGGTTAACTAGGATCTGCAGCTTATCCATTAAGTAGGGAAATGAGCAGACTGGGTGGGCCAAGCGGTCCTTATCTGCCATCAAATTCTATGTTTCTATGTTTCCATGTACATGCATAACTTTATTCTGGTTGAGAAAGCCACTGAATTGAAAGCTTCCACCTGCAGTTCAATGGGTGAGCAACCAGGCACACCCACTTCCTGATCTATATAAGCAGTTCCTCCCAGCCTCCATCTGAAGCACTTTCTTTGTGCCCTACCATCCTTCCCTCCTTCTCCTGTGGCTCACCTCTCTACTCCCAGGGGTTCCTTCCTAAGGTACCTTTAGCCAAGGACCCATCCCACAGCATCTCTAGGGGTGGAACCGTCTTACAGGGTTCCTTGCTTTCAGTACATCTACAGGGTGGTAATTCCTACTAGAAGAGAGAGTGTGAACAGCCACAAATGTTGTTATACAGTTGCACAAGCATAACATCATTCTGCTGGAGAAAGCCATATAACTAAATTTGGCCAGGTAACCTGGGCCCGATGACGTGCACCTCAGGTACTGAAAGAGATAAGACAGTCAGTGGCACCCCTCCCCCCGGCAAACCTATTTATGATATCACTAGCATCTGGTGGACAAGGGGCCCAAATACTAAAAAATGTGGTCCCCATGAAAAAAGAGTAGGGTTAGGGATAACCTGCATTTCTACTGGCCTCTGAATGTGACATTTTTAGTGGAAAAGTTGCTGGAAGCAAATATCAGTGAGCAGTTAGTGGACTACACAGAAGAAAATGGACTCATGGACAGAACTATGCATGAGTTAATGAAAGGGGAGGTAATGTTAAACCAGTCTGCTTGATGTTTCAGCTAAGTGATGCAGATGAAAGATAGGAACCAGGCAGTAGCCAACCTGTACATTGATTTTGGTAAAGCCTTTGATTCAGTGTCTCACAAAATAATTATCCCCCCAAAAATGGGGGAATTGGACATTGAAAATAACAGAAATTTGATGAATTGGTAAGTCCCACATGGTTGTCCGAAATGACAAGTTCTCAGATGTCAGGAAGGTTAAAAGTGGTATGCCCCATGGGGTTGAGACTGAGACCTGTGCTGTTCAATATTTTTTTTTAGTTGCATGGATGAGACAGCGTGGCAAATTGAGTCAATTTGCAGATGGCACAAAGCTCTCTGCAGGGGTATATACTGATGAGGAAATAAAGAACATTAGAATATGTGTAAAGCAATTAGAGTCTTCTGATTGGCTGAGGGGACTTCTGTAGGTGGGCATCTATCAGACAACAGATGCCCACCTATTAAAAGTATCAGCCCAGCCAGCCCCATCACCGTAATCTTGGCGCTCAGCCAGCTCTCTAATTGGCTAAAACACCTCATTCCCAATTAAAAAAATCCGCCATTTATTTCTCTCTCTGCTTATCAGCCGCGTCTGTAGCTTCCCCCATCCCAAAACCCAATACAATAACATTATGCATCATAAATGATTGTAACAAAAAATAAATGTAGAAATCTACAGTAAAAGCGATCACCTGTAGGAACTGTTAAAAACACAACAGGGTTAAGCATCAATATTTAGCTGCATATTTGTTTCTCTCCATCCTGAAAGCCAGCGGCTGTATTTCAAACTCCCAAGCCAACCCCGGCACACTGGCAAACAATTCACTGCAGCAGCCGGTCCCCCAAAGTGTTACAGCCCCACACATACTACATTCTCCACCCTGTAAATGTAGCATCCACCTCAACTGTGCGTAAAAACCATTGTCAAGAATAGACTGCTCATTTTCTAAGCAAAGTTACTGACCTCTTAGACATGCCCTGCTCAATATCTGAGTGCATTTCCCCACCCGCTTGTTCTCTCCCTCCTGATCCTTCCAGATGCTGAACCTAAACTGAAGAACATGAGTTGGCGAGGTGGTGGGGTTAAAATTAAACCAAACCTTATATTTAAAGAATTAAAAGAAAAACCTATGAGTATCACATTCCGATAATTTCGGCAACAGTGTCAGATCTCGTGCTAAACTAACTGCCAACCAGAATCTCCCCACCTGATCAAGATGCACTAAACAATGTCAATAGAAAAACAGCAAAACATACCACCATCCAGCTTTGGTAAAGAGGCAAGCACAAGATCAGAGTACCCTTTTCAATACAGAGCGTCCAGTAGTACAAAAGTCAATAATCTAACAAAAAAAATCATTCTCATCAAGGCAGAGGAACTATTTTATCACAAAACCTGTATTAAACTATTTTTTATTAACAATTTTTTATTCAACATTTTTTTTACAATGCCATTTTCTAAGTGTAAAAATACCCTCCAGGGTGGGCAGTATGGACTATACCCGCCCTTCCATGAGCTATAAGGCCCTCCGCCTGCAGTGTCAAGCCTCATTACACCCCTGGACAGGCAGGTATTGTCCAATACCACCCACCCAGTCAGGTATTATTGCTTTCTAAAGTAGAAGTTGACATAGAAGTTGACGGCAGATAAGGACCGCAAAGCCATCCAGTCTGCCCATTTCTTTTTCTACCTTATAAATGTGCCATCGTCCTTTGCTGTCAGTGGCCTATCTTTTCATTCTCATCTGTATTGCTCCCTTATGCATATCCCATGCCTGCACTGTATTCATAGCCACCACTTCCTGAGGTAGGCCGCTCCATGCATCCACCACTCTTTCTGTGAAAAAGAACTTCCTCACATTACTCCTTAATCGACCTCCCTCTATTATCTTGCTGTGTCCTCTTGTCTTGCTCTTTTTCTTATATTGAAACATGTTAGACTCTTTCTTGTTAATGCCCTTAAGGTGTTTGAATGTTTCTATCATATCATCTCTCTTCCTTCTTTGCTGTAGGGTATACATATTGAGCTCCGTTAATCTGTTCTCATATGTCTTCTGATGCAGTCCCTGCACCATTTTGGTTGCCCTTCTCTGGACTGCTCAATTTGGTTAATGTCCTTGTGAAGGTGTGGCCTCCAGTACTGCATGCAGTACTCCAGATGGGGCCTAACCAGTGTCTTTTAAAGAGGGATTATTACCTCCCTTTTCCGACTTGTGATATCCCTATTAATACACCCTAGCATCCCCCTAGCCTTACCTACTGCTTTAGAGGTCTGCTTGGATGATTTCAGGTCATCGGTAATGATGATGCCCAAGTCTCTTTCTTCCTTTGCGACTGCCAGCAACTCCCCTCCCATCCTGTAGGTGGCTTCAGGGTTTCTCTTTCCTATGTGCATGATCTTGCACTTCTTTGCATTAAATCCCAGTTTCCACTCTTCTGACCATTTTGCTAGTTTATCCAGATCTCTTCTCATTCTGCCCACCCTATCTGAATCATCTACTCTGTTGCAGATCTTGGTGTCATCTGCAAACAGACAAGCCTTACCCTCTAGTCTATCTGCAATGTCACTGATGAAGGTATTGAAGAGGACTGGCCCCAGGACTGATCCCTGAGGTACCCCACTTGTGACTTGCATCTCTTCTGACAGCATACCATTTACCACCACTCTCTGTTTTCTGCCCGTCAACCAGTTTGCCACCCAGCTGACCAACTTCTGACCCACCCCGAGCCTACCCAGCTTGTTTATCAATCTTCTATGTGGAACAGTGTCGAAAGCTTTGCTGAAGTCAAGGTAGGCAACATCAACTGCTCCCCCTTGGTCCACCACTCTGGTTACCCAGTCAAAGAAATCTATGAGATTAGTTTGACAGGACCTTCCTTTTGTAAACCCATGCTGTCTTGGATCCTGTGCCCCTATGGATTCCAGGTGTTGCGCTATCCTTTCCTTAAGGAGTGCCTCCATAATCTTGCCTACTACTGAGGTAAGACTGACTGGTTTGTAGTTCCCTGCCTCCTCCCTGCTACCACTCTTGTGGAGTGGGATCACATGAGCTCTTCTCCAGTCTTCTGAGACCTCTCCTGTGCTCAGAGACTCATTAAACAATCCTGCTAATGTCTCTGCTAGTTCCACCCTTAGCTCCTTTAGTACCCTGGGATGCATGCCATCAGGTCCCGTTGCCTTGTCCACCCTGAGCTTAGCGAGCTCTTGAAGGACCCTTTCTTTTGTTAAGGGGGTAGTACTCACCTCCCTCCCCCCTGTGTCCATGGTGCTGAGCTGTGGGCCCTGCCCTACCTTCTCTTCACTAAATACTGTGCAAAGTATGTATTTAGGATAGATGCTTTTACAGGGTTCTCCTCCTCACATGCCCCCTTTTTTCCTTTGAGCATAGCAATACCCCTCTGGACTTTCTCCTTTCGCTAATGTATCTATAGAAAGTCTTGTCACCTTCTTTTACTATTTGTGCTTGTGTTTCCTCAGTTTGGGACTTTGCCTGCCTTACTGCCTTCTCTGCTTCCCTTAGGGCAGTTTGGTATGCCTCCCTATCTTCATCCCACTGTGTTTCCTTATATTTCCTGAAGGCCAACCTTTTGGCTCTGACCTTTTCTGCTACTGTATTTGAGAACCAAAGTGGTTTCCTTCTTCTTTCGCACCTCTTTTTCTGTCTTAACACAATGGGATGTTGCTTCAAGTATTGCATCCTTAATGTTTGCCCACTTTGCCTGTACCCCCTCACCTGTGTTTCTTTTTGCCAGGGCTAGCTTAACTCTGTTGGCCATCTTATCAAAGTCAGCTCCTCTGAAGTCCCATATTTTTGCCTTGCAATGGGATGATTTAGTTGTAGTGGCCAAGTTGAACCATACCATGTGTTGGTCACTGGTCCCCAGGTGACCTTCTACCTGGAGATCTGTGATTCCTTCTCTGTTAGTTAGTACTAGATCTAGGATATTCCTGTCTCTTGTGGGTTGTTGTACCAGTTGTTTAAGGCCCTCCCCCTGCAGGGACTCCACCATGTGTGTCTAGTTCTGGCAGATGTTCCTGCTGGTATTGACCAATCTGTATCCGGCATGTTGAAGTCTCCCATTATCAGAACCTCCCCTTTAGCTGTCATGTTTTATATATCTTCTAACAGTAATGTGTCTATGTCCTCCCCCTGGTCTGGGGCCTGTAGACAACCCCAGTTCTTATGGCTGTCCCATTTCCTGTTTCCAGGGTGACCACAGTTCTTCTGGCTGCTTATGTGTATTCTGAATTTCTGTAGCTTTGATATTTTCATCGACATACAGGGCCACTCCACCCCCCCCTTTTTGCACCTCGGTCTCTTCTGAACAGTACATAGCCAGGTACTGAAGTCTCCCAAGTGTGGTTACTGGTAAACCACGTCTCACTAATTGCTACTATGTCCAGTTTAGCCTCTGACATTATTGCCTGTAGGTCTGGGATCTTATGCAGAATAAGATGCAGAAAAACTTAAAAAGTAGAAACATAGAAACACAGACAATGACAGCAGAAAAACATCAAAGGTCTGTCCAGTCTGCTCAAGTTCCCTATTTAGCCTACGAACCTACTAGTTCTCCAGGGTCAAAGCCCTCCAAATACCCCATGTCACCTCTCCAAATCTGACACTCCAAGCAATCACTGTACCCTTCATCCTGTCTTAGCCATGTTTAAAACCTCTTATGGTTTTCACACACACCACCTCAGCTGGCAGCCTGTTCCACAGCTCCGCCGCCCTTTCTCTAAAACAATACTTCCTCAAGTCCCTCCTGAACCTCCTTCCTGTTAACTTCTACTCATGACCACATGATGGCAAGCTAGTATTCAAGTTAAAAAGTTCCCTGCAGTTTACCCTCAATTCCATTTAGGAGTTTGAAGGTCTCTATCATATCTCCCCTCTCTCTTTTGGTCTCCAGCGAGTACATGTTCAGTACCTTGGGTGCTTCTCATGAGACATGCCCTACTGGCCTTGATTTATTTTGGTAATCCTGTGCTGTACCATACCCTTCCTGAAGTGAGAACTCCAGAATTTTGTGCAGTACTCCAGGTGTGGCCTCACCAAGGATCTATACAGGAAAAGTATTATCTCTCTCTTTTTCTGCTATCGATATCCTTCCCTATACATCCCAGCATCCTATTTGCCTTGCTATAAGCCTTGTTGCACTGACTTGATTGCTTTAGGGAGTTGCTAATGATAACGCCAAGGTCTTGTTCTTTAACTGTGGTACAAAGTCTCACCCCTCCCATTCAGTACTACATTCTGTGATTCTTGTTCCCTATGTGCATAACCTTGCACTGTTTCGTGTTGATTTTCAGCTGTCAAACCCTTGACTACCCCTTCAGCTTTTGCAAGTCTCTCTGCAGTTCCTTCATTCCATTGTTACTATCCACCATCTCACAGTGCTTAGTGTTATCTGTGAAGAGACCCAACCTGCCCCGTATCTCCTCACCAATGTCAGTGATGAACATGTTGAACAGGACAGGACCAAGGACAGATCCTTGTGAAACCCTGCTCATGATCTCCCTCTCTTTTCAATTAACCCCACTAACCACTATGCTCTGCTTCCACCCCTTTAGTCAATTACTTAGCCAATTTATTATGATGTTAGCTGCACCCAGATCCTCCTTCTTCCTCAGCAAACATCTGTTAGGCACCAAGTCAAAAGCCTTGCAGAAGTTGAAGTAGAGCAAATCCACAGTATGGCCCCTATCCAATTCTGTCATCACCCAGTCAAATGTAACCCCCCTGCAAATGGGGGTTCCCAAAAGACTTCCAGGAGCTTGCTTGAATGCTCCAAGCCTGAATGGTGTTTGGCATTTAAGCCATTTATCGGTGAGTGTTTTTAGAAACTCTGGTACTGTCTCTTTAAGAGCTGTCTGCTTGCAGACATAATTAGCTTGTATGGGGGACTGTGTGTTTCTTTGATTATCACTCAAGCTGCTGCCAATTCCTCCATTTTTGCAGTCACTAGGAGTGCAAAGGAACCTATCTGAAAGATGTAACTGTTTGCCAGAAATCATTTAAAGTAATAATGAAATTACAGTTTGTCTAACTCTGTTTCTTTTTGCAGTCAGAATAGTGTCTGCCTAGTTCCCATTCTGGTTTTGAACTGCTGAACTGGACCAATCAGTGTGGGGTAAGCTAGCTCTAAAATGGTGCCTTGGACGAAATCAGAACTTAGACTCATAATCTGAGCCAGTCACAAGAGGATTGTATGGGCAGTGACTCTGGGAGATGTAGTTTAGACTTCAGTGCCTTTTGGACCAACAGCAGCAGTCTATTGTGAGTGACAGCCAATCCAGTCAAGAACTGGGAGGAACTCAAAGGAAGTGCCCGTGTTTTGTCGGTTGGAGTTTCAGTTGAGCTTTGGCAGTAAAGAAGGAAGGAGCCCTGTGCTTTTCAGTGTGCAGTTTTAGTCAAAACGTGTGTAAGGCCCAGAGTTCCGTCTGCAGCTTGTATAACAGCTTGTTAGGACTGAACTGCCCCTGTGAAAAGAATCAAAGGATCTCTGAAGAGTAGAAACCAGGCTCACCCTGTAGAAGACTGGAGGAATTACTGAAAATTGCACTCGGTCTGTCAGGAACTGAATCTGCTGTGTGTTCTCCCGGTATTGTGCAGTAATTGCGATCGGGATACAGATGCAGCCTGCCTGGTATAGTGCTTTCTTTTATATAAATGTGTGAAGAGGTTTGTGTACCTCAAGTGAGCCCTGCTGACATTGAAGGACCCTATCTTATTTGGAGGTTGAGTACTAATTCAGGGTCGCTTCCTGTTGAATTGCCACATTAAATCCAAATGGAATTACTGTACTGCTGACTGTTTAATTCTCCTTTCTCTGTGTGAAAGGGCCCTACCAGCTGCCACGGTTTGGACTAGCCACTAGGGCTTGGGTACCCAGGGACAGTAACTGATAGGGATAGGCCTGTGCACAGAGCCATAGGTAATTATTAGAGTGATAAGCTAATTAACCTGATTTCCCCTGTCCTTGTTATATCCCTAAATAAATCAGAGCTGCTTGTTTCAGCAAAGTTATACTGCCTGAGGTATTTGTCTATGTTAAAGTACTGTACTGTGATTGTTGCACTGTATCTCATTTCACAGGAGGTCCCAGTGCCGGAACCAGACCTGGGGTAAGTGTATACTGTGAAGGTAATTCTGATATATTGTGTGGGCCACTAGTGGGAAGAAAGGATTGCAGTGTCCCAGAGGGCTGTGACCAAGTTAGTTTAACTATTGCAACCCTGACCTCTGGGTGAGGCACCCGCCCATTGGATCCAGGCCCCTCAACCTGTTAGTGGCAAATCAGGCAGGGGTAGTAGCCCTGGGATAGCGCCATCTAGAGGTTACATCTTGGAGGCTCACCACTGGGATTGTGTGTCCTCTAGTGGCCATATTTACGAACCACTGTTAAGAAAAATGGGTACCCGACAGAAGTGGCTGTGCACCGGCTGGTGGAGTGGTGTACTGGGGAGGAGATCACCCCAAAATGCTATGCTTATCCTGGACATCCCCTGGGTATCAATACGGCACTGTGCAGGGAGTACTTCCAAGGTGGAAGGTTTACAAACCCTGTGGTGGTGGGTCGGCATGCTAATCTGCTCACCCACACTTTCCTGGCCCTAGTAGAGTTTAAGGATCCCATAGATAGCTCCAAAGTGCCACAGACCATTACCCCAGAGGGAGCCTCACTGCTTGGAGACTGATAACTAAGGACAGTAAAGACCTGGGGAATCAGCCCCACCACTATCTGAAACTTTGAGGAGAAATTTGCTGAATGGTTGCTGGGAGAGGGAAAACTGTGGAGGACTTGAAGAAACTATTCTTGCCACCTGGGGTGTTCTCCCCCAACACCCTCTCCTGCTCCAGTGCCCGTAATGGTGGCTGAACCAATGCAGACTCCTATTTCTGCACCTGCCATTAGTCACGACTCTTACCGAAGGTTGAGGGATCTTCTCTGGCACCTCCCCACCCCCAAGGGAGAGGATGACTGGGAGACCTGGATAGACTATGTTGCCCCCAAGTGCTAGAATGGCAATGCTCAGAAGGCTAAAAGCGAAGAGGGTTAGTGAGGCCTCCGAGGTCCTGCCCTGGCTACCATCCATGCTAAACGGGCCAGTAACCCTGAAGCGACTGCACAGGCTCATCTTGAGGCCTTGGAGAATGTGTAGGGAGCCCAGATTCGATGAGGACCCATGGTGGAGAGTAAGAAATGCACAACAGTACCAAGGGGAGTTGTTGTCGTGTATGTCTCTCGGCTGGAAAAATTGTTGCAAGAATGCCTCAGAAAGGTAGTTTGCCAGCGATTGAACTGGACCAAACCAGACTGGACAGAATCCTTAAGTCTGCCCCCTTCTCAGAACTGCTGTTGCTTCAGTTACGCCTGGCAAATCGACTCGAACTCCACCCTCCTATGATGAGTTAATGAGAGAAATTCGAGGAGTTGAGAAAAGGCGACTCGGAGGTACCTGCACCAACAGCTGTGGCTACGACCTGAGTGACTGAGGGTGACCCATCAAGTGAAGTTCAGGGCAGAGGTTGACAGTCAATGAGTGCTCTGACAAGGAAAAAGATATGCCACAATGGGGTGAACTGTTGAGAGAGATCGGGGAATTCAGAAACAGTCCCTTTATGAAGGCCACACCTGCAAGTACGGGCCCTGACCTATATCCGATTGCATCTGCTATGGGGGTTGGGGTACCCACCCATGTATCTCCTGCTGATAACAGCTCCAAACTCAATTCCTTGACCATGGAAGTGGAGAAACTGATGAGATGTCTCCAAATGCTTATCACGCCGCAGTCAGAGATGGCACCCAGGTTTCCAGTTAGTAATACCCCCGGCCTGGCTCCCAGTGTGGCGCCTCGGCCAGCTCAAACTCCAGAAAGTGTGTTTGCTATAATTGTGGGAAAGATGGGCACATGAAAAGGGAATGCCAGTCCCCAAAAGACACTGACAAGTTGCATATAGGCTACAGGAGAGCTTCGAGAAGAAATCAGTGGTTAAGAGGTGCACAACATGATCCCAGTGAGGGCACCAAAATGCTAATTCACGTCCTTTGTGGCAAGGTCATGCCCAGGCCCCCACTCACCGCCTCTCCAGACTGGTCCAGAATAGTGGGTCCTCCATGGAGACCACTGTAAAGGTGAATGGAGTGTCTACAAGAGCTGTATTAGACAGTGGCCCCAAGTGACAATTATGTTCCACGATTGGTATCAGAAGCATTTGTCAGACATACCCTACAACCATTAGAAGGACTGCATGTATGGGGTTAGTGAGAAAGCCTACCCTATTCAGGTATATCCAATTTGGCTGTCTTTCCCACCTCCGTGGCTGGAGTGGCTCAACAAGTAGAGACCCTAGCCTTAGTGTGTCCCCACTGGACTGTATGATGGTGTCCTTTGTTGATTGGAACAAATGCTCATATGTTCGGAAGGCTGCACAGTTGTGTTATGAAAACAGGGGTCAAAGACTAGTAGAGCTTTAAGAGTTCCGGCTTTAATTAAGAAGGCCTATGAGGCACAGAGAGATGCTGAAAAACAGAACCAGAGGAACCGGTCGGAATTGTATGGAAGAAGGATCCTGAGTCTCTGATCCTGGCGCCAAATGCCCAGTGTACCTTACAGGAGAGGTCCGTATCAGAAAGGATGTTAAGAATAAAATATTAATGTTGGATGCACCAGCTGATGGAAAATTGCCAGAGGGACTGCTGGTCAAGCCTAGTATTTTGCCCGCTAGAGCCCATGCTTTTGCCAGAAGGGTAATGGTCCAAGTTCATAATGTGTCTGAAAGAGACATTCGAGTAAACAGAGGTTGCATCCTGGCTAATGCATTGTGCAGACACTGCAGTGCTACCCAGCAGCAAGAGTTCAAGGAAGAATGACAGAGTAACGCCTGACTTGTTTGATTTCCGACCCCGCTGCCAGCTGAATGGAAAGTGAGGATCAGTGAGAAGCTTGCCCAGAGAGACCAGGTGTTTTCTTTAAAGGAATGGGATGTAGGATGACGCAAGGAGCTGAGCACAATATCCGCTGCATGACGAAAGACCATTTCGTGAGAGGTCTCGACACGGCACCTGCTGACATAGATGATGTGAGACGGCATCTGCAAGAGATGTTAGCTGCTGGTGTAATACAAGAACCAGAAGCCCTTATGCTTCCCCATTGTGGTAGTGAGGAAAAAGAATGGAACAGTAAGGATGTGTGTGGATTATCGCACCTTAAACCGGCGGACTATCCCTGATCAGTACACAATGCCCCGCATTCAGGATGCTTTGGACTGCCTAAACAGGAGCAAGTGGTTCTCTGTGCTGGATCTCCGCAGTGGGTACTACCAGATCCCGATGGCCCCAGAGGACCGTGAGAAGACGGCCTTTATCTGTCCGCTTGGCTTCTATGAATTCATGAGGATACCTCAAGGATTTCAGGTGCCCCAGCCACTTTTCAACGATTGATGGAGCGTGCAGTGGGGACATGAACTACTAGAGTGCCTGGTATACCTAGATGATGTTATTGTGTTTGGCAGCTCACTGGAGGAACATGAGAGCAGATTATTTAAGGTATTGGACCGACTGGAGGACTTTGGCCTTAAACTGTCCATTGATAAGTGTCAATTCTTTCAAACATCAGTAAAGTATGTGGGACACATAGTATCCACCGGGGAATAGAGACCGACCAAGTAAAGTTGAGGCCTTGACCACCTGGCCACAGCCCAAAATCTAAAAGAACTGCAAAGATTCCTGGATTCTGTGGTTATTATCGACGCTTCATCAAGGACTATTCAAGAGTGATCCGCCTTTACTTAACCTTACTTCAAGGGTATCCTCCAACCCACAAAAATACCAAAAGTCAGCGTCCCTCAAGACTGAAAGAGTGTATTTTCATCTGAGTGAAGTATTTGGGGCCGCGCCGGACTCCTGATTGTGAGACTGCTTTTCATGAGATCATATATCAACTACCCATGCTCCAGTGCTGGCCTATGCCGATCCAAGAAAACTTCACGTCCTGCACACTGATGCTAGCTTGCAAGGGTTGGGGGCTGTGTTGTACCAAGAGCACGAGAATGGCCTGAGACCAGTGGCCTTGCCAGTAGAAGCCTGACCCCATCCGAAAAGAACTATCCTGTACATAAGTTAGAGTTCCTAGCTTTGAAGTGGGCTATTGTTGACCAATTCCATGAGTACTTGTATGGGGCTAAAATACTAGTAAAACTGACAATAATCCTTTGACCTATGTGCAGACCTCAGCTAAGTTGATGCCACTGGCCAAGGTGGCTTTCTGCATTATCTACATATGACTATGCACTCGAATACCGAGCAGGTCTGAACCACATAGATGCTGATGCCTCTCCCGAGGCCTGTTCCCCAGAATGATTGGGTCCGATTGGCAGAACCTGACATTCGGGCACTCTGCCGAAAGTTTGACAGGGAGGAACAATGTCCACGGACGAGTGGACTGCATGGTGGATTGCTTGGGACCCTCTGAGAATTGCATTCCTGCCTATTGCCACTTTTCTGCAATAGACATTGGTGCACTGCCTCAGCTGGACAATGACAGTATTCGGGCGGGCTCAACCCATGATCCCATGATCAAAGCAGCTTTAGAAGCCCTCTATGCAGGAAAAGATGTGTCCAAATTACGCTCCACTGATTTGAGAACTGCAATTGTTATACAAAGAAGGTCCTAAGTTGAAACTGATCAATAAACTGTTATACAGAGAAACAGTAGACAGAGGGGGACAAGTAGACAAACAACAACTAGTGCTGCCCACTGCCTTTCGAGACTCAGTACTGAGGTCCTTGCACAACCACATGGGGCACCTTGGTATAGACAGAACACTTGACTTGGTGAGATCCAGATTCTATTGGCCTAAGATGGGGGCTGATGTGGAGCAACACATTCGAACTTGTAGTCGCTGCTTACAGAGGAAAGCTTTGCCCCAGAGGGCTGCCCCCCCTGTTAACATCACCACCAGTGCACCCATGGAGCTGGTCTGTATTGATTTTCTGAGTTTGGAGTCAGATCAAAGAAATAGCAGTAATGTGCTGGTGGTCACTGACCATTTCACGAGATATGCCCAAGCTTTCCCCACCAAAGACCAGAAAGCATCCACTGTGGCCAAAGTACTTGTAGAAAACTTTTTTGTTCACTATGGGGCTCCACAAAGAATCCATTCTGATCAAGGGAGAGACTTTGAGTCGTCTGATCAAAGAGATGCTTTCTCTGTGGGGAGTGCGAAGTCCAGAACCACTCTACCACCCCCAGGGGGACCCACAGCCTGAACGTTTCAACGACTTTGCTAGATATGCTAGGCACTCCTGCACCCAAAGGACAAGCCTAGATGGAGCCAACAAATTAGCACCCTGGTACATGCTTATAACTGCACCAAAGTGATGCCACTGGATTCTCCCCACCGCCTGATGTTTGGAAGAGAAGCTCGACTACCAGTAGATGTGTGTTTTGGGGTCTCTCTGATGGGGTTCAAGCTGACAACTATTTACAGTATGTGCAAAAGTTAAAGGCCCAGCTAACTCATGCGTACCAACTGGCTCAAACCATGGCTGCAAAAGAAATCTGGCCAACAAAGAAAGGTATGATAAAAGGTGAAAGCACAGGAACTCCAGGAGGGAGATCGGGTATTGCTAAGAAATCTGGGACTGCATGGCAAGCACAAGATTGCTGATAGATGGCACCATCTCCCTCACATTGTAGTGGGCAAACTAGATGATCTGCCAGTGTACAAAGTAAGGCCTGAGAATAATTCAAAAGATGTAAAAACAATGCATAGAAATCATTTACTGCCCATTGGACAAATCTTAATTGAGTCTGAGCCCTAGAAGAGTCCCCTCTGGACCAGTGACTAGAGCTGCTGCTAAGAAAAGATCAAGAAAGTCTGCACCTACAGAAGCAAAGTTAAAGTGTTCCCCTCCACAAGTCCCAGTTGAGCATGACTGTCAGTCCATATCGGAAGAAAGTGAGAGTGACTTTGAATACTATCCTTCTTACGAACTGAGTCAATTGTTTTGGGGCAATCCCCTAGTCAATACTGGAGATGAAGTTGGGCCTTCTGGACTGTCTAAGCCCCCAGCTTCATCCCTGGAGCCAATGCTCCCAGAAAGTGAAGTGCAAAGCATCAGATCAGATGAAATGGAATCATTGTGCATGGTTGAACTGTTTGAGCTTTCAGGGGAGGAAAATGATAGATTGGGTCAGACTGGTGATACACCCGAACAAGAAGAGTATTTTGAGTGCCCTGACAGTCCACTGCCAGTGTCCAAAGCTCTCCATGCAAGCCAAATGTTGTGGACTCAGAAACTGTCATTCCTGGAGCCTGAAAGTGCCCCAAGTTCTAACCTCTCTACCCCATGGAGACTCCCTGACAAGTGAGGACAATGCTGAAAATGAGGCTCAGAGTGCAGAGACTATAACAGTTCCCCTAGAAAGACTGGTCGAGCTGTAAAGCCTGTGGTGCACCTCAGTTATGATTCACTTGGGAGGCCTGTGGACTTGCCTCTCAATGTTGTCCATAAAGGAGTGTATGTGTCCCGAGCTCATTGCCCAAATCTGAGCATCAGTGCTAATCAAAGTTACTTGTGTTGCCCTCTCATATGGTGCCTTGCCCCATCCAGCCCCAAGGTAACTGATAGGAAGGGCCCCCTCTCTTCAGGATTCATGTACAAGAGGTAATAACTTGAGTTATGGTACAATGTGTATGTAATACTGTGTAAAGAGTGATGTACTGCAATGTTTCAGAAATGTGTTGTTGGTAAAATGATATATTGACTGATGATTACAGTCACGAGCCTAATGCAAATGTATATGGTTGCAGTTGAAACTTATGGGTACTTCTTTGACGCGGACGCCAAGCTTTCCCAGGCCAGGAAGGTAACCCCTGCAAATGGGGGTTCCCAAAAGACTTCCAGGAGCTTGCTTGAATGCTCCAAGCCTGAATGGTGTTTGGCATTTAAGCCATTTATCGGTGAGTGTTTTTAGAAACTCTGGTACTGTCTCTTTAAGAGCTGTCTGCTTGCAGACATAATTAGTTTGCATGGGGGACTGTGTGTTTCTTTGGTTATCACTCAAGCTGCTGCCAATTCCTCCATTTTTGCAGTCACTAGGAGTGCAAAGGGAACCTATCTGAAAGATGTAACTGTTTGCCAGAAATCATTTACAGTAATAATGAAATTACAGTTTGTCTAACCTGTTTTCTTTTGCAGTCAGAACGGTGTCTGCCTAGTTCCCCATTCTGGTTTTGAACTGCTGAACTGGACCAATCAGTGTGGGTAAGCTAGCTCTAAAATGGTGCCTTGGACGAATCAGAACTTGGACTCATAATCTGAGCCAGCCACAAGAGGATTGTATGGGCAGTGACTCTGGGAGATGTAGTTTAGACTTCAGTGCCTTTTGGACCAACAGCAGCAGTCTATTGTGAGTGACAGCCAATCCAGTCAAGAACTGGGAGGAACTCAAAGGAAGTGCCAGTTTTGTCGGTTGGAGTTTCAGTTGAGCTTTGGCAGTAAAGAAGGAAGGAGCCCTGTGCTTTCAGTGTGCAGTTTTAGTCAAAAACGTGTGTAAGGCCCAAGAGTTCCGTCTGCAGCTTGTGTAACAGCTTGTTAGGACTGAATCCGTCCTGTGAAAAGAATCAAGGATCTCTGAAGAGTAGAAACCAGGCTCACCCTGTAGAAGACTGGAGGAATTGCTGAAAATTGCACTCGGTCTGTCAGGAACTGAATCTGCTGTGTGTTCTCCCGGTATTGTGCAGTAATTGCTGATCGGGATACAGATGCAGCCTGCCTGGTATAGTGCTTTCTTTTATATAAATGTGTGAAGAGGTTTGTGTACCTCAAGTGAGCCCTGCTGACATTGAAGGACCCTATCTTATTTGGAGGTCGTGAGTACTAATTCAGGGTCGCTCCCTGTTGAATTGCCACATTAAATCCAAATGGAATTACTGTACTGCTGACTGTTTAATTCTCCTTTTCTCTGTGTGAAAGGGCCCTACCAGCTGCCACCCGGTTTGGACTAGCCACTAGGGCTTGGGTACCCAGGGACAGTAACTGATAGGGATAGCCTGTGCCTAGAAGCCTCAAATGAATTATTAGAGTGATAAGCTAATTAACCTGATTTCCCCTGTCCTTGTTATATCCCCTAAATAAATCAGAGCTGCTTGTTTCAGCAAAGTTATACTGCCTGAGGTATTTGTCTATGTTAAAGTACTGTACTGTGATTGTTGCACTGTATCTCATTTCACAGGAGGTCCCAGTGCCGGAACCAGACCTGGGGGTAAGTGTATACTGTGAAGGTAATTCTGATATATTGTGTGGGCCACTAGTGGGAAGAAAGGGGGGTTGCAGTGTCCCAGAGGGCTGTGACCAAGTTAGTTTAACTATTGCAAACCCTGACCTCTGGGTGGAGGCACCCGCCATTGGATCCAGGCCCCTCAACCTGTTAGTGGCAAATCAGGCAGAGGTAGTAGCCCCTGGGATAGCGCCATCTAGGGGTTACACAAAGAAAACATAAAAATCATAGAAACATAGAATTTGGCAGCAGATAAGGACCGCCTGGCTCACCTAGTCTGCCCATTTCCCTACCTACCTAAACTCCAAATCCTAAATGATCAGCAGCTTATCTTCGCTTTCCTACCACTAGTGTTGCCTTCTGTCTATTCCATGCATTTTTGAATTCATTTATTGTTTTAGCCCCTACAACCTCCACAGGGAGGCTGTTCCATTCATCCACCACCCTTTCTGTGAAAAAAATACTTCCTCACATTACCCCTGAGTCTCCCTCCCCCCCCTAGCATCATATTGTGACCCCTTGTTCTTGCACATCTCTTTTTCTGAAAGATGTTGCCCTGCTGAACCTTGTTGATCTCCTTGAGGTACTTGAATGTTTCTATCATATGCCCCCTCTCCCTCCTTTCCTCCAGGGTATACATACGGAGGTCTTTCTGTCTTTCCTCACATGTTTTCTGGTGCATTCCTTTCACCATTTTCATTGCCCTTCTCTGGACCACCTCCATTCTGTCTATGTCCTTCTGGAGATGTGATTTCCAGAACTGAACACAATATTCCAGATGCGGCCTTACCAATTATCTGTACAGTGGCATCATCACCTCCTGTTTTCTAGTAGTGTTGCCTCTCCTTTTGCAACCTAGAATCCTACTGGCCCACCCCAAAACCTTCTCACATTGCTTGGCTACTTTCAGGTCCTCCATTATGATTACCCCAGGTCCCTTTCTAGTTTTGTTGTTGTTAGTATCCCCCCCCATCACGTATTCCTCTTCAGGATTCCTGTGCCCCAAGTACATGACTTTGCACTTTTTTGTATTGAATTTAAGCTGCCACGCTCAAGACCACTTCTCCAACATGCCTAGTCTCTTCTCATCCTCCCACTCCGTCTGGAGTGTCCACCCAACTGCAGATCCTGATGTCATCCACAAACATAGAAACATAGACTTTGACGGCAGATAAGGACCGCTTGGCCCAATTAGTCTGCCCATTTCTCTACCTACAGTATAGGCCGCAGATCCTAGTTAACCAACAGCCTATTTCTTCCTATCCCCCACAAGAACTGCCTTATGTCTGTCCCATGCATTCTTGAATTCTCCCACAGTTTTAGACCCCACAACCTCCTCAGGAAGGCTGTTCCATGCATCCACTACCCTCTCTGTGAAAAAATACTTCCTCACATTGCCCTGGAACTGCCCCCCCATCTTTAAATTGTGTCCCCTTGTTCTTGCACGTCTCTTGTTCTGAAAGATGCTACCCTCTTGGACTTTGTTGATTCCACTGAGGTACTTAAAAGTTTCTATCATGTCCCCCCTCTCCCTTCTTTCCTCAAGGGTATACATATTAAGCGCCTTTAGTTTCTCCTCATACGGCTTCTCTTACAGACTCTGCACCATTTTAGTTGCCCTCCTCTGGACTGCCTCTATCCTGTCTATGTCCTTGTGGAGATGGGGTCTCCAGAACTGGACGCTGTACTCCAGATGGGGTCTCACCAACTGTCTGTACAAAGGGATAACAACTTCCTGTTTTCTGCTGGTGATGCCTCTCCCTATGCATCCCAGTATCCTCCCAGCCCTCTCTACTGCCTTCTCACATTGCTTGCTAACCTTAAGGTCATCTGATATGATTACCCCCAGGTCCCTTTTCTTTTTTGTTGTTGTTACTACCTCCCCCCCATTGTGTAATCTTCTCCTGGGTTCTTGGTTCCCAGGTGCATTATTTTGCACTTCTTTGCATTGAATCCTAGCTGCCATATTTCTGACCATTCTTCCAACCTTGCCAAGTCCCTTTTCATCCTTTCCACACCTCCTTGTGTATCAACCCTGTTGCAGATGTTTGTGTCATCTGCAAAGAGGCATACTTTTCCTTCCAGTCCCTCTGCAATGTCACTTATAAACACATTAAAAAGGACTGGACCCAGTACTGAACCCTGCGGTACCCCATTAGTAACCCCTCTTTCTTCAGAGTGGACTCCATTTACAATTACCTTCTGTGTCCTGTTGTCCAGCCAATGTTTTATCCAGGCTACCACCCTGGGACCCACTCCCAGGCTGGTTAATTTGACTATTAATCTTTAGTGTGGGACCGTGTCAAATGCCTTGTTAAAGTCTAGGTAGGCCATGTCCACAGCCCCTCCCTGGTCTACTACTTCGGTCACCCAGTCAAAGAAATCTATTAAATTTGTCTGACATGACCTTCCCGCTGTGAACCCATGCTGCCTTGGGTCCTGTGCCCCACTGGCCTCAAGGTACTCAACAATTCTTTCCTTCAGAAGTGACTCCATCACTTTCCCTACCACAGAGGTCAAACTGACAGGTCTGTAGTTTCCTGCCTCTGTCTTGGTCCCACTTTTGTGAAGGGGAATCACATCCACCTTCCTCCAGTCCTCGGGTACCACACCATCCTCCCATGATTTATTAAAAAGAGTAGTCAGTGGTTTCACTAGTTCCCCCCTTAATTCTTTTAGAATTCTGGGGTGAATTCCATCAGGCCCCACTGTTTTGTCCACCTTCAGTTTTAGGAGTTCTTGCAGAACCCTTTCTTCTCTGAAAGGGCTGGGATCGACCCCCCTATCAAGAGTGCTTCTGTTAATTGGATTAGGCGCTTCCCCCTTCTCTTTTGTGAATACTGAGCAGAAATATTCATTCAGTATCCCTGCTTTTTCACTGTCCCCCTCTGCCCACCCACCATTCATTCTATTCAGCCTCACTATCCTCCCTTTGTCTTTCTCGGCTCTGATGTACCTATAAAATGTTTTATCCCCTTCTTGTAGTGAGTTGGCTATCTTTTCTCAGTTTTGGGCCTTTGTTATTCTGACTTCCCTCCCTGCTTCCTTCTGCCTTAACTGGTACAGCTCTCTGTCCTGCTCCTTCTGTGTTTCCTTATACTCCTGAATGCTATCTTTTCTCTCTGACTTTCCCAGCCACCTCTCTTGAGAACCATAGTGGCTTTTCTTTCATTTTGATTTGTTTATTTGCTTTACACAAGGCTTGCGCTCTGTGATAGAGTTATGATGATTCCCCTTGTTGCTCCACCCTCCTTCTAGCCTGTTTGCTAGTGCTTTTCTGAGGCACTCTCCCATCTTGCCAAAGTCAGCCCTCCTGAAGTCCAGTACCCTCACTTTTGTATGGCTTGACTCTGTAGCTGAGTTTAATGTGAACCACACTGTTTGATGGTCACTTATTCCCAGATGGCAACCCACTTCTAGATCTGAGATCCTCTCACTGCCCCCATTTGAGGGTACGAGGCCTAAGAGTGCTCCCTCGTGAGTGGGTTCTGAAACTAGCTGTCTGAGGCCTGCCACCAGTAGGGCATTGAGAATGGCCCTGCTCTTGGATTGGCTGCAGCAAATGTGCTCCAGTTAACATCTGGCATATTCAGGTCTCCCATCAACAGTATCTCCCCTTTCTCTGCCATCCTAAGAATGCCTTCTATCATATCTTTGTCCATTCCCTCCCCTTAATATGGGGGTCTGTACACAACCCCTGTGTGGATTGTGGTGCCCTTTCCAGTCTCCAAAGTGACCCACAGAGCCTCCTCTCCTCCATGTTTACTCTTTTGTTCAGTTGCTTTTATCCTTTCCTTTACATAAAGAGCTACTCCTCCCCTTCTTCTCTCCTGCCTGTCTCTCCTGTAGGTTATGTACCCTGGTATGTTAACATCCCAGTCATGGTTCTCTGTGTACCATGTTTCTGTGACTGCTACGATATCCAGGCATCCCTCTTCCATCAAGGCCACCAGCTCAGGGAGCTTGTTGCCCAGACTACGGGCATTATTACTCATTACCCTCCATTCCCTTATGGCCTTACTCCTTTTTGCCCCATCCCTGTCCCTCTTGCCTTTGTCACTTTCCCCATTTACCCCCGCCCTTCTCCCTATCACCACCTCTATGTTGGTGTTTACCATACTTAGTACCATGATTTTTTTTGGGGGGTAGGATTTCCCTGCTCCTTTCCAGTGCCTCCCCCCTTGGCTAGTTTAAATGCTTGCCAATGAAGCATTTAAACCTATCACCTAGGATCCTGGTTCCCGTCCTGGACAGATGCAGCCCATCATGCCAGTATAGGCTTGCATCACTACAGGTGGACCCTCAGTCCACAATTAAGCCAAATCCCTGAGCTCTGCACCAGTTTTTTAACCACTTATTGAATCGCATGGTTCAGAACACCCTAGCCTCTCCTACACCATAGATGGGCAGCACCTCTGAGAAGGTTACTGTGCGTCTACTTGTCTAAGGCCCCTCCCCAATTCCACAAACTCTTTCTGCACTGCTCTAATCCCTTTCTTTGCCATGTCATTTGTTCCTAGGTGGACAATGACATCCAGCTCCCTCACCTGTGCAGCTGCTCTGGCAATCCTGAGGATCCGCTCCCTGTCCCTCCAAGCCATGGCGCCAGGCAGGCACCTTACCTCCCTCTCCCCTTCCTCCCCCAGTTCTACCTTCCTAACAGTGGAGTCCCCCACCAGGAGTTGTTTCCTTCCCCTGTGGGGTCCCATGCCACCCTCCTGTGGGTCTCCTTTGTGGAGGTTCCCAGCATCCTCCTTGGTCTCCACTGCAGGTGCCTCCATAGAGGAACCACACTTTGCCAGAATGGCATAGGAACTGTGAAGAGGTACAACTGGAGGGATGCACCTCTGTTCCACCACCCTCACCCTCCCTGAGCCCACTGTGGTCCAACCGCTCCTCTTTCTTGGCAACCTCTGAAGCAACGGCAGTGGCACTGGTGGTTCCTAGATGGAAGAGGAGGTCCCACAAATCCTGGCCAACTCAGCCTGGAGATGAGCAACCTCCTCCCTCAGCCCAGAGAGGTGCCTGCAGATGGGACAACACTGCATCCTTCAGAACGTCTCCCAGAAGACTGCTGCTCCCCAGCCACTGCACTGCACCACTCCCATCATGTCTTATTTCTGGCCCCTTAACTGTTGTTTGGAATCCTTACTCTTTCCTCTGTTTTTTTCTTTCGCTTCTCTCACTACTTACTTTCTGCCTCTGTGCCCTTTAAGCTCCTGATTGTCCTGTTCTGTGACAAGAATATCCTATATTTCTCAGTAGACCCCTTACTTGCTCAGAGGCAGGCCTCCAGCAGCTAGACTGGGCCAGAGAGCTACTCTTGTCCTTCTAGGATGGTGGGTCTTTGGTGGCTCTGTAACCACTCACTTCCTGCTTCCAAACAGGAAGTTCCTGTTGTCAGTCAAATCCTGTGCCTATAAAAATACAACTACCTTTGGGTGGGAGGGTGAGCAACTCCCCATACTTACTAGATCTTTCTACAAGTAATTTAAACTGCACAGCTATCAAGCCCTTTCAATCACCTGAGATTTACACCTAGATAACTGTTCAGATAACCATTCAGTTCAGTTAACTCAGACAAACACACTATATATTTTTTTTGTTTTGTTGGTTAGTTTGTTTTTTTACCTTAAATTAAAGGTCCAAGTACAAGAGTTCTACTTCTTTAATCCCAGTAGAGAAGTCCAGTCACACAGCACTCCTTCCTTCTGCCAAGCAAAGAGGCTTACCTTCCCTTCTAGCCCCTCCACAATGTCACTAATGGAGACATTGAAGAGGACTGGCCCAAGCACTGAGCCTTGTGGCACCCCCCTGGTCACCACCCTCTCCCAGGATGGAACTCCATGAACCACCACTCTCTGTGTTCTGTTGCTAAGCCAATTTCTGACCCAATTTACCACCTTGGGACCCACTCCCAGACTGCCAATGTGTTTACTAGCCTCCTGTGTGGGATGGTGTCAAATGCCTTGTTAAAATCTAGATAGGCCATGTCCACCGCCCCCCCATCAAGCATCCTGGTTGCCCAGTCAAAGAAATATATCAGATTTGTTTGACAAGATCTACCTGCTTTGAATCCATGTTGCCTCAGGTCTTGTGCCCCACTGGCCTCATGATATGCCACAATCCTTTCCTCAAGCATGGATTCCATTATTTTCCCTACCACTGAGATCAAACTGACTGGCCTGTAATTCTCCGCCTCCACCTTGCTCCCACTTTTGTGTAGTCATACCACATTCACCCTTCTCCAGTCTTTGGTACCACTCCTTCCTCCAGTGATTTGTTGAATAGTGATGTCAGTGGTGCCACTAGTACCTCTCTGAGTTATTTCAGTATTCTGGGATGCATCCCATTTGGAACCATTGCTATGTCCATTTTTAGTTTTGAAAGTTCCTTTAGGAATCTCTCCTCTGTGAATGGACTAGTGTTCACCTCTTCTCAATGTGTGATTCTACCACCTAATTGTGGTCCTTCACCTTCCTTTTCTTTTGTTAATACTGAGCAGAAGTATTCATTTAGAATTTCTGCTTTTTCTAGGTCCCCCTCTTCACCCCCTACACACTTTTATTTAGCCTCGCAATACCTCCATTGGTCTTTTTCCTTTCCCTAATATATCTCAAGGAGGTTTTGTCTCCTATTAGATTAGTCTAAAAAGTCCTCCTTACCATAAATCCATGTGGTTTACTATCCTGAAGATCATTGTTCTCCAAGTAGCCCATGAGGTCCTCTTTGACCAGTGACTCCATTGGTTGCCATACTACAAAGGTAAGACTGAAAGTCTGCAGTTCCTTGTTTGTTTTTGTCCCCCATTATGGAGCAGAACTACATCTGCCATCCTTCAATCCTTTGTAACTACCTTGTCCTTGGAGAGCTGCTGAATAAACCTACCAGGGATCAATAAGTTCTGCTGTCAGTTCCCTGAGTATCCTAGGATGCAACCCATCTGGGGCTGGTTCCTTCTCAATCTTTAGGGCTGCTAACCTTTTTAGGAAACTTTTCCTAGTAAATGTCAGTTGCCATATCTCTGGAACCCTCTTAATAGCTGCTTTGATGTCAGTCTCTGGCAAGGACCCACCATCCTCCCTAGTGAAAACTGAGCAAAAGTAATTGTTAAGGATGGCAGCCTTTTGCCAGTCCACCTCAATCACTCTAGCTACAGTGGTTGGCCTTATAATTCCCCCTCCTTTTTTCCTTTTTTCACTAATACACCAGAAGAACAGTTTGTCTCCATTCTTGACCCTCTCTGCAATATGTAACTCTGTCTTCTTTTACCTCCCTAACCACCCTCTTTGCCTCCCTATTTCTCAGCAAATATTTTCTCAATTCTTCCTCCCTCTTCTTTTCTTTAAATTTGTAGAACACCTCACCACTTCCCTGACCCTTGTCAAGAATCATAGTGGTCTCAAGAACCTGTTCTTTTTAGTTACTGCATTCTTGCATATTTTAGATGCCCCAAGATTGGCCCCCATAATTGCCCCATCTCTCTTCCACTGTATCTATGTTGTCCACCACTCCTAATTTATCCCTGACCAGCTCTCTCTGTGTATTGATGTCCACCCTTATAAAATCAAGGGGCTCGATTTTAAAATTGCTGAGACTGGTGTAAGGGGACCTGCATCATGGAGAAATGGTGTAAGGGACTCCCTAAATTGCATCTTGTGCCAGTCCCAATTTTTAAAAGCAGCCTGCACCATGCAAGGGATCACCTGCAGCAACCTGGCTTGTGCCATTCCTGCGATGGCCACACCGGTGCACCATGATGGAAGGGGGCTTGCATCATGGCAAGGCTGCAATATCTCCTACATTGGGATTTTTCATAACCCCCAAGTGGTGCATGGACCCTGCACTTAGAACAGCATGGAGCTGGTCTAAGCTGCCATGTGCCATTGCTGTAGACCTTGCTGGGTGGAGGGTGACACTGTGCACCCTGGGGGATAGTGACCAGACAGTCCCTGACACCTGCCAGACCACAGCTGGAGAGGCCAGTGGTCTGTGGTACGTAAGAGCCTACAACCCCCCCATGGTGCTGCTGGTGTGTCCACCCCTTGCCCAGACCTGCACTGTCCCTGCCTTTGCCCACTCAGAGTAGTTGTCACACAAGCCTGCCTGACCTATCCCACCAACCTCTGTGAGCCAGTGCATGCCTCAGATGATCCC
The DNA here is from genome assembly GCA_016271365.2 of Neoceratodus forsteri. Taxonomy (NCBI): domain Eukaryota; kingdom Metazoa; phylum Chordata; order Ceratodontiformes; family Ceratodontidae; genus Neoceratodus; species Neoceratodus forsteri. The sequence goes on along the minus strand of CM057455.1, from coordinate 1,121,300,795 downwards.
ACCAGGCACCAGTGCAACCAGCTGGTGGGTCACCATTGATGGTCCCTACCACCACAAGCCTGTACCATGTCTTGTGGCATTCCCCTCTGCTGTGCCATTTTGTTAGTGCAGCTGTTGACTTGCGGCAAAACTAGGGAGTTTGGTGCCTGGGCCCTGCTTTTTATAAAATTGGGTGCAGGGTCACTGGTGCACCAAGGTTTTCTGCAGACAGTGGCTCAGCACAGGATGTACTGATCTAATGGGCTTTAGAAGATCATGCTCAAGGACTTCAGCTCTCGATTACTCTTTACCAGATCCAAGGGCCAGGTCAAACCAAATGGAGTTATGATCAAAGTTTCTTAGCAACTCCCCTACTCTTACAGCTTCTGCAATCTACAAGTTGGTGAGCACTGCATCAACAACTGCAGTCTGTCTTGTGGGCTCCTTAAGTAACTGTACTAGCAGACAGTCCTGAGCAATGGAACATCCCAATTGATGCCTGGCAGGTTCAGATTACCCAGCACCACTATTTCCCCCTTATCTGCCCCTTTTTTGAGTTCTTTCCTGAGCTCTGTATCCCTCTACTTCCTTTGCACCATCCATCTACTGATCACCCCAAGCACAGTTTTTTGCCTTAGGCTGCTGTCAGTTGCACCTACAGCAACTCAGTCTCCCCATTACTACCCCTGATGCACCCATCTTCCATCACCTTAATGTGCTTCTTGACAAATTGGACTACTCCCCCCCACCTGATAATCTATCCCTCCTGAACATCACGTACCACCAAAGTGCTCAAAAACATGGCAAATAATGGTCAATTCCAAATGATGCAAGTTGATGTCTGTTAACAACATTGATCCTTGAACAGAATACAGAATTAATGGGGTCATGGTAGAACCCTTGATAGAAGGATTGGGGGATAATAATAGATAGCAGTATGAAATCTGCAGCGTACTGTGAGAAAGCCTATGTAAAGGTAAAATTATACTGGGGTACTCTATATTAAATGGAATTTCACTAGCTGAAAAATGGAAGTAATCCTGACACTGTACAGTTCAATGGTTGAACAATACATGGAGTACTGTGTGCAACTTTGGAAGTCTCATCTGAAATAGGGTAACAAGATACTGAAAAAAAATCCAGTAGTGGGCAAGAACAGTGATTTGAGAAAGGCAGGGGAGGACACATTTGGAGTGGATGAAAAGTCTAATGTGCTCATTGGGGAGAGAAAGAAGATGGAGGACATAATAGAAACTTACAAAAAAAGACAGTACAAGGACATGACATAGTAGATACCCCAGAGTATTTGAAAACAAAAGGGCAGACGGCCACCAGAGGTCACAACCTCAGTCTTGAGGTGGTAATTTAAAGAAAAACAAAAAGAAGTACTATACTTTGCAGAAAGGGTTGTGACGAGATTGTAAAAGCTACCCAAAAACATAGTTAACACCAGTACAATCTCAGAGTTCAAAACCCAGTGGGATACCTGTGGGGTAACTAGAAACAAGTTAAGGGGGAATGGACCGCCTGTGAGACAATGATTCAGGACCTCAAACAGGCAGATTTTGGGAAGAAGAGTGAACTAATTAGGGAAAGATTGGGAGATGTAGACCAGATAAAGTGAGTGGAAGAACAATGGAGTAGGATTCAGGGGGCACTCCTGGAGGTGACAGAATCTAGTGCAAGGAAGGTCGCCAAAGGAACAAGCAAAAAACACTGATACACAGAAGGTGACGGCAGATAAGGACCTTACGGCCCACCTAGTCTGCCCCTTTCCCCTACCTAATGCATTACCACAGACCCTAGCTGATCTGCGGATTACCCTCTCTTCCCTATTACTAGAGTACTCTCATGTCTACCCCATGCTTTCTTGAATTCCCATTCTGTTTTTGTCCCCACCACCTCCACAGGGAGGCAGTTTCAAGCATCCACTACTCCTGTGAAAAAGTACATCCTCACATTGCCCCTGAGTCTACCCCCCCTCCAGCTTCATATCATGGCCCCTTGTTCTTGTGCACCTTCTTTTCTGAAGGATGCTACCCTCCTATACCTTGTTTATACCCCTGATGTACTTGACTTTCTTTATCATATCCCCCCCCCCTCCAGTCCAATCTGGTTCTCAAAGGGGGTGAGGGAAACTGTGACAGCAAAATGAAGAGTCTTCACTAAGTACAATAGGAAGCAAGGGGAAGAAACCTGGCAGGAGTGTCAGGCTCAAGAAGGCAAGGGTGTAGAGCAGGAGGGCAAAGGCAGACATGGAGCTGTGCATTTCTAAGGGAGTAAAATGTGAGAGGGGAGAATTTTTTAGTTATATAAGGGGAAAAAGGAAATCAAGGGGGGGATTGTTAGGCTAGTTGGCATGGAGGTTAGTGAAAAATGATGAGCAGAAAGCAAATGTAATGAACAACTACAGTGGTGCAGGCCAGCATGCAAAGCACTACTTTAAGCAACGGATCCACAATGGGAGCGCAACAAAATATTTGTTGAACGCCGCGTCAGCGACACCAGCAGGTCAACCGCATTCTGCAATCGGCTGCCAGTTCGCACTGTCTGTCTGTGTTTTCTTCGGGGGGCTTCTTCCCCAGAACCCCCCACCACCCCACTTCAGGATTATCAACTCTGAGTCGGAACTGATTGGGGGGGGTACAGAACCCCCATCAGACAGTGCCAGGTTCCAGTGGGTTTCCCACAGCGGCATGGCACTGTAGTTGCTGTGGGGGACCTCGCTGGTGGAATGTCACTGTCGGGGGGGGGTAACTGTCAAGCAACATTGCTCCCACTTTCAAAGTGAGAGTGTGCAGTCCTGTGTTTTCCTGCAGCACAAAATTGCAGCATACTGCAGTAGAGTTACTGCAGGGAACATGACAATTTCAATGGCAGTTAATCCTTTTTGTCATGAAGTAACATAAGACACTGCGTTGTATCCCGGCTGGCACCACTGTACTTCTGCTTGATACTCTTGGCAGGGGACAATGGCCCTGTGCTAGAGAATGTTATCAAGGCCACCAGCCAGTGGGTTCAGCAAATGAGCAGAGTACAGATCTCAGTTGAGAGGGTAAAAAAGGTATTAGAAGATCTCATGGTAGAGAAGGAGACAGACCCAGATGGTCTGCACATGTGACTATTCAGGAAATTGGCCGTGGAATTCCCAGTACCCTTAACCCATGTATTTAGCAACTCATTGCAATTCAGAGCTATATCAGTGGATGTTTGTTTCAGGAAGGTCATGTCAGTCCAACCTGATACTGTTTTTTTCATTGTGTAACCAAGGCGATTGATAGGGACAGATGGTAGATTTGCTGTACTTCAACTTCAGCAAGGCCTTTGATTTGGTATGATGTAGGAGGATGCTGAAGAAGTTGAACAACTTTGGAGTAGAGCAGGGTTTAGTTAGGTGGGTAGGAGATTGGCTATGGGGAAGGAAACAGAGGGTAGTGGTAAATGGGTCTAATTCAGGGGACAGGTAGGTCACGAGTAGTGTGCTGCAGGGATTGGTCCTGGGATCTGCCCTATTTAATGTTTTCCTGAGAAACACAGGGAAAGCAATCGGTGGAAAGTTGTACCTCTTTGCTGATAACACAAACCTGCAGCAGGGTAGATCATGAGGAAAAGATGCAGGAGCTCCAAAAGGAGCTGGAGAAACTAAAGAGATAGTCTATGGTCTGGCAGCTGAGATTCAAAGCCAAGACGGGCAAGGTAATGCACTTAGGGAGACAGAATACACACTGAATACTGGATAAGAGGGGTTATAGTGGCAGCTTCTACAAATAAGCGAGATCATAGGATGGGGTCATATTCAATGACTTCCTTAAGTAAACAGGCCAGTGCAACAAAGCATACAACAAGGTATTGTGGATGGTGGTTTGTATAGGAAGGTGTTTTAAAAGTTGGAGAAGAAAGGTAATTCTGCCACTGAACATATCCCTGGTGAGGCTTCACCTGGACTACAGTGCCCAGTTCTGGAGACCTCACCTGAGGAAGTACATCAATAGACTAGAATCACTACAGGAGAAGGTCAACAAGCTGATTGAGGGCCAGAGGAACAGATCCCATGAGGATCAGCTAGATGCCCGAAACATGTATTTGCCACAGGGCCAGGTGCGAGTATGTAGGCATGAGTGAAATATAAGTTTCTCAGGAGGAGTATAAACATGTTAATCAGTGAGTACCAATTTGTAAGGAACAGGGACGTAGTCAGCATAAATGGAGGCTGGTGAGGGGCAGTTTCAGGAGAAACATGAAGGAGTTCTACTTAACAAGGAAGGTGGTGGAACTGTGGAACAGACTGCTATCGTAAGTAGTGGGGGCAGCTACCTGTAAAAGGTTCAAACATAGCTGGGACTGGGAAGGGGACTCACAGTCCCAAGGGAGGGCAACAAGGGTTTGAGGTGTGGGGGAGCGGGTAACAGCACACCAGTACAGTAGATCAGTGGGGTAAAGTAATACAGTTGGAGTAGACTCAATAGACCTTCAGTCTCCTGCTGTCAAATTCTGTGTTTCTGTATTTCCATGTAACACAAAGGTTGAAGGGTGCACTAAAAGCTTCAAAATAATAGAGTAAGCTTTGGTAGCTAAAACAGGGCAGACTGCATTGAATCTTGTCTTTTTGTGCCTTCAACAGTCTACAGTATGTATTCCTGTAAACCCCACCTTCTGCCTGGCTGTAAAGTATTTGCTCTATATATGGTTGATGTGACAAAGGGAGTTTTGAATATCTCCAAAAGTCCATAAAAAAAAATTCTAACTACAGTATGTATTGATCTGTTTAGTTACTGTAGCCATGTATCTATCCTTTGCAATTAGAGTTAGAAAATGTGAATTGTTTCTGATTTGTTTAACTCTGAGCCACTGTGGGACAGATATTTGAACAGCCAGCATTGTGTTAACAGGTTTAGCACAGCACTAACTGCTTTTGTATGCAACAGTAATTAGTATGCACTGTGCCTTTTTGAAAGGCACAGGTATTATGGCTTTAAACTGTTAGCTCATGAGCACTAAACATGAGCACATGCAAATGGTGGGTTCTAACATGCATACAGTTGCACTGGTTTATCGAAATGGTTTCAGAAACATTAACAAGCTGCTTCTACAGCATTAGATAACACTTCTGGAACTCTCATCTTAACAATCTGCTCAGCAGTGTGCGGATACCGCCTGTCTGGCAGACATATCTGCTGCCGATTTCAAAAATATACTGTATATTCCTTCCTCACCCAATTCCAGTTCCAGCTGAAAAATAAAACAAGATATCACTGGCAGTAAAGGTTCCCCCCTCCTGCACAAAAACTGAGTGCCAGTTTTAAAATAAGCTATCCATGCCAATCTAATGGTTCTCTTCCCAACATCTGATCCCAATGGCAGTTTAAAAAAAATGCCTCTGGCAATCTAGTGATTCCTCCCTCCATCACTCAATCAAAGGTACAGAATGAGGGATCACTAGGCTGCCAGTAATGTATTTTTCTTTCCAACTGACAGTGGTACTGGGACCGGTTGAGGGAAGGAGAACACTTGTGCCAGTAACATGTTTTTTTTTTTAATCAGCACCAGATAAGCCTACTCAGGGATGGGGGAGGTGTACCACATATCACATGAGAGACAACCCTCTACACTTTCCAAGGAGCAATTGCTTGCACCTCACTAGCTACTGAGCTTTTAATAAGATGTAAACAACATTTTATCTCCTTGCATGGGGAATTTGCATAGAGACTTTCAAGTATAGCATTTAATGCCAAGAGGCAAGACATTTAGGATGCCCTAACTGCTTTTGCTCCATTTCTCTGTTCACCACAGGCACATGCCTGTCTGTGGCCAGCAGGGGGTTCTGCTTTGTGCCAAGCTCACTAGTTGGTATGGTCTTTAGGGTTGCTTGTGCTAAGAATAAAGACTTTGCAATGAGCAAACTTAATCAGTAAGGCCACGGAGCCAGGCATGTGCCACACCAGAACAATAAAAGATCAACACTGGTCTCAAAAATCAGTGCAATAATTTGCATAAAACATTGGCTGCTAGGGTGCCAGCTGTTGGTGTTGTCTTTCACCTTATTATGTACTATATGTGCTAAATAAATTCTTATATATCGAGACCAGCATTAGTCTTTGGTTGTGCCAATGTGGTGCATGTGCCACTCTGTAGCCTTATTGATGACTGTTTCATCTCCACTAGCACTGTTTGTACTTTATGTGGCCTCAGGTTTGTGTTCGAATGAGCAAACTCTACCTTTTGAATATGGAGGCCAGTTTGTAACCTTACTTTTTGCTCACTTTATTGTTCTATAAAGCTTAGTGCATTCCCCTGAACCCTTTCTCCCAGGATGCATCTGGAAATTAGCTGTTCAAATCACATATCAACATGATCTCCTGGTGAGCATTTTAAAAACATTAATTAATCTATAAATACAACTGAATTATGAAAATTGTCATAGGGGATGCACATAAGTGAGAACTTGTGACTACAATTTTTGAAAGACTAGATCACAATAATACCTAGAGGACCAAAACACTGCAACTTAAAAGATGTGCCGTTTTGTCAGTTTACTGAATTGTGGCCACAGCTATTGGTATTACATGCAAAACATTTGTATGCTAGGCACAATAAATCATACAGTCATGAGGTAAGCTCTGGAGAATAATTAGCAACTCTTCTTATCTTGCTTTCACAGCACACAAATTTGGATGTTAATCTTCATTAAAGGCTTGGTTTTGCTATCAGCAATAAAAAAGTGTTTTCTTGTAAAGCATCCCAACAGCAGTTCCCCACCCCCATCTGAGTGGTCTTATCTTCTTTTTCTAGGTAAGTTCCCAGGATAGGCTGAGGTATAATGTACTGCAGTGATTTTAGTCAGTAGTATTGTGCAAAATACTGAAGTCAGTGAACTGTAATTTTGAACTGCTGTAATTCTACGACGTATAGGGGTTTTCATCCAGGAGATTTCATCTTGCAACAGGAAATACTTAAATTATGTATGCATTTTTTGCTGTTGTACTGAATATGTATTAATTATTTATTTTGTATAAAACCCCCCTTGTTATTCCACTACTCCAAGTAACACCTGGAAATGAGCCTTAGCTCAGTGTGCCTATCCTGGTCAATACATTTAAAATAAACACATCATTGTATGAAATTTTAGTGCTCTCATCGAGAATTTTTTTCAGGTTATTTACCCAGGATAACCCAGCTGAGATGTAATATCTCACTTCCAGTGCTGTTGTGTTATTTTGACTCCTGGTTTTCAAAATGTAATTAATAATGCTACTAAGCATTTGGCAGACTTAAAATTGAAAGTGAACATTTCTAAAACTAGAGTTGCAGTTTTTGGTAGTAATAATGTACAGACTTTTATCTGGAGGATTAATAATGAAATGATTAAAAATGTTGAATGTTATAAATATTGCATGTTGATTACCTGAGTTCAGGAATGATTTCAAGTCATCTGAGGGTCATCTGGGGAGGAGGATCAGGCATCCATGGAACTGCTCTCCTCCTCCAGGGAGGGAATGGCACTGTGCCTGGAGTTAGATTCGATCCTAGTGAAGGCTAGGGGGAAGCTCACCAGGCAGGTGTGACAGATATCTGGCCTGACACACATGGGAGCATGTAGCACTATTGATGCCATTACACTCCACTCCTCCATGCCATGGGGTGGGGGTACCAATGAAGAGAGGGAAATCTTGCTGGCAGGATGAATGCCACCTGTTGCATGCCCTGCAACCAGGACTCAGTCATGGAAAGCTGTATCCTTGTCAAGTGGGTCAAGCACATTCGTTGCCACTCTGCTGTGGGGGGTAGGAGCCATGGGAATTAGCACCAGCAACTCCTTGGAAAAGCCAGGGTGATGGGGCTGGGTAAGCAGGTGGGAATATAGCCACACAGGTGGGGGGGAAAAAAAATTTATAAATATTTGAGAGTGGTTTTAGATGTAAACAATTCTTGGAAGTCACATTTGGATCTTTGCAAAACACAACAGGCAAAGAAAATACATGGATTACACAGTTTTTCGAATCACTATGCTAAAGATTCATTCTCAGCTGCCATAAACATCTGAAAGCCAAAATAACAGTGCTGTGCAGAATGCGAAATTCTGCCAGCAGAATTAGCATCGAAAGGCCATTCTACTGGCAGAATTTCTACCAGAATTTCACATGTTCTTCAGCAGAATTCTGCCTACTGTAATCTGCAGAAAATAATTTTGCAATAATTTCTGCAGAAAATGCTGAGCTCTGCAGGTAATATAATCCCCAGAATTCATTCCACAACTATTTTCTATGGTGGAATTTCACCTTTCCATTTGTGGTGAAATTCGACGGAATTTTGGTGGAATTTTGAAAATTCCACAGAATTTCATTCTGCCAGAATTTGAAAATTCTGCACAGTGCTACAAAATATGCTTTGGAATCCTATATGAACTGGATGTTTGGGGTCAAAACTAGTGGTGTGCAGAATTTTCAAATTCCAGCTGAATGGAATTTCATGTAACTTGCAAAATTCCACTGAAATTCCACTGAATTTTTTTAGAGGCAGAATGAGGGAATTCCACTGAGGAATAATGCAGAATGGGGTTTCTGCTACATTTATAAAGTGCCACAGAGCTCTATATTTTCCATGGTAACAGTTGTGGAATGATTTTCCACAGAAAATTGCTATTCCACAAAATATAATTCCACAGATCACTGCCGGCAGAGGCAGAATTCTGCAGAAAGACCAGTGTAATTTTGATGGAATGTCTACCTCTGTAAATGGTAGAATTTCTCATTCCACACAGCACTAGTCAAAATTGTAAGGTTAGTTTTCTGGAACTACTTCAAAAAACAGATTTTAATCAGTTTAATGGGTCTTCCAAGTTTTGTAGCTGGGGCTCACATAAAAGCTAAATGTGGTATACCTATTGAAATCAAAGCTTTAATTAGATCATTGATTTTTTTAATACTAAAAGTGAATACAAACCATCTCCCAAAATTAATCTTGTTTGAGGCAATATCTTATCTGAATGCATGCTCTAGCTTTGGTTGGTGTAAAAACATGTGACTCAGTTTATGAACTGCGGTATTATTTCAGAAATTGTTGCCAGTATAAATGCATATAAATTTAATGCATTATATAAGATTCTGATTGAAAGGTTAAGTGATATTATGATACAAACAGAGATGGCAAGAATTGCAATCTAGCACTTTCGGTGAGTTCAATAACTTCAATTTGACTTGGACAGGGAGTCATATTTGAACATTTGCACTAACAATTTGCACTGAAGAGCACCCCATGTAGAACAAGACTTCAGATGTTTCTTAGTAAATTGTACACTATACCCTTGTGGAGTTTCACCTGCACTAAATTTGACACACTTAATTTTTCACTGCCTGCTTTTTGAGGTTTTACAGAAAAAAATGGATCCACCCACTTATTTACAATTAGTCTACATGTGATGAATATACTATTATGATTTTGCTCATGGCTTATATGGAAGAATCTATTATATATCGACATGTTCTGTTTTTGAGCTTTGAGGAAAATTATGGCGGTAAAAAGCGAGAGTCAAATTACTAAATAATGTTATTAACTTACTCTATTACCTATATTCTAACTATAACCAATCTGCATATTATACCCTGATATGTGAAGTTTATATTTTACAATATGATTTTTTATATATCTATGTTCTGTCTTATTGTATTTGTGGCAAAAGCCATAAAGCACAAACTTAATGAACTTTTACTACTACATTTCCAGTGGGGTCTTGCTTCTTCCCATTCCTTGTAAGCCTCTGTACGCCTACTACTTGTATTCCCATTAGCTGGCCATATTGTTTTATAAACTATTGTACACATCGATATGTAAATAATGTTTGTATCATATTCCATTTGTATTCCATCACCGTTACCTGTACTGTATCTTACCCCTTCCCCAGGGCAGATCAGGAAAGGAGCTTCATCTCCTTAGTGTGTCATCCTGGCCAAATCTTTTAAATATAGAAATTGTGGTTCAGATGAAAATAGTGCACAGATTTTATAATGTTGGACTGAGTTTCTGGTTCTGAGTGTATTTATGGTAGTAGATGCTGGGGTGGAACATGGTCATTGCCTTCAACTGGAGAAATTCCATACCAGAAGACTCTGCCTTGAGGTAATTTCTTTACCTGTGGTTTGGAATATTCTGCCATTGAATCAGGTAGGCCATGGGTTTCTAACTTCTCTTTAATGTTACAGCCATGTATGCCAGATGCCTTAGTGCTGGGCAAACATTTCCAAGCACCTGCTGTACAGTAGATGTGTGTACCAGGTATAAGTTTCAAATTCTCCTTAAACAATCATGAGACAAAACTTGATCTGGCTGCTTTTTTATCAAAATCTGAACAGACACTGGGATACCGCAAGTCATTTCTTGCATGAATGCTATGCCCAGACATTAAATCAATGACTGCAGCCTCAGTAGCTGTGTACAGGGTATTGTGATACCAAATCAGAAAGTCAGCATGTTGAGACTGTAAGCCCCAAATCAGATCACATGCTAGCACTTATATAGCACTTTGAAATAGTCAAGGAGTTAGGAGATGAAGACCTGCACTAGTGTCTGTAGAGCTCCAGGTTCTAGGAAGGGACACAGCCTGGCATTGTTTGTAAGATGGCAGAAGAAGCTCCAACTATAGCTGACACCTGTGGTTCAAAAATATAATAAGGAAAGCCTCTTATTAAATGTTAATCCCAGTCTGCCATCTACCCTTCCAGGGTCTAGCTGGCACCATCAATGATGGGTAACCTAAGCCTACTTTTCAAAGTAGAGACCTGCAGATTAAAGCTCACCAGTAAAAGCTCCACACTTGTTGTGTGTTTCAGTAACGTCTCTGCTTTCAGTAAAGCAAGGACTCATATAGTCAAATACCAGGTACAACAATTTATTTCTTTTCATATTTGCTCACCTGGATAAACACCCTTGAGACAAAGCATCTCATTTACAAATGGTTTCTGGTGTGGCAACTAATAGATAGCACTGACATATAAGACTACAATACAGATACCAAGAAAATCTAGGTGTAAAGGATACTCTCTGGAGCAGGAGCTGAACAGTAGCACTTGTTTAGAATTTTTACATTTTTCAACCTTCGAATACACAGAAGCAGATTTTTGCAGCAGAAAATGGCCCTGTGATGAATCAAGCCTTTCTATCTCTACTTATCAAATGTTGGGTCTGGTAGCACATTAATATAGAAACATAGAATGTATCTCAGAAAAGGACCAGTAGGCCCATCAGGTCTGCCCTATATTCCTTGCCTAACATTACTCCCTAGATTCTATTTGGACACATCTGTCCTTCCCACCTCCCTCACCTCAATGAATTATACCAATGTGCTTATCCCACTCATGTTTCAAGTTCCCCACAATCTTTGCCCCACCACCTCTTCTGGCATTATCACAAGCTTCATAGCATGTCCCCATGTTGTGGTAATTCTCTTCCTCTGCAACAGACTCTCCTCCTGCACTATTTCTCACCCCTGTGACGTACTTATAGGTCTCTATCATGTCCCCTCTCTATCTCCTGTCCTACTGGGAGTACATGTTGAGTTCCTGCAACCTCGCCTTGTATGTTTTCTCATGCAACCCCAGTAGCATTTTAGTAGCTGTCCTCTGTACTGCTTCCACACTATCATTGTTATTGCAGAGGTGCATCCTCCAGAACTAGACACAGTACTCCAGGTGGAGTCTCACAAGAGAGTGATATAGAGGCAACACCACCTCCCTTCTTCTGCTAGAGATCCCCCTCCCTATTCTCCCCAGAATCTGTCTCACCTTGCCTACTGACCTCTCGCCCTGTTCTGCCACCTTGAGAAAATCAGATATGATCATCCCAAAGTCCCTCTCTGGCTTGGTAACTGTAAGTACCTTCCCCCAATTTATAGACAAGTTCCAGGTTTTCCTACCCCAGGTTCAAGACTTTACACTTTTTGGCACTGAAATCCAGCTGCCACTCCCTAGACAACTTCTCTAGTTTCCCCAGATCCCTTTGCATTCTCTTCACCCCCTCCTCAGTGTCCACTCTGTTGCATAGTTTTGTGTCATCTGCAAAGAGATACACCTTCCCTTCCAGGTCCTCAGCAATAGCCCTTATGAAGATATTGAAGGGGACAGAGCCCAGTACTCTGATCCCTGTGGTACTCCACTGGTTATTCTCCCACCCTCCAAATGACTGCTGTTAACCACCACCTTTTGCTTCCTATCCTTCAACCAGTTTGATACCCAGCTCACCACCTTCTCGCCCACCCCCAGGTTGCTAAGCTTCTTTATTGGCCTCCTGTGTGATACTGTGTCAGAATCCTTGCTGAAGTCCAGACAGGCCACACCCACTTTCCTCCCCTGATCCACCTCCCTAGTTACCCAGTTAAATAACTCTATGAGGTACATTTGACATGACTTCTCCCTTGTGAAGCTGTGATGCCAGTCATCCTGCAGCTCATATGTCTCCAGGTACTCAGTCAGTCTTTCCTTTAGTACAGACTTGATTAACTTCCCCACCACTGATGTGAGACTAACTGGTCTTTAATTGCTGGCCTCCTCCTTGCTGCTGCTAAATACTGTTGCCAGAGGGGTGGCTAGCACTGGGCTCAGTTCCTCAGATACCCTTAGGTAAATCTTGTCCGGCCTCATCTCCTTGTTTTCCTTAAGGGCCTCTAACCTCCTGTAGACTGTGTCTTCCGTAAATGAACTTGTGTATACTCCCCCTGGTGCCTATTAATACATGATGGCCAATTCCCCCTTCCACTGTGAAGGTTGAGCAGAAGTATTTTTTCAGAATTTTAGCTTTTTCTTGGTCTTCCCATGCACAGTCCTCCCCACCAACAGTCTCCTGATCTTTGCTATACTTCCCTTTCCTTCCTTGTTTTGCTCACATACAGCAATAAATTCTTATCCTCATTTTAACCTCCTGGGCAATCCTTTTCTCAGTAAGATCCTTTGCTGTCCTTACCTCTTACCAGCCTCCCTTTGTTTCCCCGATGTACTCCCCCATTCTGACTTGGTGATCTTTTTACATAAACTTATGGCTGAATGTGGGCCAGAAAAAATGAGAAAGAATTAAGAAGGTCAGGCCTTTGGTGAAGTGTGCAAAGCAGGAAAATATGACAGCAGCAGGATTCTAGATGGCTGAATGTTGATACACTACAGAGTAAACAATGGAAATGCTGTGGAGTGAATTGCACCAACTGATTAGGGCCTGCAATGGAAACTAAAAGTAAACTGGATGTTTGGCAAGCAGCATAACAACTGGTGAATCCTCAGCTGAAAGTTCAAAGATGGAGGTCAGCAACACAGGGAATCGATCTAAAGCAGTGAAGAGTACCACAACGTAACTGGTGAAAGAGAACCAGCACCTATAAATGAGACTTGAGGTGCCTGAGAATCAAAATCTGCGTAAGAACTTAAGACAAAAGGAAAACAGTATTTGAGCTCCAGGCTGCCTTGAATGATTGTTGTATGCAAGAAATAGTCAAGAAAACAAACAAAGTACACATTGACAACAGCAGCAACAAGTACTGATTGCAATTCACTGAGGACAAAGGCAAGACAAATCCCGAATTCAGCTTAGTTTTCAAGATGAATCCTGCTGAAATGTTGTAGTATCTTGGGTAGCAGGTAGTGATTGTTGGAGGGATGTGGGATAATAATAATTGTAAAGGAAATTTATGGTGCAACACATTAAGCTTAATGTAGTTTTATTCAATGGAAAAATAAATAAAATAAAGTTCATATCTTATACAGACTATTATACTGTAGTCATTTATAGGAAGTATTATGAAGATTAGCCTTTGATGAATACAAAGCAATTTGTATTCTTTTCCAATGCTTACTTTAGGATTCTCTGTACCCAGATTTACCTAGGATTCCTTTATTTCAGAGAACTTCATTGGAAATCCTACTCCTACCATAAGGCGTCTGTTCTGGACATTGTGGACCTGATTTTCAAAACATTGGTGCAAGCTGCACCAAAGGTGGCTTGCACCAATCACCCATGCACTACGGACACTGCTCCCAATTCTCTATCAGGCAGGGTCCCTGTGGCAAAGTCCTGCAGCTTGTGGAGAGCCCAGCAGTGTGCCAAACAATGGGCACACCTGGGCAGGTGCTGCAAGCTTGTGGCAGTATGCATAAGCAGACCTAGCCCCCCAAGACCCAATCTCTGGTAGTATGAGGTAAAACACCCTGGTAGTCACCTGATAATCCCTCATAATTAATAAACATGCCATGGTAGTCTAGTGCCCCCTCCCCCCACAAGCCCTGATCTCCTGTGATAATAAATAAAATAACCCTGGTGATCTAGTGGACAACCGGAGCCCCGATCCCCCGTTATATCACTTTTTAATACTACTGGTGGTCTAGTGGACCCCCCACCCTGCAGTGCCCTACCACCCCACTCCCCCAACCACTAACAGAGCTGATGACAGGGGTGAGTGTGGAATTTTCAAAGTTTGATTATTCTGTTTATTGTTACTTGAGATCAGGGCTTGTTTGGGGGGCACTAGACTACCAGAGGTAGTACAAATTGACATAACAGGGGATTGGGGCTCTGATGTTCCACTAGACAACCAGGGTTATTCTATTTATTATTACAGGAAATCAGGGTTTGTTTGGGGGGGGGGCACTGGACTACCAGGGAACATTTGTACCACAATCAGGGATCTGGGCTAGGGGGGTGGGCATTTACTAGGGGACCCTGGCACATTAGAAGAACACCTGGAGGACAACTAAGTACACTTAGACCAGCCTTTGGCTGGTTTAATGGTACTTAGACAGTTGTCCTCTGGGAGAGTTTTTAGAATAGTGATTTAGGGGGTGTGGCAGCTTGTGTCTGCTGCAGGCTCCCTAGTGCCATGTCTGAGCTCATTTTTGGGCACAAGGCTGTTGTAAGTCCCCTTTGGTGCATGGATCCTGCTTTTGATGCAGGCTGCTTTCTGGAATAGCTCCTGGTGTATCTTTTCATGCAAGATGCCACTTGCATCAGAAAACGTTGACACAGGCACTTTGCATTCCTCTAAGGCCTTTGAGAATCGGGCCCAGTCTCTCTCCAGCCATCAAGCAGCAAGTGATATAGATTCCTCTGTGCTCCATATCCAAGACTTTACAAATTCCTCCCTTAAACCATGAGACCTGCATTGTGTTTCCAATTACAGGTTTTTGTGGCCATTGAAGAGTTATACAATACAGTATAACAGGGATGACTTGGAAGTATGAATTGTGCATTGTGTATAAAACTTTTATTTGTGTGAGTTTCCATTTCAGAGAAATAAGCTTATTTTAATCAATGAACTCATAAGCCCTATCTCTTACTCCTTCCATCGTGCAACTTCTCTCAGGTACCCAGTATAACTGTGGGGAGAGTGGGACTAGCTCAGGTCTACAGAACGCAACTCCTCAGTTAAGAATACACAGTACACTGTTAGCATTGTTTCAGATACAGTAGCTTTCTACTTATTTCTCTTCTTTCTCTTTTAGGCACAGAAACAGAAAGTTTCATGAAGGTATATTGAAAACAATATTTGTGTTGTGTTTTATTTAAGATAAGTAATACCAACTTACACAAATGCAAAACAAACATGTGTCAGACATAACTTCTGTGCTTGAAAGAGTAGTAAAGGGTTAAGAACACTTGTCCAAATTTCAGCAATAAAACATGACAGGGTGTGCATTGTGGTGGGACAATGGCACACCTCAAGTGTGTTGTGAGGCACGAGGCATCACCGAATGCCTTCAACCACCCAAGAATTGCCATTATCACACCGCAATGATTGCACTGGAGTGTCTTACTGCAATTATAAAATGGGTCCAACTTTTTTTTGGGGGGAGGGGTGAAGGAAGGTACCAAAATCAAAAAATAAACATTTTTTATGAAATATTTTTTTTAAAGTTCATCCACCTCAGAAAAATAGCCTTACCACATCCCAACACTGACATGCCCTTTCAGGTTTAAATATTATGCACAACAAAATACATGTATTTTTAATTAGTTCTTAAGCCCTCTGTTTTCCCCAACCCATCCCCATTTACTCATTTCCTCACCTTTCTTTCTTCTTCTTGGTATTATTCCCTCCCTTTTCCCTATCTTGTTTATTTTCTGTCTTGCCTGCATTCAAGAAATGGAATCTTTACCATGGATGGAACACAAGAATTCAAACCTCTGCTCATTTCTACTGGCGGAATATATATCCCTACTATCACACAACAGAAGGCCTCAGATGGAACCAGGGCTTTTATTTTATCTGTAGTTGGTTAAACTGTACTGATTTCCCTAGTAAGCAGGAGAGGATAGGTGGGTGATTTTTCATGGTCAGCAAAGAAACCCCAGAAATGAAAACTGTAAGTACTGGGGAAATAAACCCATCAAGGGGACAAACCTGATCATAATGCCATGAGCCCAAAGAGCAAATGGCTTTATGATTTGGTTAACCTCCTCAGCAGCTAACCAGATCACATTAAAATGCATATAAGTATAGCAGATTCACTCATTTTTGTTCAATATAATTCCTGTGGATGGTTACCGTTAGTTTTGATCACAATTGCACATACTGTACAATGTGTGTGTGTGTGTTGTTTTAATAAACAATGTTGATGGTTAAATACCCTCTTTTCCATTTTTAATGGGTTTTTTCCCCTCTCCTAGTCTCCCAACACTGTTTCCCTGAGTTTCAGCATACAAGGGAAACTATTTTTAGTCGTGAGTTCCTCAGTGAATATTTTAAATATTTGTAATCATGACACTTGGAAAAGGCTGCTCTAGGCTAGGAATGCCACCACACTCAAAAATTCAAAATATTCTTTTATTATAGGGGTGCAGTAACACCCCTATAGTTAGGGTGGCTGGTGAGATCTATGTTAAACTCGATTTCTTGTTTGTTGCTTGCAGAAAGGTGGTTTTACAGATGTACACAAAACTTTCTGGATTTGTTGTCCTTGGCATAATCTACAATCCCTGACAGTTTTAAGCAAATTGGGTCACTACATTTAGAGATATTAATGTGTGAAAATATACAGCTTTTTCATTGACTTCATTTTTTTTTTTGCTCACAGCTAGATAAAAAAACAATACATATTTAAATTGTGAAATGTTGTGTGGTTGTTGAGGTTGGTGGGGAAGGATTTCCTTGGGGAGGGCTGGATGCTTGTGGGTTTTTGTGTTTTTTGTAGTTTTTAGCTATTTACATTTGAAAAAATGTGTTTTTACAATTTCCACATCTGCTCAAAATCAGGCTCTGAGATAACGTACAGCATGCACAAAAAGAAAGTGAAAGGGTTTGCGCTATAGGTGAAGTATCACATGCATGGAGCAGTGAATGGGGATCTGTCTCATAGATTTATTTTATTTTATTTTTTTTATTCTTTTTATCTCCTCCTGACCCCAGCAAACTCTCTCCAGCATCCTCCTAGACCCCTCCTTGTCTCTACCTTCCGTCATGGCTTATGCGTTCTCTGCACCCCCGGCCTGGCACATCCCCTGGGTCTGAACCTTCCAAGGAAGGGCCACCCTATCAGTCCAGGCACTCTTTCTATAGTGTTGAGCTCCAGACTGGTGGGGGGGGGGACACAGCAGAGAGGCAAGCCAGAAATTGTGAGTGTGGACATTGGCGGGCAGGAGGCACCTTTGCCTGTCACTGGAAGGAGGGGTTTTCTGTGTTGTTTCTGCCCTCTCCCATCCTACCCTCTGAGCCTTGACATGCAATGACATCCTATTGATGTCTGCCATGCCTCAGCCCATCCCTTTCTGTACCTTGTAGCATAGCAGTGCCTCCAGCTTCTGCCCTAGGCCACTGCAGTGCCGGGCTACCCCTGGATCCCTCCCCAAGAGAGGAGAGCTGTCCTCTGGGTGCTCAATCCTCTCACCCCCCTTCTGACCCCCGATGGCCCGGGCTTGTTCCCAAACCAGGGTCATCGACATGATGCAGGGTGTGGCATCCAGCGCCTCAACCCTCAGAGCCACCGGCTGACTTTGTCCCATAGATTTATAAACTTTCCCTGGCAGTCTAGTGGTTCCACCCCCCCCCACCCAATTCTCTGATCACCATCCCTTAGGTTTAAAAACCTTTCTCTGGCAGTCTAGTGGTTCCCTTCCCCTTCCCCATCTTCCAATTGCTGTCCCAAACATACATTTAATATTCCCTGATAGTCTAGTGTCCCTCTCCCCTCCCTGATCCCCCATCACCAGTCCCATGAGTGATAACAAAACACCATGGTACTCTAGTATCTCTTCCACTCCCCCCTCCTGGATCCCCGATCACCGGTCCCGTGAATGAAATCAAAACAGCCTGGTGATCTAGTGTCCCTCCCCAATCCCCAACTGCCAGTCCCCACTGGAAAATACAGAAATCCCTGGTAGTCCAGTGGCCTCTCCCTATGCTCTGATCACTGTCCTGTAGTAGAAAAACATTAATCCCTGGTAGTCTAATGGTCCCTCCCTGTCCCCGAACCCCATCCTCTGACATATATAAAACCCCAACCCTGGTGGTCTAGTGAGCCCCACTGCCCCCCACTCTGTCAGACAGTGGCCCCCCAACCCACTCCCTCCTGCCCGATCCCCAGCAGGTGACCAGCACTGCCCTCCTCTCACCACCACGGCTGGCCACTGACTCAGATCTCAGTGAGTGTGTACTGTATACAGTATGGCTCATTGACAGTGATTGACAGCTCTGTTGATAGTTAGCAGGCTGACCATAGATAAATAAATGTTAAATAAAAGGGAGGCCCACAGAAAGGAGGCAGAGGACACCACAGGAAAAGGAAGCAGCTCCTGGTGGGTGACTCAATTATTAGGGGTATAGAACTGGGGGAGCTGGGAAAACTGAAGTAAGGTGCCTGCCTGGTGCCATGGCTTGGAGGGACAGGAAGCGCATCCTCAGGATCACGAGAACAGCTGCAAGGGAATCTGAGCTGGATGTAATTTTCCACCTAGGGACAAATGACTTGGCTCATCATGAGATTAGAGCAGTGCAGGAGGACATTGCAGAGTTGGGGAAGGGCCTAAGACAAGTAGCACACACAGTATCATTCTCAGAGGTGCTGCCTGTCAAAGGCATGGGGGAGGCGAGGTAATTAGCACCATGCAGTTTAATGAATGGTTGAAAAATGGTTGCGGAGCACAGGGGTTACTTCATTGGGGACTGGGGTTCCACCTCGAGGGACACCAGCCTATACTGGCAGGATAGTCTGCATCTGTCCAGGAAGGGAACAAGTCTTTTGAGCAATCGGTTTAAATGCTTCATTGGCAAGCTTTTAAACTAGCCAAAGGTGGAGGCACTGACAAGCAGCAGGAAAATCCCAGCTTCTCCCTACAAAACAGGGTACTAAATGAGAAAAAGACCGAGGTAGAACGGTCAGTGGGGGATGCTGCAACAGAAGGTAAAGCCATCAAAAAATGGAGAGCAATGAGTACCAATGCCCGTAGTCTGGGTAACAAGCTTCTGAATTAGTGGCCTTGATGGAGGAGGAACATCTGGATATCGTGGCAGTCACAGAAACATGGTACACACAAAACCATGACTGGGACGTAAACATGCCAGGATACACTATCTACAGGAGGGACAGTGAGGGTAAAAGAGGAGGAGGAGTAGCTCTTTACATAAGGGAAGGAATAAAAGCAACAGAACAAAAGGGGAAACAGGGAGGAAAAGAAGCACTGTGGGTAAATTTGGAGACAGGCAATGTCACCACAGTCCGCACAGGGGTTGTATACAGACCCCCTTCTCTGGGGGAGGAAATGGACAAGGAAATGATAGAAAGTATACTTAGAATGTCATAAAAAGGGGAGATATTGCTGATGGGTGATCTGAATATGCCAGATGTTAACTGGAGTGCAGTTGCAGCTGCCACTTCGAAGAGTGGAGTTATTCTAGATGCCCTACAGGGGGCATGCCTTAGACAACTAGTACTGGAGCCCACTCGAGAGGGAGCAATATTAGACTTGATTCTCTCAAATGGAGATGGAGAGAGGATCACAGATGTAAAAGTGGGTAGCCATCTGGGAACTAGCGACCATCTAACAGTATGGTTCACAATAAACACAGCAATAGAGTCAAGCCATACAAAGACAAAAGTACTGGACTTTAGGAGGGCTGACTTTGCCAAAATGGGTGAGTGCCTAAGGAAAGCACTAGCAATGGGCAGGAAGGAGGGGTGGAAGAACAATGGGGAATAATAAAAACTGCCATCACAGAGGTAACGAGCCTTTGTGTGAAGCAAATAAACAAAACAAACGATGTAAGAAACCACTATGGTTCTCAAAGGAAGTGGCAGTGAAGGTTCAAGCGAAAAAGAAAGCATTCAGGAAGTACAAGGAATCACAGAAGGAGCAGGACAGAGAACTGTATCAGTTAAAGCAAAAGGAGGCTGGGAAGGCAGTCAGAACAGCAAAGGCCAAAACCGAGGAAAAGATAGCCAACTCAGTTAAGAAGGGGGATAAAACCTTTTATAGGTACATCAGAGAGCGAAGAAAGACCAAGGGAGGGATAGTGAGGGTTAATAAAGGGGAGAAAGGGTGGGCAGAGGGAGACTGTGAAAAGGCAGAGATACTAAACAAATATTTTTGCTCAGTATTTACAAATGAAGAGGGGAAGGTACATAAAACAAACAGTAGAAACACTCTGGATACAGAAGTTGATACTAGCCCATTTACAGAAGAAAGGGTTCTGAAGAACTCTTAAAACTGAAGGTGGACAAAGCAATCGGGCCTGATGGGATTCATCCCAGAATTCTAAAGAACTAAGGGTAGAACTAGTGACTCACTGACTACCCTTTTAACAAATCATGGGAGGAGGTGGTACCCGAGGACTGGAGGAGGGCAGATGTGATTCCCCTTCACAAAAGTGGGAGCAAGGCAGAAGCAGGAAACTACAGACCTGTTAGTTTAACCTCAGTGATAGGGAAAATGATGGAATCACTTCTGAAGGAAAGAATTGTTGAATATCTAGAGGCCAGAGGGGCACAGGACCCTAGGCAGCATGGATTCACAGTGGGAAGTCATGCCAGACGAATCTGATAGATTTCTTTGACTGGGTGACCAAAGTAGTAGATCAGGGAGGGGCTGTGGACATGGCCTACCTAGACTTTAGCAAGGTGACACAGTCCCACAAAAAGATTAATATACAAGTTAGCCAGCCTGGGGTGGGTCCGAGATGACAGCCTGGGTAAAGAATTGGCTGGAGAATAGGACACAGAGGTAATAGTAAATGAGTCCTCAGAAGAAAGGAGGTTACTAGTAGGGGTACATGAGTTCAATGTTAGAGTACGTCCTCTTCAATGTCTTTATAATAGCATTGCAGAAGGACTGGAAGGAAAAGTATGTCTCTTTGCAGATGACACAAAGATCTGCAACAGGGTTGATGCACAGGGTGGGGTGGAAAGGATGAGAAGGGACTTGGCAAGATTAGAGGAATGGTCAAATGTATGGCAGCATAGATTTAATGCTAAGAAGTGCAAGGTAATGCACCTGGGAAACAAAAACCCAGGAGAAGAGTACACAATGGGGGGTGAGATACTAACAACAGCAAAAATGGAAAGGGACCTGGGGGTAGTCATATCAGATGACCTAAAGGTGGGTAAGCAATGTGAGAAGGCGGCAAGGAGGGCTGGGGGGATACTGGGATGCACATGGAGAGGCATCACCAGTAGAAAACAGGAAGTTATTATCCCTCTGTACAGACAGCTGGTGAGACCCAATCTGGAGTACTGTGTGCAGTTCTGGAGACCCAATCTCTGCAAAGACATAGACAGGATGGAAGCTGTCCAGAGGAGGGCAACTAAAATGGTGCAGGGTCTGCACCGGAAGACATATGAAGAGAGACAAAAGGAGCTTAATATGTATAGCCTTGAGGAAAGGAGGGACAGGGGGGACATGATAGAAACATTCAAGTACCTCAAGGGAATCAACAAAGTCCAAGAGGGTAGCATCTTTCAAAAAAAGAGGTGTGCAAGAACAAGAGGGCACAATTTGAAGATGGGGGGGGGTGGCTCAGAGGTAATTTAAGGAAGTATTTTTTCACAGGGAGAGCTGTGGATGCATGGAACAGCCTTCAGGAGGAGGCTGTGGAGTCAAAATCAATGGTGGAATTCAAGCATGCATGGGACAGTCATAAGGCAATTCTAGGGGGTGGGGGTAGGAAGAAGTAGGCTGCTGGTTAACTAGGATCTGCAGCTTATCCAGTAGGTAGGGAAATGGGCAGACTGGGTGGGCCAAGCTGTCCTTATCTGCCATCAAATTCTATGTTTCTGTGTTAAAACCACCACTAACAATTAGGATCATCATCATCCTTGGGAACTGGTATAGATCCCACTCTGGGACTCAGAGTGCATGAAGAGCCTACAGCTGAGCCTTGCACATATGCAGCACTGAACCATGTGCTCATGACCAGGAAGGTGCTTGCCAAAACTGAGAACAATGAAAACAAACACAAACACGATGGCACTTGGCACAAAACCACAATGAAACTATTGAAATAAATAAAATCAAACTTTTATTGAGAGAGGACAGTACTAAACCTTCCTTTATTCTCTGCGATTGTTCCTCTGGTTTTTCCCAGCTAAGCAATTTAGTGGATCTGGCTCTGACAATAAACATAAATTGTTCTTCATGCACATTTATTTATGTCTCAAATTATTTTATTCAGAGATTGTGTCACACCAGAGTCTTTTTTACTATCCTTTATTTAAAAGGGGTGCCCACATACTCATGATGAAAGTCGAAACACTTCTTATAAATTACATGGGTGCCTGGATATTATTTTCCCTTTTGATATATTTTGCGCAACTAATATTATTGTGCCATTCTTATGGGTCCACCTTTTCCTTTCAGGTGTTTCTCAACCACCTTGGTTTTTGATTTCACACATCAGGATCTTTTTTTGGGAGGTGAGCGCTATATTAGCTATCCATTTTCAGTGACTGGGATACACCTGTTTTTATCTTAGTCTTTGTCTGTGTTTCCTACCTTTACCCCCACCTGGCCCTAGAACCAACTCCCCTCCCATCTATATACCATTAGATTATGGGACTAGTATATTAGAAAGCATATTGTGGCATTATCAAAAATCATTTACACAGCTAACAGCTTTTTGATCCTGATACAAACTAGGCTGTCTTTTATTAGCATTGTTTATTGGGTTGTCTGCAATTGAATGGATTTTGCTCTCACATTAAAACATAAATTGTTCTTAATGAACATTTATATATGTCTTAGATTATTTTATTCTGAAATTGTGTCACGCTAGAGTCTTTTTTATTCTCCTCTATTTAAAATGAGTTTGAGTGTCCACACATTAGTGATAAAAGTTTAAGCACTTTTTATAAATTACATGGGTGCCTAGGTATTATTTTTGCATTTCAATGTGATATACTTTGTGCAACTAGTAATATTGTGCCCTTTTTCTGGGTCTGATTTTTTCTTGCTGGTGTTTCCCAGCCACCTTTGTGTAAGCCCTCCCTTTCAGGAGAGCTTACTATGGTAAGCAATCTCCTCCCTCTTGGCCTTTTATGTGCTCAGTGGTAAGTGTCTGCTCTTGAGCAGAGTTGTGGGCCTAGCCCTGGAAGGTATTAAAGGTTGGTTTCTGGAAGGATCATGAAGACTGGCAGGAAACTGTCACTAGTGGGCTGGGGGTTCAATCCCTGGCCTGGGAATCTGTGTCTAGGTGCCAGCGGCATGATAGTCCACTCAGGATTTGGAGTGGGAAGTGTCACGAAGTGTGACCGGTGTGATTGGGAGCCCATGTGGAGGTTGGGAGCCATGCTCTGGAGGAGCATTAATATGGGAACCACCTCATGCTCCATGGAACTGGGGTGAGTTTGGGGTCCTGTCCAGTCTGTGTTGTTTGAAGACAATGGGGTACTTCAGTGGTGGCAGTGCCATGGCATGGCCCTGGAGGTTGAGGCAGCACCTGGGGGTTTTACCTCTTGTGGCACTCTGTCTTGGATGAGTGACTTGCCAGGAGTGAGTAGTGGTCAGTTCCCCCCATGATCCCTGTTGAGCCTGCTCTGGGATGGCACATTGGGGGGGGGGGTCAATTGGAGGCCCATACATTCAGCAGGGTTGGATGGAAAGAGGAAAGGAAAGTGCAGCTGTCTGCATGATTGAGAGCCCCTTGAAGAAGTATCTTCCAAGTGGCTGGGTACCAAGCAGCGTGGCAGCGAGGAAGAGAGAGCCTGGGAGGAAGGATGAGTTAAGAGAGCCTTGGAGTTTGAAGTTTGATTAAGCTGCTCGAGTGATCTGTGCCCCCAGTACAGTAAATGTGAAGCCCATTCATAGGGTCAGCTTGGCCTTATGTGTTGTGCCACAGTGTTGAGCCGCAGAGAGAAGCTTAAAGATCAGTTCAGAGTGCCTGTCTCCAGATTGTGCCCCCAGTGCCATGGAGCTGTTTGTTATTTATTTACAATAAATTAATTCTTGTTTTATTCTTTTACCCATGAGTACTGTGGAGTTGTGTGCTACTACTTTTGCTAACTAAATTCTTCCCCCAATAAGCTCTGGGACCATATCCGCCAGCTGCTCCTGCTGCCTGGTGTCATCAGCTGCTGGTAACCTGTTTAGAACCCTGATCTGTGTCACCATTCAGGCATGTCATGAATTTGCTTCTTCTCTGGATGGTTGCTGTGCAAATGCCCCTCTTCAATCATATTCACCATCAGGCCCCTAGACATCAGCTGGAGGGGGGTTACAACCATAGGGGCTTGTCCAGGATTTGAATTGGTAGTGGTACTGTGTCTGGATGTGGTTGGGACATGGAAGCAACAGTGGGTGTCGAGGAATTGTATCTGCATCATAGCAGGGTGATGCCATTTTGGATAGTTTTGTGCCTTTTGTAGCACTGCCATCTTGGTCACGGCTATGCATATTTATGAACAGTATGTTAATGAGTCCTATTTAACTCCAGATTGGCTGGGAGGAGAAAGCAGGATCTTGGGAGGTAGGAGCACAGAAGCCATATTAAGAAGCAAGAGCTGCTGTGAAGGAGTATTAGAGGAATGAAGAATGGCTGAAAAATCTGCAGAATCAGAGCCACAGGCCTTGGTACTGGCCTCCTTACTCTCCTGTCCTGGTTTTGGGCTAATGTGGGTCAGGGAGCTTCCACTGAGCATTTTGTTTGCTGTAATTTCCATGGAGTGTGGGTTGTCCATCTCCCATTATGCTCAGCCTGTGCTCTGGGGGCGCCTCCTGGTTTTTATGCTCAGTCTCCTTACTCCGTTGAGTGGACTTGGCCATCTGCGCCTTCTATTGGGACTGCATCTTTGTTGTCTATGGGTAGTTTGGAAAGCATGTAGGATATCAAGTCAGCAGTTCCCTAAGTGGACCCCCCGAGCCTGATGTTATCATGGGAATCTGTGGAGGGGGAAGATCTATATGGTAAAGAAGGGCATAGACATCTGCCCAGCCCTTCCCCACCACCTGCTGAGCCTCCCCATGGCAGAGGGAGAGAGTGGGGTGTTCCTGTAAAACCTGTTGATCCCTTAGGGCCCAGGGGATCAGGCTGTATACCCTTGCCCACAGGAGGCAGAAATTCTACCTCCAAAAAGGGTGATGCTTTGGGGAAAGAGTCCCCAGTAGTTCCACAGAAAGGGGGAACCCACCTGAGTCCATTTATGTGGAGTCACCTGTATTGCCCCTGGGCAAGCATCCACGTTGTTTACCTTTGAAGATCAGGAAATCTACACAGTGATCCCAAGCCATATCTTAACCCTGTGTTAAACTTGCCAGATACTATTCCTCATCTCCTTGTGATGTCAATGGACCTTAGAAAATGAATGGAAGAGCTGCTGCCAGACATCCTATGAATCTGCGATACCATACTAGGGGTATGGCTTGAGGAAGGCCAGGCTTGTAGAACCAGTGTCCACAGCATCCCAGAATGGTCATCCCAGAATGGTCACAGATGCAACAGTGGATCAGGCATCAAATCCATGTGGAATACCTCCATGAGGAGTAACTTTATCCCTCAGAGCAGCTGCAGAATGTAATTGAAGGAAAGTGAGCAGACTGGGTATTTATGGGAATGGTGAATAAGCTTCAGCTTCACAATGACCAGAGTGGAACCCCTCAGAGGAGTTAACCTGCCAGTCCCATTCTCTGTGCCATTCAGTGGCATGGGCAGTACTGACCCTCTTTAAACACTTTGTAATGGTTCAGGATGTTGCAGGCCATAGGATGAAGTATTACATCATCTCCACTGACTCCTTTGATAATGAAAACATTAAGCCAGATCCCAGATACTACTTCCCCTGTGGTGGTGGACCTGCCTTGTGAGGGAGTATGCTCAGGGTATGTAATTTATTTGCCAGGACTGCACCTTTTGTTTAAGTGGGACTGTTATCTGCTGGTGAGTAAAAATGGCTAACTGTTGTGCTTAATGTTCCTGTTATGGTTATACAAGCAAAACCAACATATTTTAATACTGGGAGCCAGAAGCTGGAAATAAGAACTGTGCCTCCGTGAGGACCTGTGCTTTGGGAATGCATCTTAGATTATGAACTCCAAGACTCTTAAAGTGTATTATGGAGTTGTTTTCATAAGGAAAAAAATAATATTTTCAACTTATGGATGTTGTACAAGTTAACTTATTTTTTTGGGGGGTCGTTTGTGTGTGTGTGTTTTGTGTGTGTGTGTGTGTGGCTTGGCAGACAGAGGTTGGTGTGACAGTGAGAGAGTAGTGGGAACAGTTTTATTGCTTGTTGTGCTGTCCTGGCAAATACAATTTTTCAGCATTATTAAGTTTTTGGGGATTTGCTGGAAGGGTGCTTTTACATGGATGGGCTCCACATGGGTTAAAAAAGGTTATGGGATTTTCTTTGGGTCCCCCAAGTTTTGGGTTCAGTGGTTTTCAGGGGGAAGGAGCATTCTAGCTGGACAGTTCGCATATCCCACTGGCCCTCCTCTTGTGGGTAGCCAGGTGCCCCATTCCACAGGAGGGGAATGGTTTAAAGGGTTTGAGAGTGTAAGCCCCCCTTTCCGGAGGGCTTACTATGGTAAGCAATATCCTCCCTCTTATTCTTTTATGGGCTAGGTGATAAGCATCTTCCTCGGGAGGAGTTGTCAGCCTAGCCCTGGAGGGTATAAAGGGTTAGTTTCTGGATGGGTCATGGAGGCTGATGGGGGACTGTCAATATTGGGCCAAGGATTCAATCCCTGGCCCGGGAGTTCATGCCTAGGCATCAGCTGCATGAGAGTCTGCTTGGGATTTGGAATGGGAGGTGTCAGGGAGTGCGGCCAATGGGACTGTGACCCCACGTGGAGGTTGGAAGCAGCAACAAGGATTAGTATAGGACCTGCCTCATGCTCTGCAGCACCAGCATGGGCCTGGGGCCCTGTCCTGTCCGGTCTGTGTAGTTTGAAGATTGTAGTTTGAAGATGGTGGGGATGCTTCAGTGGTGGCAGCACTGTGGCATGGCCTTGGAGGTGGTGACATCACCTTGGGGTCTTACCCATGTGGCACTCAATCTTGAATGGGTGACCTGCTGGGAGTGAGTAGTGGTTGGTGCCCCCCATGGCCCATGTTGAGCCTGCTCCAGGATGGTAGGTGAGGGGCTGATCATAGGCCTGTATTTGCATCAGGGTTGGATGGAGGAGGAAAAGATAGTGCAGCCATCCGCATGGCTGAGAGATCCTGGATGGAGTAACTTCTAAGTGGTTGGGTATGGAGCAGCATGAGGAGCAGTGAGGAAGAGAGAGCCAGGGAGGAAGGATGAGTTAAGAGAGCCCTGGAGTTTGAGGCTGGATTAAGCTGTTCAAGTGATCCGAGCCCCCCAGCTCAGTAAATATGGAGCCTATCCATTGGGTCACCTCAGCCTTATGTGTTGTGCTGCAGCCTTGAGCTGCAGAGGGAAACTTAAAGATCAGTTCTGAGTGCTTGTCTCAAGACTGTGCCCCCAGAGCCATGGAGGTATTTGTTATTTACAATAAATGAATTTTTTTTTATTATTTTACTGATGAGTATTGTCTATTTTTATGCTACTACATTTTCTAACTAAATCCTTCCCCCAGTAAACTCTGGGACCATAACTGCCTGCTGCTCCTGCTGCCTGGTGTCATTGGCTGCTGGTAACCTGTTCAGAACCCTGATCTGTGTCACCATTCAGGTATGTCATGAATTTGCTTCTTCTCTGGTTGGTTGCTCTGCTTCTGCCCTCCTGGTCATATTCACCATCAGGGCCCTAGACATCAGATGGGGTGGGTTACATTTGTTTGTGATTTCACGCATCAGGATTTTGAGATAAGCGCTATATTAGTGAACCCTTTTTCAGTGATTGGGACACACCTGTTTTTATCTTAGTCTTTTTCTGTGTTACTACCATCACCCCCACCCAGCCCTAAAACCCCCCCTTCTTTATACCATCACATTAGGAGACCGGTATATTAAAAGCATATTGTGGCAGTATCAGTATCAAATACACAACTGAGAGCTTTTTGGTCCCAATATGAAGTCAGCTGTTTTTTATTTTTATTACCATTGTTTAGCGGATTGACATATTTACTGGATTTTTTGACATATTAATTAACCCAGGAGACCAGCAGGGTCATGGTTTTGCATATGTCACTGGGCAGGGTTCAGAAATGGGGAGGGACCACAGGGATTGTATTTTTCTACTATGGGACAGCGATCAGAGAATGGTGGGGGCCACTGGACTTACAGGGATTTCTGTATTTTCCAATGGGACCAGTGATTGTGGATCAGAGAGGGGGAGGGACACTAGACTACGAGGTGTTTTGTTTCATTTACTGGACCAGTGATCAGAGGATGGGGAAGGGGGGGGGAGCACTACCAGACTACCAGGGGATATTAAATTAATGTATGGGATGGTGAACATCAGTCAGGGAGGGGGGAGGGACCACTAGACTGACAAGAAAATTATTAAAAAAACATAATGAGACAGGGATTGGTATTGAGATGGAGGGAGGGACCACTAGACTACAAGAGAAATTATTAAAGGACATAACGGGACAGGGATCGGCATTGCAGAGGGGGAAGAAAACACTAGATTACCAGAGAAATTATTAAAAAAAATAACGGGATGGGCAGTGGCATCAGGGAAGGGGGGGGGACCACTAGATTATCAGGGAAATAATTAATCAACATAACGGGACAAGGATTGGCATCAGGGAGGGGGGAGGGACGACAAGACTACCAGGGAAATTATTACACAAAATAACAAGATGGCGCTCGGCTTTGGGAAGGGGGAAGGACTACTAGACTACCAGGGAAATTATTAAATGATATAATGGGACAGAGACTGGCATTGGGTAGGGGGGAAGGACCATACCTTTTAAGCTCTCAGCATTAAAATTCATAGCACTGGCCCTCACAAATCACAGCAAATTGCATAAATGTAGAGCACTTTCTTAGTTTGAAGAATAATATATCTTTTAATAGTGGACCCATATTTTTAGTGTCAAGAAATGTTTCTGTCAAGTTAGTTCAATGATTTAATAGTTTGCCTGTCCAGAAATAGTTCTAACATTGATAAAAATATGAGTAAACCTCTGTGGAGCAAGGGTAAATGTGCAGGCCCCAAATGGTTCTGCATGAATGAGAATAGGATTACACAATCTCAAAAAGAAAGTAAATTCTTGCAAAAAATGTTACAGCAGTATCAGTTAGGGTTGCTTAGTGCCAAAACAGTCAGGAAATGGGCGTTAGGATTTCCAACTCTAACTCCCTCCCCCACCCTGCAGGCAGCAATAAGAAAAGCCATTATGGTTGTCAACCCTAATGCTCACCCCATTCTCATATACAGTATCCATCTCAGCTTATTTACTGATGGAATAGGGTGAGCGTTAGGTCTGACAACCCCAAGGCACACCCCACCCCTGCTTTGCAAAGACTCAAGGCAGGTGAAACCATAATGATTTTTTTCTGTTGCTGCCTGCAGGATGGGAGTGGGGAGTTAGGGTTGGAAATCCTAATGCCCATTTCCTGATTTTTTTGGCATTAAGCCACCCTAACTGGTGCCTTAACACAGTTTTTCACAAAGAATTTTATGCAACCCCAACATTTCACTTTTATATGGCTTCTTCTAAGGACATTTATTTGTTATGAATTTTGATCTAACAGAAAAGTCCCACTACCAGTCAGCCATCACTTTCAGCAGAACATGTTGCCACAAAAAAGGGAAGACTCCTTGACTGATCAAAAATACAGCAGAACCGAGAATAGTGGTGAGCATCAGTAGGCAGTCAATGAGCCATGAGGCTTATATATTAAGCAGATAGTAATTCATAACAAATAAGTGTAATCAGAAGAAAGCCATATAAAGGTGACACATTGGGGTTGTATAAAATATAAGGATATTTAGAATTTTTGAGTGTTGTGGTATACTTAGCCCATAGTGGCCTATTCCCAGACTCATGAAAATGATGCACACAGGTCAGCTCCATGACCTTTGCTTCAAAGAAACACACATCTGGTGATTGTAGACAGACACTTCAAATTTTTAAATGTTTCTAATACACATTTCAAGGGTCAGACTCATGGCTGACAGCCATAATAGTCCTACCTAGGGTGAGAGTTTTGGGTAGGTGTAGCACTAGCTGCCCATATCTGTACCTCTTGTTAAGAACCTCAAGCTTTACTTCACAATTGAGATGCTTCCATTAGCAACCCAACAACTGCAAATGTACAGTCTACTATATTTATTTATTTTATTTGAAAAAGTTTCACCAGGAAAGGTATACTGAGCTACAAATAACTTGTTTCTAGAAGTGTCCTGGGAGAAAGGGGAAAATGGGATACAATATGCATAACAAGATACAAAAATACACATACAACATTCAATGAATTGAAAATTAAAAAATCATACAAGATACAACTGAAAAATGAAGGGCATAAAGATTCAAAAATGATACTGTGCATAAACCAAAATGCACAAAACACATATATAACTACAAATATTCAGATAAATATAAATAAAAGCCTAATAGCATAGGAGCAGATCCCCTAAGGAATGAATCAGCCTGAAGTATACACAATCAGTGTACTAGCCTATTTTAATGCCAGACGGAGGAAGTGGGCAAGGGTAGATATGAAAAACAGGACAATAGTAAGAAAAAAGAGGGGGGAATATAAGAAAAATGAGAAGGAGAGTATAGATGGGTGAAGGGGGGAAACAGTAAGAAGAATGAGAAGGAGAGTATAATAAGCATAAATAAGTATAAAAGGATGTAGGGGTCAAGAGCAGTTACAGGAAGGGGAGATATAGTTAAGGAGAAGACAAGACAACAAACTAGAGGATGGAGCAGAGCAGATGTCTAAGGGGAGGGAGTTCCAAAAATTAGGAAAATGATAGGAGAAGGCAGACCTACCAGAAGTGGAGGTTTGGGCAGGGAGGGCTAGGATTCTGTAGGGAGAGTTGTGGAAGGAGTAGGTGGAAGAAGAAGGCATGGAGAGGACTAAATTTAGGTAGGATGGAAGGGGGCCAAACCAGAACTTAACAACCAATGAAGCACAATGAGCAAGGCATGCATTCCCAAGTGATGGGAATGAGAGAGCGGTGTAGAGATTGCAGTGGTGTGTATGAGGTGGACAGTTTAAGGCAAAGCAGCAGAAGGAGTTGAAAAGGGTGTCCAGTCTGATGACGGTGGACACAAGGGCAAAATTATAAACTATAGAGTTGGTGGTTCAGTCGGGAATCACCTTATAAAAATCAGGAGGTGTTTCCTACTTCTTGAAGAAGGCACACACCATTTCTGGGACAAAGCCACTGTCCATCACTGACTAAAACTAACAGAGAAAAAGAATAAACAAGTTACAGTACATGGAACAAAGAAAACAAAGGAAACAGAAGGAGAATAAAAGTAAAATTACATAAGAACATGTCGGCAGAACAGGACCGTATAATCCATCTAGTCTGCCCAGATTGCTTACCTCCCATTCTGTTCTTCTGAGATTACTGGAGTACTTATCCCATGCTAGCTTAAAAGCAGTGACTCTTTCGGTTTCCACAACTTCTTCTTGTAAGCTATTCCAAGGGTCCACCACCCTCTCTGTGAAGTAGAACTTACGAATGTTGGTTTTAAACTTACCCCATTAGTCTCAAACTGTGCCACCTCATTCACGTGGTCTCATTTCTGCAAAAGAGGTTTTCTGCTTCTATCTTATTTATGCCCTTTATGTATTTGAAGGTTTCTATCATATCCCACCTGTTTCTCTATTGCTTGAGGGAATTCATTTGCAGTTGTTGTAGTCTAGATTTATATTGCTTGTAGTGCAGTTCATGTACTATTTTAGTAGCTATTCTCTTTACAGCCTCCAAGCAGTCTATGTCCTTTTTTAGGTGTGGCCCCCCGAACTGTACAGTATGTAATACTCAAGATGTGGCCTCAATCAATCAATCAAAATCTTTATTTATCCAGGTGAACATCATTGAGCAGAGCTCGTTTACAAGATGGACCTGGTTAGAACAGGGCCGGGTAACATCCATCATAAAAACATATAAATACATGTAAATAAGTATATAAACACAAACACAATAGTGCAGTAATAGGGGAGTCAAATGATAAAAGGAAGACAAGGCAAGCCATAACAGGAGGATTCAAATACAAGGAGGCAGGTCCACCATTGAACCATGCAACTGTATATAAACCATGTTCTCTGTATAGAAGTACCAGTTAGTTCATTTACCAGGGGCAGTCACTAGTACTAGCCATGAAAATGGCTTGGAGAACCACCAACTAATGGCAGATGGGTGACCAGGAGGGGTATGTAATATGTAAGCGAATGATAAACATTGTGAGAAGTGAAGTCCCAAGGATAGGTCGGTAGAACTGATGCAGCGGTGGGGGCCTATGGAGTGAGGGAAAGGGGAGTTAGGACTTTTATAGTATGATTGTGTGTAGATTGTGGATGAGTGCAGTATAGAGTTGTGAAAAGAAGGCTGGAGAAAGCAGGAAGATAGACCAGTATCAAAGGGAGGACAGAGACATCAAGGTGTTACATGAAAGCATGATGACAGACCAGGGCCAAGGAGGAGACAAGCACTAGAAGTAATTTGTTCATGGTTAAATAGTACAGGTTAGCATGATGACAATTCATGGTCATGGGAAACAATTGCACTGATCATTTCTGAGACGTGATTATAAGAGCTTGAAAGATGAGATGCCGATGGGTGACCTCAGCTCCAGTGTTTTTTTGCAATTTATTCCACAAGGAGGACAGTGTAAAGCTTATAGCAGCCATGCCAAAGCGAGAGTTAACTTTGGGAACCATCAGTAGGAGAGATTTGCAACTTTTCAGGGCGTAATTGCCTATTGGTTTTATAAGAAGACAGTCTGTAATGTATTGGGGCAATTTTTTTGAGATGGCTCTCAGGGTCCATAAAGCTGCATTTTTATCATGCCTGAATTGAAGAGAACCCCACCACACTGATTGATATAGGGAGCAGTGGTGAGTGGAATAAGGCAGGCCTGTGATGAACCTCAAAAGGTCTATGATATAATGTGTCAAGTTTGGTGAGGTAGGAAATGGGACAGTGACTGTAGAGGATGTCAGCATAATCTATCAAGGATAGAAGGTTGATTGTAACAGCTGTAGTTTGGCATCTCTAGTTAAGAAGCGGACTATCCTAAAGAACAAGCCAAGTCTCTGTTGTAATTTTTTGAGTAATTCTTCAACGTGCTCTATAAAGGAGAGCCTATGATCCAGCCATACTCCCAGGTATTTGAATTTAGGGACAAATTCCAACTTCTCGCCAAGAATTGTAGTAATCTGTGGCACAGGATTTAATAGGACTGAATTTACCATTTGGGCAGAGGGACAAAAGAGCATTGCTTTTGTTTTCTTGGCTTTAAGTAATAGTTTTTTGTTTAGGAGTTGGTGCTGCAGCAGGTTGAACTCAGATTGAAGGTCATTACATGCAGATTGTAATGACAGGTGGCTTACATAAAGAACTGTGTCATCTGCAAACAGATGAATGTTGGCCTTAGTTATGCTTTCATCAGTATTGTTGATGTATATTGCAAATAAGATCAGACCTAAGATAGAAGCCTGGGGAACACCTCTTAGGAGAGGTTTGAGAGTTGAGAGATCTCCTTCCGCTTTCACCTGCTGGAAACTATCATAGAGGTAGTTGTTGAACCACTGTACAAATAATGGATCAGCACCAAGTGAGGTCAGGAAAGAGAGTAGCAGAAAATGATCAACAGTGTCGAAGGCCTTGCTCAAGTCCAAGAATACAGTGCAGGTGTAATTCCTGTTGTCTAGCTCTCTTTGCCAGTCATTAGTCACTTTGGCAAGTGCTGTGATGGTGCTATGTTTAGCTCTAAACCCTGATTGGGCTGGATTAAGCAGGTTATTAGCTTCTAGATACTGCCTCAGCTGGTTACTTACAACTTTTTCCAGTAATTTTGACAAGACCGGGAGAATCGAAATTTGTCTGTAATTATTTAGATCACAGGGATTTCCGGACTTGAACAAGGGTATGATGTGCACTGTTTTCCATATTGAAGGAATGGATCCTTGAGTTAATGATAGGTTAAATAAATGGGTTATGGGCACGGTTAACTCATGGATGGCCACCTTCAAAAAATATGGGTCAAGGGTATCTGCACCAGCACTTTTTTTACATCCAGTTTTAGCAGTAGGTTTTCAACTTCTTGCAGAGTAGTAGGACTCAAGGAGAAGACTGAATTGGTGACGCTAGGATCTGCACCTTGATTATCCACCTGAGAACTTATCAGATTCGCAGGGGACTTGTCAAAGGCTAAGCCTGCAGTCACAAAGTGATTATTGAAGGCATCTAGAACTTCCAGTCTGTCACTAATGGTGTTATTGTTTAAGGAGATTTCATCAGGTAATAAGCCACCGGACATGTGACTAGACAAGTCCTTGATGGTTTTCCAAAATTTTGTAGGATTTTTGGAGGCAGAGAGAAATTCAGAATGATAGTATGCAGCTTTTGTATCTCTAACCATTCTAGTACATGAGTTTTTTGCCCTTTTGAACTTGTACCAGTCCGCAGTAGACTGGGTTTTGCATGCTTTTTTTCCGTAGCTTATCTCTTACAGTCAATGCAGATTTCAATAATGGTGTGAACCATCTACATGCATTTTTTGCTATTCACACCTTAACTATAGGGGCATATTTATTTAGGGCATCTAGGATAATTTTGCTGAATATGTCAAATGCTGATTGCATGTTTTTTGCCAAATAGAACTCTTGCCAATATAAGGAGTGTTTCAGTTCATCTATGTAGGCAGTGAGGTCAAAGTTCCATCTAGATCTCTTGGCAGCAAACTTTGGCGAAGTAGTAGGTTTGTTGCTTGATCTTATGCAAGCAATAAATGAGTGATCACTGAAATCACTGAAGAAGGTGCCGGCAAAGGAGAAGAGATGTGGTTTATTCACTAGGATAACATCTAGCAGGGACTCACCAAGGACATGTACAGAGGGAGTATGACCTCTCGCTTCCTACTTGTAATTCCCCTGTCAATACATCTGAGGGTGCTACTAGCTTTCTGCATCACCTTTTCACATTGTCTACTCACCTTTAAATGATCAGCAATAAGCACTCCAAGGTCCCATTCGAGTTTTGTTTCTGTTAATTGTTCACCATTGAGTGTGCATGTTTTCATTGGGTTTCCTTTACCTAGGTGCATGACCTTGCACTTTTTGGTGTTGAATTTCAGCTCCCAGTCCATAGACCATGCTTCTAGGCTCTTTAGATCTGCTTCCATTGCTGCCATTCCTTCAGTTGTATCTACCCTGTTGCAGAGCTTTGTGTCATCTGCGAACAGGCATAGTTTACCCTGCAGGCCATCAGCAATCTCGCTGATGCATATATTGAAGAGGACTGGGCCAAGGACAGATCCTTGAAGCACATCACTGATTACCCTTCCCTCACTAGACAGTGTTCCATTTACTATGACCCTCTGTGTTCTATTGTGGAGCCAGATTTGAACCTTATTGACTATTTTGTGCCCTAACCCAAAGTGATCTAGCTTATTGACCGGTCTTCTATGGGAGACAGAGTCAAAAGCTTTGCTGAAATCTAGATAGGCAATGTCTGCTACCTCCCATCCACTGTTTTGGAGTCCCAGTCAAAGAATTCAATCATATTTCTTTGATATCACCACCCTGCTATAAATCCATGCTGTTTAGTATCTAACCGCCCTGTTTCCATAAGCTTCCCCACTACCGAGGTCAAGCTAACTGGCCGGTAATTTCTGGCCACCTCCCTGATTCCACTTTTGTGCAATGGTATCACTGTTGTCCTTCTCCAGTCCTGAGGTATTTCCCTGCTCTCTAGAGACTGTGTGAATAATTCTGCCAGTGGGGCTGCAATTTCCTGTGCCAGCTCCTTCAGAATTCTAGGACAGATTTCATCTGGGCCCATTGCTTTATTTGCTTTTAATTTGAGAAGCTGTTTTAGGACACTGTCACTTGTAAATTGTCCAGCATCTGCTTCTATGGTGAGTCCACCTGTGTTCTGCATTTTGGTTCCATTGCCGTCGTCTTCTTTTGTGAAAACTGAGCAGAAGAAACTATTTAGAATCTCTCTTTTTCATTATCATTTTCTGCCTGTTTGCCGTCCTTGGTTGCTATTCTTATAATGCCTCCTTTTGTTTTCCTTTTTTCTCTGATGTATCTATAAAACTTTTTGTCACACTTCTTCACTCCTAGTGTGATTCTCTCTTCTGTCTGGACTTTGGCTGCCCTTACTGCCTTCCCTGCTTCTTTTACCTTCATTTTGTAGACTTCCATCTCTGCCTCATTGTTAGTATCCTTGAATCGCTTGAATGCTTTCCTTTTATCCTTTATTTTTGTTGCTACATCCTTGGTATAGCATAGTGGTTTCTTCCTTTTTCTGTAAGTAAAGCTTCCTTCAGGTCTTTCCGCCTCTGTTCCACTGTGCCCCATTTCCTTGCTAAGTATTTGTTTTATGGAAGCTCTCATTTGAGTAATGTCAGCCTTTTTGAAATCCAGGACCCTGAGTTTGCTGTGGCTGACTTCCTCTTTACTGGTGATGGTGATACAGATGATCCTATGATCATTGGTACCCAGATTGCTGCCCACCATTTTTGTCAGAGATTCTGTCACTTTTTGAGAGCACAAGGTCCAGGATGGCTTCCTCTCATGTTGGTGTGTTCACCAACTGTTATAGTCCTGCTCCCTTTAGTGCTAGGAGGAATTCTCTGCAACTTTCCATAGAGGCCATGTGTGAAAGCCAATCCAAATCCAGTAGACTGAAATCACCAACCAGCAGTAGTTCTCCTTTGCATACCATCTGTAGGATGACCTCCAGGAGTTCCCTGTCCAAGTCTTTATCCTGGTCTGGGGGTCTGTATATAACTCCAA
The DNA here is from genome assembly GCA_016271365.2 of Neoceratodus forsteri. NCBI lineage: Eukaryota > Metazoa > Chordata > Ceratodontiformes > Ceratodontidae > Neoceratodus > Neoceratodus forsteri. Next base: position 1,121,263,528 of record CM057455.1, on the reverse strand, counting down.
CTTGGATAGGTTACTTACTTCCTGTTCCAAGGGTGACCCAGAGGACCTCCACATTGCTGCTGTGTCCCTGGGTTTCCTTAGCATTGATGCCAATTTTTACATACATTGCTAACCCTCCACATTTCTTACCTTTGCAGTCTCTTTGGAACAGTGTCTATTGTGGGATAGCTACAACCCAGGTGTGGTTCTCAGTGAACCATGTCTCTGTGACCAATACCCAGTCCAGGTCTGCCTCCGCAATTATTGCAGTGAGTTCTGGGATTTTGTTCACCAGGCTATGAGCATTGAAACACAATGCTCACCTTTCTTGGTTAGATTTTATCATTGTGGAGCTTCCCTTTTTCTGTATATTTGCAGGAGACGTTATCTTTATACTAAGTAGCTTTGTAGGGTCCTTAGGTGTGCTGATAAGGTGTGTTTTAGTGTTGTCTTGATCTGGTTGTGTTCATAGGAGACTGTTGGGTAGTGGCAACAGTTGTCCCTTGTGGTTCCTTGGGTGCTGCTGCCCACTCCCCATTAACTAGTTTAAATTAGAAATGAAAATGCCAAATTTCTGGCCTAGTGCCCCGGGTGCCCTCCTTGGTGAGGTGCAGACCATCATATCAAAAGAACTGCATTTCCCAGAATGTATACCAGTCCCCTGTGCATTTGTAGCCCCTCTCTGCACATCAGTGTCTGAGCCAATTGTTGAGCTCAGAGATGTCTTTATCTCTGATCTTCCTGCTAGCTTCTTTTTTCCATATCAGAAGAATATCAGAGAATTAGACAGTGGATGAAATAGGAGAAAGTTTGTCATCTAGAAAGATCAGATGCCTCTTGGTTTTCACCACCGAATGATTGGCCAGGTCATTGGTGCCTAGGTGGACTAAGACGTGTGGTTTTATCCCTGTGTTCCATGTGATTTTCTCAATGCAGTTAGTGTCTCTGTGCGCTGATGATCCTGGAAGGCACCTGACTGCAACTTTTGTATTTTTTGCTATGTTGTAGATGAGACTCTATTCCCAGAAACATAGAGTCCCCTATGACTAGTATGCAATTTGCAGTTATGTTCTGTGTCTTCCTGTGGTAGGTCTGTGCTCCCTGAGACCTCTGCCTCAATGAATGGCATAGGTGACTGTGGCTCAAATCTGTTTGACATTTTTATCGGATCATTTATCATGTGGTATGATCGTGCAGCTTGATGGTTTTTGACTGTCTGCCAGCCTCCAAGTTTAGTTGCCCTCTGTGGTGGAGACATCCTTGTCTGGGGTGTGTGCTTAGGGGCTTGTGGAGCATAGTGCTGTGTGGTCTCCTGAATCTTTGCTCTAAGAAATGCGATTTCAGGCCAAGCAGCGTGGAGCTGGTTTCTTAGATGTTTCAGAGCATAACATGTGGGGCAGTGTCCTATATTATGCCCAATTGTTCAGTTGAATAGAGTCCCACAGTACCTGCAGTGACATAGTACATTATGAGTTTGTTGAGAAGCAGATGGAAGAAGAGGTGATAGTCACTACTTGTGAGAGAGTAGTGGACGAAAAAACAGTTGCAGGTTTTTTTTTTGGTGGGAGTACAGATGGCAACGGCTGAAAGAAAGTGAAGGTTAGAGAGAGAAGGAGGCTTTTTATTTTGTTAGTTTTTTTGTGATGGGGCATAATGTTAAATAACTGAAAAACAAGCAAAACAAACATGGTGCTAGTTTATTGAAAGTGTTTAAAGGTATCCACAGTTTTTATTATTTTTTTAAATATACCAGCCATCCCATAACTTATTTGGGGGAGAGGTGCACCCACCATCAGGAAACACAAAGGAAATGAGTAGAAGAATTCAGACTGTGGAAACAGTGGCAGAAAGCAGGTACAGATAGACAAGGTAACTATGATTGTATGTGGAAGAAATACTGTCCTGCAACTAGCAAAGCCTGAGAATGCAGGAAAAAGTAATGTTTACTGGAGGGAACAGTGAAATGTTTGCAACTCCATAAAGAGTTTAGGATTAAGGTTAAGAATGCTGAAACCAACATGGTTCATCATAACTTTGGCCAAAAAAGTCCTTAAAATAGTTTTAAAAAGTAAAGTATGTTTGAAATACTGTTTCACTATTTTAGTATTGAGTCATAAACATTTTTGCAGCAATATGTATGGATGCAAACATTTATTTATTAATATATGCAAATTCCCTACATTTAGCAGTACTGAAAAAATTATATTGACACTGTCTTAGAAAAGGGCAATGAATAGTACTGATCTATATGCTTTACCAAACATATGATAGTGATATCATATAGAAATTTATCCTGCTGATACATTTAAAGTGTTTTTCAATAGTAGTGATACATAAAAAATAGTATTGTCAAAAGGTAGTGCAAATACCCTCAATTCAGAGCAGCACAATTGGAAATACTCTGCCTGGAGTTTGATGGCCAAGCAGCCAGCCACTCCCATTTCCTGAGCTATATAAGCAGTTCCTCTCAGCCTCATCGTGAAGCACTTTTTCTTTGCAGCTGAAGGCTCTGCTGGTTTATTCTCTGAGCAGGTTGGTGCCTACCCCCTTCCCCCACCTGCTACTCCTGCTTGTCTGCTGGATTTCTATGTTTTTTCCTGCTTCTGGTTTGTATTTTGCCTTCAGCTGCACATGCTTCTTCTGTCTTTGTTCACTGTTTTATGTTTGTGTGTTTTTTTTTTTTTTTGGGTGGGGGGTGCTTTGTTTCTAAGCTCCTGGCATACTGCTACTCCAGAGCTCATACTACTTGCTTTCAGTTACTCACAACTCGAATTGCTTTCAGTTACAACACTCAAATTACTTGCAATGCAACTACAAACATTATCTGTGCGTTCAGCTCAGCCATAGCTGCTTTCCATGTTGCATACTTAATTGCTTTCACCTGATTCTGGCTTACACTGAACTCTGGCTATACAACTCAATCATGCTCAACTCATTCTACTTGCCTCATTGTTGTAGTTCATTGCACTGCCTGTGACAGCTGCTTTCAGAGTATTGTGCCTCCTTTATTTTATGTTTATTGCAGTTTGCAACTCAGTGTACTCAATACAGATGTTGCTTCTATGTTTCTACACCTGCTTCTAGCTCTGAACCTTGCTATGCAGTTCAATCCTGTTATTCCCTTTATACACTGCGGTTCTCCTCTGAAGTTAGCTAAAGCTCCTGCTGAGGCTAATAACTAGCTTTAATATCTGCATGTGGTTCTTGGCCCTTCCATCGGTTCCTTGTTTGTCCTATGGCAGGGACTGGGAGGTGTTTCGGGGGTCATGGCCCAAGTGGATAATTATTTCTGTTTTAAATCCTGTCTTCACCACCAAAAATCCTCAGATTTCATCACCTTGATTTGGCTTTGCAATGCCTGGCTGGCTTGCCCCACTATTCAGTGCTGTTTCATTGCTACTATGTTATGCAGACCTACATGCAGTTCCACGTATTACTACTCTGTTACTGACCTACATGCAGGTCCATGCTTGCTTACACAATCGTTGCTCATTGCTTATGCAAACCATTGCTTCATGCCTACTGCCATCCCCTCTGCTTCAGCCTCTTGGATTCTGCTGCACTCAATTCTGCATTTGACCTTGCAAGCTCTCAGTACTCAACGCTCATTACAATCTCAACATGCCGTGCTCATTCAGCTCACCAGCTTTTCAGCTTTCAATCAATTTCTGGGGCATGCCAGCCATTCTATTCTGGCACAGGGTTCCTGCAGCTGACGATCTCACTCTGCATTTAGTCAGCATCTTAAGCATGTCCAACTTGGGGTGGGATCCTTTTCACCTGGCCCATAGCTGGGAATGTCCTGGCCCTGAGCTTAGCCTTAGCTGCCTGCTATGCAACAGCAGCTCCTGGTGTCAAATTTAAGACTAATGGTGAAGGGTGGTTATGAAAACCTCCTTTGGCTCTAGTGTTCCACTATAACGGTTAGCCATTGACTTTAGTGGTTTCCCTAGCAAGGAACCTTCACCGCATTCTCCCTATGACTGCCTCTGCTTCACCTGGTTTGAGTTTAGGGTGGGTAGGCCAGGTGAGTGCCTCAGCAGTCGTTGCTTTCCTCCTCTGCCTTGGTTGCACCTATCGTCGCAGAGTTTTCTCGCAACCTTCCATGGCATTCCCGCTAGAGGGTTTGAGTGAGAGCCTGCCTACAAATTGCAATATTTTCCACCTCTCTTTAATTGAGTTTTCCAAATTGCAGCTGCAGAGCCATTACTAAATAAACTATCCCAAGCCTGGAGAGAAGGCGACCTAGGCCTTGGATCCCCAGAGATTTCCTCCTCATAGATTTTTTTTTCTCTCCTCCATTACTTCAGGTCATAACTGTTAGTTAGTATAGTAGTGTCCCCTAGTTTCTTTAGGTAGGTTCCGCTGTTGGTTGGAGGTAGAGGATGTCCTGCCATTCTCTCTCTCCTTAGAGGATCCCCTCATTCTCAATGCAAATCATCTGTATCATGCTACCCAAGCCTGGACATTTCATTACATTATCAAACTGAGCATCTCATTACATTATCAAACTGCCTATGCTTCTCTACTACTACATTGCAATTACTGCTCCTACATCACAGTTACTGCTTGTTCATCAGCTTCATGTGGCCTCCTTCTTTGGGATATGATTGTATGTTTTTTGGGTGGGATTCCTGGGGTACATTTAGCCATGGGAATCATCTTGTGGCACCTCTAGGGGTGGAACCCTCTCCAAGGGTTCCTTGCCTTTTGTACCCCTACAGTGTAGTAATTCCTCTGGAATAGAGAGTGTGAATGGCCAAAACCAAACTAACACAGTTGCATAAGCATAGCACTATACTGTCTGCTCAGGACATTGAATTGGAAAGGCTATACCTGGAGTTCGGTGGCCAAGCAGCCAGCCACTCGCACTTTCTGAGCTATATAAGCAGTTCCTCTCAGCCTCATTGTGAAGCACTTTTTCTTTGCCCCACCATCCTCCCCTCCTGCTCCAGTGGCAGCACTCTCTCTCCTTAGGGGGATTCCTAAGGTACCTTTAGCCACAGGAATCATCCTGTGGTACCTCTAGGGGTGGAATCCTCTCCGAGGGTTCCTTTCCTTTCATACCCCTACAGGGTGGTAATTCCTCTGGAATAGAGAGTGTGAACAGCCAAAACCAAACTAACACAGTTGCACAAGCATAACACTATACTAGCTGCACAGGACGTTGAATTAAGCTACACTATAATGCATGGATGGAGGTTTAAAGGCCTAGAAATGAGAGCAGAACAACACAAATTGGGATAACCCAATCACTGACATGCTCTGTGACCTTGAGAAAATTATTGACCTCTCTGTATTTTAGTTTTCCTAGTTGTACAATGGGTTGGATGCAGGATTGAAATTTCATTTAGCCTATCCTACAGATAATTTAATAAATTTAAAATAAATTACATATGAAAAGCAATATGATATTGCCAAAGTACAGACAAGGTTTGACATAAGCAAAATACAAGAACTCAGAGTGAGCTAGCAGATACAGTGGAGGAAAGATTCTGGTTGTTGTTTACAGAATGAGCACACCCTTGTCTAGTTACCATTATATAATCAGTAACACCACCCCAATGATGCAACATGATTTGAAGAATTCAGCTAACACATGTATTCCAGAAGCTCTGTGACTTTGAGTTACATGCTACAGTTTTTTCAATGTGTTTGCCTAATAGAAGAGTTTTTTATGACGTTTGAAACAATACACCTTAAGTTAAAAAAAAATTAGTTTGGAAACACAAAACAAGCTACAGTACATAGATTCATATGACTAATCTTATATGTGAACATATAATGTGACCGATCAAATGCAGGAACAACTGTAGTGATTTGAAAGTTTGCACTTCATAATGTTTTTTTTTTACATTCTCCCAAGTCAGCAGCACGTCATTTGACCTACAATACATGTTCCCATCAACAGGCTCTGAAATGTTGGCCTGGCAAAAGAAAAAATAAGTTTTTTTTTTTTTTAAAAGAATATAGACAACGAAACAAAAAATAGAGAAAAAAACCCATCAAAAATCAGAAAAACTAATAGCTAAACTTAACTTTCACCAGCCTAACTTTCATGCTTGTTGGATAAAACCAAGGATATTGGGATCTACTCATGTAGCAGGATGATTGTTCCCTGATTCATTCATAACCAGCCCATGCTGCTCTGCTGTCTTCACAAACCTGATCCATGAAAAAGATTCACATACTGCATTTACTACCTACATGTGATACTTAGCTTTACAGCTATTGTAGAACCAGGTCAAGTGGCGGTTGTATGTGACCTGAGATTGTACATACCATGGAGAGCTCTGCACACATAGGAGGCCTCCCTTTATGTCATGCAAGAACTTGTATGTTGTGTATAGTGAAGTGCACACTTCTAAGTATAAAGCCCATAATTATTTGTGTAGTTTACTAGAGATAAATTAGTACCCATTTATACTGATACCACACCCCATCTTAGAACAGGGTTGGTAAGGTGATAATTAGGATATGTTATAACAGCCCCATTGCCCTAGGTCTAAGGGGGAGGAGTCAGCACTATATCTTCTGATAAAGAGCTGTTATCTGAACCAGATAAAACTTGTAGGCTGGATGAAAGGGAAATGTTCCTAACCTTTAAATGATATGTCTGAGTAGTTGTTTCCTTTGTATTTCAATTCAATCCTTCTAATCCTTATTGCTTCCCCTCTGAAGAAGTGTTAGTGAACACAAAATATTTTTGACTATTATTTTGCACTTTTCTTTTGTACTCTCTCCTTATCCTACCCATCAATGGCTAGCCTTCCCCAAGGATGTGTCCTGTCTGTAACCAGTGCTAAGTTGGGTCAGCTTTGGATGAGGCTAACTTTGATGGTGCTGTTTTGTTCCGTTGAACCTCTCCCCTCTGCTCCAAATCACCAACAGCCTACTAATGCTGTGCATACTGCCATGGGAAAATGACAACAAATGAAAGAATCCTCCTGTAGGCCCCAATGAGGAGTTATATTATTGCCCTTACTAGGAAGCATTGATAGGGATGCCAGCTCTCATTAATGGATCACTCCCATACAATGCTGATCTATTGCCTAGACCTTGTAACAGACAACAAATTCTCTTCAGCCTGCCCCCTGCCTGTGGTGTCAGAAAGGTGAATTGGCATGATGCTTCTAAGAAGGATAAAGTCAGCTCCATTCCCTTATCAGAACCATCCATTGTCTGGATGGGGTTTCATTACCACCTGCTCCCTTAAGTTCTTGGCCCACCAGCAGGGTCACGCATATACAGTATGTTTTCTAAATATCTGTCTAGAATGTCACATTGAGCTGCTACCAGATCATTTCTAGGTTTGTCCTGTGGAAAACAGACTAGGAATGCAAAATACAACAACATCAGGACAAAAGTACATCAAATTACTGAAGTGCTAGATGGATATACAGTACTCCAAAGTTCTAGATTGATATTTCTGTAGTGAGAACAGTTAACAAATGAATACTATGGTGGACATAAAAATCAGTGATAAAGTATATAGTACTGTGTCATTTTTACATAGAATATTTGATAAGCTATAAGACTGAAGAGAATGTCTTCATCTGGATTTCTGAAGTGCATGCAGCAGTGAATGCAGTTCTCCTTTTTGATTTCTTGGAGTACATTTTCAGTCTTGTCCCTTTGATCTTCATTCCCTTTTGGGTCCTCCATCACTACTATTTCATCCATCTCCTTTGTTTCATTCTCTCTGCTCAACATAACACATATGTGGATCAGTATCACTGCCATCATCAATTTCTCAGCCCTTATTCTCAGTTGCATCACTTTCACCAATTTCAACTACAACAGCATAGTCCTGTGTGCTTCGTCATAGAATGTACTCCATTGTCACACTTGAAATCTCATTTTTTTAACAGATTGACTGCCATGGGCTTCATCTGTTTTCTTGCTGCCAGACAATTTGCTGATCATTGCCCATTTGCCACAAACTGTTTCTCTACCACCACCAAATTGTCTACTTGCAGCATCTAAACTTTTGTGATGCCACTCACAAATTACTGCAACTATAAGTGCACTGCAAACTTCTTCTGCCGTGGTTGAGAAACTTACAAAAAGATGCAAACTAATGTTTGCAGGAAAGGCACAGCAGATAGAGCAACAGGCCATACAGTATCTCTCAACCCACTATATGGAGGCAATGCATGGGGACTTACCAGAGTACTCTGTAGGCTTTTATCATCTGCCCATGGCAGAATGCTCATCAATAGTCTACTGTTGGGGATGAGAAGCAGCAGGGGAGGATTAACAGGAGAAAACATAGCAACAGCATTAAACCTCATTCAAAGCAGGCCGCAAAACAAAAATGTGACAATTAAGATTAAACTACTTCACATTCCACAAATTACAAGCAGTGCCACCCAAGATGTAACAAAAAACTAAAGTCAAGCAGATACTCTGCTACGAACATGGTGCCGGGACATTGCTTTGCTCCAGGTGTGGCTTACCCCGTCTTTCAAACAATTCTATAATCTCTAGTGCTGCATGCATTGGGGGGTTAGTTAGTATAAAACAAATGAACTTTATTGCATATGCTGACAGTCAAAAAAAGTCAAGGCTCCTTATGCAGCTCGATTTAAAGCAAAGCACTTGGGTAAAGGAGGCAGCTGCACCTTGGGGCCAGGGTGTATATTGTTTGCTGGACTCACAAAATGTATTTACAAGTAATTTATCCAGTTATTCTATATGTTTCTACTGCCAACAGACACTGACATCATTTGCACCTTGCACTTTACCATGTATGTCTTTTGCACTGCCATGCAATAACTATTCTGAAAGGTAAATTTGAGCTTAAGACATTTTCTCCTTTACTTTTCCTGACTGTCAGCATATGCATTTGAGTTGTTTTTATTTATACTATTTAAGTGCTTGAACCACCAGAAACAACTGGAGCACAAAACTGCAGCATACTGCAGTAGAGTTACTGCAGGTGAACAAGACAATTTCAATGGCAGTTAATCCCTTTTGTCATGCAGTGTCAAAGGATACTGTGCTGTGTCCTTGTTGGCTCCAATGTTGCTAAAAAAAAAAGGTTTTGTAAACAGATTTGTAAAATTACTACTAAAGAGTTTGTCCGGTATCGGAGCTGCCCTTTTTATGTTTTATGAGCTATGGGGGCCCATGGGGTTCAACTGATTAAGACAGCCCTCTTCTGATTACATTAAATGGGAGTGCAGTGTGACCTACAGTGGTTCACTTCAGAGCTAAGTGGGTAAGACCCTAAGGAGCTCCCGTATTACCAGCATTAGATTTCTTTCCCTTCAAGACCTCCCAGGGAACATACCTTCTCCTGACACTTTCAACAGATTGAGTACAATGATGTATTCACGTTAGGCACATCTGGAGCAGACGATCTCCACATTCCAGGGGTGTTCACCACTGCACTGATAGTAGTAAACAGATCTCACTGTCATTATCCAATCTGATCTAAAGTAAAAGTGTGTTTTAATGGAATGAAAACATAATGCACACATATCCTTTTACACAGATAGTGCCACTACTCAGCTATTATTTGATTTAGTTTTTGTTAAAGGAAAAGGAAGGCTAGGAAATTCTGCCTGTTATCAATCTTGTAGCAGGGAGGATACAAATGCAAACTGACTCGGGTTAAGCCATTTGTGGTATAGTTTTAGTGAATGGGGGAAATTTGTCCTGGACTTTGTCCTGGGCTCTGAGGAAATTACTCTACTCTTGTTGAGAAGTGCGAGGGAATCTTTAACCACCACTTGAACAACCACCAGAACAGACAGAAGGTCCTTGGCTTAACATCTCATCCAAAAGATGCTACCTCAGGAGTGCAGCACACCCCTTATGCTGCACTACAATGTCAGCACTGGGGTTTACTCCAAGTTCCTGGTGTGGGGCTTTCTATAACCTTCAGCCTTCCAGTTGTGAGGCTCCAGAGGTAAATGTGCAATCTGCTGAGCCACTGACACTGCTGTCTGGAGCTTGATGGATTGTATTCTTCCAACTCCAGTTTTAAGTTCTCTTATTGAAATAAATGCCCCTTGACTTCTTTTCCTACAATAACTGTATAACAACCTACACTGCAATGTATTTCTGATAAATGGAACATTTTTTCTAATGTAGATCTAGTGCAAATACATGGAAAACCAATATAATTTTCTTGCACAATTTCAATTAAATGATCAGAAGCCATGCAAAGCTCAGCATGGGATCAGCAGCAGCTCAGCTCCATCTGTGAATACATTCTTTATTCTTTTATTACAAAAAATGGCAGACAATGTTTTCTGCTGCTCCAAGTGCTGTATTCATCAAGTGGAATGAATTAGCAGACCATGATGTGCAATTTACCGAATCAGCTGTGCCTCTGGTTTGCAATAACAGCTGTTGTGGTTTCTGCCTAATTCTTTTGGGTACATGGATAGAGGCAACAGTGACAGGAAGAGCTTACTTGCTACCATTTATGTTTAGTACAGCAAGGATAGCCCAAATGAAATGCAGCATCTCACTTTTGGTGGGGTCCTGCTTCAATTCATTTTTTACAGCTGGATTTGGACTGGAGCACAGGGAGGTCAAATGACTTTTTTGAGGTGTCTGCTCTACATCAACCAGATCCCTTGCATAGCAAGGAGGACACACCATCTCCATTAAATTGCCATACATCTGGGAAACACATGGTTAGATGTCCTACCCCTGTACATATGTAGTTCATAAATATATGGAAACAAAATAGCATAAATAATTAATAAATATCAGAGAAGAGCCTTTTGCATCATGCTCACCCACATATAACAGTCCTCAGAGCTTTTTCCTGTGAGCCTGTTTCTGTTATTTCTGCTGGAGGCTCTTTATGCCCTATCCTGTCTGGCCTGCACAGCCCTTTTAAAGATGTAGAATCAGCATTCTTTACCATTGTGCATCACCAGTTATCATTGCCCTTTTGCTCACTGTCAGTCCAACTCAGACTTCAGTGCATGCAGGTAACATTGACTGTGTGTAGTATCCTTAGCTGAAGTCAACGCATGCACAACTACATTGTTCTTCCCAGCCATATCCAAACTAGGAAAATATTGTCTTGGAATCAGACATTTATTTTTTAGACCTAGAAAGTTTCTTGCCATGCTATGGAATTCCATGCCACTGTATAAGATTTTTGCTCTTATCCTGCACAGATCAAAGGTCACTCTGCTAAAACAAACATACTGTATGTGCACTTATCTGGTAGATTAATAAAAGCATATTGGCACAGTAAACAGTACTCATGTGCTTGGGGCCAGCAAAACAGACTTGGGTTCTTGTCCCACACCAAAAACTTGGGCTACTACCCTGTACAGGCAGTGTTGTACAATTGTCCCTTGTTATTATGAATCCCATTATAATGAATCTCTCTTGTAAAAAACGCCGGTTGTGGATCCCCCCAAAACAATAGTAAGCTGCTACAGTATCACTTCAAAACCAAAAATGAAACAGTTTGTGGCTATCACTTCAAGTTTTTTGGTTTTGCAGTTTGCAGTCTGCATTCTACCTATACAGATACTGCTGTATTTAATTTAACAATTGTAAGCAAGCCCACAACAATTTGCTCTAATTACTGTGTACCATAGCCCAAAAATTGGTCTCTAACTGCACAGTCAGCACTTAGCAATTTGTGCAATTCACGAAAGCCCCACAATAATCCCACACTACACCAATAATTCAATTTAGTCTCCCATCCCCACTGAATTGAGCACAATTAAGCATAATTATGTTACCACTTTATTAGACCCTTCATAGCAGTCAGAATTGCACTTGCAATCCATTCTCTTGCTAAAGCAACACTGGTCCATGTGTCTGTGTATCTGTCCCGTTCTTTTAATATGGCAGAGAGTAAAAAAAGGAAGGCACTCGACATCCACAGAAAACTAACCATTATTGACTGATTGAAGAACAGTGAAGGAGTAGCTAAACTTGCCTCTGAGTTTTCACTTGCAAAGTCCGTCATCTGTACTTTCCGGAAACAGTATGGCTACCAAAGTTATCAACTGCTGGCACAATGCTCTTGGCCCTGTCTTTGAGGATGCCAGCACAGCTGATCTCCCTGAAGTACCCTGTCAAGATGCTGACATGGAGGATTTTGGCATTGCGGCTGACTTGGGGCTCATAGAGGGGACTGGACCTGAAGCTCAGGATAAGCTGCAGCAGTGTTTCGCACACAATGACAAGCCTGTTTTGGATGCAATAACCAATGAAGAAATAATTCAGGAAGTTAAAACTGGGTCTTGTGCATCATGTGAATCTGACGCTAATGGCAAGGACACAACAGAGGGTGCAGATGGGTCCGAAGCTGTTCCAGAGAATGCTTTTATTTATTTATTTTATTTATTTAAAGTTTGATGACTGGGTAGGCTCCCTGAGACACACAAGTCCCTTTTTCAGGGGGTGGTCTGGGGAATAAATACATTCCATACGTAGAGAGCAAAGACAATATTGTACAGAGGTATACATACAGGATATCAGGATCAGACCATAGTTACAAATGATATCTAGTACAGTCAATATGTACATATATAAGATAATCAATAGAATGTGCGCTCAGCCAAGGGGATAGCTGGCTTTGAGACCGGGTTGCAGTACCTGGTGTGGCAGCCTTTTGTGTCCTTTCTCCAGCTGCTCCAGTTAAGGCAGCTCATCATTCAATGTAAAAATGAAGTGCTACAAAATGAGTTGGTGCAGACTACACTGGACTAATTTTTTAATAATAAATAAATATAGTACATAAATAAATAAGGCTGAATTCATTCAACATTTTTAATGTTTTTAAAGCTATTAAAGGTTACAGTATTTATACAGCACCGTATTTGTATGTGTACCTTGTACATTAAACCTTTTGCTATGATTAAATGATTGATTATAAAATGATATGGTACATTGTCAGTACATCTTTTTTCCCAACCATAAATTCACTGTTTCTCGCTATAGCAAATCCTCATTAAAACAAAATTCCTGGTTGGCTCCGGGGGGTGGGGGGGGGTTCATTATAACAAGGGAGGACTGTACTTCACTGTTGATGAGATGCTAAAGTGAGGTCCCTTTTGCCTATCTTTGTTGACTGTCCAGGTGGAAGCTAACAATCCTATGAAACACTTTGTATGAGTAGGGGATTTGCTTCAAGGTCCTGGCCAACATCCCCCCCCCCCGTAAATGCAACAGTTCCATATAATGCACCTAGCCAAGGAATCAAAAGGTGGCACACTGAAGGCAGTGTAAACAGATTTATTAAATTATCAAATAGATAAAAATGGACACCATCCTCTGCCAAAGCACACTCAGCAGCTAATGTCTGACCTACTACCCAACATTTCATTTTACAGTACAGCTTGTACCATTGGTCATATACACCACACACACACACACACACACACACACACACACACACAACCTGGAAACAACTCATCACAGCTTAGTGTACCTTCTCTGGTAAAAAATAACAAATACTATAAATTAATTTGATAGCTCCACTGTAAATTAATTTCAATTGAAAGACTATGCCTGTCGTTCAATGAGGTGCGCAACCAGCCATGCCTCTTTCCTTGGCTATATAAGCAGTTCCTCCCAGCCTCCTTCTGAAGCATTTTTTATTTACCAGCTGGAGGCTCTGTCAGTCTGCTTCTCCCTTCAGGCCTGCTGGGGCTCCCCCCTGACTCTGATTGGTTTTTGCTTGCTTCGGTTTGTGTGTTCTCCTGCTTGGGTTAGTATTTGTTTTGCTTCAAGCTGCTGTGTGCTTCTTGTGTGCTTGTTTTCCTGTTCTCCTGTGTTTGTCTTTTTCTTTTTTGTTTTCTTTTGGGGGCTTTCTAGTTTTCCTAGCATGCTTTTGCCCTTCGTTTGTATTGTGCTATTCCTGCACTGTGTTATTTAGGCTCTCATTTCTTCACTTGATTTTTGCAAACCCTCAGTTCAGCTGCAATTGTTATTTGTATGCTTTAACTTAAACTACTATTTTCCCTACCTCTACTGTCTCCTTGCTTTCACATTAAATGTTTGCTGTTGGTCCAGCCTTCATTCTGCTCCTTGCTGGCTGCCACTCCCTGCTGTGCTGTGTGTAGCCCAGCATTCCCTGCTGTGCTAGGTTGTTCTCAGCTACTTGCTCAATTCATTCAGTCAGCTCTGCTTAGTTCATTCAGTATTAGTGTTCAGTATGCTCTGCTCAATTTATCAGTGTTTGGTCAGCTAGGCATCTACTCAATTCAAGCAGCTTTTCCTAACAACTTTTTTATGGGGAAAGGCATTTCCAGTTTTATTGTGATTTTATATTATATGTATTTGTATATGTTTTATCTGTACCAATGTTGTACAGCACTTTGGAATCTTGAAAGGCACTTAATTAAATAAATTTTATTATTATCATTGTTATTTAGCCTGCCTATTCAATGCAGCCTCTAGTTTTGGGGGTTTCTTACCCCATCAACATTACAGTAGCTTTTGGTCTCATGGTGCTCAGCTTGTGGCTTCTCTGTTATTCCCATGGTGGGGGACCTTGATATCATAGAAGGGCATCATGGCTCCAAGTAGCAGGAGCATGCTACTTTGTAAGATATGTATTTGCCCTGCTCCTTTGCCTTCATGGCTTTCAGTTATTATGCTTCAATACATTTACCTCACAGCCTACATGGCTTCAGATATTCTTTGCATTTCATGACTGCATCGCAAATACTTGCTGCCTATAAATGATCCCTACTGGAATAATCTAACTCTGCCTTACTGAAATTTAATGTATCATCCCAGTCATATCAATTCACTATTCATGCTGAAACCATAGCAATCAACTGCTAAACCTCATTGATTCAGTTACGCTAAGTCTCATTGATTCATTCACTGGCATTACAGCCTCTCACTGTCTAAACACCTACCTTGCATGCCACCATCAATTCAGCTTTCATAATGCACTTTGTTGACTTGTTTTCAGCTTGTTGCTACTACTATTAAACCACTAAATGCTGGCTTGCACTACAGCCTCCTACCTCACCCAGGCCACACCTTGGTAGTTCTCATTGTTAGCAAATAAACAAGTCTTGGCACACCAATATTCAGACAAAAAACTCACCACACTTAAATAGTAATCAAAACTTTTTTACTATGAAACATAACGGCAGAGAACTTATAGTGCAGACTAGTGCAGACACGGACAAACTTCTCACGCATGTTTCACCTGAACACAGGCTTTTTCAAAGTGTGACCTAGAGGGTAGTGCAAAGGAAAGAGAGGTAGACATAATATACATGGTTCTAAAGAATACATTGTATACCATATAATACATTGCAATGTACAGTAAAACATACAATTGGCAGACATAGCATACATAGTTTTAAAGAATACAGTGTATACCATATACAGTAACACATTGCATTTTTCAGTAAATAATACAATGCATGCCATATAATACATAGCAATGTATAACATACCATGAAGAATAATGCCCATGTACCAATCTTTGTCAGGCCCATCTCAAGTACATTGTTCAGATCTGATCCCCATATACTATATAAAGAAAGCTATTGAAATGATTGAAAAAGTTTAAGGAGCGTGACAATGGTGGTTGAGGCATTGGAGAGTATAATCTATTAGGATCAACTGACTGAATTATGACCCATCTCAATGGAAAGAAGAGGCTCATGGCAGACATAATCACAATATTCAAGTACCTGAGAGGAATTACACCATCTTACCAAACACTGTTTTTCATAGATTAGTATCCAAGGATGAGAGGAAAACTAAAGGGAAATATCAGGAAGAACTACTTCACAAAAGGAGTAATGATTATGTAGAAAAAAAACCCAGAGTACTGTAAGTGTTATCAGCCAATCCTGTAAGTACCTTTAAACTTGGATGTGATAGGTGCTTAGGAAAAAAAATGGAGTGAAAGGGTGTTCCCACTGAGCTTGAGGGGAAAAGAATGTACTGTATCACTGGTCTTCTTTCTTTCTTTCTTTCTTTCTTTCTTTCTTTCTTTCTTTCTTTCTTTCTTTCTTTCTTTCTTTCTTTCTTTCTTTCTTTCTCCTTCCTTCCTTCCTTCCTTAATATGTAACAAGGATACACTATTTGTAGATCAGTGGATGTGGGTCTTAACAGGTTACCATTAGTACAGTATATTGTGGTGCAACAACTAATATTATATCAAGTGTTGTCTAGCTACAGCCATGCTAACTTGAGTCCAACTTTTTAATAAAGAAAAACTTAAAGGCCAGACTCTCAGTCACAACATGGGTGGCCACAGATTGTGGTGCAAACAGCCTCCCTTCTGAAACTCTCAGACTGCAGCTGTCCCCAAAGGGTTGATTCAGTCAATAGAGGGATAGGTTTCCCTTGAAGATTAAACAAAAAGAAAGGTAAGAACCACTAACTTACTGAATTCTGATGAGGTCAGCACAAACTAAATATGTATTTAAAAAATAATAAAGTGACTAGAGGTACTACTATTACCAAAAACATACACCACTTTATTGAAACACATATACTAAAAACATGGTAAAAATATAGAGTGTGGCTAAAAGCCCACAATGATCTCACCCACAGTCAGAAGTCAGCTTGAGATGTAAAAAACAAGGTTCCACACTTCCACACTTCTCCACCCCACTTGTGTAGCGCTAGCAACTCCCCAAAGCTGAAAACATTGTAGACTGAAACCCTCTATAGTGAGGCATCTACAGATGTGACAGCCAGGATGCAATGCAGAAATGCTGCAGAATTTCACAGACTGCTGCAGCTTATTACAGAGGCCATTGTAAGTCCATGGCAAGTAAGCCATTTTGTCATGCAGGATTTTGTGACATGTCATTACTTCAAGTTACTGTGCTCCATTGTGGCTGACTCCACTGTAGCTATGGCCGAGGACCCATGGGTTAGCTAAAAACATGTATGTGAACTTACAAAAAATATTGAAGGCAAGTGTGGGAGATGTTAAATTCACCATGAGCTTGTGTCACAGATTCAGAAAGCAGTGCAGACCTGTGAGTCGACTTCTGGGTGAAGCACTTACATATTGACTTACAGAGTCATCTTCAGAGTGTGGTGCATCACCCGAGTAGTGCGGATTTAACATGCAGAAATTAAAGTGACTGTGCTGAATTATAATAAGGTGCAATAAGTAGAAAGTGTTTGTAGTGCCCAATAACTTATTTCTGCTATTGTAAACAAAACAGAATACTTGAATTTAGCACTAGCAGCACAAATTACATTTGTCACTGTATGATTGTATCATGGAACACATTTTTGTGATAACATATTTGCATAGAATAAGTACACATATGTAGAGTGTTATAGATAATATTTTAAAATAATATTTAAAAAAACACTACAAAGTGACACAGTGTGAAGCAATAAAGGGAATTAAAACCATTACCCATGTAGCATTGCACTAAAGTCAAATAATAAAGCATAAGGAGAGAAGAGTAATGCCAGAGAATTAAAACCCCAAGTGTTACACAACACAGGTTCATCATAGTAATAATATTTAAAAATAAGAAAAACATAAGCATAATGCTAAGGCAGAGCCAAAAAGTCATGCCTTAATAAAATGGGCAGGGCATGGACAAGTCGAGCCCATCCTATTCACAGATGTCTTTTTTGAGACTGGAAAGTAGAGCCGGAAAGTTATACTTTCACATGGGAAGAGCCAGAAAGTCATACCCATGTGTCCAAAAGCAGCTACTAGTAAGAAATACAGCATTTGGTTAATAAGGTATACTACTGTTGGAAATAACTATGCAAAGGTATATCTTCATTAAGTCCTTGTGGGCTAGGGCTATTTAGATGATAAATCCAGTATGCTTCCCTTTGCAGCAATTTTGTTCCCAGATCTTCACCTCTAAGTCCCACCTCTACTTTTTCAAGACCTACACATCTTAAGGATTCAGGAGAACCATGTTTCTGTTCTGCATAGTGTCTTGCCCTCACATAGTCAAAGTTTAAATTTCTTATGGCTCCTTTTTTGTTCCCCAATCCTTGATTTTAAAGCCCTTTTTGTCTGGACTACATAAGTCATGCCACAAGGGCAAGTGAGCATGTACACAATTCCTGTCAAAATGCATTTAATAAAGAGTCAATTGTGTACTTTTTACCAGACCTCAGGTGATTGAAAGTTTTTGTATTGATGATATTGGAGCAGTGCACACAGTGTCTACACCTATAGTTACCCTGAGGCAGGGTGGTAGCCAGTTTCATGGGACTTCTTGTTCTACTGGGATGTGTGCATGCACCAATCTATCTTTTAAGTTTCTTCCTCATTTGAAAGTCACTCATGGTGGAATATTTGAAATGGGGGTGAGTCTGGTATCTGACTTGGGGACGTTCCAATGTTTTCTAATGACACTACCTATCTTAGGTGCTGGTGAATTAAATTCAGTTATAATGCATAGCACCATCTCATTCATTCCCTGGTCCTACTACTGAGTAAGGTATTTCTTTTGATCTCTTACACATCAGATAGGGATTTAAACAAGAGTTCAGGTTCATAACCTCTTTCCAAGAACCTGTTAGTTAAGTCCCTTTTAGCTATTTGAAGCTTTCTTCTGTTGAGCATACCCTGTGGGCTCTAATCAGCTGTCCTATAGGAATGTTGTTAGTAACAGAATTAGGGTGACAACTGTTTCTTCTTAGTAGTGTGTTTCTTGACAGGGGCTTTCTGTAAAAGCTTGTTTCAAGACGCTCTCCTTTCTTTTTTCTCAAAATATCCAGAAAAGGGAGAAACTCCTTGCCACACTCATTGATACATTTTAGGTTCTCATTAGTGCTGTTGATGTATTCCATAAAGGTGCATAGCATCTCTTCAGGGTCTGTCCAAATTAGCAGGCAATCATCAATATAGTGTTTCCACAGCTTTTTGTGCTGGGAAAAAAGGATTCCTCTGTCTGTCATACATTGCCTGTTCTTCCCATTTCCCCATATAAGTGTTTGCAAAATTATGAGCAAGCATAGTGCTCATCATTGTACCTTTTCTCTGGACATAAAAGTTTTAATTAAGGACAAATCTGGCTAGTTCTATGCTATACTCTGTTGGCGGTTTTGTTTTTTCTTTTGACTGTAAACTTTTCTCAAATGCAGCCAGACCTCCTTCATTTGGGATGTTAGAATATAAACTTTCCACATAGATGGTCACAATCATGTCTTGTTCTTCTATGTGAACATGTTTTAATATTTTTAGAGTCTCATTTGTATTATTCAGATATGACTTGAGGGATGGTACAGGTTTCTTCATAAAACTGTCTACAAATTTGGACATATTCTCTTGCACTGAACCAATAACCAAGACTATGGGTTTCCAGGTACTGGTCTCATAGGCTTGACTATTTTGGGGAGCAAGTATAGCATCAGTCTTCTTGGATACTGTACAGTCAGAAAATCAGATTCCTTTTTAGTAATATACAGTACCCCATTTCCTCACCACTTTTTATCAGGCAGTCTGCTTTTCTTTTGATTTCATTTGTGGGGTAATTTCTTAATTTTTCATAAAAAGTGCTGTTTCCTAATTGATGTAGGACTTCAGCACTCTTTAATAACCCACACAACCACTGGCCCACCTTTATTCACCTGCTTAATTGCCACTTCATCCAGTTCTTCTAGCTCTTTTAGGGCAAGCTTTTCTTTCTTTGTGATTTTCTGTCATTGTCTTCTGTATTTATTCTTTTTTATCAGTTTCTCAACATCTTTGGAACCCAAAATGCAGTAGGTGCTAATCATGTGGTTAACCTGTGATGGGGTAAAAGAGAAGAGCTTTTTAAATTCTTTGTATTCTCTATTTGGGTCAGAGGGAATCGGAAGAGGCTCTTGGGTGTTTAGAAAAAATCCTTAAGATGTATTTTTCTGTAGAAATGAAAAAGGTCTGTTTCAATCTGAAATACATGTGTTTGGTTGGTGGGGACAAAACTTAGCCAACATGCAAAGGACTTTGGTTTGTGTCTCTGTAAGCACTATACATTTTTTATTCAAGATTATTTGGAATGTAAATCAGGTTGATCAGATGTTAATGGGAAAACATGGGGTCTGAGACAATAAACAACTGCCTTGTAAAACTCTTACCCTTCTATGCAAGTCATAGTTCCAGTTGTATGGTACTGCAACATCCTCAGATAGATGTAACACAGATGTTTCTGCCTAAGGATTCCCACCACCTCTCTTGACCCATAACGTGGAGCCCACTTTTTGGCCAAAATTGCATTTATTATTCTTAGCCTTATCTGGCCACACTAGATATCCAGTGGTCCACCTTCCTATCCCCAGCTTGTAAAGTTCTTATAGTGTCCAATGTTTCACCCCTCCTTAGCTCTACTCCATCATATGCAGCTCCTCATTGCTTGGTCCCTCACCAGTCCTTATCACATGCTGTCTTGGTCACAGTCTAGTGATGCTGATGCCCCTTAGCTCTACAAGCAGGGGGCATCAGTAAAATTGTAACTGGGCTGCATTGTATTCCATCTGCGTGGTGATGCCACAGCTTCACGTGCACTGTACATGTGGCCAAGGACTGTGGTCCCCTTTAAGAGTAGCTCAGGGATCACTTGCAGTGGACTCCAGCAAAGTTGTTGTTACAATGTTTTTTGATTCAGTCCCTTGCAACTGTGAAACAGATCTAAAGTTTCTTTTGTTTATGTTTTCAAAGTAAGAGCTTGTCAAAATAATTACAGCACTTAGTAAGGTCTCTCTTTGGCACCATTAGAACTAGAAACTTTATTTTTGAAAGAAGCTTTCAGTTATGGCAATATGGAGAAGTCATATTGATACACTTTCAAGGTACTGATACAGTAAAAACATGCTTAGTAAATCAATACAGTAAAAGTGAATTTTCAGTATATCAAAACATTTAAAGAGAATTAACAAAGAGGCAAGTGTATTGACCTGTGTTCCTACTTTTATGTATAAGAAATAAGTTCTTAGCCCTCATGGTTCAAAAGTTAAATCTTTTTTAGAAACATTAATAATAATTTTAAAATCCCTTGGTGGGCTTTGCAATATTGTTCTGTCACATTTGCCTGAACTGTGCCTGAAAATATGTCCACCTCGGGGACACAACCTAAAGCTCAAAGGTGGTTAAAAAGGTCAGGGTTATTGTTAGGTGGTATTGATTCTCTCAGAGGGTGGTAAATCTATGGGACATGAGCCTACATGTGGAGGCAGTGGGCATAAAGACAGTACATGCCTGGAAAATTTTGCTTACCAAGGGAATTACAAGGTAATTTGTCTACAGGTAGTAGGATGACTGGAAACATGTCTATAAATTAGTTCTAGTATGTTTTTGAGCAGCACACCGTACATCTTAATCCTTGCTTATGAAGCAAGGTGGTGGCTTGATGGACCTAGAGTCCCTGCCAACATTAAATTACTATGGTACTATGTTACTTTGTTAAGGCATACAGTTACAGCAAACAGTAGTATTGTCAGCACACATAGTTAATTTTTGAAAGTTAACCTAAAGGAGAACATTTTCTTCAGATTGATTGATCTACAGTAGAAACCCCCTATGAAAAGGTGACCTGGGCAGTTGCGTGTCAATATATAGGAGTGAGGAACATGCAGATATTGGTATTCCTTAGGAAATATGAAGAGGGAGCAGGGGATTTTAGAGGGGCTACACTGTCAGTGTGAGTATCAAACCAATTTTTGAACATGGGTAAGACACCACACATGAGTCTCCTCCCTTCAAGGGTTGGACAAACAATATTCCAATATATGTCATATTGATGGGAATAGAATGAGCAAGTGAACCTGCATAAAGTAATGAAGAGTCTGTCCTGTCAGGCCAGTTGTGATTGGATCTACAATGGGTCATTGACAAAATATTTGTCGAATGACCCAACAGCAAAACTGGCAGGTTGACTGCATTTTACAGATGGCTGCTGGTCTCAGAGAACAACAAGTGTTTTCTTCAGGGGACTTCGCCCTCCTCATCCTCCCACTTAGGATTCTCAATTCCGAGACAGAGCTGATTCGGGGGGGGGGTGCAGGACCCCGACAGACAGTGCCAGGTTCCAGGGGGTTCCCTAAAGTGATGTGGCACTGTAGTCGCTGTAGGGGACCCCGCAGTTGAGATGTCGCTGTCAGGGGTGTATACCATTGTGATTTCAGGGCAGAACCAGAAACAACACCATCATGATCAAACAAAGGAAGACGCATTTTTATTATCCCATCTAATATCATAAAAAGATAGATAATTATGGCAAAAAGAGATCAATGGTACATCCAGTCTGCCCATATTATTGTATCATACCTTAGGATGTATTGTCCCTGTTGGGTCCTTGCTTATAATGTCTCCTATTTTGTTTCTCTTGTTTCCAACCCCCTCATCTGAATGAGTAGCTACAGTACTACAGTATACCCATTATTCTATCCAAGCCATAATTTAAGCTGTTTATGGTTTTGGCACCCATCACCTCTGCCAGCAGACTATTCCATGGGTCAACTACTTTTTCTGTATAATAGTACCTCCTCAGGTCTTTTCAGAACTTCCCTTCATTAACCTCCACTTGTGACCCCATTCCCTAGATACTCTAGTACTGGTAAACCAGATGGTAAAGCAGAGCTTTTCACCATCTCTCTGAGGACAGGGTGGGTGCCCCAAGACTGGAAGGTGGCACATATAGTGCCTATCCACAAGGGGGGATCAAGGGAGGTGGCAGGGAACTACAGGCCTGTCAGCCTGACCTCGGTGGTGGGCAAGGTGATGGAGGGCATTGTCAAGGAGAGGCTGAGGGGGACCTGGATAAGTCAGGGTGCCTGGACAATAGACAGCATGGATTCATCCCAGGGAAATCGTGTCAGACAAACCTGGTGGAGTTCTATGACTGGGTGACAAGTGCCTTGGACCTGGGTAGACCAGTAGATGTCCTCTTTCTAGACTTCAGCAAGGAATTTGACTCTGTTCCTCACGTGGGCCTGTTGGATAAGCTGGGAGAAATGGGGGTGGGGAACCAGATGATCAGATGGATAGGCAATTGGCTCCAGGACCTGACCCAGAGGGTCGTAGTTGGTGGGATAGTCTCATCCCCAAGGAGGGTCATTAGTGGGGTCCCACAGGGATCAGTCCTTGGGCCCCTTCTGTTCAACACCTACGTATCTGACATAAGGACAGGAATCAGGAGTGAGATGAGTCTCTTTGCGGATGACTCAAAACTGGGGGCGGTGGTGGATGGGGAGGAGGGGAGGGTGGCCCTACAGGGGGACCTGGAGGCTCTGGAAAGATGGTCTAGAAAGTGGAAGCTGAGGTTCAATGCAGGGAAATGCAAGGTACTCCACCTGGGGGCCAGAAACCCAGGTCAAGTGTACACCCTGGGGGGGAATGCTACAAGTCTCGATGGCTGAGAGGGACCTGGGGGTGGTGGTGGATGTCAAGATGAACAACTCTGAGACTTGTAGGAGGGCAGCAGCCAAGGCCAACAGGATGCTGGGATGCATCGCTAGGGGGATCACCTCCAGAAGGAGGGAAGTGATACTCCCTCTGTATAACTGCTTGGTGAGGCTGCACCTGGAGTACTGCGTGCAGTTTTGGAGGCCACACTTAAAGCGGGACATTAACCTCCTGGAGAGGGTCCAGAGGAGGGCAACCAAAATTATTTGTGGCTTGGGGGACAGGACCTATGAGGAGAGGCTCGAAGAGCTAAATATGTACACATTGGAAGAGAGAAGGGACTGGGGGGGCATGATAGAGGTCTTTATGTACATGAAGAGGGTAAATAGGGGAGGAACAGTTGGGGTGCTTCGAAGGAAGGAGGAAGGGGCCACTAGAGGGCATGGCTGGAAGCTGGAGGGGGGAAGATTCAGGGGAGAAAGGAGGAGGCACTACTTCACTGAGAGGGTGGTGGAGCCATGGAATGCACTGCCTAGGGGGCTGGTGGAGGCAGAGACAGTGGAGGGTTCAAGAGGGGTGGGACAGGTACAGGGAAGGGTTCTGGAAGCAAAATACAATGCAGCAAGAATATCCAGAACTGGGAAGGGAGAAGCCAGAGAAGGCGAGGGGGACAGCAAGGTCAGCACCCAGGTTGGGGACTGACCAAACAAGCAGACACGAAAGACCATTAGGCCTATTCTGCTGGCATTTTAGTATGTTAGTATGTTAGTAATATGTTCCTCACATTCCACATTGTTAATCCCTCTCAGGAACTTGAAGGTCTCTATCATATCCCTATAATACTACTGTCTAGGCACAAAAATGCTGCTCACCAAAATTCAGATTTTTTTATAATTCTTTTACTTCTCAAATTTCATGCATTAAGTCATCCACCTTCACAACTCAACATTTCTCAGTGTCACCACAAGACTTCTCATTGTATTTTTCTCTCTCCTGCAAAATGGCATTTTGAGGTGTATTATCAACCACCATCTGTGCCTTCTCCAGTACTTCTAACTTAAATCATCTTTCTATAAATCTCTCAAAAAATGTTAGTTGCTGTATTGGTCCTTGCCCAACAAGATACACAAATTAAGTAATTTGATACCTTTTATTAGACCAAAAAAGACGGCAGAAAAACCTTTACCTTTCAACCTCCAACAGAGGTCTTCTTCAGAAAAAATGGCATATGTTTAAGAAAGCTCACTTTTTACAAAGCCCAGAGGAAAAAAAAAAACATTTTAAACATGTGTGTGACAGGTTAGCCATTAGTCAAGAAATACAACTAGAGATAGGCAAGCATCCCTGAGACTAGTAAGTCAAAGGTCACAGAATGGAATATTATTTAGTGACTCCTCTGATGTTCATGAGTGTCTGTGTGTGTGTGTGTGTGTGTGCGTGTGTGTGTGTGTGTGTGTGTGTGTGTGTGTGTGTGTGCATGTGCACTAAAGCATATTAATTAGAAATACAGAATGTAAAACATATAACAATGTGTGATCATTTGTGTGTGAATATTGAGACTCATTGGCCCACATTTTCAAAGGAGATGCTCTGGCACATCCCAACAGATGTGCTGAAGCACCATATTCAAAAGACAGAGATGTGTCATGAATCTCTGGATGTGCAAAAGTGCATCTATAATGTATATGACACTTGTGGAGGGGGCATTCCTATGAATGTGTCGTGCATCCCTATATTCAGCCAAAATAAGTGGTGCATCTGTGGTGCATCCTGATGATGCGCTGCCCAAAGTTAGGCATAAAAGAAGCATGCCTAAGTGCAATCCACCCACAGGCATCAAGCTGTATTGCAACAGCAAAAGATATGGAGGAGCTGCCTTTTTCATGGCTGCTATCATGAGGGGTGTGAGGAGATGGGAATAACAACAATATGGCTGAGGAAGGGCCCATAGGCAGTATGCCCGACAGAGATGGTACCATGCCTGTGTCACATTTAAAAAGCTCAGTGACACAGAAATTGTGGTCCAGTACCAGCTCAACAGGGCAATACTGAGACAGCTCTGTGAACTGGTCCATGACAAACTGCAGACACCAATACACAGCAGTCACACCATGTTGGTGGAGAGTAAGGTAACAACAGCAGTGTGCCTGCTCGCCACGGGCACCTTCCAGATACCACTGGGTGACACCACTGGTATGACACAGTCTCCCACATCCTGTCTCCTCACACAATTCCTCACCACCCTGCTGCCACATGCTATGGAGTTCATCCCATTGCCTAGTACACAGACAGAGTGGACAGAAACCATGCAGCACTTCCACAGGGTGGCATACATGCCAGGCATGCCAGGGACCATTAACTGCACCCATGTGGCAATCCAGGCACCATCTGTTCCTGACGGTGACAAGTATGTTAACAGGAAGAGATACCACTCTGTAAACTGCCAGTTGGTGTGCAATGCCACAGGGTGCATCACCAATATCAGCACCATGCACCCTGGAAGTGCACATGATGCCTATATCTGGCATCGGTCAGTCCTGTGCTGCCAGTTCAAGAGGTGGGAGATACCTAGCGGCCACCTAGTGGCTAAGTGGGGCAGGAAAATATGCCCACATAACACATTCAGTGGCACACAACACAGCTGGTGGCAGTACTAGTGGGGGGACAGTGACAGGAAATGTGCACAGGCTAACAGGCATGGTGAAGCATGGAAAATTGGAGACTGCTGCAGTGGGCCCCACAGTCAGGTGGGGGGGGCAGTGCATGGAGTGGGGCAGGGTAAGGGGCATACACCACATGCACAGGTGGCAGGGCATGTGGTGGCACATGGCCTAAGTCACACAAAATGGCAGGAGCATGGGCAGAGTACCAGAGCTGGAGAGAACAGTGGCAGGGGGGCTGCACAGGCAGGGCTGGTATACTGCAGGACAGGATAGAGGGTAAACATGCCATGCCCGAACAAGATGTGTGCATGCAACAGACATGTGGGGCACCCACTAGCATAACAGTGTGTGCATGGGTGGGGATGGGAGAATGGTAACCAGGGGGACATACAGAAGCAGCAAAGAAAGGCAAGGGTGTGGGCATGCAAGATGCCCTGGGGATTCCTGCTGGAGTGTAATGTACTGCATTCTCCCCCCCGGTGACAGTGCATACTCCTTCCAACCATGGCTGCTCACCCACATACATTGGCCCTCATCTGAAACTGAGGAACGTTACAATGAGGCACACACCGTGACACGCAATAACATGGAGCATGTGTTCAGCATACTAAAAATGAGATTCCAATGCCTGGACAGGTCAGGTGGTGCCTTACAATATAGCCCTGAGAAAGCCTGTGGAATATTCCTGGCCTGTTGCATGCTGCACAATATGGACATGTGTAGTGGAACACTTGGCCAGGCACAGGAAGGTGACAGCTAAGAGGATGAGGATCCAATGGGAGGGGATGGGCAGGCAACCCTTGACCAGAGGGACTCACTGGCTGGCCACTAGGGCACAGCAGCACAGGGACACAATCATGGAGGAGTACTTCAGAGACCACAGGTGAGTAACAGTGCAGGACCAAACTAGGCAGACACACACACACACACACACACACAGAGTGGGGTAGGGGATGCACACATGTGCAGATCAGCAGACACAGCATGGTTGCTATAAACTGCAATGGAGAGTACACACAAACATGCACAGGTGGCCACTGCAGTGCCAGCATGGACAAGGGGCACACTATAGCACAGTGGGAAATGGCATGGATCAGAGGTACTCAACTGGCACACACGCACATTGGACACTCAAGGCCACACTCATCATGCCCATGCCACACAGCACAACACCAGTGTCCCAACCCATGCCCAGTACACCACACAGACAGCAAAGACAGGCATGCTACTGGGGCATGCATGTGCCACAGCACACAGCCCTGTGCAGTGACAGCTGGATGTGTGAGCAGCAACATCTGCAGCTATGGCTGCCACGGACATGTGGGTGGCAATGCCTTGGCTGGGTGACACCCTCTGTGGTGTCACCCACCATAGGGGGGTGACTCTTCGACCCTTGGTGTGGTGGATCCATAGGATTATGACCGGGTGCTCATAGGTGTTGAGTCCCCAAAGTCCAGATGGGATTTGGGGGTGTTGCGGATATAGTTGGCAGGGGACGGTGTTAGCAACAATGGGATCACACAACGCCATAGTGTGGGAGTGCTGGTGTTAAAGTGCAGGGTGTGGCAGGCACTTCTTCAACCATGGGGCACCAGAGTTGCACAGCCCACTACAATGGCCTGCACAATCCTTGCAAGACCCACGGTCATGTCCGCCCACAGTTTGCATTGCTCACCAGTCATCTGGGTGTGCCTCTCAGCTGCATGCTCATTCATGAAGCCTACCTTCACCTGCAGTCCCTGACATGCCTCCTTGAGCACTGCCTGCTGCTCCATGGATGCCCACAACAGCCTGGTGTGCTCATCAAGCCTGTCAGCATGGGACATGTCCATTGGTGGGGGGGCTGATGGGAAGGGGGATACTGGCCTGCTGTGCCACATACACCATCTATGGACCCACCAGGGACTGTGTGCAGGCAGGCACAGAGGGTCCTGGGACAGTCATGGCATGCACCCCTGCAGGATGATGCTGCTGAAAAGCACCCTGCTGTACTGTGGTGACACCTCCAGGCCCCACAGCAGCACCCTGCCCCTGGCCACCCACAGCTGTCACAGCAGCTGACAGCGTGTGTGCAGCATGGGGAGGGTTGTGTATCAGGACAGGATGCACCACATTGTCTGCAGCTATTTGTGTGTCAGTGAGGACAGTGGCCATGACACTAATGTGTGTGTATTCTCCCAGCTGGGTGGCATCATTGATATCATCATCATCATCATCATCCTCTGTGGCTGATGCAAGCACAGTGAGCTCCTCTGACAAATGTAATGTAAGGCAGGGCTTCCAGGTCAGCAAGCCCTAGGAGGTCCTGTCCTGCAAAAGATGTGCTCTTTTAGCATCAGCCATGGCTCTGGTAGATGTGTATGGTCCAGGTTCATCCCCCATCAGTCTCACAAGATGTGCTCTGGACCCTGCAGCATCACTGAGGTGTGATGGATCTGAAAGGCAGAATGGAGAGCATGGTTAGAGGCACATGGGCATGATGCTGTATAACAGGTCAACATGGGGAGGTGTGCATGTGCACCACAGGTGTGCTGGTTCAGCCGCACAGGCCAGGGGCCACCACTGTGGCCTGTACTGCACACACCCATTGGCACCATGTGCACTGCACATCTGTTGGGCCATGCGCACAGAGCAGGATGAGGTGTATGGCATCAGGGACCGGGCTGAGTCCTGACAACTCCCATGGCATCTCCACAGGCACATCATCTGGCATGTGGGATAACTTTATACAGTGGCTGCCCAAGGCAGTTGCATGCTGTTGCCGTGGGCTATACATACACATGGCAAACAAGCCCCTGTGGTCATGGTCGACCACTGGTGTCCTGTGTAGCTGACAGTCCTACATCCCTTGTTGCATTGGCATGTCACTGTGCCAGCCACAGACCAACTCAGGGACCGTGTCAGCCCATGAGAGGGCCGTACACTGTCGACAGTCCTGCCCAACACCTTGGGGACACAGTTAATGGGCATGCATTGCAGTCTATGCACATCCATGACTGACACATGCAGCCTCCCACAGAACATGACATATGCGTACTCACAGTGCTGTGAAGGGCTGCCCCCTGTCTGAAACCCACCACCAGGGACACCCTGCACAGCGGCATGGGCTATGGTGGCAGCAAGTATCTCCTCCCGTGCCATCAATGGTGGCACTGTGTGTGGCCCACCCCCAGTGGCCTGCATGGATGCCCTTATGGTGGCCAGACACTCCAGGCTCTGGTACACTCGCTATTCATTCTCTTTATGCACTCCTGTGGAGTGCGGTTGTAAACCCCATGAGCATTCACGGCCTTGGCCACTGCATCCCAGCCCTTGGCATGCTCCTGCAGGGTGCCTGTTTTGCCTGTCAGCAGGTCCTCATGAAGGAAATATCCTGTTATGAGGGCCTGCAATTCATCCTCAGTAAAATTTGGCCACGTCCTCTTCTTTCCCTCCTCGGCTGCCATTCTGGTGCCTGTAGGGGGGAGGAGAAATGACAAGCATCAGTACAGATCCATCACATCTGTCAAGTGTTGCATGTCAAAGAGGATGCATTGTACCAAACGCTGTAACAGGCAGAATGTAAACAAACTCACCTCCAAGGATGCAGTACCTGTAATTTGCCTGTGGTGTGGGGTGGTGCAGGTCAGCTCATTTTTAGCTCAGTACATGCAAATGAGGTTGAGTGCAGCCTGTAATGAAATGCAAATGTGTGGACCTGGGCCATGACTGGGCAATGAGGCAATTTGCATACCTGGTTGAATATTGCAGATGTGTGCTGGCCCATCTCAATGAGCAAAGCACATCTATTTGAGCCATGCATCTCCGCACGGCACATTTTCACTCATGCGCAATAGGCTAGGCTGTCATTGACATGCGTGCCGGTGCATCTGTGATGTCATTGGCTATGAATCGTGCATCTCCACACCATGACTGTAATGTGCCATAGATGTGCATGGCTTATTTCCACAATTTT
Source organism: Neoceratodus forsteri (assembly GCA_016271365.2). Lineage (NCBI taxonomy): Eukaryota > Metazoa > Chordata > Ceratodontiformes > Ceratodontidae > Neoceratodus > Neoceratodus forsteri. The sequence continues at coordinate 1,121,233,644 of CM057455.1, read as the reverse complement.
GCACCATGTGGTTGGCTACAGGTGTTGCACTGCACGACCTCAACAAGATGGCCATGACTGACTGTTGCATGGGGCCATGACCCTGTTTTCCCACCCAGCCTTTTGCACCATTTCACAGCAATCACGCCTCCCTATGGTGCATGTACAAGATGTGTGGGGCAATGAGTGTGTGCCTATCATGCATTGGTCATGGCCCAGTCACATGCCTTCCAGTCCTCCTGCCTGCAACACCAGGTCCTGAAACTCTGTCATCTGCCATGGCATGTGTACAGGCTACTGGGCCCAGGGCTCTGAAGTGGATCGAGGTTGAATTAGCCAACCTAGTGGCACTGGTTGCTCCTCTGGAGGGCCAGCTGTTTGAGGCAGAGGTCCTACAGAAGGCCAAATCACAGGTCTGGGCCAGTGTGGCTCAGTGCCTTGAGAGCAGAACAGGAATATTGCACACAGGGGAGCAGTGCAGGCACTGGTATTGTGACCTCCGCTGGAGGGGCCCTGAAAGGCTGTGCCACCTGCAGTACCAGGCCTGCAGAGGGGCCACGCTGAAACCAGGTAAGTAGTTGCTGAGTGCATGCTTTCCTTGCCTGCATCGGGGGTTTGTGGGGTGGGATGGGGGCATTTGCTAATGCATAGGTGGTTCCCATAGCCATGGTCACAGGGCTGGACTATTTGCACCATACATGCCACCATTTTGCCATGGGTGCAGTGTGGGCCAAGAGTGCTGCTGCCATGTCTCTGTCAGGCCCCTTTGTGTTGTGCCTGTCATCTGGGAACACATCATACTGTGTCATGCTGCATTGTGTCACTGTTGTGCCACAGTGAGGGGGGGGGGTTGGGGGTGCCTACATGCTGCTCACAATGCTTTTCCTTTGTGTCCCCATTGCAGATTGGAAGGTGCGTTAAGAGGTGCAAGAGTGTGCCGCTAGGTGACTGGGTGATGGGGTGCCAGAGTGGCTGCCGGAGGGATGCCACCACGTGTGTGCCGCCATGCATCAGGTAAGTGTGCTGTTGTGCTGCATATGCATGTTCAGGGGTTTTGGTGGAGTTGTTTTGCCCACTGTGGTCCATTGCCTGCATGCAGTGTATGCCCAAGTTGTGCTGGCTGTGCACACATGGGTTGTTGTCTTGGCACCATGTGGCAGACCCACTGTGCACCTAGTTCCTGTGTGTTTGCCGCATGTACTGTGCCCCATCAGGACTGTGGGTGCCCATTGGTGCTCACATGGGGTTGCCACTGGGCATGCAGATATGGTGCACTCAGATGTCAGGTTCACACAGTGTGGAGGGCAGGGCCAAATGTCCCTCAGCAACATCCACTGCATGCACATTCTGAAAATGCCTGTACCCTGTGCCACATCCCATTCACTGTGTGACTCTGTTGCACTGCATGTTGCCAGCCCATCGTGTGGGTGGTGTGTTGCCAGGCCTATGCAAGAGCCTGGCAACATCAGGCATGTATGTCTACTCCATCTGGGGGGGTCAGTGTGCCTGGGTGGGCTGTGGCACTGGGTCGGTATTCTCTGTTTTCCCCCACATAGGCCCTCAGGATGTCTGTGCAGTCCACCAGAGGCCAAGGGGGTGGCTGCTGCTGCAAGGTTGATTGGTGTCATCACAGGAGGTCCTCATCACTATATTTTGCCAGCAGAAGAACATGCTATGCAGACAGGGGGCCATCCTGTGAACAGTCAGGGACATCTTGCAGAAGATGCACCGTTCCAGGCACCAAAGAAGTCATCGGGCACAGGACTAAAAGGAGCACTACAACTTTGTGGCACTCTGTACATTTTTTAGTATAGTTAACCCCAATTTACACTACCCCAAGCCCTTTTGTCCCACTGTACATTGTTTCCCCCCTGCATTTCCTGTTTCCCATTCCACCCTGACCCACACCCATTTTATAATGTTTTTGAATGTTGCTTTGTTGTTCAGCCTTTTCTGGTAATTTGACTGTTTAGTTCTGTTTGCTTTACTTGTTGTTCTGCCTTTTGCTATGGTTTTGATATTAAATATTGTTGATTTTGACATTTCCTGTATCTGTGGTCCTTCCTTGGCTGTTGTTGCCATTACCTGTTGAGTTGCATGGTTGTCCAACTGCCCCTTGGTTATCATAGCTCACTTCTGTGTGTGTGCCATTGCGCACCTATACATCCTGTCCACCTTGGTATTCCCCCACATTGTTTCTCATGTTGTCCCCTGGGTTGCCCTTCACTGATGCCCATGTTGTCACTTGCACTATGCCCCTGGTCCCGTGCATTCATCTTCTGTTGTCCTGGTCTCTGTGCTACTGTGCATCACTGTTTGCAGGCCTGTATAACTCATGGGCATGTGTGGCCTTCAGACACCAGCCTGTATGCCATTATGCCTGTGGCCCACTGTGACTGTGGTCTGGCTACCATGTCCACCCTGCTTGTCTCATTGGCACTGTTGTCAAAGTGCCTGGCCAGGCTGTGCTGTCCATTGGCACCTCCAGTGCTGTAGCACTTTTTATGTTCCCTCCTGTGTCCCATGCCCACTGTGCCTGTTACACACCTTGGCTGGTGGTCTGCGTGTGGTGCTATGTACTGTACCCATGGGGGGCTGTGCTATGCCCATCTTGTACTTTTGCAGTGCCACTCTCTTCCCCATTGCCTTGGGCTGCTGCACAATGCTCATTTCCCATTTTTAGTCCTGCCCTGTTGCTGTGCTGTCCCAGGCTGGGTTGCTCCATTTCCTATTTTCAGTCCTGCTCTTATGCACGGCATGTGCAGTTGCACTATATTACATTTCTGGTATATTCAGCTAGGGATGCGCCAGAGCATCTTATGGCGCATCTGCTGAATATTGCAATTATTTGGGGTGGTACATCTCAGATGTGCCACGCAGGCACTTGTGTGATTTTCAGGGGGAATTCTGAATATGCGGGACACACTGTTTAAACATGTGCAGTCTGCAATTAGTGTTCATTAGTTAATATTGTTTGTGAACATTTAAACTGTGACCTGAAACAAGGCCGCCTAGTAAACAGGGCTCTGTTGTCCTAATGATGTCATTGTACTCAATATGCCTATATGAAATTCAAATCTTTTACTACAAAATAGGAGCTCTGCATATGTGAAACAAAAACCCAGGGACTCACCAAACACCGGTTAGAAACAAACCTCTGAATCTGCATTTAGACAGAAGAAATAAAACTGTTTTATATTTAAGCATTTTAGAACCATGAAAAACAAAACACTGTCCATGTGTTGTACCTGAAACCAGAGCAAAAACAAACCAGAAGCACTTTAAATATTATTGTGGAACATGAAATTGATGTCTATGTTTAAGCCATTGTGCACTGTATTCAAAAGAAAAATCAGTTTCACCTCCCACACTCGCCTCTGTTGTACATTTTCCATATGGCCTTTCAGAACCAGAACCAATAAGACAGAGATAGAGTGGTCTGACTGCAAGAAATTTTGTCCAACAGGCTTGTCAGTCTTCTTCATGTCTGTATGAGTTCATATGGGTTCGAAGAGGTTTTCCAGTCTCCCTCGCATAACCTGTTAGTGTGACATTTCTTGCACTTAATGTAATAAACAACATTCTGAGATGCACATGTATAATTCCCTTTTATGTTGAATTGCCTGTTCGGGGGGGGTGTTGACAAAATGTGAAGTGGAAATGTGTCCACAGGTTTTACATCCAGAATGATTGTAGGGTCTCATGCTGCTTAGTGTTCTTTTGTTCATGTCAGGTATACGTTTGCTCATGACAATCAGGTTTGATAGATTAGGTGGTTGTTTGAAAGAGTAGAAGTGGTTCTTGGAAGATACATTTCAAGGTATCATCCTCACTAAATATTGATTGGAGGTCCTTAATAATTATATGTAGTGGCTCTAGAGCTGGGCTGTATGTGACAACCAAGGATTCTGGTGGTGGTAGTCTTTTCTTTGTATTGAAGTAGTTGCTCCCTTGGTATCTGTGTAGCACATTCTACTGCTCTGTCAATTTCTGTAGAGGAATGCCTCTGCCCAATAAACGTTTTTTTCAGTGTGGACAGGTGTTCATCCCTTTCCTTCTCACTTGAACATATATGATGGTATTGAAGCGATTGACTGTACAATACAGATTTTTTTAGTGTGCGTAGGGTGATTGCTGTTTCTATTCAAGTACTTTTGTCTGTCAGTTTCCTGTAAATACAGGTCTGCAAGGTTCCATCTTTGATGGTAACTGTGGTGTCCAGGAAATTAACACAGGTGTCAGAATACTCCAGGGAAAGTTTAATGGATGGGTGGCATTCCTGATGAAATTCTTTGAGCGTGCAGGTACCCTCTGTCCAAATTATAAATAGATCCTCAATATACCGGAAGTACACAAGTAGTTTGTTTATACATTGCTTTAGGAAATCCTCCTCCAACTTCACTAAGAAAAGGCTGGCATACTGTGGAGCCATCCTGGTGCCCATTGCTGTTCCCATAGATTGAACACAATGTTTTTCATTAAAACTAAAATTGTTGTGTCAGAATAAATTCAGTGAGTTTCACAATTAATTTTGGGTGGATGTTGTGGTGCTGTCCTCACTCCTGCAGGTATTTAAGACAGACCCAAATGCCATCAGTATGTGGAATATTGGTGTATATGGAGGTTACATCCATTGTGGCTAAAATAGTATAAGGTGGTACAGTAGGTCACTACAAATACAAAGTTTACATAGGAAGTGTGTAGTGTCCTGAATAAAACTATCCCTTTCAATGACATGTGGTTTTAAAACTGTTTCTATAAAACCAGATATTCCCCCAGTCAGGGTACCATTTCCAGATATTATAGGTCTCTCTGGATTCCCCAGTTTATGGATCTTGGGCATTATGTAGACTGTCCTTGGTCTAGGTTCACCAGGGATAAGATCATTTATTCTGTCTTGGACAAGCTTAGGAAATGATTGTATTATGTACCATAGTTCCTTGGTGTATAGTGCATTTGGGTCGTTAGCCAGTTCTCTGTAATAAGTCTGATCTGTTAATTGTCTGTTAGCTTCATTGACATAATCTTCCTTGTTTAAGATCACCATGGCAGAATCTTAGTCACCTTTTTCATAACAATGTTACAGTTAGACTGTAGTGATTGAAAAGTTCTCCTTTCTAATGGAAAGAGGTTATAATGGATCCGTTTTTGCACGTTAAGAATCTGGCAATTGACTGTCTGGTGAAAACACTGAATATAAGTGTTAAGTTTAGAATTACACCCTCTTGGAGGAGTGAAATAAAATGGTTTCTATTTTTTTTCCAGTGAAATGCTGATGTCAGACCAGTAGCTTGGCAGAAGACACCAGGAGAAAGGACTGCTGTGTGACTGGACTTCTCTACTGGGACTAAAGAAGATCTCTTGTACTTGGACCTTTAATTTAGGGTGAAAAAAAAACTAACAAACAAAACAAAAAAAAAATAGTGTGTTTGTCTGAGTTAACTGAACTGAATGGTTATCTGAACAGTTATCTAGGTGTAAATCTCAGGTGATTGAAAGGACTTCATAGCTGTGAGGTTTAAATTACTTGTAGAAAGATATAGTAAGTAGGGGGAGTGGCTTAGCTAGAAGGAAGCTACATTTAAAGACTGCCTTAGAAAGATTATATCAGTAGCTTGGCAGAATACACCAGGAAAAAGGACTGTTGTGTGACTGGACTTCTCTACTGGGACTAAAGAAGAACTCTTGTACTTGGACCTTTAATTTAGGGTGAAAAACAAACAAACTAACAAACAAAACAAAAAAAAATAGTGTGTCTGAGTTAACTGAACTGAATGGTTATCTGAACAGTTATCTAGGTGTAAATCTCAGGTGATTGAAAGGACTTCATAGCTGTGAGGTTTAAATTACTTGTAGAAAGATCTAGTAAGTAGGAGGAGTGGCTTAGCTAGAAGGAAGCTACATTTAAAGACTGCCTTAGAAAGATTATGCCAGTAGTTTGGCAGAAAACACCAGGAGAAAGGACTGCTGTGTGACTGGACTTCTCTACTGGGACTATATTGCCCTTCTTCCCTTCCCTCCACCCTCCCACCCAAAGCTAGTTCTACTTTTATAGGCACAGGATTTGACTGACAACAGGAACTTCCTGTTTGGGAGCAGGAAGTGAGTGATTACAGAGTCACCAAAGACCCACCACTGTAGAAGGGCAAGAGTAGCTCTCCGGCCCCCTCTAGCTGCTGGAGGTCTGCCTCTGAGCAACTAAGGGGTTTACTGAGAAATATAGGATATTCTTGTCTCAGAACAGGACAATAAGGAGCTTAAAGGGCACACAGGCAGAAAGTAAGTAGAGAGAGAATAGAAAAAAAAAGAGGAAAGAGTAAGGATTGCAAACAGTTAAGGGGCCAGAAATAAGACATGATGAGATTGGTGCAGTGCAGTGGCTGTGGAGCAGCAGTCTTCTGGGAGACGTTCTGGAGGATGTGGTGTTGTCCCATCTGCAGACACCTCTCTGGGCTGAGGGAGGAGGTTGCTCATCTCCAGGCTGAGTTGGCCAGGATTTGTGGGACCTCCTCTTCCATCGAGGGACCACCAGTGCCACTGGCGTTGCCTCAGAGGTTGCCAAGAAAGAGGAGCAGTTGGACCACAGTGGGCTCAGGGAGGGTGAGAGTGGTGGAACAGAGGTGCATCCCTCCAGTTGTACCTCTCCACAATTCCTATGCCATTCTGGCAAAGTGTGGTTCCTCTATGGAGGCACTCACAGCGGAGACCAAGGAGGATGCTGGGAACATCCACAAAGAAGACCCAGAGGAGGGTAGCAGGGGACCCCGCAGGGGAAGGAAACAACTCCTGGTGGGGGACTCCATTGTTAGGAAGGTAGAACTGGGGAAGGAAGGGGAGAGGGAGGTAAGGTGCCTGCCTGGTGCCATGGCTTGGAGGGACAGGGAGTGAATCCTCAGGATTGCCAGAGCAGCTGCACAAGGGAGGGAGCTGGATGTCATTGTCCACCTAGGGACAAATGACCTGGCTAAGAAAGGGATTAGAGAAGTGCAGGAAGAGTTTGTGGAATTGGGGAGGGGCCTTAGACAAGTAGCACGCACGGTAACCTTCTCAGAGGTGCTGCCCATCTATGGTGTAGGAGAGGCTAGGGTGTTCCACATCATGGGATTCAATCAGTGGTTGAAAAACTGGTGTGGAGCTCAGGGATTTGGCTTTATTGGGGACTAAGGGTCCACCTGGAGTGATGCAAGTCTATACTGGCATGATGGGCTGCATCTGTCCGGGAAGGGAACCAAGATCCTAGGTGATAGGTTTAAATGCTTCATTGGCAAGCATTTAAACTAGCCAAGGGGTGAGGAACTGGAAAAGAACCAGGGAAATCCTAGCCCCCCCAAAAAATCACCATAATACGTGTGGTAAACACCAACATAGAGGTGTCAATAGGGAGAAGGGCAGGGGTAAATGGAGAAAGTGACAAAGGCAAGAAGGACAGGGATGGGGTAAAAAGGAGTAAGGCCATCAGGAAATGGAGGGTAATGAGTACCAATGCCCGTAGTCTGGGCAACAAGCTCCCTGAGCTGGTGGCCATGATGGAAGAGGGGTGCCTGGATATCATAGCAGTCACAGAAACATGGTACACAGAGAACTATGACTGGGATGTTAACATACCAGGGTACATAACGTACAGGATAGACAGGCAGGGGAGAAGAGGGGGAGGAGTAGCTCTCTATGTAAAGGAAGGGATAAAAGCAACTGAACAAAAGTGTAAACATGGAGGAGAGGAGGCACTGTGGGTCACCCTGGAGACTGGAAAAGGCACCACAATCCACACAGGGGTTGTGTACAGACCCCCATGTCAGGGGGAGGGAATGAACAAGGATATGACAGAAGGCATTCTTAGAATGGCAGAGAAAGGGGAGATACTGTTGATGGGAGATCTGAATATGCCAGATGTTAACTGGAGCACATTTGCTGCAGCCACATCCAAGAGCAGGGCCATTCTTGATGCCCTACAGGTGGCAGGCCTCAGACAGCTAGTTTCAGAACCCACTCATGAGGGAGCAATCTTAGACCTCATGCTCTCAAACGGGGGCAGTGAGAGGATCTCAGATCTAGAAGTGGGATGCCATCTGGGAACAAGTGACCATCAAACAGTGTGGTTCACGTTAAACTCAGCTACAGAGTCACGCCATACAAAAGTGAGGGTACTGGACTTCAGGAGGGCTGACTTTGGCAAGATGGGAGAGTGCCTCAGAAAAGCACTAGCAAACAGGCTAGAAGGAGGTGTGGAGCAACAATGGAGGATCATCAAAACTGCCATCACAGAGGCAACAAGCCTTTGTGTGAAGCAAATAAACAAATCAAAACAAAAGAAAAAGCCACTATGGTTCTCAAAAGAGGTGGCGGTGAAAGTCAGGAAGAAAAAGATAGCATTCTGGAAGGTTAAGGAAACACAGAAGGAGCAGGACAGAGAGCTGTACCAGTTAAGGCAGAAGGAAGCATGGACAGAAGTCAGAATAGCAAAGGCCCAAACTGAGGAAAAGATAGCCTACTCGGTTAAGAAGGGGGATAAAACCTTTTATAGGTACATCAGCATGTGTAGAAAGACAAAGGGAAGGATAGTGAGGCTGAATAGAATGAACGGTGGGTGGGCAGAGGGGGACAGTGAAACAGCAGGGTTACTGAATGAATATTTCTGCTCAGTATTCACAAAAGAGGAGGGGGAAGTGCCTAATCCAATTAACAGAAGCACTCTTGATAGGGGGGTTGATCCCAGTCCTTTCACAGAAGAAAGGGTTCTGCAAGAACTCCTAAAACTGAAGGTGAACAAAGCAATGGAGCCTGATGGAATTCACCCCAGAATTCTAAAAGAATTAAGGGAGGAACTAGTGAAACCACTGGCTACTCTTTTTAATAAATCATGGGAGGATGGTGTGATACCCGAGGACTGGAGGAAGGCGGATGTGATTCCCCTTCACAAAAGTGGGAGCAAGACAGAGGCAGGAAACTACAGACCTGTCAGTTTGACCTCTGTGGCAGGGAAAGTGATGGAGCCACTTCTGAAGGAAAGAATAGTTGAGTACCTAGAGGCCGGTGGGGCACAGGACCCAAGGCAACATGGGTTCACAGCGGGAAGGTCATGTCAGATGAATCTAATAGATTTATTTGACTGGGTGACCAAAGTAGTAGACCAGGGAGGGACTGTGGACATGGCCTACCTAGACTTTAGCAAGGCATTTGACACAGTTCCACACAAAAGATTAATAGTCAAATTAACCAGCCTGGAAGTGGGTCCCAGGGTGGTAACCTGGGTAAAACATTGGCTGGACAGCAGGATACAGAAGGTAATTGTAAATGAAGTCCACTCTGTAGAAAGAGGGGTTACTAGTGGGGTACAGCAGGGTTCAGTATTGGGTCCAGTCCTTTTTAATGTCTTCATAAGTGACGTTGCAGAGGGACTGGAAGGAAAAGTATGCCTCTTTGCAGATGACACAAAGATCTGCAACAGGTTTGATACACAAGGAGGCGTGGAAAGGATGAGAAGGGACTTGACAAGGTTGGAGGAATGGTCATAAGTATGGCAGCTAGGATTCAGTGCAAAGAAGTGCAAAATAATGCACCTGGGAAACAAGAACCCAGGGGAAGAATACACAATGGGGGGGGAGGTAGTAACAACAACAAAATAGGAAAGAGTACTGGGGGTAATCATATCAGATGACCTTAAGGTTAGCAAGCAATGTGAGAAGGCAGTAGGGAGGGCTGGGAGTATACTGGGATGCATAGGGAGAGGCATCAGCAGCAGAAAACAGAAAGTTGTTATCCCTCTGTACAGACAGTTGGTGAGACCCCATCTGGAGTACTGCGTCCAATTCTGGAGACCCCATCTCTGCAAGGACATAGACAGGATAGAGGCAGTCCAGAGGAGGGCAACTAAAATGGTGCAGGGTCTGCAAGAGAAGCCGTATAAGGAGAGACTAAAGGAGCTTAATATGTATACCCTTGAGGAAAGAAGGAAGAGGGGGGACATGATAGAAACTTTTTAGTACCTCAGTGGAATCAACAAAGTCCAAGAGGGTAGCATCTTTCAGAAAAAGAGATGTGCAAGAACAAGGGGACACAATTTAAAGATAGAGGGGGGCGGTTCAGGGACAATGTGAGGAAGTATTATTTCACAGAGAGGGTAGTGGATGCATGGAGCAGCCTTCCTGAGGAGGTTATGGGGGTCTAAAACTGTGGGAGAATTCAAGAATGCATGGGACAGACCTAAGGCAATTCTTGTGGGGGGTAGGAAGATATAGGCTGTCGGTTAACTAGGATCTGCGGCCTATCCTGTAGGTAGGGAAATGGGCAAACTAGATGGGCCAAGTGGTCCTTATCTGCTGTCAAAGTCTGTTTCTATGTTTCTTTCTTCTTTGTTTTAAAAATATCATTAAGTCTCAGTCTACGGTAATATTCTTCCAGTTCTCCACAAAACTGTATTCTGTCAGGTTGTTTTCTTGGGCAAAATGAGAGTCCATCAGAGAGTACAGTTAAGTTCTCCCATAGTCAGTGTGTGGTTTGACAAATTAATACCAGAGAGATGTTTAGAAGGAATGCCCTGCTGCTCTGTTATTATTGCTTTCTTTTCTGTTATAAATCTCTCAGTCAGATATCTTTTTGCTTCAGTGTAGTGTAGTGTTCCCCCTCTACTTTTCTTCATCCTTAGATACTGCACTTTTGGTAGGTTGTTTATAATATGTATCAGAAGGAAGCTAATTAATAATACACCTCAAGATGAAGTTTTACAGAAGAGTGAAAAGTACAGAGAGAAGCTAAAACATAAGGTAGTTATGTCTGTAGTTTACTTAGACTGTCATTTTAAGATTAAGAAAATCAGAAAAATGGTACCACACCCCGGCAGTTATCCAATCATGGGGTTTACTTCTGCATGCCAAGTGTTGGAGATGTATGCAGGAACCAGTAAACATTCTTCACCTGTTGCTGGAGTGTCCATCCTTAACTTCTTTCTGGGCCCTTATAGCTAGTGATTGTGCGGGAATACTGGGACACTTTGTGGATGTCCTTAACCCAATGTTACTATTGGGCGATTCTGCACCTATATCTCAGCTACCCAAGCCACATGTACAATGGTTGCTGGTCACACTACTAGAAGCTAAGAGGCTTCTACTCATGTCTTGGAGGCAAGCAGCACCCCCACCAATTTTCCGCTAGCACTCCACTCTTGCCAAAGTGGCTACCTTCGAAAGACTTACGTATGCTAACAGAGAGCAACTTCCTCTTTATTACAATAAATGGGGAATATTTCTACAATCTCCCTTGTGTACAGCCCCTTTGCCCACTCCTGGTAACCCCCCTGCTCACTGAGTACTGGGTGGGCTTGAACCTAACAGAGGATCATCCCCATATGGGACTAGGTTTGATGGTGTTGCATAAGTAAGATCATATTAGATTATACCACTTCTCCTTTTTTCTCTTCCTCCTTCCTTTCATTGTTTATTAACTATCAGACTATACTCCTATAATCACCATGTTATATATGTGGGGAGTTCATTGTTAACAAACAAGAGCAGTAATAGGTAGGATTCTGCTACCTGACTTGGTTTTGTTTGATTACTGTTGTAGTTTTTCTTTGTTACTCCTTGTGTAAAGCCACAGGTATGGTCATCTACATTGTAAATGACATATAACTGGTCATATATAGGGAGCACCTGTATTTCTCACTGTTGAATATGCTGTTCCCTAGGACTTCATTATTTACGATGAACATATGTGCCTAATTATTATGTATGTGATTATCCAAAGTTTTAATAAAATCTTCTATGTTAAAAAAAAAAAGAAAATCAGAAAAAAATACTGGAACACTCTGTGGTCACATCCGTAAGGAATTAAAGCTTTTCATGAGAGACTGCTAATTATAACAAAAAAGCTAGCAATCTGAAAGACAGTCTATTCCATTCACAGCATAAGTCAAAATACCAATGGTATTAAAGGTGCTGAATAAGGTAAACATGAAATATTTATGTGACCAGAAAGAAGGCTGAGAGGCATCTCCCAGAAATGAAAAAGGAAGTGGCTTGGGGGATGGGGGCTGAGACACATCAGCTATCAATTGTAGTACGATAAAAAAACAAATTTCTGCTTTGGGGATTGAACCCCAGCCCTCTTTTGTTTGGTAGCATTTATCTCTACCCTTCTATTAAGTTTGCAAAGCAAGAAATGTAAGCTGTGGCAAAGGATATCCAGCACTGAGTGCTGACCCCCCCAACACACACCATTGCTGTGAATTTGCATAATGAACAGTGTGACTCTTAGAAGTATTGTTTCCCAAGATGCATTTAAACCTAAACATCTGAGCTGGAACTTTTGAAGTTATCAGCAATATAGAACTTCAAACCTTGCTGAAAGTCTATCACTAACATCAGTGATGACATCTAACACTTTCTGTCATACTACAAGCATTATGACGAGAAAGAAAAAAAAATGTTCAACTCTGATGATGAAACCCTGGATGCCTATCTATTTTGCTTAGTAGCCTGTTGTTCTACCACTGTACTGTGCTTCCTAGACAGGAGATGAATGCTGGGGCAAAGGACATCCAGCAGTGAGTGCAGACCCCTTCTCTCCACACAGTTGCAGTTGATTTTTACATTAAAAAACTGTCTATTTGAAGTAACGCTTACCAAGTTGCATTTAAACCTCAAAGTCTGAGCTGTAACTTGTCAAGTTATCAGCAGGAGAGAACTTCAGATCTTGACAAAAGTCTATCACTGACATCAGTAATGGCATCTAACAATTTTTATCACACTTCATAACTTGAAGTGACAAAGAAAACATGTTCCACACTGGGGATCAAACCCAAGCCACCTACCCACTACAGCATGGTAGCCTGTAGCTCTACCACTGTACCACTAGTCCCAGACAGGTGATGCATGCTGTGGTAAAGGACATCAGGCAGTGAGTGCAGAACCCTCTCCTAAACAGCTGTGATGGATTCTTCATAATGAACAGTCTGTCTGTTTGAAGTAATGTTTCCCAAGTTGCATTAAAACTTCAAAGTCTGAGGTGGAACCTTTCAAGTCACCAGCGATGTAGAATGTCAAACCTACCTGAAAGTCAATCACTAACATAAGCAATGACATCTAAAAAATTCTCTCCTACTAAATAAACTGTAGTAAGAAAGAAAAATTGTCATCTCTGGGGATAGAATCCACTACCCCTTTTCTCTATTGCTTGATAACCTGGAACTCTTTTGCTGCACTAATCTTCTTAGATAGGAACTGCATGCTGTGGCAAAGGACATTCAGCAGTGAGTGCAGACCCCCCCCCACACACACACACAGCTGCAGTGATGTTTGTGATTAACAGTCTGTCAGTTTGAGGTAATGTTTCACAAATTGCATTCAAACCTCAAAGTCTCAGCTGCAACTTTTCAAGTTATTAGTAATACAGAATTTTAAACTTTGCTGAAACTCTATCACTTGCATCAGCAATGACATCTAACAATTCCTCTCATTCTACATAAATTGTAGTGAAAATGAAAAAAAGTGTTTTGCACTGGTGATTAAACACATCCTTGTGTTGGTCTGAAACCCTGCACCAAGACCTAAAATCCCTCTCACTGACATCATCAGTGACATAATGTAGCTGAATCACTCATACTGAATGTCCCCTTGAACTTGACTCAATGCAAAAAAGAATATGCACAACCACAATTGGTGCTTACAGCTACACTGTTGGCACCTAATAACCAGATGTTGAATGTGGTACATTCTGGCTTAAAAGTACTATAATGGGAAGTTTTCTGTGTGAAAAATGCATTTGATGTTCGAACACAGACAAACTGAAAAAGTTCAATAATATAGCCAAAGATGAAACAATTGTCATATAAGATTTTATAATGTGCAAAACCTCATATTTAGTCTACACATTAGAGTGTCCTTGTGACCACATATATGTAAGCATGACAAACAGGCCCCTTATGAACAGAATATGGGAGCAAAGGCATGGTTTAAGGTGAGAAGATTTAACATTTCCTATAGCTAATCATTTTGACCAGGCCCCTTATGAAAAGCCTATTAGAGCACAAGAGTGCTATAAGGTGTAAAGATCTGACATTGCCTATAGCTCATCATTTTATGATGAAAACTCTTACTATTATCCAACTGATATTTTGCAGTTTGGAGCAGATAGAGAGACTGAAATGGGTGGAAATAGGGAGAAAGACATTTTGAAAAGAGAAGTGCAATGGATCTATAGATTAGATACATTGAACCAAAAATGTTGGTTGAATGAGGTGATAGACTAGTTGACTTTGTTCTAAAACATTAGATTAAGCAACAGTGTATAAAAGTTGGGTAATTGTGTGTTCCTCCAGTTTTAATTATTCCTGTTTTTTTATAGTAGTGAGCTGAGTAGCATGTTTAGAACTGTTTGGTACATGGTATTAAGTGGGATATGGAGTATAAAATAGTGGACCGTATTGTCCAATTATGACATCAGAGGGACAATTCTGTTCTGTTTCCTGTGGGTAGGGTAAAAAGGGTGAGAAAACAAAGTAGTAGTTAAATTATGAACAATGGCCATGATTCACAATGGTGTGGGTGTCACAAATGAAACGCGCATAACCAGACCGCACAGGTCCACACCCATGGACAGGCATGCTCCAGCCAGCAGTCACCATTGACAGCCACCTGTCCATCATCCCATCCCCTCCCAGCATGCAAGGTCATGGGGGTAGTCAGGTGTAGAGCAGAGGACCCAGGCAGGCATCCAATCAGATGCTTCAGTCCTATAGTGGATCCCCATCTGTGTGCGGGCAGGGGGTACTGAGATGGCATGTACCATCCAGTATATAACCAGGAGGCATTTGCCTGAATGGTCACCCCGGCCCTCCCACTTAGCCCAACCAGATGTGGCAGCTCTGTTTTTGTGGTTCCTGTGACCACCACAGCCTGCCATTGACTTGTGGGGTGGCATGTAATGAGGTATGCCAGGTTCCCCCCAGTAGACACGTTGCAGCCATGGAACAGTGCGCAGCAGCCTTGTACATGGGAGCAATGAGGTGCGCACCCCCTGGCATACCCCAGGCTCACCCCTGGCATATATCTGCTAGGGTGGTGAGGGATCCAATGTGCAAGGCACTAGTGTGCTCTTAGTGAATGCTGCAGGGGGTCTGCTGCATGGCCTTCTCATGTAGGGTTGCCTACGTGCCTCTTTTATACAGCATGTAGGCTTTCCACCCATTAGTGAATCACAGCCAATATGAACATACAAATAGGGCCAGCAGAATAAAGCCTAGAGGTCTATTGAGTCTGCTCAAATTGCAGGGCTCCTAGCTGCAGATAAGGGCTCCACCCCCTCCCCAACTGATAGCCCCTCCTTTCCAATCAGTTCCCTTTTGTCCTTAACCTTACCATTTACCCTGTCCCATCCCATTTTGAAGCATCCACTGTTTCTAGTGATATCACTTCCTCAGGGAGCCCATTCTATGCTGCAACCACCCTCTCTATGAAGAAATGCTTCTTGGCTCCCTCCTGAACCTCCCCACTCCAGCTTAAGTAATATCCCCTCATATTTCTATTTCCACTGAACCTGGAAAGGATGTCCTTGTTCACCTTGTTAATGCCCTTCAGATACTTTATTTATTTATTGCAGTTGTTTCACCAGGAAAGGCACACTGAGCGATATGATGCTCGTCTCCCGGTATGACCTGGGGGGGAAGTACACATGGATTGATAACACGCAGGTTATCAAGTGAACAGTTAACAGAAGCAAATAAAAAGCAGCATGAGGATACACGATTGCATGAATATACAAGCAGCGCACAATGAATGCTTAGGATATTATAGTACCAAATAATAATTTTGTGACAAGAAGCAGCAGACAAAGTAAATTAGCACACTAGTAATAGCTGTAATCAACAGAGGACATATATCACAGTTATACAGTTATACACAGTACGTAGAGCAAAATAGGCCCAGGACATAAGAGCAAGGCTGGGGTTATATGCCAGCTTCTGTAGCAAGGCTAGGGCCACTGGTCATGCATTAGGGAGGGGATAGTGGGCCATGGCAGGTTCAGGAACAGGAGCAGTTTGTAGTAAGGAAGTTTGCTAGGGTGGAAGACAGAGAGTAGGAAGAGGAGGAGTGCTGAATTTGTGGTGGGAAGGCGTTCCAGAGCTTGGGTAGCCAGTGTGAGAAAGCAGCTTGACTGGCAGAGGTATTCCACCTAGGGACTGAAAGTTGGTGGGAGTCCCTGCATCTAAGATGATGGGAGGGGTGTGGGGCATCTGTGAGCATGGCGGCAAGGTAGGAGGGGATAGACCCGAGCCATAGATTGGAGACAAATTTAGCACAGTGAGAAATGCGGCAGTTTTCAAGGGACGGCAGTGCCAAGGCTCAGTTGAAGTCACAGTGATCAGTGAGGGGAGAGGCATTGAGAGCAAAGTGGCAGAAGGCATTATAAAGTGTGTCCAGTTTGGATAGGGTGGACTTAGGGGCTGCACTGTATATAATGTTGCAGTAGTCGATTGGGGGGGAGTATCATCTTTAGGACCAGTTCACATCAGACTTGGGAAGGGAGGCTGCTGCAGTTCCTATATAGTGCACTGAGCATGGGGCATAGTATTTTTGAGATAGCATTGATGTGGTCAGAGAAGGAGAAATGGCTGTTGAGCCAGACCCCCAAGTAACAGAACGAGGAGACATCTTCAAGTTTTTTGGCCATCCAGGGTGGTGAAGTAGGGAAAGGAGGGGAGTCTGGACAGGCGTTTTCATGTGCCAAAGGTCATAGTGACAGTTGTTTTTGCATTTAGGGAGAGCTGGTGTGAGCTAAACCATTGCTGTACCTTGTTGAAGTCAGCTTGGAGGTTTGATTGTACCACATCAGGGGCGGAGCCTAAGTAGTAGAGTATAGTATCATCTGCATACATGTGGATTGAGGAAGTAGAGCAGATGATTGGCAGGCCATTTAGGAATATAGAGAATGGAATGGGACTAAGAACCAACCCCTGTGGGACACCAGTAGTTAAGGGAAGGGGGTGGAGAGTGCATTTGAGACTCTAACAGACTGAGTTCTATCAGAGAGGTATGATCTGAATCAGTTTGTGGCAGCAAC
This sequence comes from Neoceratodus forsteri, assembly GCA_016271365.2. Lineage (NCBI taxonomy): Eukaryota > Metazoa > Chordata > Ceratodontiformes > Ceratodontidae > Neoceratodus > Neoceratodus forsteri. The sequence continues at coordinate 1,121,216,613 of CM057455.1, read as the reverse complement.
AAAGAGGCCTGATTCAGCGAGACTCGAGAGAAATATGGGTGGGAGACTGTGTCGAAGGCTTTTGCAAGGTCGATAAAAATGGTTGATGTGATCAGTCCACTGTTCATGCTTGACAGGATAGTGTCTGTAAGCCTTATCTTGGTGGAGGTGGTGGAGTGTCCCTTCCTGAAGCCTGACTGGAATGGCATGAAGAATTTGAAGTCAGTGAGGAAGGAGTTAAGTTGGGTGAGCACAAGGTGCTCTTGTAGTTTTTTTTGCTAGGGCTGGGAGGATATATTCAGGGAGATAGGGAAGTAGTTAGAGGGGGAAGTAGGGGCACCTCCTTTTGGCAGAGGGATGACAATGGTGTGTTTCCATGCTTGGGGGATGGCAGTGGCAGCAAAAGATTGGTTTAGGAGTTTGGCAAGTGGAGTTGCTATAGCAGGGTGGAGAGGTATAGAAGTTTGGGGTCTAATCCATTCGGGGATTTGACTTTAGAAGGGTTGAGAGAAAGTAATGCATCTAGGGCCTCAGTTGAGAGATGTCCTTGAAGGAAAAGGAGTGAGGCATAGTTGGGGTCTTTATGTCTGTAGGCAGTGTGAGAGGTGTAGTGTTGGGCAGGGAAGGTCTCAATCATGTCTCCTCTCTCCCTCCTCTCTTTCTGGGAGTATATATTCAGGGCATTAACTTAAAAAATAATTAATAATAGGGAATGACCAAAATTGAGTCACTGACATCCTTAGCATACATAGCCATGAACATCACAATGTCATAATGTAAAATCTATAAAGGAATCTTTTTGATATTGTTCAACCTCTGGTCATCATATTAATAGAGAACCAATGTTTGAACAGGTGAGTGCTGTTTTAAATTGATTTTATTAAAGAGCAGGATGAAAATGAAGTAAGGAAGTCCTTATGAGTTTATGATTTGTTTTAAGTTTCAGGTCTGGAGTTGGGCTGACTATTATATACACCCTTAGGTTAGAACAATAGTGCCTAAAAAACAGATGGTGCACAGTAACAATCTTAAAAACAATCAATGTTTAGAGGCATGCTTCATGAATTTGTTTTTAAATGTAGTTTTTCACTTTTTGAAGTGTAAGTAGTTGAAAACCATTAGGGAGAAGGAACTCATTTGAATATTCAACCTCAGTAACAGTACTAACCGTATTTAAATGCAAACAATTTGAAAATGAAAAATGATAGTATGGTACTGTGAGCACGAAGGTTGTTCAGCACAAAAATATCTACAAAATGAGTGATGTTTCATTTTTGGCTAACTTTTAATTTCTGTTATAGTCAGCAAAGAAACAGCAAAAAATGCAATTTTTTTCACCTATTTACATAGAAACATACAAAGTGATGGCAGAAGGAGACCATACGGTCATTCTAGTCTGCCCATAGACCTACCCTCCTTCCTTAACTGCTAATCAGTGTGGTGGTGCCTTTGTACCTGTCCCAAGTGTTCTTGAAACTTACCATGGTGTTTGCCCCCACCACTACCTGAGGAAGGCTGTTCCACGCATCCACCACCCTCTCAGTAAAGAAAAACCTACATGTGTTACCTCTGAATTTACCCCCTCCAGCTTCATGTTGTGTGTCCTAGTTCTTGTGTGCTTTCTGGCTTGGAACAGTACCTGAACCTGCACCTTGTTTATTCCATTTAGGAACTTGTAGGTCTCAATTGTGTCTCCCCTTTCCATCCACTGCTCCAGGGAGTACATGTTCAGGTTTTGCAGATGCTCTTTATAGTTTTTGCTCTGTAGGCCATGTTTCACTTTTGTATCACTCTCTTTTGCACTGTCTCCAGTCTGTTGATATCCTTTTCTAGGTGTGGTCTCCAGAACTGTATGCTGTACTATAGGTGTGGCCTCACCAGAGATCTACAGAGTGGCAGGATGACCTCCTTTTTTCTGCTGATGATCCCCTGCCTGTGTAGCCCAATATGCCATTCACCTGTAGTGCCACTTTCTTGCACTGTTTGGACATCTTTAGGTCATCAGTTATATTTATTCTCTGATTCCTTTCCTGTTTGGAAGATTCCAGTTGTACTCCTCCCAGGTCATAGTCCTCTCTTGGGTTGGCCCTTCCAAGTTGCATGACCTTGCATTTTTTTTAAGTTAAACTTTAGTTACCATGTTTCTGACCATTCTTCCAGAGCCATAAGGTCAGCCATTATCTTTTCCACCCCACCTGGAGTGTCTTCCCGATAGCTTATTTTTGCGTCATCTGTGAATAAGCTCACCTTCCCCTCTAGTCCCTCAGTTATGTTACTAATAAAAATATGGAATAGAATCAGACCAAGTACTGATCCTTGTGGCACTCCACTATCTAATTCTCTTTCTTCTGAAAGTGAGCCATTTACAAGTACCCTCTGTGTCCTTCCAGTGAGTCAGTTCCTTACCCATCTCACTGTTGCTTTTCTACTCCCATTCTGTCCAGTTTGTTGAGTAGCCTTCTGTGTAGGACTGAGTTGAAGACTTTGCTAAAATCCAGGTATACTATGTCTACTGCTCCTCCCTGGTCTATTATTTTAGTCACCCAGTTCAAGTTCAAAGTTCAAAGTTTATTAACACAAAAGATGTATAAAACAATACATTTTGTCACATCCATATACAACATGTAAAAATACAATTAGTTAATCAATCAAAGAACAGAATAGACTGTTTTAGAACAATATAAATAAATACGTTAAAAGAATATAAATACATAAGGATCACTTTTTCATCTTATTAGCAATATTGGCCATACCAAACATTATCCTGATATGCTCCAAACCAAGCAGAAGCATCATACACATATCCTTACTTTCTAAATTATTTTTCATAATTAAAGGGGTAATCCATTTATCTCTTTCATTATTCATTTCATCACAATCTAATAGCTTATGACACAGCCTTTCAACATCCTCATTATTACAATTACATTTCTTCTTATTCCCAAACTGACCCCACCATTTGTTATACTGTAAATCTGAAATACCCAGACTTTCTAATCTCATATTGCATAAATTATTCTTATGTTTTTTATTTTCACAATATGCTAAATATATTTCCATTTCCCATTCAATTTTAAATCTGAATAATACCCTTCTCTATCTAGCTCATGTATTTTGGCCAGATCAATTTGGACCGCTACATCAGAAAATCTTTGAACAACAGCTTTTGAAAACATGTTTACATCAATCATGGCTTTATTAGACCATAATTTTTCCAAACTGGAATACCTTAATAAATTATTTAAACTTTGGAACCATCCATTTATATAATTTCCCCTGTTTAATCTCTCCAAAAAATCGACCCAACATAATTTGGGTAGTCTTTCCATAGACATCTTCATTACTTTTTCTCAATATTTTATAGCTCTAACTTTTATTTTAACATTCAAAGCAGGAAGACCTTCTTCTAATCTCATAAAGGCTGTCAGACAATCCCATGGGAGTTACAAAGTTTTTCTCAGAAATGAATTTTGAATAGGTCCTAGTTTTGTATCTCCTACTAACAAACCCCAGACTTCACAACCATATAATGTCTGGGTAATGGTCTTAGCTTCAAATACTTTCTTAAGAGCCACAAAAGAATTATTAGCAAACTTATTAGCAAAAGCGTAAATAGCATTCATTGAACTATGTGATTTATTTTTTATCTCATATGTACGGGCATCCCATCTCAGATTATTCTCAAATATTATTGGCAAGTATTTAAATGATTTTACTTCTTCTATTCTATTGTTAGTAACGTTCCAAAAATGTTTCCTATGATTTTTGTTCCCACATGATATTATTTTTGTTTTCTCTACATTCATATTGAGTTTCAAGTTAGCCAATGACTCCATCAGTCTTGACATTGCTCTCTTTAAACCCAGTGGAGTTTGTGAAATAACCAAAGCATCGTCTGCATACAGTAGTAACTGAATTTTTTCCATACTTATCGAGGGGGCAAATGTATCAATATTAACCATATTTCTAATAACTGTTTCAATATATAAATTGAACAGTATTGGTGCCAGTCAACAAACTTGCTTAACCCCCTTTTCTACTTTTATCTCTCTTGAAAGTGCACCATCTCTAGAATAGTGTACTGACACGGTGGTATTATAATGTAACCTTTGTAACATTTTTAGCAGATGTTTATCTATGTTTAGCGTTATCAAAATCTCCCATAATTTATTTATATCCACAGAGTCAAATGCAGCTCTTATATCAACAAAACAAACATAGAGTACACGTTTCTTCCTGCATACATATAATTCTAACAGGTAATTCAATATGAAAATCAAAGCCAATGTATTACAATTTCTCTTAAAACCACATTGATACTTGGAAATTCATTTGTTTTTTTCCACCCATAATAATAACGTATTCAGTAACAAATGAGTAAAGATCTTTTGAGATATAGGTAATAACTTAATTGGTCTGTAGCACATGGGATCATATTTAGAACCTTTTTTAAATAACGATACAATTACACCTTTATTCCAACTAGCTGGCAACATATTAGATTGAACAACTGCTGAGAACAAACACAGCAAGACCTCTGCCCAGTGATCAACATTATGTAAATACATTTCAGCTGGAACACCATCAATTCCAGGGGCTTTATTCCTTTTCTGAGCTTGAATTTCCCAGTTAAAGAACTCTATCAGATTAGTTTGGCATGACTTTCCTCTTGTAAAGCCATGCTGTTTTGTGTCTAATTTGTTATTTTCTTCTGGGAAGGATATAATCCTCTCCCTGAGCAGAGTTTCCATTATTTTGACCACAACTCAGGTTAGGCTTACTGGTCTGTAGTTTGCACTTTCCCTGTTTCCACTTTTGTGCAGAGGAATAACTGTTGCCTTCTTCCAGTCTTGGGGAACCCCCACTTGCTTGAATGATACACTGAAAAGATCAGCCAGGGGTGCTGCCAGCATGTATCTTAGTTCTCTTAATAATGTAGGGTGAATATCATATGGTCCCATGGCCTTGTTTGTACTGAATTTCTCTAGTTCCTTTAGGACCCTTTCTTTTATAAAGGGACACAAGTGTATTCTGACTCCTTCCTTGTGTGTAGCATTCCTGGGTTTGCATCCTTCCTCCTCCTTGGTGAATAAAGAGCAGAAGTAACTGTTGAGGACTACAGCCTTGTCCTTGTTGTTTTCTCTGATCTCCCCATCCACCCTTGTGAGTCTAACAATACCTCCTGATGTCTTACTCTTCTCACTGACATATCTATAGAATGTCTTGTCACCATTTTTGACCTCCTTGGCTATCCTCTCCTCAGTTTCTGCCTTTGCTGTCCTGATCACTTTGTTTGCTTCCTTCCTTCCTTCTGTATTTCCATCTATATTTGTTTTGGTAAACAAATGTTTTGCAAACAAATTTAAATAACTTTAAAATGAAAAATGATAGCATTGTACTTTGAGCACAATATTTGTTCAGCACAAAAATATCTATAAAAAGAGTGGTGTTTCATTTATTGATACCTTTTAGTTTTTTTTAAATAATTAGCACAAAAATAAGCAGAAAACTAAATTTTTTCCCATTTTACAACAAATAAATGTGAATAACTTTAAAATGAAAAATGATACCATGTTACTATGAGCATAACATTTGTTCAGCACAAAAACATCTACAAAATGAGTAGTGTTTCATTTATAGATACCATGTAGTTTTTTTATAATTAAGAAAAAAACAGCAGAATATTCCATTTTATTTTCACTTTTTACAACAAACAATTGCATATAACTTTCAAATAAAAAATGATACCAATGTAGTTTGAGCACAAAAGTTGATCAGGAGAAAAATATCTACAAAATGAGTGGTGTTTCATTTATAGATATCTTTTAGATTTTTTATAATTGGCAAAAAATGGCAAGAAATTACTTTTTTTTTTACTTTTTGGAGGTATGAAATACACAACCCCCCGCTGAAAAATATTGTTGATTTTTTTGTTCTCTGTCAATTGACACAATGAAATCACTCATGGCATCACCACTCGTGATGTTATTGGGTTAATTGACAATATTTCCAGTAGGGGGTTTGTGTATTTTATATATATATATATATATATATGTATATTAAGTAGCACGGTAGTGCTACTATAGTTAGGGCTGAGGAGCCATTTACATGTTAAACCTAAAATTTTGTACCCTAATAACTTTGCAACCGTTTAATGGATTTGCCTGAAATTCGGAATATATGATCAATAACCATATGTCTTGGGATCTGCCAATGTTTATACTGTTCGGATATACAGCTGCAGAGTTATTAAGCATGATCTGTGCACACATTTATGGTTTTTCAGAATTTTTTGCTCATCTTTACAGGTTGCATGGTTTGTGTGACCAGTCCAAAATCTTCAGGGAATGTGTGGCCAGGGTCTCCGATGTGCCTTTTGAAGATTTCGTAAAAAAATATTAAACGGTTCAAAAGTTATTCAAAAAACAAGTTCCCATTATAAGCCAATGGGAAAAGTTAACAAAAAGTTTGACACTGTCGCAAATGCACTGAATAATGCATTTTTCACTACTTTTGATACATTTTATACCCATCAAGCTGCACCAACACCATTTGGTCTTTTTGTCTGAAATTTGGAGCATAGAAAGCGTTCGGGTCAAAGAATAATCCAGTGCTGGTTTGGTGAAAAAATATTAATTTGTTCAAAAGTTATTTAATTTTAATGTTTGAGTTCTGAGCATGCTCAGTTCACGCTAAGATTTATGTGTATGTTCTGTGAAAAAGGGTTGGGCTCATGGTCAAGGATTTTGTCAGCTCACAAAATGGGATTTAAAAAATTCTAGTCTGTGAGGAAAAATTCCTTGTCCACGAGCTGCCATCTTGTTTTCATTTTTTCCCCCTAACAAAATGTCGTAGCTTCCTCCATGGGTGACTTCTTGTTGCAATAAGGCATGGGTTTTGGTCAGGGTGATGCCCTCTCCAAACCTATACTTTTGGTTTGCTTTATTTTGGCCAAAAAGTGGCCATTTCAAATATTCAAATTCTTCTTCCACAACTCGCTTCTGATCCTCTTTCACAAGCTGACAAAATCCCAATCTGTGAGCTGATCCCCTTTCGCGAGGCAACAAAATCCTTGACTGTCACTTTGTGACCAGATGGCCCTTCTTGCAGACAAGGATTGGCTCACAGTCAAGGATTTTGCAGCCTTACAAAAGAGGATCGGCACACGAACTAGGTTTTTGTCCCTGATGTGCCTTTTGAAGATTTCATGAAAAAATATTAAACGGTTCAAAAGTTATTCAAAAAACAAGTTCCCATTATAAGTCAATGGGAAAAGTTAACAAAAAGTTCGACAGTGTCGCAAATGCAGTTTTTACTTTTGCAAATGGCCTTTTTACTTTCACAAATCCGCCATTTTGTTTTCAGTTAGCGATCAGAAAAATGCTTGGCATTTAAAATTGGGACCCTCTAGTAACCTAATTCTGTTTGTATTGACCTAGTCGTACCCTGAGGATGCTAGCCATGTTTTTATTTTGGGCTAAAACACCTCAGAAATATGTTTTTGAAATTTCTGGAAAAAGTACTTTCACAAAGTACTGTTGCACTTGCGACACTGTCGAATGAATTTGCAAAAGCTTTTGCAAACTTCGACAGTACTTTTCTAGGCTGTGGGAAAATGATAGCAATTCTTTGGCACCCTGCTGCAAAAGAATGGTTTAGTGTTTTGGCCTGAAATTTGGAGAGAAGGCAGCCGACAACCCACAGATGTGCCTTTCAGTGATTTGTTGAAAAAATATTACATGGCGGCAAATATACAGCACTCCAAAATTGACGCTTTTTCCAGTAGGATAACATTACGGCATCCGATGCATTACAGGAATATTTTTGGCGCCCTGCTGCAAAATAACGGTTTGGTCTTTTGGGCTGACATTTGGAGGAAACACAGCCAACAACCCACAGATATGCCTTCTTGTGGTTTGGTGAAAAAATATTACAGGGATCCAAAGTTATGGTACTCCGAAATTCTCCTTTTTTCCCATAGGATAATATTACAGCATTCTCCACGCCTTTCAGGGCCCATATCTCAGAAACAGTGCGCGATATGGATTTTTTGTCAGAAAAGTGCTTATCCCCCTGCTGTGGACTAAGTACAAAACTAGCCAGGAAAGTCATAAATCATATGACTTTTAAATTTTGTTTCTACGTCATACGGTTCCTGAGATATAAGCAATTTAGTATTCCAACTCCTCATTTTCTGCTCCGAGAACCATTATTATGCATACATTCTTTGTACTCACCATCTTTCTTTATGCAGCTTTTGGGGAAAACCAGCCTGTGTGCTTACATTACTGTTACCGTTACCATTTTCGCTTGCGGCTCCGTTCCCATTTCACTTACCATTCACGTCTATGCCACCATGTGCGTTACCATTTGCATTTTCGTTTGCACTTGCTTTTGCATTATTTTTAATATTTCTGTCTACACTACTGTTTCTCTTTCTGTTTCACTTTGTGTCATCATGTGCATTACTATTTGCATTTGCGGGCACAGTGTTACTATATGACAAGACATCATGTGGCGGGCCCCGCGCTCCCGCCACCGCATTACATTCACTATTTCTCGTTATCATTCTCAAAAAGAAGGGAAATTTGAGGTAAAAAACTCTGTTTAATGAATTAGTTAGGGTTGTTCCATGCCGACAAAAGTGAGGAAATTTGGTGTTAGGTTGAAGCCCCCTTGGCCCCCCCTGCCCACACCCCCAACCGGCATTGGGGTGTGCATTAGGGTTGTCGGTCCTAACACTCACCCCATTTTCCTACACCTCTGCTTCTTTACACATGTGATGGGGTGAGAGTTATGGCTGACAACCATAATGTGCACCCCAATGCTGGTTGAGTGTTTGGGCAGGGGGGGCCAAGGGAGGCTTTCAACTCTAACACCAAATGTCCTCATTTTTGTCAGTGTGGAACAACCCTAACTAATGCATTAAACAGAGTTTTTTTGCCTCTCTGTCCCTCACCATCAAGAACCTCACTGGGAACCCACTCGAACATGTCGAGGAGTTCAAGTACCTTGGTATTACCCTGGATAGTACCCTCTAATACACTCGGCATATTGACACTGTTGCCAAGACAGCCAATATACGGATTGGACTACTACACAAACACAAGCACTGTATGCCTGTGGATGCCCTTAAACTAGCCATCTACAGCTCTGTCACCTCTATCATTGACTACGGCCTTGCCATCTATGGCTCTGCCTCAACAAGTGCCCTCTGCAGGATCTCAGTTTCTCTCAACAAAGCCGGTAGACTACTAATGGGTGCAGCCCGACAAACCTCATACCTGTGACCTCTATGCACAGGCCAGCTGGCTACCCCTACTCAGCAGAATACAATACCAGACCTGCTTACTTACCAAAAAGATTCTCCTTAGTCTCATGCCACCTGGTGTTAGCTCACTCCTTACTACCTACAGTGGCACTCAACAAACACGTGGTGCCCAATCTTTTAACCTTTCAGTTTCCTAGATGTCGTACCTCCATGGGTCAGCGGTCCTTTATCTATAGAGCTGCTCAATGGTTCAATTCCCTCAATAAAGAAGCACTTTCCTCTACTACACTTGGACCCTTCAAAAGGAATCTCAAACTTTACCTCACCTCTACCACTCAATGTGACTGCTTCTCTGAACAGAGATCTCTCTAAAAACCTCCCAGCTCACTCATGTCTCACAGCCCACCCTTTCCCAGTCTCATTCCCTCTGGCACTGGGCCTTCCTTGTGACTCCTTTCCTGCTTCGCATTTTCACTGGTACAAGACATTTTCCACCACCATCAGACAGTGGCCCATTAGCCTGCCAATTTCCTCTCCTGGTCGCAAGCCTGCAATACTAACTGCCTATGGTATCCTCTATCTCTTATTGTTACCGCAGCTAGCTGCCTACTCAAGCTGCTTGTTATATGAATATTATCTCAAAGTATGCTATAACTGAATATCTTTATTTTTTCTTTTAGTTGTTTTGGTTGTTTATTGTGAATTCTTTTACTACCTCTGTATGTATGTTGACCCTCATCCTTTGACGTGGAACCTTTGTAAACGAGCAGTTTCTGCTCAAAGGTATTTGTAATCCGAGAATTTAATAAAAAAAAAATTATATGTATATATATATATATATATATATATATATATATATATATATATATACACACACACACACACACACACACACACACCACATTTCCATGCTTTTGTCACTGTGGCATGAACCCTAACTGATGCATTAACAGAGTTTTTGCCATGAATTTCCCTTCTTTTTGAGAAAGTGTAATGTAACTGGTAAGTGGTATGTGTTAGTGGGAGCACTGGCCCTGTGGGCCCCACAATCCCTTCATATTGCACACTTTTTTGTAATGGTATGTGTATGTGGGAGCTCAGGCCCTGCAGGCCCTGCGCTCCCAATTAAACATAACTACAGAGCCATATAGCAGACCTACAGGGCAAGGAACACTTGTAACACTAATTTGTTAATATATCAGCAACTGTAACAGCTAGGAAAAAAAATCCAGTGCTGTTGTAATCATGACAGTGAGTACTCCACACAAGATATATCAACCAAATATCTATCTTATATCATTTACAATATATGGGCACCAAAATACACTAAGCAGGAACCCTTGGAACCCTTGTGACACTAATTTGCCAGTATCTCTGGAACCATAGCAAGTAATAAAAAAAATTCTACTGATGGTGTAATCTACAATTTCCAAACTTGTTTTTACAGATAGCTGCAGGTAGAAAAAACTCCATATCTTGCTTTGTTTTTGAGATACGGGTGCCGAAAGGTGTCACAGATGCCGCAATGTCATCCTATGGGAAATTTCTCAACTTCAGAATGCTGTAACTTTTGTTCCTTTGAGTGTTTTAGCACCTCAAAAGGACACATATGTGGGGCCAGGGCTTGCTACCCTGCAAATTTCAGCTGAAAAGCCCCAATCATTTTGTTGCAGGGGGATGGCAAAGATTTGCAATTTATTTTGCAAAATTCTTTCTCAAATCATGAAAGTTTCTCAAAAAACAGCACAAAACTTTTGCATTTGTGAAATTGTTGTGGCAGTTTTTCCCATGATTTATGAAAGTACTGGGGCTCTGAGTTTTAAAATGGCATTTCTGGGGGGGTTCACCCTAAAATAAAGATAGGTCTAGCATCCTCAGAACCTGACTAGGTAAACCTAGCAGTCAGTGTTTACCTAGAGGATTCCAAAATAAAATGCCAGACATTTTTCTTTCATGCTAACTGAAAACAAGATGGCAGCAGCATGAAAGTAAAAAGGGACATTTGTAAAAGGAAAATTATACTTAACGCCACTTTTGTGAAACACATATATTTTTCCCCATTAACTATAATGGGAAATCTGTTTTTTGAAAATCCTTTGAACGGTTTAATATTTTTACACCAACTCTTCAAAAGGCACATCGGTGACCCAGACTGCATCTTCCCTGAAGATTTCAGCCCAAACAGACAAATCATGTGGGCTGTGGGTGCAAGCAAAGAAACATGCAAAGAGTAATTTTTTTGGTGTTTTTTTGTCATTCTGCAGCTCCACAACTGTACATCTGGCCATAATGCAACTTGTCAGATCCAGAGACCTATGGTATCAAACTTTGCATGCAAAATTTCAGGCAAACTTGTCATATGGTGGCAAAGTTATTAAGGTGCAAATATATATATATATATATATATATATATATATATATATATACATATATATATATATATATACAGTATATTATAGAGGTTGCACCTCTATAGTTAGGGTTGAGTGTGCAGTTTAATGTTAAACCCCAAATTTTGCACCTTAATAACTTTGCAACCATTCAACTGATTTGCATGAAATTTGGTATGCGCTGTTCGGTGGGGTATATCTCTTGACTTGCCAAGTTCAGTTTTGATTGGATGTGTGGATTGTGCACAGTGCATATGGAAAAAAGTGTGTTTTTTGCTTTTTCACCAATTTTTCCTTAGTTTTCCTCATTTCCCTGCAGCCACACAATTTAGAATTTCAATGTAGGAAGATATAATACCCTAAGGAACAAGCCAGCATGTGTTTGGTGAAAAAATATTATTCTGATCCTAAGTTATTTAATTTTGAAAATTCATGTTCTGAGCATACTCAGTTCAGTCTTTTGGATAGATACACAGTTGTGAACAAGGATTTCAGCTCATAAATGGGGATTTTGAGTGCTCACGAATGGAGATTCATGAAATCCCAGTTCATGAGAACAAAATCCCTGTTCATGAGCCGCCATCTTGTTTTCACTTTTAGCCTAAAAGAAAATGTTGTTACTTGCCCCACAGATGTATTTTTGAAAACAAATGTATGGGTTTTTTTTCAGGGCAATGCCCTCTACAAAACCATGTGTTTGGTTTCCATAAGTTTATTAAAAAACATCAGTTTCTTCATTTGAAAATCGCCATTCATGACTTGCCCCATTAGTGAGGTGTCCAAATCCTGATTCGTGAGCCGATCCCCATTCATGAGCTGTCAAAATCCCTGTTTGTGAGATAAGGATGAGATGGCCCTATCTCATGGACAGGGCTTGACTCATGAACAAAGATTTTGACAGCTCACGAATGGGGATTCGACTCACGAATGGGGATTTGGAACCTCACGAACCGGGATCATAAAAAAAAAATCCATGTTCTTGAGCTGTTAAAATCCCCATTCGTAAGCCGAATCCCAGTTTGTGAGCTGTCAAAATCCCCATTCATGAGATGAGGACCAGATGACCCTACTTCACAAACAGGGAATCCCCATTCATGAGCTGTCAAAATCTCTGTTTGTGAGCCAATCCCCCATTTGTCAGCTAACAAAATCCTGGTTCATGAGATGAAGACCTGATGGCCCTATCTCATGAACATGGATTGCCTCGAGAACAGGAATTTTGTCACCTCAAGAATGTGGATTCAGCTCATGAACAGTGATTTTGACAGCTCACAAACAAGGATTTGTAAAAATTTGCCAGTTCACTGCCAAGAAATGGTAAGGGCTTTTGGCTTGAAATTTGCAGGGTGCAAAGGGGGTGTCCCACAGATGTGACACATGCTGGTTTGGTGTACACAATTACATTGGTTACATAGTTATGACATTCAAAAGTTGAGAAATTTCTCATAGGATAACACTGTGGCACACACAGTGCATTTTGGTGCCTGTATATCACAAATAATGTGAGATACAGCTTCAGTCGATGTATATTGTGTGGACATCTCGCTGTCATGATTACAACAACAATTGTATTTTTTTTCTAGCTGCTATGGTTCCCAAGATATTGGCAGATTAGTGTTACAAGGATTCCTTGCCCTATAGAGCTGCTCTATGACTCTGTAGCTATGCGTAAGTGGGAGTGCAGAGCCAAGAGGGCCCATGCTCCCACAGACACATGTCATTATGAAGAAATGGACAGCTTGGTGGGAATGCATGGTCACCCATTACATGCTTTTTACTAGTTATATTACACTTTTTCAAAAAGTAAAATTATTTCAAAAAACTTTGTCTAATGCGTCAGTTAGGGTTAAAGCGACAAAAGTGGGGAAATGAGATTTAAGGGTTGAGTCCTTAACCCCCTCACCACCCCACCACCCCATCTTTCACAGACCAATAGATGCCTGGGTGTGCCATGGGGTTGTGAGGCCTAACTCTCACCCTATTCTCCTCTACTGCATCATGTCAACCTATTTACACATGGAATGGAGTGAGAATTGACCTCACAACCCCATGGCACACCACAGCATCTGTCTGACTGTGGAGGATTGGGGTGGTGATGGGGTTAGGGGCTCAACACTAACATCTATTTCCCCACTTTTGTCACTTTAACCCTAACTGATGCATTAAACAAAGTTTTTTGCAATGAATATATATTATACTGGCACAGTCATCCCAGTATAGTTAGGGTTGAGTAAGCAGTTTAATGTTAAACCCCAAATTTTGCACCTTAATAACTTTGCAACCATTCAACAGATTTGTACAAAATTTGGAATGCATGGTCTCGTATGGTGGATCTCTTGATTTTCAAAGTTGTGTTTTGGTTGGACTTGTGGTTTTTGTGCAGCAAGGTGCGAAAAACAAATGTTTTGCTTTTTTGGCACTTTTTTGCTGTTTTATACACATCATGCTGTAGCCACACCATTTCGTATCTGGTCTGAAATTTTCAGGGTACAAAGACGTTTGGTCAAAGAACAATCCAGCATTAGTTTGGTAAAAAAATATTAATCTGTTTCAAAGTTATTTAATTTTGAATAGTCAGGTTCTGAGCATGCTCAGTTCACTCCAAGATTTATATGTATGTTTTGCGAAAGGGGATTGAGCTCGCGATCAAGGATTTTGTCACCTCACAAAAGGAGATTTATAAAATCCCCATTTGTGAAGAAAAATTCCTTGTTCGTGAGACACCATCTTGTTTTCAGTTTCCCCCCCCAAATAAAATATTGTAATTTACCCCACTTCTGCCTTCTTTTACAAATGAGGCATGGGTTTTGTTCAGGGTGATGCCCTCTAGAAACCTATGCCTTTGGTTTCCTTTGTTTTGGCTAAATAATGGCCATTTTATATTTTAAAATTCTTCGTGCATGACTGGCTTCCGTTCTTCATTCGTGAGGTGACAATATCCTCGTTCGCGAGCTGATACCCTTTCACAAGGTAGCAACATCCTTGATTGTGACTTAGGGACCAGATGGCCCTATCTCGCGAATAAGGATCAGCACACGAATGGGGATTTTGTCAGATTATGAAAGGGGATTGGGTTTTGAATCCCCTTTCATGAGCTGACAAAATCCCCTTTCGCAAGGTGTCAAAATCCCCTTTCGCGAGCTGACAAAATCCTTGATCGTCATTTCACGACCAGATAGCCCCTATTGCGAATGAGGATTGGCTAGTGAAAGGGGATTTTGACACCGTGCGAAAGGGTATTGGCTCGCAAATGGGGATTTTGTCAGCTCACAGAAGGGGATTTATTTTTAATTCCTTGTTCATGGGCTGGAAAAATCCTTGTTTGCGAGCTGTCAAAATCCCCTTTTGTGAGCCAATCCCCTTTCGCAGGCTGACAAAATCCTTGATCACGACTTCCAGACCAGATGGCCAAAATCTAACAATCAAGGATTCCTCACGAATGAGGATTTTGACAGCTTGTGAACAGGGATTGATGTCACGAATGGGGATTTTGCCACCTCATGAACTAGGAATTTAAAAAACCTTGCCAGTGCACTGTAAATAAACGCTATGGTCTTTTGGCTTGAAATTTATGGAGTATAAAGGGGTGTCCTACAGATGGGAATTATACTGTTTAGGTGTAGAAAGGTAAATAATTCCATAGATATGCCATCACAAAGTTGAGATTTTCCCATAGGATAACACTGTGACACCCCCAGTGACTTTTGGTGCACGTATCTTGGAAATGATGCAAGATACTGATTTTTCACTACCTGTAGCACTAAGCATGCATGGAGTTTTCAAAGTCATGATTACAACCACAGTGGAATTTTGTTTCATAACTTGCACGGTTACTGAAATATTGGCAAATTAGTGTTACAAGAGTTCCTTTTCAACCCTATGAGGCAACTCTATGGCTCTGTTGTTATGTGTAAATGGACCTACACTCCCATACATGCATATTATTATGCACAAATGGGAAGCTTGGTGGCAGTGCAGGGCCCAGAGGGCCCGCACTCCCACCAGCACATACCAGTTACAAGATACAATACACTTTCCAAAAAACCTTTTTAAAAATGTTGCCAGTGCTCTGTAAATAAACGGTTTGGTCTTTTGGCTTGAAATTTTCAGGGTACCTAGGGGGTATCCCAGAGATGTGACTTATTCTGTTTATGTGTAAGAGTTGTTATCAGTTCCATAGATAGGCCATTACGAAGTTGAGAGTTTTCCCATAGGATAACACTGCGGCACTCACAGCGTCTTTTGGTGCCTGTATCTCAGAAATGATTCAAGATACTGATTTAGTCAACTCATCTTGCATGGAGGTTTTGCTGTCATGATTACAATGGAACTTGAATTTTGTTCATAGCTGCTATGGTTGCTGAGATGTATGCTGGTGGTGATGGTGGATGTCAAAATGAACAACTCGGAGACTTGTAGGAGGGCAACAGCCAAGGCCAACAGGATGCTGGGATGCATCGCTAGGGGGATCACCTCCAGAATGAAGGAAGTGATACTACCTCTGTATAACTGCTTGGTGAGGCCGCATCTCGAGTACTGCATGCAGTTTTGGAGGCCACACTTAAAGAGGGACATTAAACTCCTGGAGAGGGTCCAGAGGAGGGCAACCAAAATGATTTGGGACTTGGGGGACAGGACCTATGAGGAGATGCTCAAAGAGCTAAATATGTACACATTGGAAGAGAGAAGGGACATGATAGAGGTCTTCAGGTACATGAAGGGGGTAAATAGGGAAGGAACAGTCAGGGTGCTTCGAAGGAAGGAGGAGGGGTCCACTAGAGGGCATGGGTGGTAGCTGGAGGGGGGAAGATTCAGGGGAGAAAGGAGGAGGTGCTACTTCACTGAGAGGGTGGTGGAGCCATGGAATGTGCTGCCTAGGGGCTGGTGGAGGCAGAGATGGTGGAGGGGTTCAAGAGGGGGTGGGACAGGTACAGGGGAAGGGTTCTGGAAGCAAAATCCAATGCAGAGAGAATATCTGGAACTGGGAAGGGAGAAGCCAGAGAAGGCGAGGGGGGCAGCAAGGTCAGCTCCCAGGGTGGGGGCTGACCAAACGAGCAGACGCAAAAGACTGTTAGGCCTATTCTGCTGGCATTTTAGTATGTTAGTGTAAGCAAATTAATGTTGCAAGTGTTCCTTACCCAATTGGGCTGCTGTATGGCTCAGTAGTTATGTGTAAGTGGGAGCGCAGGTCCTGGAGGGCCCACTCTCCCACAGATGCATATCATTAGCCTGAAATTGACAGCTTTATGGGAGCATGGGGCCCAAAGGACCCTGTGCTCCCACCAACATTTACTACTTATATTACACTTTTTCAAAAAGTAAGGAAATTCTTTACAAAAAAACTTTGTTAATACATCAGTTAGAATTAAAGTGACAAAAGTGGGGAAATGAGATGTTAGGATTGAGCCCCTATCCCCCACTACCACCCCACCCTCCCATCCTCCACTGAATGACAGATGCTGGTGTGTGCCATGGGGTCATGAGGCCTAACTCTCACCCCAGTCTCCTTTATTGTAGCATGTCAAGCTGTTTACACATGGAGGATTAATTCTGTCCCATTCTTGAGCACAGGAATGACCAGGGCACTCGTAGCTCTATACTGTCTACCATAGACTACGGACTAGTTAATAAAGTTTAAATTGTAAAAAAAAATAGACTATGGACTAGTAATTTACAGTGCTGCTACTGATACAGCTCTAAAATACATAAAACTATTAACTAACCAGGCTTGCCACCTAGTCCTTTGGGTCAAACACCTTACTCATACTTGCACTATCTACTCCAATACTGGCTGGCTCCTGTTGCACCTCAGGGCCAAGTATCAGGCTTACCTAATTGGTAAAAAAGCAGTCCTAGGTCTCACCCCCTGTATCTACTGCTGCCTTGTTCCAGCACAACCTCTCCACAAAAGTCACTAGGAGAATGGCTAAGGGAAAGCTCCATGTCCCTTTCAAAAGAACCTCCCTTGCACAATGATCACTCTCCTACCGTGGTCCCACATGGGTTAACAAACTCTCCACTACCACACTGGAGCATAAGTAAATTGGCCCCTTTAAAAGAGACCTGAAAATCCTTCTGGCCCAAAGTAACCAATGTGATTGCAATCCCTAAATGCAGGCTGCCACCATCATCACCTAGATAGACCTCCCCCCTCCCTTCTTATTTCCCTGCTTCGCTCTCTCCTGCCCCCTCCTTGACAAAGTCCCCTAGCAGCTGTCTCCAAACACCTGCTGCTTGCAACAGCCCCCTCACCCTATGTTCCTACTTCAAGACAAAGCCCTCTCAGGCTACCTCCTTGTTACCTTCCACTTAGCATCAAATTAATTTCTTAGATGCCAGTCTCTGTATTTTATGTAACTTGTTTTTGAATGTCCTTTATGCACTCCTGAATTCATGTAACCATCATAGTTGATGTAACTGCCTACTTGTTTTTTTTTTTTACTTAATTTGCTTTATAACTAATTGTCTTTTTCTTTGCATTATGGG
This sequence comes from Neoceratodus forsteri, assembly GCA_016271365.2. Classification (NCBI taxonomy): domain Eukaryota; kingdom Metazoa; phylum Chordata; order Ceratodontiformes; family Ceratodontidae; genus Neoceratodus; species Neoceratodus forsteri. The sequence goes on along the minus strand of CM057455.1, from coordinate 1,121,198,487 downwards.
GGTATGTGTGATTTTTTATTTCTTTGAAACTTGGCTTCCCAGCCAATGCCCTTTGGTGTAGCCCTTGCCTTCATGCTTGCACACTAGGGTTTTTTGACTTTTAGCTTGTTTTTTGTTTTTATTGGGCTCACCACAACCCAACCCAGATAGACCACCTTAGGGTAGCTGGTTCATTCCACTGGGGTGCCATACAGATGAGGCACACTGATGAGTCCTGGTAGGATGAGACACATGTCTGTGTCTTCTGTTTGCACCCTTTTGTGAGAGGCTTCTTGGCATCGTGCAGCTCTGCTTAAAATTGAACCAGCATAATATTTGTGGTGATTTTCATATGTAGCCCATGATGCTTTGCATTATGGGACTATGTGTGATTTTGTATTTCTTTGAAACTTTGTTTCCCAGCCAATGCCTTTTGAGGTAACCCTTGCTTTCATGTTTGCACACTAAGGTTCTTTGTCTAATTGTCTTCTTGATTTGTTCAGCAATCTACCCTGTAATTTTTTGTCTTGCATCCACTTGACATGGAACCTTTGTAAAAGAGACATCCTGGGTCAAAGGAATTAATCTGTAACTGAAATAAAGTCATTAATAAATAAATAAATAAATAAATAAAGTAAGCGAAGCAGTCACAGTGGGCACTGGCCACCAAATGCTGTCAAAGTTTGCTCTTAAAGGAGCTGAGATTCAAAGTGTTGGTGATTTCCACTGGAAGGGAGTTGAACCAGTTAGAAGCCCTTACTTTGTAGGAGCGCTGTCCTTGTGTGGTCTGGCAGCAGGGAACAGAGAAAGCTAGGGTTTTATGAACTGCTGGTTAGGTGAGTGGCACAGTGGGAGGACAGAATAGACTGAACTCCTGGGGGCAGGAGGCCCACAAAGTCTTTGCAAGAATGCAGGTCTGATATTTTATTCTGCCAGATAGCTGTAGCCAGTTTGCCTGTTCATAAATATCACATGTATGCGTGAGTTGAGTCGCTGAGGTGAGGAGCCGACATGCCTTGTTTAGGGCTAGAGCTCTGCACTGGAGGGCAGTGTTGGTAGCTGATCTGTACACTACAAGACCAAAGTCAATTAATGAAGTAACTGAGCTCTGGATAACAAGACGTAATGCTTTGGCTGTCAAACAGTGCCTATGCCTATAGAGCAGCCCTGTGTGGGTATTCACAACTTTAGCAATGTTATGAATATGCGTGGAGTATGATAGAGTATAGTCCAGGGTCACATCCAGGTATTTGAACTGGTCAACCTGTTCCAGTGCAGTGCCACCGCTATTGTTGATTAGCAGTGGCTGGTGTTTGTGTTTGTTGTGGGTACCATGGAACAGCATTGATTTGGTTTTTGAGTAATTTAGAATGAGCTCATGAGACCTGAACCAGATTTAAACTTCTACAAAACTTCGCTGCAGTTGCAGCTGAAGGAGAAAGGGATCAGAGTGGCTTGTGAAAATAACATCATCATTTTCATACAGGAGAATTGTGTCATGGCATGAGGCAGAGAGGTCATTCACGAAGAGTAAGGGGCCAAGGATAGAACCTTGGGGGATGCCCTACTGGACTGGAAGGGAGGTCGAGATGGATTCTCCAATTCTGACCTGCTGGGAGCAGCCACTAAGGTAGCTGTGAAACCACTGGGTGACATCTGGTGAAAGTCCTAGATGTGACAGTTGTCCAATCAGTAGGGAGTGGTTGACAGTATCAAACACCTTTGTCAAGTCAATAAAGGTGGTGCTGACCAAGTAGTTGTGATCAAGTGCTTGGTGGATGCAGGAGGTGAAGTCAAAGAGTGCAGTGGTGGTGCTGTGTCTTTTTCAAAAACTGTGTTGCTGGGGACATTGGAGGTCATATTTTTCCAGACAGTCAATGAGTTGATCAGCAACTATCCATTCCAAGACCTTGGAGAGTGTTGGTAGGATGGAGATAGGTCTGTAGTTGCTTGCTGGAGTCTTGTCCCCCACTTTTGTGGATAGGGGTCACCACAGCAGACTTCCATTTACATGGAAATTGTGAGAGTATAAAAGAGCGGTTAAGAATTTTAGTAAAGGATGGCAGGACTTCATCAATGGTGAGGGTGATGAGTTTCAAATCAAGGCAGTCTCCGCTGTGCCTAGCCTTCCTGAGTACTTTGAGTAGGTGTTTTCTGGCTAGACCTTCTGAGATTGCCTTAAAATAAAATAGGGGGGTGCTGCTGAGTTGCATGTAGGATGTCAGGATGGGTTGCAGCTGGTGTTGAATCAAAGAAGTTAGGTGAGCGCACATGACTAAGATCTGAAAAAGTGGTGTTGAACAGTTGGCTATGGTTACTTTATCTAACATGATTGTACCATCAATGGTGAGCATTGCAGGTGTAACTCTGGGTTTTTTCCTAGTTACCTTGGAGAGGTTTCCCCAGAACTTCCTCCCATCATTCGAAGATGTTTTCAAGGGCATTCCTGTATTAGTTGGCTTTTGCCTGGTGACTAGCTCTTGTGAAGGCATTCCACGATGATTTGTTAGCCTGAGTGTCAACTAGGGTGTTAGTTGCCTTAGCGCAGTACCAGAGCTGGTCATGAGATTTCATCAGTTCGAGGAGGTCGAGGGTCACCCACAGGTTTATAGTCCCCTAATCTTACATTTCTTGAAAGTAGCATGAGCATCACATGCTAAGTTAAAGGTAGTAAACTATTCAAGGGCTGAGTCCACATCCTGGGCAGCATCAATTAGAGACCAGTCAAGTGATCATAGATAGTTTAAAAGGACCTAGGTGACCAGGTAGTAATATTTTGCTGGTTTGTTAAATTTGTTAGACCGTAGGGATACTACAGGATAATGATCACTTATGGTGTCCGGGAGTACTTCAGTTTTAGAGATGTGTTCAGGTTAAATGGTAAGAAGTGGTAAGAACCCAGTCCAGAAGAGATTAGGTCCCCATCCCATAGTTTATCCTGGTGGGTAACTGGACTATTTGTCCAAGGTTGGCAGCTGCCATGGAATCCTTATAGTTGTTCACACAGGAGGGCCAACCAGTTGACATTAAAGTCCCCAAGCATAATAACTTCTGCACTTTGACCTAGGAAGTTAATACAGTTGAGGAGGGAGGGAAGACCCTGATTAGCCAGTTTAGGTGGAATATATACTGAGACAATGGTCAGTACCTTATTGTGAGCACCAAGCAGCACTTTTAGGTAAACAGTGCAGCCCCCACCTTTCTTAGTAAGCCTGTCTTGCCTGAAGACTGTGTAACCATGAATGGCAAAAGCAGAGTCAGGGAAAAGGACAGATAGTATGTTGGGGTTGTGTTGAGAGATCTAGGCAGTGAGGGTATTGAGTTTAGGAAGGAGGCTGCAGATATTTATGCTAGCCATGGATAGAGTAGCAGAGCTGTTGGACTTCTTTGATGCCAACTGTGTTCTGTCTCCTAGTTTAAGTGATCATAACCCTGTCTGGATCACTTTGTCCCTATCACAGTTTCAATTTAGACCTTTGACTTTAGCTCAAAATTGGTCAAGATATTTCTGGAAGTTTTTGGAAATACAATTTTTAAACAGTATCTCCAAAGTAAAATGGGAGAGGTATTATTTGATCCCAGATATTGATATGGCTGTTGATTACTTTATAGATATATTTGGTAGAATTTGTGATATTCATGCTCCTGTGATTAGACACAAAATCAAAGTTATAAAGTTACCTTGGATAAATGAAAAGTTATTGAAACAAAGTAGGATAAAGAATAGATTATGGAAAGAAGCAATCAAATCCAAAACAGAAGCTGACTGGGTACTGTTTAAGAATAAAATGAATCAATGCAAAAAAAATATCAGAGCTGCACAATTTAGGTATTATAGAAATAAAATTGACTGCAACATGAAATCTAAAAAGTTTTGAGGTAATACAAATAAATTAACAAACCCTGGAGGTCATAAATCTCAATCTAATTAGCAACTTAAAGAAGGATCTACCCTAATAAACAACTTAGGGGTCATTTCCAATTTGTTAAATTATTTTTTTTGTGGATTTGTCCCAATGTGACATTCCTATTGTTTTAAACACCCATGATAGTTCAGTTATGTCCATTGGTGCTTTAAGAAAGCACCCTCTCTTTAGATTTAAATTGCTAACACTCTCAGAGGTGAAGAGAACTTTATTAAGCATTAATAAACACAAGGCAGCTGGCTTAGATGGCTTCGAGGGCAGATTTTTAAGTATTGCCACCCCCTTCATTGCCCCAGTGGTATTGCACATTCTGAATTGAAGCCTTCAGTTAGGTCACTTCCCATCCTCTCGGAAAAAGAGTAAAATTAGACCAATTTTTAAGGGTGGTGACCCAACCGAGGTTAACAATTACAGACCAATAGCCTTGCTTTCTATTATGTCAAAATGCTTTGAGAAAATAGTCCATTCACAAATGACTGATTACTTAAATAAGTATAAATTGTTAAATCCTTATCAATCTGGTTTCAGAAAAGGTTTTTCAACTTCTACTGCCCTACTGGAGTTCAATGACCTATTAAATGAGTCGCTGAGCTCCAGTCGGGAAACAGCTGTGATCTATGTGGATCTTTCGAAGGCTTTCAACCTGGTGGACCACCCCTTATTGATTTCTAGACTGCAGGATATAGGATTTGTGGACTATCCTCTAGCTTGGTTAAAATCTTATTTGGAAGGACATACCCAATGTGTGGATATAAATGGGGTAACATCTAGGATCCATAAATTTATTAGAGGTATTCCTCAGGGGTCCATATTTGGACCCCTATTGTTTTTGATCTTTAATAATGACTTACCATATGTGGCAAAGCATACTGCCATAAAGCTGTATGGTGATGACACTGCTATTGTAGCCTCTGGTAAAAACATGAAAGAACTACAGTTACAGCTACAGTCTGATTTTTCAAATATTGAGGGGTGGTTCACCAGGTCATAGTTACTTATGAATGTTAAAAAAACTAGAATAAAGTATTTTTCTTTTAAAACTGACTGGGGAGGGGGAGAAACAGAACAGACTTAAGATTCAAACTAAGGACACTACTATTCTTAAATAGGTAGATAATCATTGTTATTTAGGGGTCACTTTTGACACCAATCTGATCTTTGCACCACACATAACTAATACAATAGTGAAAGTAAATAAGAAATTAGGAATGTTAAAACGATCAACAGGGTTTTTGAATTGGTCTATCAGAAAAAGGATTGAAGAAAACAATTAATTGATCCTACTTTAACTTATGGTCAGTTAATTTACAGAACTGCAAATACATCTTTATTGTTATGTTTGGATAAACTTCAGTTTAGGATTGTCAAATATGTGCTGAAATGCAGTTTTTATACACATCATTGTTGTTTATTAAGGAGGATGGAATGGCAATTTCTGGAAACAAGTCATAACAGATCTTGGCTGTTATTATTGCACAAATTAAGATCATCTGGTCATCCAATCTCCAGTCATCTCCTCTTCAAAAAAAGGAACCTCTGAGAGAGTCCTAATAGATCAGTACATCAAAATAAAATTCTGCCAACTAGACGCAAAAATAGGTTTGGGGGATAGGACCCTCTGTACAAGGGCAGCTGCTATCTGGAATACTTAGCCTTCAAATGTTTGTGCATTATTAGATTATTCTAGATTTATACAAGCTATTGATAATTCAGAGGTTGATGTACAGTATGCAATTGTTAGGTATGAATATTTGTTGTTAATTTTAAAATTGCTTATAATTTTGTCTTTGTGATTGGTTGTAAGTGTTAGTTATATTTTGTACAACAATTTATATGATTTATAACTTATAGGACTGTCTTGTAAACAGGACTAGTTTTGTCCTAATGACTAGTTTCCTGTATAAAAATAAAGTTTTTACAATTTTTTTACAACTGTGGTGGTCCAGGGTTGGGGTGAATATTTCCTGAGATAAACAGCAACAACAGTATTAGGCATTCGAAAAAGGCGTTTAGGTATTTCCCATGATGTAACTGTGTTCTCCCTTTTGATGTTGTTTTCCTGACTTGATGTAGAGTGGAGGTTAAAAAATATCATTGAGCTAAGGAGCAAAAAGTCATTCCTAGATAGTTGGAGGAGCACCCAGAGGTTGTGTAGTCCAGGATAGAGTTGCCTGTTAAGATTCAGATTGATGTTGCTTGTGTAGGTCCCATAAACTGACAGTAGACATTTATTATTCCAGGGCATGGACAAGCAGGGTTGATGCCATCCTAAGGAGTCAGTGCAGGATAGAAGAACCAGAAAGGAGAGCAGGCCCAAGAGGAGATTCACAGGCAGCATTACAGGTCTACCAGGTGTTGAAAAATAGGCAAGCTTCTGAGAGTTACTGTGGCCCTTTAAGAATACAGGAGAAAACAGAAAAGATAGAGCCAATGGTAGGGGAAAGTGTTATCTGTAGGTGGGACTAAGGTGTATTTAATAGAGGTCAGGGCCGGGGAGGTCACTTGGGAAAAAATAGTAGTAATTAATATACAGCTGAAGAAGGAGCACAATACACTTGGGTACAGGGAGAAAGAACAAGCATGCAGACTTGTGACTGAACCAGTCAGGATAGCTCTGGCCCAAAGTGCAGCCAGTCAGGAACTGCCAAGCAGGAGATCACCTAAAAATTAAAACTGCAGTAGCTCAGGACCATATCCTCTAGCGTGGTTCCTCTGGTGTGTTGGCAGCAGTAGCAGAGGCAGGCAGCAGCATTTCAGGAGAGCCGCACTGCCTTTGGAGAATTCAAAGCTCGATCAGGGGCTTAGGAGCTGTGGGAAGAGAGAGAGAGAAAGATTATATTAATAGTAAAGAAGGGTGGCGGGGGTGGCGAAAGAAGGCTGGGACAGTAAAAAACCAGCAGGGGTTGGAGACGGCAGGAGAAACAAAAGGGCTAGCTAGTAATAGTCAGATTTAGGTTCCTTAAAAGTGGTTGAATTAAGTCTTTAGTATAAGCTAATTTCAAATGTTCACAGAAGTGTGAATGTGCCTGCAGGGACCAATACACTGGAGTAGATTTAAATTATTGAGGCAACGTGATGGGAGATAAGAACAATAAAGACTTAGGGTCTATCTGATATTTATGACATAAATTCTTTTCTATCGCACGCCAGGGAGGAAAATAAATAGAAGGAGATTGAGAACCCAACATCCCCCAATGAAAATATTTAGCCCCATTTGAAGCAAAATAATATCTTAAGAAATGAGGTAGCTGTAGCCCTCCAATATTGTTAGGCCTAATCAACTACTCATATGAACAGCGGGGTAGTTTATTAACCCATAAGAACCTCAATATTGTATTGTGTAAGTTCTTGAACCACTAAATAGGCAACATGATATTCATCATACCCAGTGGATATACTAATTGAGGGAGAACATTCATTTGAATATTAGATCCATCAGATAATGTTAGTGATAAAGATTTCCATCTATCTAGATCCTGGGCTATAAGTTTTAATAATTGATCTAAATTAAGAGATTTCAGATTAGATATATCCAAAAGAAGACTAATACCTAAGTAGGTTATGTAATTAGTTTCCCATTTTAAGCCAAATGATTGAAAGTTGGACTTAAAAATATGTGCAGATAAGGGAAATACAGTAGTTTTTGTCAAATTAAGTTTATATCCTGAAAAGAAACCGAACTGATGAATAAGAGCCATCTGTAAAGAAGACACGGGTTTGGACAGATGCAACAGAATGTCATCAGCGTAATTAGAAATGTTAAAGTCAAGCATACCTACTGTTATGCCTGAAATGTCAGGAGAACTATTGATCTTCTTAGTTAATGGTTTTAAGTATAAGTTGAAAAGAAAGGGGGGATAATGAGCATCCTTGTTCTGTACCACAGGAAATAACAAAAGGATCTGAGTGCACACCATTACAAAGTACTGTACTCAGGAAGTTGGGGCAGAATATAACAAGCATTTGTCAATGCCAAATGTTTGCTTGCTGGTATTGGCATTGGTAGTGCAGGAGTTAAAGAGATGCCTAATAAGAATGGCAGTGAAGTATTGAAGTAACGCCAACCCCCACCCTGCAGATACTGACAGTCATTGGGGTACGCCTTTGGGTCATCGACCATAACACTCATGCCATTCCACCTCACCCAACTCTGCAGACACTGACAGGTGTCGCAGTGTGCCTTGAGGTCTTTGGCCCTTACGTTCACCCCATTCCATAAGGAAATAAGCTGAGATGGGTGCACTATAGGAGTATGGTGTGAACGTTGGGGCCAAAGATGCCAAGGCACACCTCAGTGCCTGTCAATGACTGCAGGGTGGGGGTGGAATGGGGTGAGCATTATGGCTGATGACCCCAAGTCACACCCCCGACACCTGTCAGTCTGTACAAGGTGGGTGCTACAGTTGGAAACCCTAATGCCCTGGGCGTTTGTTGGTATTTTTGCTCCAAATTTTCAACATGGGCTTTTTGGGACCCCACCTCATGAACTGTGGCAGTATCATTTCATTACTCCATCCCAAAAGGTGATTTTGCACAGTGAGTGTGCCATTCAGCACTACAGGTTTGAAAACGCATTTCGGGCACGATGTGAAAAATGACAGCTGAACTGTTCATGAGGTGGTGTGAAGAAATGGCAATGCAGAAACTGTGGAGTGAAAATATGAAAAAGTGGCAAAGTTACGAGTGAGCGTAGAAACTGTACAATGCACACTCGAAATGCAGTCATTTTTTGGAATGTGTTTACCAGATTTTCAACAAGACCTTCTTGGGACTCCCCTCATGAACAGGGGCACAGGGATTTTGTTAATCTCTCCTGAAAGTTGATTTCGCACAGCGACTGCGCCATTCTGCTCCACAGATGCAAAAACACATTTCAGGAAGGATGCAAAAAATTATAGCTGTACCTTTCTTAAGGGGGTGTAAAAAATGTCAATGTTAATAATAATAATAATAATTTTATTTAATATAGCACCTTACAAAATATCAAGGTGCTTCACAAATACATACAAATTCAATGATTACAATAAATAGAAATAAAATAATAGAAAATCTGGAAAAGCTTTGCTCCATAGAAAAGTCTTCAGTGCCTGCTTGAAGCTCTCCCCTGTTCTGCACTCCCATAGATGATGTGGCAGAGAATTCCAGAGGGTTGGGTCAGCAAACATAAAAGCAAGAGTCTCAGATGAATTTAAGCTAACCCTCAGAATCTCCAGCAACCCCTCGTCAGCCGAGCAGAGCTGTCACACAGGGGTGCAAGGAATCAGAAGCTCTTTCAAGTAGTCAGGACCAATTCCATGTAGGGATTTGTAGGTTAACAAACCTACCTTAAAGGTGATCTACCACTGAACTAGCAACCATTGCAGATCACGCAGCACTGGGGTAATAGGAGATCTCCTTTATACCCCAGTCAATAAACATGCAGCAACGTTCTGCACTAGCTGCAAGTGGCTGATATCAACCCCAGGAAGCCCTCGGTAAAGGAAGTTACAATAGTTAAGGCGCAACATCACAAAGGCATGGACCAAAATGGACAAATCACTGGCTGGAACAAGGTGCTTGATTCTGGCAATGTTCATAAGATGATAAAAGGCTAACTTGATGACTGCCAACACCTGATGATGAAGAGTCAGCCCATCATCAAGTATCACTCCCAGGTCATGGGCCCATTCAGAGGTAAGGATCTGAGTGCCCCCCACAAAACAAGCCAGAGGACAGATCAGTCCTCAACCCCTCTGTCCTGTGACTTGGGTCCACCACCAAAATCTCAGTCTTTTCTGAGTTCAACTTTAGCCTGCTGGAACTCATCCAATCCTGGATTTCAATGAGGCAGCTATTAAATACCAAGAGAGCACTAACCTGGTCGGGGGCAAAAGACAGGTAGAACTTGATATCATCAGCATAGCAGTGAAACCTCAGCCCATATCACCTTAAAATGTCTCTGAGGGGTAGCATATACACTGCAAACAACATGAGGGACAGCACTGAGCCCTGGGTTACCCCACAAGGCAGAGAGAAAGACTCAGAAGAAAATATTCTCGAGACAACTCTCTGAGTTCTGTCGGTGAGGAAATATGAAAACCATCTGAGTACTGTCTCAGTCAGCCCACAGATGGACCTCAGGCACTCAAGCAGGACCCCATGGTCCACAGTGTCAAAAGTTGAAGAGAGATCAAGGAGTACCAAGATGGAATGGTTTCTCTGATCTCTCACCATCAGGAGATCATTGAGCACCCGAACTGGAGCAGTCTCAGTACTATGCCTCTTACAAAAACCCAATTGGAGAGGTTCATATAAATTATGGATGGTTAAATGGTTCTCCAGATGAGTTGCCACCACTTTCTCAATAACCTTTCCCACAAAAGGAAGGTTTGAGATGGGTCTGTAGTTCTCTAGAGTCTCCGGGTCCAAAGAAGTTTTCTTCAGAAGAGGTGTCACCACCGCCCTTCAGGGAGCTGGAAACTCACCTGATTCCAAGAAGCACTGATAATCTGAGCTAGACCGCCAATGATATCACTACAACCCAAAATCAGGGAAGTAGGGCCAAGGTCTAAACTACAGCAAGTGAGGTGCATCCCCTGGACAATCCTCATAATGTCAATGAACTTCAGCAGGTCAAATGTACTCCAGGAAACACCGGGCAAAGTGACTGAGTGCCGTTCAACAGCATCCCCCATAGAAAGGAACTGACTGATCTCCTGCCTGATGTCGGCCACCTTATTCACAAAGAATTGAGTGATCTCATCACACTCCATTTCTGAAAAAAACTTGACGGAGCTGAAGACAGGCTGGGTTGCACAGCCTGTTCACAGTTCAGAAGAGTTGAGGGGGGCAGAAAGATTGAACCTCATGGTGTAGTGATCAGACCAACTGACAGGTTTCACCCCCAAATCAGAGGCCTCAATCCCCAGGAGGAAGACCAGATCAAGAGAGTGACCACCATTATGGGTAGCTGAGGAAACAACCTGTGTGAAGCCCAGTGATATCATCAACTGGAGGAAGTGTTGTCTAAAAAGCAAGGATTCGTCATTGACCCAGGCATTGAAGTCACCCAGAACCATCAGTCTGGGTGACTCCAATGCCATGTAGACAACGAAGTCTGCTACTTCCTGCAGGAACAGCTTTTCATTCCCTGGTGAATGGTAAATGAGAGCTATCCTGCACTCCACACCAGTTACCACAGTGCACTCAAATGATTTGCCCTCCTCAACTGGTACATGAGTGAGGCCCAATTCAGTCTTGAAACATACCGCTACCCCACCGCCATCCAACCTTGAGCAATGTATCACCAAGTACCTGAGAGGAATAGCTGCCTCCAAAATTGGGGCAGCATTTCCATGTAACCAAGTCTTGGTGATGAAAACCAGATCTGCTGTTCCTACAAAATCTGCAATAAGTGCAGTTTTTTTCTTAATGGATCTGGCATTGTATAACAACGCCAGGGTCAGATGATATTCATGAGCCATCCCAGCTACTTGCCCACACAAAAAGGATGTGCCCTTGGGTATGGGGACTAGACATGGATCTACATGTTCTAGACACCATTTTGCCCTAGGGCATCTTCTGGTCCTAACCACCCCTATGGGAGAGACCCACTCATTGGAGCTCTACTGCACCTCTCAGCCAGTTCCCTGCCTCCTCCTCCTCTGTGAGCAATCCCAGTGCCCAACAGTACTGGTAAGTGAGACCAGACAGCGGGGGGGAGAGAACTGGCAGAGGTCACAGAGAGAGGAGGCAGAATAGCACAGGACTGGGGGAGCAAGCACATTCCACAAAATGCCACCAAACTGTGGCAAACAACACAAAGAATTCTAATTTCTTAAAACAAAGATAAAGTTGCAGTCTAAATATAAAAAGCTCCTAAAAAGTATTAAACGCATAAAATAAAGTACAAACAAACCAAATCATCCCCCAAATCCCAAAACCAACAAAACAAAATAAAAATGTAAATAAACAGACTATAAAACAAAACAATAACTAATGAAATAAAAACCCCAGGCACCAGGAACTCTCACTAACTGGTGCCACTAAATAAAGTCAAACTAATAAACTGAAGAACCAAATAAAATAAACCCCCAAGGCTACACCATACTCTCAATATGGTAGCCAGGAGAAACTGAGTGGTACTCTCACTACTATATGTAGTTGGAAAAATAATACAAAAATAATAAGAATAACAAAACCTAAAAATTAAAATGAACAAAAAATGTTTGTGACAAAGTCACTTAAAAAACATCAGGAAGTCCTCAGTCCTAGGCACTCTCACTGCCAGATCTTCCAAAAGGCAGAGGGATTCTCAATATGAAAGAGTGTTAATAATGGAAGACAACTGAGCCAAAATTGAGTATACATCCAATGGCTAAGAACCCCAGAAACCTCTCACTGATTAAAAAAGGGGTTTTAAATCACAGAGCAGTCTGTACACTAAAGAGAACACTAAAATATCTTCGGGACTGGCTTCATTCCCAGGACTAAAACCCAAAAAAGTAAAACCCCAGCCTACCACCAGGCTACAGAAATTACTACGAGACCCCAGCAGAACCCAATAAGTTAGGTTCCTGGGGGTTCCCTAGAGGAAAGGACTGCCACCCACTGACTCCCCAGTGATGGATGCCCAACCTCTGCACCTCTACAGTCTGGGGAGCCAGGATTCACCAGATAGGGGCAATAATAGCAGAGAAATCAGGCTCCAAAGTCCCTAAATCCAGACAAAACCCACGAAGTAGTCCAAGACCACTACTGAGAGACTGACTCAGAAGAATTCCACCATCATCCAAATCAGCAGCCTTCCCAGAAGTAATGAAAGCTCAGGGCATAGAAACCAAAAGCAGGCCAGAATCTGATGCAGACCCCGGCCCACAGTACTCACAGCACCAGATAAAAGCAATCCAGGGTAAGGAAGACATCCACTGAGACTAGCAGTTCCAAACACTAGCAGCAAACAGAATCCGTCCCATATAAAATCAAAAGTCACTGAACCACAAACATTGAGTGAACAGACAGCAGAATAAACTGTCCGTCCTATACTCCAAAAGTGAGCATGTCCAACATTCATGCCAGATGCCACACTCGTACCAGTCCATACACAAAATGCCTGACTGGTTACCGGGACCGAGCTCCATGATGATGAAATTGTGGCATCGATGCTCAGCCACAATCAAAAAAGTGAGGCGGGCAGCCCACTACACAGCAGCCCACAAATCCTCCTCAAACCTGAATACAGGGATAGAAAGCCGACAGTTCAGCAGACCAGCGCCTCCAAAGAAGTAAATAAAATTTAAAATGAAGCGGCTAAAATACCGCTACAAAAAACAAATCGGAGCTTTTAAAACAAAAGAAATGCTCACTGCAGCATATATCTTTACAGAGCAAATGATCACATGCCCAGCATGATGGCCATCTTGCTTGATGTTGGAAATTTGAAGTGAAAATATTGAAAATTGAAGTTACGAGCATGTGTAGAAACTGCACAACAGACTTGTAATGCAGTCATTTTTGGGAGTTTTTTCACCAAATTTGCAACAATGGCTATTTGGGACTCCTCCTCATGACCAGTGGCACTGTCATTTCATTAATTGGTCCCAAAAGATGATTCTGTGCAGCGACCATAAAATCACCTTTTGGGACTGAGAAACAAAATGACAGTGACCATGTTCATGAGGTGAAGTCCCAAGAACCCCATCCAAAAAATGTGGGACCAAAACTACAAATATTGGCTCTGATATCAACCTAAATTGAAAACCCCCCATTGACTGCCATTATAGGGCTTACCATCATTTCTTCAGTTCCTGGTTGGTCTTTGAAGAGTGCAGACATATTCCTCATCCACAAAAGATTGCTGCTCCTGACCGCCGGAGGTAAGTATGGGTGAGGGGGGTACGGGGAGATTGGGTGCACAGAAGGAGGGTATGGGTTGGGGGAGAGGGGCCAGCGGGAATGACGAGGGACCGTTTTCTTTTTTTTTCATATTTAAAAAAAAATGCTGTTGGACTGTTTTCTTTTTTACAGGTGAAATATTACAAAATGGATTTTGGCACACTGTGGTAAGCTCCCAGTGTGCCAGAGTACAGCAGGGGGATAATCAATGCTGTCCTGGGGATTGGGCACCCCGAGGTCAGCTGAGAACATAGGGACATGGGAAGGGGCCATATATCTGACACCGGAAGTGGGCATCCTAGTGTAGGAAACATTAAAGAAGTATTTTATGGCACACTGGGTTGGGGTCTTAGTGTTCCACATTAATGTGGGGAGGGGGGATACATGTTGACATGGGGATTGAGCACCCCAATGTCAGCAGGGATGGAGAACGGAGGGTGCAGGGAGGGCAGCAACAGTTGGAGGGAGCTAATTTGTTGTCTTGCTGTGTTACTGGTTGGGAGGGAGGGAGACTGCCACTGCAATGATGAAACTGCCCCAACTGCAACCATAGATTTCTTTCAAGTGCGGCGCTCACTTTGACACTGCCATCATCGGCAGCTTCAGCATTAATTGGTGGCCAATGGACATGCCCATTACAGCATCCATTAGATTGACCACAACACTGCCACACCTCTACAATGCTCTATTACCTCAATATGTTTCTTGTGCACTGATCGTGCAAGCAAACATAACGAATGAATCCATTTCAAATAAGAGGTACAGAACCCCTATTGTTGTAAAACCTCAAATACATAGGGCCAGGAGACTCGATCAAAAGCTCTTTCTGCATTCAGAGAGACCAAGACCAGAGTCTAAGGCTTTCTCCCTGGATGCAGAAATTAAATGAAATTATTTTCTAAAGTGGTCCCTTGAAAGTCTTCCCCTTACAGTCCCACTTGTTCAGGGCCTAATAATCCCAACCAAACCTGTTTAAGATGGGTAGGTAAGATTTTTGCTAATATTTTCATGTCAACATTAATAAGTGAAATAGTCTATAATTCTTAGAGTATAAGGCATCCTTGCCTGTCTTGGGTAGAACAACAACATGGGTCTCTAATAACAAGAGTTCAAGTAGCAGGGAAGAATGTAAATACTTCTAAAGAGAGACTAAAATAAGGACAAGATCATCTGCAGAAAATGTATAAAAATTTGAGGGAAACTATCAGGATCTGGGGCCTTATCCACAGCAAGGAAGAAAATAGCCTCTTTGACCTCTTTCTCAGAGATAAGGCCTGCTAAGGAGGAACTTGCCTCTACTAACAAATGAGGCAGATACAGATCTCTTAGGAAAGAAGACATATCATCAGATTTGTCTTCTATCTCTCTGTCATTGGAGTACATTCTAATATAGTAGTCTCTGAATATAGAGGCCATTTCTCTGTCCTTAACTGTATTGGTGGAACTGATAGGATCATACAGTGCCTTTATCCATCAGGTTGCTTCTCTTTGTCTCAGCCTATGGCCCAGTAATTTACTTGCTTTCTCAGTTTGTCCAATATAAGTGGCCCACAATGCCATCAGGGACTTTTGTGCTTGGTCTAAGAGTAAATCCAAGTATTATACCCTAAGTTAGACTAGCTGAATATGCATATTTTCTGGAGTAGATGGAGATAAATTTATTTTCCATATTTCTGATAGTAGGAAGTAAAGTAGTAACCTATTTGTGTTCCTTTTCTTGTGAATAGTGGCAAGGCATATCAGTTCTCCCCACCAAGGCCAATTAATTTAAAATGAAGACTTAATGCATTCCAAAAAGATTTAGCAACTGAGGGGTCATCTAAAAAGGAAGTATTCAGGGACCAAGTATGATCTCTGTCAGTATGATATGTAAGGTCAACGATGAGTTTAACTGGAGCATGGTCTGAGATGACCATACTTCTATCTGGCATCCATATACAGTTACCAATAGGGGAGTAGCAAGTAAGAAGTAATCTAGCCTGGAATATGAATTATGTGAGCGTGAATAAAAAGTATGTTCTTTAGATCCAGAATTAAGCATGTACCAGGGGTCCACCAGACCGGAATCATCAATAAAATTTCGGAGTCTATGTTGGACTGGTGATAAGCTGGACTTCAATTTATAGGTTCTTTCAAAATCATTTGCTAGAATTCAAGTCCAGTCTCTGCCCAATATCCAAAGGAGGTGAGCAAATGGGGCCAACATATTGAATAGTCTGGTAAAAAAAGCAGGTGTGTCACTATTAGGTTCATACACTGATCCTAAGATGACCTCTATGGGGCCTAACTGACAGTGGATAAAAATATATCTGCCTTCCGGATCTTTTATCTCTGATACATAAGAAAAAGGAAGGGACTTATGTACTAAAATCCCACGTCTCTGCCATGACTGCTATTGCCAGCTCTGTATACCTGTCCTACCCAGAGTCTATGGAATAAATGAATATCTTTGGTGGGAAGATGGGTCTCCTGAAGCAAAGCTATATGGATGTTAAGTGTTTTTAAATGTTTGAGTATAACTTGTCTTTTAAATCTAGATTGCCCTGCTTTAATGTTCCAAGTAATCACATGCCACGGAGTTCCTGTTGTGGCCAGCTACTCAGTAACAGACAAAAATAACCCCCTACAGTAACATTAAGCACATCCCTTATGGATTGCAGAGGCCTCTCCCCTAATTCAATAAATAAAAAACCTCCTACCCACCACCCCTCCCCAAGTACACCTTCAAACATCTCCACCAGAAAACAAAAATCTCCACCATGAATAAACTGTGGTACCCTAAAGAAAGAGGGCAATCCCCCACCCACCACATGTCAGCCCATGAATATTGTATGCCAGGGAGCCCCGCAGGTCCAATCGTGATGACATTAGCAAACAAATTTCCCCAATAGCTAATTATTAGAAAAAGAAGGAATGAAAAACCTCTAGCAAAGGTCCACAATTATTAGTAAAAAACCTTTTGCTAAGAATATATAAAAATAAATTTATAGCCTAAATAGGAACCATAAACAAATTAAATGAACAATTCAAAGTCTCTTCCCCAACCATCAAATAGTCTTATCAACAGTCAAGTTATTATCAAAAAATTGCACAACTATAAATGATATAGAAGCTGTTCATAAAACAGTTAAGAACAGGCCATAAAAAGAAAAGAAAGATATTTACCCTTGTTTAAAAAGCCCCAAAAAGTATGTAGAATTGTAACCTCATATAAAAGGACAAAAAAACTTCATGTCAAACCCAACAAGGTAGGGGCAGTTAAAATTTGCCCTACTGTCATCTTGTATAGGGTCTGTCCAGTGGGAGAGGTATAGATGATCAAAAGTCTCATTTTAATTTGAATTACAATAAAATCAGGGTGTCCAGTAAAAGGGAAATATGACAGAAGTAAAGTAGAACAAGAGCAGGTGATTAAATGATAACAGAAGTGTCACAAACAAGGATGGACATCAGTGGCTGTACAAGGTCCTTATGGACATAACTGGCAATAATAGATGATAAAGGGGAGAGAACATTCCAGACATATATAAAAACAGCCATCCACTGGAAATAGAGCCCCACTGGGTACTATTTCCAGTCACCTAGGATCACCATATTATTCCATGCAGATATCAGGCAGATTACACTGAAAATACAATTATCTCCCCCCAAGAAATATTGGACCTTACCTTAGCCAGCACTCCCAGAACCGTTAGGAAGCACAGAGTTCCTGAAATTAGATGTCCATCAACAAGAAGCTGAAACCACGTCTGTGTATGGTAATCCTAAACAACAGACTGTATGGAGTTGAATACCTGTTCAGAAGTAAAAGATAAGCATGAAGCAAGAGAAGAAATAGGAAAGAATAAAAAACCAAGAAGCAAGGAAGTAGGAGCATATGTGCACCACATAAAACAGTAAACATACACTACTCTCCATCTACAGCCCCATTGGAGGGATGGGCCCTACCAATCACTACCCCTTCCTACAAGTGGCTTGACATCAGGACCTTCTCCTGAGAGTAGCAAAGTAATACGGTCCTTACATAGTGCATTCTTGAGCATTACATCAACTCTACAAAGTTAAACTGTGCCAAAAAATGTGCATGAAGATATTGATAAATGTTAATAAGAAAAATCTGACAGCTGATATATTTAACCTTATTTTGAATAACGAAAAATTAAAAGCCTAATTCAACAGTGAAAGTCACTAAGATATACAGCTGACAAAATTTGTAATCAAAAAAGTAAAAAAAAATGACACTGCCTTCGTGTCAACAGTATGTGACTGAAAATAAAACAATCTCTGTTTCACTCAGTTAAATTGAAGGGCTAATAAAAAACAAAATGTGACTGAAAAAATTGGAAAGGGAGAAGTAACGGATCAGGCAGTGTTCATGCACACATCATTTTATAAGAGAAAATGAAACTAATCAAAGCAAATATATAATCATTATTAGAACATCATATCAAAACAGAAGTCAACAAATTACTGTAACTTTCTAGGTATAAAAAAGTGAAGTAAAGTCCCACCCCAAAGAACATTCTATGAACTGAACACATAACAGAAACTTGAGTCTCAGCACATATCAAATGAGTTGTGATAGCTAAAGTTGAATAGCCAGGTCCAAAAAAATGATTCTTTAAAGCAACTGTTCCAATACTTTTAGCTTTGGATCAATCACTTAAAAGTCCAATTGCCACTCTTCCACTAAAAACTGAACCTTTAAATGGTAAAAGAAACAATAATTGAAAGAAAAAAATGAGAGTGGCCCAGTCACAAATCAAGATATTGGTCCACATTCCTCAGAAGGTTTTGGAAGGTTACACAGAGTGAATGCTGGGACTTTGACTGAAGACTACTTAATCACAATGATAAATAAATACCATAAAACCTACTCAATGCTGAAGCTAAATTGTGAAAAAATGTAAGACAAAGTATGCAGCTCAACCAGATGATTTCAGGCTAAAAAGGTTTGGAAACAATTTTGGCAGTTCCTGCAGAGCTTGTGATGCTGAATCAAAATGTTTGGTTCCTGAATCGGTGAACACCTCAAGACAGGTAGGGTAAATCATCCTGTGTTTTATATGTGCTGCCCAAAGTTTAGATTTTATATCTTTATATTCTGCCCATTACTGATGAACCGGTAGTCAAATCTTCAACCATCCAAAGCCAGTGGCCCTCCTTTTGCAGTGATTGTAGTGCCAGTGATTGTAGTGCTAGGATTTGTTTGAGGATATGAACCCTATCCAGGTAGTTTAACAAATGGAAAATTAGAGGTCTAGGTTTTTCTCCTGGGGCAGGTTTTGGATGCAGAGTTCAGTGTGCTCTTTCCACAATATGACTCAGTCTATTCAGGGAGGGTCCTGCAACTTTAGTGCAAAAGTTCTGTATGAATTCTACTGGATTAGGACCCTCCTCATTTTCTGGGAGACCCAGGAGCACAAGATTATTCCTTCTGGACTACCCTCTAAGTCATCCACCTTTTCAGTCAGTCTGGCGACTGTATGACGGAGCTGAATAACTTCAGGGTCCATCTTAGCTTGTCAGCCTTCTATTGAGCTAATTCAAGCTTCAGCATCAGACACTTGTGTAGTTAATGCTTGAAGAGCTGGCTTGACCAGTTGAAAATCTGCAATTAAATCATAAACAGCTGTTTTGATATTGATCAGTTCCATAAAGAAATGCTCCATTGTAAGCTCTTGCGGCCCAGCAGCTGGTGGAGTAGGAAGTGAGGAACTCATCTGTGGGTGTTTAGGTTTGATGGCTACTGGAACAAGAGGCCACTCAGCATCGGGTACACTCATCGAGATTTCTTCTGCCATTGGTGTTGGTTCTACGACTTGCACAGTAAGATCCATAATCTTGAGACAAAAGGTGAGCCACCGAAGAAGAAATTTGTTGCTTTTAGAAGCAACCATTGGGGGGAAAACAGTAATATTAAAATGGACAGACCAGAGCTCACTCAAAGTGTGTCTAGCACCAAGCAAGCATAATGGACTCCCCCTTTTTCGCCATGATGAAAAAGATTGGTGAAAAAGGAATTGCTTTGGTGAAAAAGGATCAGCGGCATGGCCATCTGGTCATGAAAAGGGGAAATCCTTTTTCGCCAGCTGATTTCCTTTTTTTGCCATGACAAAAAAGTATGGCAAAAAAGGAATTTGTGTGGTGAAAAAGGATTACACGGCATGACCATCAGGTTACGAAAATAGATTGATAGCCATCTGGTCATGAAAATGATCCTTTGGTGGCCAGCATTTATCCCTGGTGTCTAGTGGCACCCCCCCCCACCTTCAATACACATATATACTTTTTTGTTTTTATGTTTTTCCTAGTATATATATATATTTAATAATTTTTTATAACCTTTGACCTCCCTTGTACTTTTAGGGGGTCTGCAAGCATCCCAGCTTTATCCCTGTTGTCTAATGGTGCCCCCACCCTCTGATGCCCCTGTATGTTTCATTGGTGGTTAGTGGTAGCCCACCACCCTCACATGTCTCTTTTTTGCTCTGAAATGAAGAAAACTGTCCCTTAGTGTCTTTCATTTTTTTAACCTGTAAAAACAAACATCTATTGGTGATGACACCCGCACCCCCCACTTACCTCCAACTGTGCACCCGCAGCCCCACACACCCTTCACACTGCCACACACCCTCATTGACCTGAAGAGGTCCCAGGTTTGAGATCTGCTCTCTCTCATCTTGCTGCTGGAACCAGCGACTGCAATATGTGAAACTAAGGTAAATGCTCTTCAACATATTTCAGTGTGGGTTTCAACTTTTAAACATAACTTAGCTGTTTTTTGAGATTTTGACCCCACATTTTCAACATGGCCTTTTTGGAATCCCACCTCCTGCACAGTATGACTGTCATTTTGCAACTCCCATTGGAAAAATGATTTTGTGGTTGGTTGGTGAAATTACCTTTCTTTTGGAATTTGTGTAATGACAATTCATATTGTTGATGAGGTGGGGTCATAAGAAGGCTATGTTGAAAATTTGGGGTCAACATTTCAAAAAAATGGCTGCATTATGACCATTAGTTGCAATTTTGTGACACACGCTCATAGCTGTGGACATTTTCAATATTTTCACCCCACAATTTCAACATAGCCTTCTTATTACCCCACCTCATGTATGTCACAGCTGTGTCATTTTTCAAATCCTGGCCAAAATCTGTTTTCGCACCTTTGGTGCAGAATGGCATTGAAGTTGCGCAGAATTATGTCTTGGTAGGGATTTGAAAATTTTCTGTACTGGGTACATGTGGTGAGGTCATAGGAAGGCTATGTTGAACATTTGGGGTCAGAATGATTAAAAATAGCACATTTATGTATGTAATGTAAGTAAAACATTTATTTTTATAGAGAAAAGACGTAATTTATACATCATTGGGTCATTTACCCATTTTCAAGATGATCCTGTTATAACAATTGTTAGTTCCAACATATAAGATACACCAAATAAATACAAAACACAAAATATAAAAAAAGAGAAAAAACTTTCATTAATCAATAACACATTTCCAAGGTGATTCGCAACCATCATATGAACATATGAAATACATGATTAGCATCAATTGTACCAATTACAAAGTACAAATCCGCTAATCAAATTGACAATTAAAATAATATGAACATATTGAACATTCGGTAGGACAGGGTATCCATAGTTATTCAATTTTTAGTCGTAACCACTTATTAGTCATAACATTTACATTCCCACATGACTATGACTATTTGTTCCAATTTCGCTATGCATGATTGTAACTATGGGAATTTTAAGTATTATGAGCCCAAATTTTCAACATAGCCTTCATATTACACCGCCTCATGAATGTCACAGCTGTCATTTTTCAAATCCTGGCCAAAATGTTTTTTTTTTTTCACCTGTGGTGTGGAATGACGTTTTACTTGCCCGGAATTACATTTTTCTAGGGACTGAAAATATTTCTGCACTGGGTACATGAGGTGGAGTAATAACATGGCTATGGTGACAATTTGGTCACTGTTGTTCTATAATTGGAAATGCAGGGGCCCGAGAGCCCTGTACTTCCACAGCTAGCTACATATATGCATCTATGGAGGGATGGGAATGCAAGACCCAGATACAAGTATACTATCTCAAAAAGTAGGGAAATATATTGCAAAAACTTTGTTTATGCATTAGCTAGAGTTAAACCTACACAAGTAGGGAAATGTGGTGTTAGGGTTTACAACGCTAACATCCCATTCCCCAACCTGCACAGATCCACAGGTGGGGTGGAGTGAGGGTCTTGGGGCTATCAACCCTAATGCTCACCCCATTCTACCATGCTATACCCATGTCATCTTATTTTCTAATGGAATGGGATGAGTGTTCAGGCTGATGGCCCCAAGACAGACCCCCCACTCCCCACCTGTGGGTCTATGCAGGGTGGAAAATGGAGTGTTAGTGTTGGCAACTCTTATGCCACATTTCCCTACTTTTGTCAGTTTATCCCCAACTAATGCATTAACAAAGTTTTTGCAATTTATTTCCTTACTTTTTGAGATAGTATACTTGTATCCAGGTCCTGCACTCCCATCCTTCCATAGATGCTTCACCCTCGGGGTTTATGTAGCATTCTACACCTCGGGTGTGAATTAAATTCTCATATCACACACTTCCCCATCCATTATTCTCTATGTAATGGATTAGTAAGTAGACATATATAGAGCCTGTACTCTCATTTTTTTGTCTCTTCTGATATACTGTAGTGGTGAAAATGAATTCAAAATGTGAAAACCAAGGTTACAGAAAAACTAATACATCCATATAAGGTAAATTATGGAATAAAGTTATTTCAATAATTATTTTGACAAACTATAGAAAGGTAACATTTTGCATTTTATTTATATGTGGATTGTGTTTGTAAATATGCACAGGTTATCACCACTCCTGATGAAGCAGTGTGATGGCAAATATTGAGTTGAGAAGATGAATGACTTTATGGAGAAAGTCTGAGAAGTAAAAGAATGATTAACAAAAATGAATTTGGTGAGCAGCATTATTGCGCCAAGGTAGCAGTATTATAGTTTGGATTTGTACTTCCAAGTCTTGGTCAGATGCCTCCCAACTGTTTTTTTTTTGTTTTGTTTTTGTTACTTTTACGGAAGAGGGACATTCTGCACTTTGGTGTCTATTATACCTCCTACCCCCTTTCTGGTTTCAAGTGAATGCATGATCATTGCCATTAGCTGATCCTCATAGGATCTGCCCTCTTGGCCCTGAATCATTTTGGTCATTGTTCCTTCTCTACTATAGACCGTCCCTGTCCTTTTTAAGGTTGGGACTCCAGAATGTGGCACAGTATTCAAGATGTTGCCTCACAAGTGACCTATACATTGAAACAGTACTCCTGCTTGCTACTGTCAAACCCTCCTGCTTGCTACTGTCAAATCCTCTTCTGATGTGCCTCGGGACCCTATTAGCCCAGCTGAAGGCCTTTTACCTTGGCTGGTTTGTTTAAGGGCATTACTAATGATGACTCTTATGTCTCTTTCCTCTGATGTTGTGTCCAGCTTGACCCTCACCCAATGCTCTGTTCTAGGGTTTTTGTTCCATAAGTGCGTAACTTTATATTTTTAGACACTGGGAGTGGACTCTACAGTGCCCTGAAGATGCTGAATTTCAGCTGTTAGACTGTATCAATTTTCTAGCCTTTACAGATCTCTCTGCAACTCCCTATCCCCTCTACATTGTCAACCCTACAACAAAGTTTAGTGTCATACATGAATAGACACAACATGCCCTGGATTCCTTCTCCTATGTTGCTGATGAACATACTGAAGAGGACTGTACCCAGAAATAATATCTGTGATACAATGCTGGTGACCTCTCTTTCCTCTGATCTGACATTCATCACAACTCTCTGCTGCATCTCCTGCAACCAGCTCCCTAACCACCTTACTATTTCCTCAGCTCTTCCCAGGTCCCCCATCTTCTTCAGCAGCCTTCAGTGTGACACTGAGTCATATGCCTTGCTGAAGTCGAAGTAGAGAAAATCTACTGCATTTCCCTTATCTTTTTACCATGATTACCCAGTCAAAGAATACTATCAGGTTGGTCTGATAAGACCTTCTTGCCATGAGACCATGCTGTGTATTATCCTGAAGCCTGTTTTTTTTTTACCCAATATTCTACTAGGTCCTCTTTGACTAGTATCTCCATCAGTTTCCCTACCATGGAGGTAAGGCTGATAGATTCATAGTTTCACAGCTGCACCTTGTCCTCACCTTTGCATGGCAGAATCACATCTGCCATCCTCTGGTCATTGAGAACCACCCCTTGTTGTATAGAGCTATTTAATAGGGGGATTTGGCTAACACTAGTGCTAGTTCCCTTAGTACCCGTGGATGCATTGCATCTGACCCCTGGGCCATGTTTGCCTTCAGGGCTGCTTGCCTTTTTTTGACTCTTTCACCATTACATTCCTGCAGTTTCATTTATGGAACCTCTCGATCAGCTGCTTTTAAGCCACTCTCTGACAAGGGGCTGCTGTTCTCCCTAGAAGTACTGAGTAGAAGTAGTCATTTAGTATAGCTTCTTTCTGCATGCCCACCTCCATAGCCCTTCCTCTCCATTAGCCTGACAATTTCCCCTCCCATCTTTCTGTTTTCCCTTATATATTTAAATAAATATTTTCTCCTTTCTTGACACCCTCTGCAATATGCCGCTGTGTGTCTGCTTTTGCGATCCTGACTACCCACTTGGCCTTTCTTGTTCTTTCCTGGCACTCATTCCATTCTTCATCTCTCCCCACTTCTCTTAGTACTTAATAAAGATCCTGGCACTCACTGCCTCCCTGACCCTTTCAGAAGATTAAATTGGAATCCTATACTTGTTTCTGTCAATCTATTGTTCTTGTGCATTTGGTTTTTTGCATGGAGAATTGCCCCTTATATAGCCTCACATCTTTCTTCCACTCCTCTGATGCTGTGTACCCCAGCTAACCTGCCCAGCACTAGTTCCCTCATATGGTTAAAATCCACTCTCCTGAAGTTTAGCACTTCAGCCTTAGGGCTTACTGCTACCCAGAGCTACCTAAAATCGTATAGCATTGTGGTCACTGGACCCCAGTGGTTCCACAGCCTGTACTCCGCCTACTCTTTCTGAGTTGGTGAGTACCACATCTAGAATGACAGATTCTCTAGTGAGATCTGTGACCTGATGCGCCATCAAGCTGTCCTGCAAAATATCAAGCATGACCTGATTTCTGGTACTCCTGACCACTGGGATATCCCAGTCAATGTCTTGCAGCTTGACAACTTCCACTATTATTGCCTCTCCCTTTGCCACCCTTTCCCTGCTTCAGCACCCAGTTCTTTACCTCTTTCTTCTCCCTGTCCTGGTGGTTTCTAAATGACCTCTAGGCAAGTCTTCCTGCCAACAACGCTGTGAGCTGAATCCACTGAGATGCTACCTCCCCCTTCCCCCCAATGGCAGCATCCTCTACTGCTAGATCCCCTTCTCTGATGTAAATGGCCACTCCACCACCTCTACCTGTCCCTCCATCAAGCCTATATAAATATGTAGCATGTGATTGCTATGTCCCAGTAAGTGTTCACACTGGCCCCAGTTTCTGGAAAGTGCACTAGCTCCAGTCCAAAGTCTGCCACTAAAACCTTCATCTCACTAATCTTATCATCTAGACTGCTAGAAATGAGGAATCCCACCCACCAGCATGTGTGGCATCTCTGTTGGTTCTCGCTTGACCTCCCCATCACCCTTCTGTAATATCTGTGCTGTCTTGTATTTCCCCTTCTTTTTATGTCTATTGTGTCTACCCTGTCCTGTAAACTGGATTCATTCCTCCACTGTATTATTCTTTGCCCATCTTGCCCCCACTGCACCTCCCTTAACAGTGGATTTCCCAACTCCAGTCTCCCCACAGATTGTTTAACTGTCTGCCAATGTAGATATTAAAATTCTCCCATAATGCTTTTGTCCCCTCTCTTGCCAAGCAAAGGCCATCACCTTTGAAGAACCTTCTGTCCCAGAAGTGCCCCAATCCCCTATAAAGTGTTGCCTCTGTTCCTGACACCACCCCTTCAACCACCCATTGAACTTCTTGGACTCAATTTTCAAAGCCCCGTGAATGATGTACAGTGCTTGCATCAAAAAGAAATGACACAAAGGGAACCATGTGCCACACCATGCATAATTACCAATTTTCCTACTCAGCCTGCACCAGAAGGGGGGACCACCTGGCCAGTTGGGCTTGTGCCATTCTTGTGGTGGATGCTCAACTGTGCCATGGCAGACAGGGGGCTTGCACCATGAGAGTGTTGCAGCATCCTTCACTTTGGATTTTCAAAGCCCCTCCAAGGCTGCAGAGCTGGTCTAACAGAGATTGCACTGCCGCCATCTGTAGCTGATGAATGGCTTAGTGGCAGAGGTCTCCTGTCTGCAGCAGTACCAGTCACAGTATGCATTAAGTGAGGTAGGGATTGCCAATGTCCTTGTGCCAGTACTGCTGACCAGTGCAGTTGAGAATAGTGGTGAAATCGTCTGTAGTGGAGATAATGGAGGAGATGCATACTACAAACAGTACCGTAATGCACTCGCCCTGTTAACTGGAACATGTTGTGGTACAGGACATCACCAATGTCCCAGCCCCCTAGAGCATGTCTGTAGATCAAGTGTACCATACTCATTGGTTAGGTATACTGATGTCAACTGCATGTGCAGTTCATCCAGTTGTGGTAGTGGTACACAGTCACAGTACATGGCAGCCAGAGGTCTGCAGCTATACCTGTATGTCACCGGATTGGTACACAAGCAGACAGCAGTGGTGTGATGTACAAACATGGAACCACACTTACAGGGGTGCAGTGTCTCCCATCACATCAGAGGAGAGGCACTCAGAGCCCTGTTGTGGCTGTGGTAGCACAGTTGCAGTGGTTACAGGAGCAGAGACCATGACTGCGGCTGAGCCAGATACCTTGAAATGTATTGTGTTGTAAGTGGGTTCAGCATAGGCAGGGACCCTGCTGCCAGCTGCACAAAAGTTGGGCAGTGTCTAGGGAAGGAACAGGGATATCTGCAACCTCCTCACTGCTGACTGAGGTGGCTGGCAGTGGTGCCACTCTAGTGCTGGACTTTTGCAGAGGTGAGGGTATGGACGGGGCCTGGAATGGGAGGTAGAGATGTGTGCCTCACAATTGTCAGATGCAGAGGGACGTGGCAGAGACTTGCACTTTGTCAATGGACAGGAGTCACACTGTTAAGTGACTGGCTTGCTCTGGACTCCAGACATAGCCTGTTAGTGCCCTTCACCATTGTGGTGCTGTAGGCAGTGCCTGTGGTCGTGTCCCATGTGTAGGTAACTATCTGCAGTCCTGTCAACCCTGGCCCTGCACCAGATCTCAGTCAGGTAAGGAAGAACTACCTGCTAGAAGCAGGGGGCTGTGCACCTAGGGGAAGGTTAGGCTGGTGGCATAATAGGTGGGCTATTGCAGTAGAGCTTGGCAGCTGGGCTGTTGGTGGCCACATGGATGGGTTTCACATTTGTTCATGCTGCCCTGGCAGCCTATCTGCTTCCACTTTCTGGAGGGACACTCAGCTTGGTTATCAACCTGTAAAGTTGTCTTCATGGAACCATGGGCATGTATTCTAGACAGTGGTGTGATGCCATTCTGTGCTACGCTGTGGTATGTCCAAGGTACAGTATTCTAGGTGGGTGCATGAGCAGGTCAGCAGCAGTGTGTGGATAATGGTATTTCTATATGACTGAGTCTTGCATGCAGCATGGACATTGGTGTAATTTGGCCCTATTCAGTTTCCACTGCCTGCAATGTAAGTCAAGCGCACTGCAGCTTCCATAATTCCCTTCCCATTCACCATCTGTTTGATGCATAGAACTGCTTGCAGCAGCACTGGGGACTTCGGCACCAGGATCTTTAGTCTTCCATAATCTGGCGCAGGGTCCCTGGCACACCTGGCTTTGCCACAGGCAGGAATTCAGCACACCGTGTGTCACTTCAATGGGCCTCTTAAAATCAGCTGCCCTTTATTTCAGCCTTCCTTACTCTATCCTTCCCCTTCTCCCTGTCCCAGACAGAGAAACCACAGAAAAGAGTATGGAAGTAGAGTACCTCTTCAATCTCTCCCCCAGACTCTGGAAGTCTCTCATTAACATCTCCACAGGCTGGTTCACTTGATCATTGCAATCAAGGTGTACCAGCACTCCCTGCTCCCCATTCTCCACTATCCTCTCTATTCTCTTCAATGTTGGATGGCTGATTCTCCATGTAGGCATCACACCAACCCCCTTCCCCTACCATCTTTGTCTACCACTGTCTCCACCCTTCTTACTGTAAAGTCTCCTATTACTAGAATCTTCCTTGATAACTTCTGCCCCCTCTTGCCCGTAGGTGTCACCATGTCTCCCTTCCTGACAGCACCAACTTATCCATGGCCACTGCTGCCCAAGTCAGATCCCTCTGTCTCTTCCAGGGGTTCAAAGTGGTTAGCCATAAGTACCTTGTGGGAAGAGCTGACTGCTATGTGACTGCCCTGCCACCTGATCTCCTACCCTTCCCCTTCCCCACCATCTGGTAGTGAGCCTCTGGGGAAGTGGGAGTGGGTGATGGGCAAAAGCTTAGTTGAAGGTGCAGCTGGGATGTTTCCTTCCCAGCTGCTGCCAACTGAAAATTGAGCTCCCAGATGGTCCTGTAAACTTAGCAGTTTCCTCTTCTCCAAAGCACAGACCTGGGCATGAGCACTCTTCAATATCTACAGCAAACTACCTCCTCACTCACCCAGTGCTCCAGTCCAGCCAGTTAAACCCATTTGCTATATGTCTATGACTATGTTACATAGTAATATGTGGTACTAGGGTGGCTGTCTGAAAACCTCCCCTACAAAGGAAGGCACTACAAGTATCAGTTAAGACTATGTCTTAGGGTGGAGCAAGGAATGTAAATAAAACTCTGTCTAGGTATACAGTAACTGTCTAGATACAAGTATAGCTATGGATAACTAGTAATACAAGTTAAGCAGCAATAGTGCTGCAGTAGTTATGCACAATAGTAATTCAAAAGCAAGTTACAAATGGACAGTACTTACAGAGATGGAATCACACAGTGGGGATTATGTAGTGCTCCTCTGTGGGGGACAACGCCTCCTGCCCACTGATGCCCCACACTGACAAGCCCAGTATGATGCCTTTAACCTAACCCTTTACATCAACCCACAATGGGGAGGCCTGTTAGAGTAACCGGCCTTTGAAAGTGGAAGTCCCACACAGCAGCAGATAAGCTGTCCCAATTAGCCGATGGGTGGAGGAAGTGCGGCAACTGGTCCTGATTCAGTTAGCCCTTGCTGGGACAAAGTATGTCTGGGTTAGTTCTGGTGACACTGGGGGTAGGGAAAGAAGACTGACCCAGTCTTCTCTCATGTTTCCTGCTCCCTGATGCACCACACAGGTGAAGCACTGAATGCCATTCCGGCAGCTGTGAGTTTAAATTCCAGCAGGCTTTTTCCTAGCCCTGCCCACCAGAAGAAGGGTAATCCTAATTGTCAGATGAGTAGAGGAAGAATGGCAACTGGTTAGGGTCAGACTGGGGTACAGGATCCCACCTGGAAAGTGGATACAGGGGCCCACCAGGATAATCAATAGAGGGGGGCCAGAGAAAATCAGTAGGGGAAGGCCAGAGTGATCCACTCATATCAGTATTCTACTTACATCAGATGCACTAGTTCTGTGTTTTCATCTTACTTGCAGTGTCTGAAATACCCAATTTAATTAGAGAATAGTGAAAAATGAAAGATTCTCAGAATTTGAAAGGTGGCCAGGTTCCCAACAGTGCGGGGGGGGGGGGTGCAAATGGAAATTTCAAACATAGAATTTGATGGCAGATAAGCACCGCTTGGCTCACCCAGTCTGCCCATTTTCCATACCTATTAGATAAGCTGCAGATCCTAGTTAACCAACAGCCTACTTCCTCCTACCCCTCACTAGAATTGCCTCATGTCTGCCCCATGCATACTTGAATTCCTACACTGCTTTTGACCCCATGACCTCCTCAAGAAGGCCGTTCCATGTATCCACCACCCTCTCTGTGAAAAAATACTTCCTCACATTGCCCCTGAGCTGTCCCCCCATTATCTTCAAATGGTGCCCCCTTGTTCTTGCACATCTCTTTTTCTGAAAGATGCTACCCTCTTGGACTTTGTTGATTCCCTTGAGGTACTTGAAAGTTTCTTTCATGTCCCCCTTCTCCCTCCTTTCCTTGAGGGTATACAAATTAAGCTCCTTTAGTCTCTCTTCATATGGCTTCTGGTGCAGACCCTGCAAGATATCCGAGTGGATCAGTCTGACTTTGCAACTGGTCCCAATTCATCTAGCCTTTGTTGGGTCAAAGTAAGTCTAGGGGCGCTCCGGCAAATTTGGGGGGAGGGAGACAAATCTGGTCCAGTTTGCCCTCCTCCCCCCGGTTTCCAATGCACTGCACAAACAGGGTATGATGGAAGGCACTATGTTTTGAAAGGAGTTTGTTAAAAGTGGAATTGTACATACGGAGAAGCAATCAAGGTAGACTTGGCCAGTTACACTGAGATCAGTTTCCTGCATTTATTTTTTTCCTTTCATTTAACTCTCTTTAGTGTAACTTCACTTTTCCTTCACCAAATCACTATGGGCACCCACACCAGTGAACACTAAGGTTAAAAGAATTTTTACAGGATTTGACTTAAACCCAGATGATTTTCACAGTCCTTTGTCTTAACCACTATGTTATGTGGGCTGCTAATGTGTGTGGTTGTGGTTAAATATACATTTTAGACAAATTTATCTCAGATCAGTTCAGCTGGGAAAGTGAAAGGAAAGAAGAACAGAACTCCAAGCAGGTCATGTGGGCCAAATCTATCTAGAAAGAGGAGAAGGCAAGGTGCTGTTCAAGGCAACTACTAGGTATTTAAAGAAAGTAACATGTTCCAAAAGGGAATTACCCATGTTTCCTACTGTAGGTTAGGGAGGAAAGTGAGTCTTACCAGTTGGTTTAAAAGTAAATGTCCTGGCCGGTCCGGTGGCACAGAGAGCTGAGGTGCTGGATGCTTCACCTCATGGCAAGCTGGAGACCCGGGTTTGTAAAAGAGCCTGGGTCATCAGAGGTCAGCATGGGGTGGGTGGAGCTGGATGGAGCTGCTGGCAGGCAACTCTCCTCTCTGGGGGTGGTGGAGTGGTATCCCTCACCCAATGGTTGCCCCCCTGGTGGAGGCCAGGAGGCTGCACAGTCAGGGTTCCCAGCACTAGTCCAATGGGGCGGGTGGAAGGGGGTCAGTACCGGGGCTGTAAAGTGCATGCTCCCTTCTCCAGGGGCCCTCAGGAGAAAAATGGTGGAGAAAATACCAGTGGCAGAATGATAACCAACTCCATGCAGGCGCCGCTCCCGCACCAGGCATAAGGTAAGCCCCAATAATTCTGGGTGATGGGGATGGGGGGAGCCGGTTAGATGGGGGCTGTATGGGGTGGCTCAAAAATAGAAGGAATAAAAAAAAAGCAAATGTCCTAACCAGAGTTTGTATAGTTGCATAGCAGAGCTATGCTAATGTATTGCTATTACATAATAGAGATAGGGGACTGTGGAAGCACTTGACCGGATACCTGGACTTTGTCTTTCAACAGTAGAGTTCTCTCTGTTGACGACAGTGCCCCACCCCCACCGGTGCACCATTTTCCTTCTCTCTGCTGACTTCCGGTTCACTTCCATATTTGAACACCATCCCTGTATTAATTTTAGAAATGTGACCTGTAATAAAGAAAACCATTCCTTGATGTTTTTTTTTCCTTATAACTGTAAAAAAGAAAATGGCCCTTCTCTGATCTGACCCCTGGCACTCCAACCTCCCACCCTCCAATTGTCATCCCCATTATACAGTATATGTAAGGTTTCCCTGATGTCTAGTGGCACCCCCATGACCCCATATTTGCATAGTGTTTCCCTGGAGTCTAGTGGCACCCCCCACCTTTCAGTTGCTGTCTCCATATTTGTATAGTGCTTTCTTGGTGACTAATGGCACCCCCACACTCTGATTGCCATACCCATATTTGTATACTGGTTCCCTCATATCTAGTGGCACTCCCCCACACTTTGATCACAGGCCCCATGCTCATGTAATTTTCCCTTGTGTCTAGTGGTGCCCCCTGCCCTCCAGACCCCGGTGCTGTATTTATGTAATTTTCCCTTGTCTCTAGTGGCACCCCTCAATCTCCAATCCCTATCACCTGATATGTTTCTCTGTTGTCTAGTGGTGCCCCCTACCCCCTGATTACCA
The DNA here is from genome assembly GCA_016271365.2 of Neoceratodus forsteri. Lineage (NCBI taxonomy): Eukaryota > Metazoa > Chordata > Ceratodontiformes > Ceratodontidae > Neoceratodus > Neoceratodus forsteri. Next base: position 1,121,166,428 of record CM057455.1, on the reverse strand, counting down.
TCCCCTATATATTTCCTAGGTGCCTAGTGTCACCCCCCACCCTTCGATCTGCATTTCTGTATAAGTTTCACCAGTGTCTAGTCACACCCCAACCTCCAATCACTGTTCTGTAACCTGTAATTAAAAAAAAAAGTCACTCAATGATTTTTTTTTCTTTTTTCTCTCTCTTTAAACCTGTAAAAAAGAAAATGGTCCCTCACCAATCTGACCCATGCCACCCAATCTCCCACTCAGCACTCACCACCATTGTTCATGAGGTGGGGTCATAAGAAAGTTATGTTAAAAATCTGGGGTCAAGATATGCAAAAATGACAAAGTTAAGAGTTTACAGTATGTCGACATTATTCTATGCTCGTTCACAACTTTGATCATTTTAAAACTGTTAGCCCAAGTTTCAACACAGCTCTTTTTTCACACCACCTAATAAATATGAGAGCTGTCATTTTTTTCAAATCCTGGCCAAAATGTGTTTTCACATCTGTGGCATGGAATGACACTTTGGTGGTGCAGAACCACATTTTGGTGGGGATTTGAAAGCATTCACCTAAGGGGTTTCATGTGGTAGGATAGTAAGAAGGGTATGCTACAAATGTGGTCTACAAATATTGTAAAATGTTCAGGATATGACTGAACTTTGCAGTATTTCAGCTTTCACTCATAGCTTTGCCACTTTTCAATATTTTTTACTCCAGACATTCAACATACCCATCTTTGCACACCACCTCATAAATGTGACAGGTATAATTTTTTTAAATCCTGGTCTTTTCACAGTTGTGGTGCAACATTTTATATTGGCAAGCATATTACACATTTTACATGTTGTGGATATAAGAGTAGTCACAAAATAACTTTCTTGGAAATTTTGGGTCAAAATTGAAAAAAGTGAATGTGTGAAGATTGCATGTATAAAAAGTGAATGCATGAAGACTGAATGTGTGAAGAGTTAATCAATGTGTACCAAATGTGTGAAGAGTGAATGTGTACTGAATGTGTGAAGACCGAATGCATAAAGAGTGAATGTGCCAGGCCCTGCACTTCTGTAGGTGGATGGAACTTTCCCACAGTGCACTGCCAAAAGGCCCTGCATATTTGCTTCTGTTCACACATCAGTGAAATTTTCAGCTTCCCTTGGGTCGGAAGCAGCCTCTCACTTCTTATACTTGCATCAATACCATCAGGTTGCAGCTGTGTTGCCTCTGATCAGAGTTTGTTTTGTTTTTTTAAAGTTCTGAGTTAGTTGGTTAGAGAAATGATGAATATTATGAAAATTCATCTGAATCTGGAACTCAAGGATTGAGATGTCTTGACCATTTGCAATAGCTACAATATCATTTGCATACATGTGTGCAAAACACAGTGGGCTAAGAGAGGATCTTTGAAGAAATATGGGCTTAAGGACAGATCCTTGTGGTACACATGCTACAATGTAAAGGGAAGTGGAGATTGATTCACAAGTATGCAAAAACAGGGGCTGATTAGATGAGTAGGAGCTGAACCAGTTTACTGCCCATTCAGAGAACCCAGTATAGGCCACCTTTGTTAGAAAAAGTAAGTGAGAAATGATGTCAGAAGCTTTGAGAAGATTAAGAAAAGTGTCAGAGGTGAGGATGGCCAGGACTATCCCTGTTAGGATCAAGTCAGTGTACCTTAACAGAGAGATGATTGTGTAATGATTTAAGCAAAGGACTGACTGTTAAGGGCTGTGACCGGAGACAATGATTAGAAAAGCAGAAGTGCTGAGTGTTGATCATGTGCTTCTGAATTTTGGCTAGGTAAAGGAAGTGGGAGATGTGTTGGTTGTTACCCTGTGAAAAGGTGTTACAACACTTATGCACTGAAATATCCTTATTTAGTTTCCAGGGACTGAGTACTTTGCTGAAGTGGAAGCAGGGGATTTGTAGCACAGAAACTGGGACATCAATGGCAGTCAATAATATAAAGTAGCAAAGTGTCCAGTCCATCTGGGTTGGTTCTCTTGGTGGGTCAAGTGCCAATACGGTCTTTAAGGTAGCAGAAGGTTAGACTCAAGAGAAAACAAAGGGATGTTCAAGGATAAGACAGAAAATACAGCCAGAACGAAAGTCAACAGCAGTAGAATGGTTGCAATAAATAAGGTTAAATAAAAAGCTAGTTAGTAAGTTTAACATTTAAAATTGTGTTTTATGAACTGGATAGGCAATGACCTGATTAAGAATATGGCATTTTTCCATTGCATGTGATGAGGTTTCACTTTCATAACTCATGAATGACTGGTTTTGCTCCAGTTTTGATAAAATAAAAGACACAGCAGATTCTGTTAGGCTATCCTGTTTTCCTCATGTTTTTTAAAGTTGTAATCTCTTCAAATAAATCTCACTGTTCAGAGACCATGCATTACTGTGAAAAATACAATACGATCTGTTCTTTGCACTCGCTGCAGCTCACAAATAGTTAATCAAGCTGCCAGTTGTACTGTAACAGTCTGTTCAATGTGTGATGACAACAGGGGGCTTGGTTAAAACAGAATGCTCAGTAGGGAAGTCACTCTTGTTACAGCACAGAGCCATTCAACTTAATGGGAACTCTCTTCACTCCACTCTGCCAATCTTTATTGCTCTCTGTGGATTCAGTTTTGCTTTGATTTCAAGACCTACAGTATTACTAGCTCAGCTTTCTGTATGCAATCCTCATCAAACTCTGACCCTTGTATCTTGTTTCCATCATCAGCTCAGTAACCACCAGCCTGATGATAAAGATAGAACCACTGTCAATTGCCAGCTGTCACAAACTGTCTCTAAGTTAATCCAAAACAATGGGACAGTTTGACCGGCAGCTCCTTAGCTGCTTTTCTCCTACAAAGTGTTCTGAAAAGGACATCAATTAAGAACTGAGAAAGACAAAAAAGGTACATCGTACATGGAAGAATGGTGATTTTGATGTAAAATGAATATGAGATCTCTACAAATGAACCCCCTCCCCACTTTAAATCCACAATGCAATGAAAGGGGGTTCATTGGTCAACTTGTGATCTATCCACCATTGTTGCTATCTATGCTATTTTTAGTGCTTTCCAGTTTCTTTAATTACCTATAGAGCTAAAGGAAATAGTTTTATAGTTTTATCATACATGGTTAGTTAGCCAGCAACACTCTCCTGCTCATGAACACTCCCATAACTTTTTATGAAAGCATGTTGAAATAGGAGAGAAATTATGATGGGAAAGGTGGGCAGACATGTCTTTCACACACAAGGAAACTATTTTAACTTTTTAAATAGTTTGCAGTAAAAGGAACATAAAATAGCACAGACGTGGCCATTCAAAAAGGTGGTCTGATCACAAGGAAACCCCATGGACTAAGTTTTTATATAAAGTTTTCTAAAATGTTTCTAAGCTACAACAACATTACAATGCATCCCACTGTAATATAACTTCAGCTTCTTCTATTTAGATTGCTATTGTACTTGATAAAGGTACCTGCTGGGCACTGAAAGCTTGTGTGCTATACGATTTTTGTATAATGCAGATGTTGGTCAAATAAAAAGTACAGTATCAAGCTCTCCAGTGACTCCTATAAAAACATAGTGCAACTGAAGCAAAACAAGTCTGGTAAGAGCAACCATGGCTGCTGCACAGTGGCGAGTCTGAGTCAAAGAGTACTGTGAGCTCCAGCTGCAGCTGAAGCCATACTTGTGTGATTCCAGCACATGCACAGTGCCCGATAATCATTGTGTATGCACAAGAATGAAACCACCATGCCCAAGATGACCACTGTGACAAAGGTGTGTATGCACAATACTCTTGCTTGAGCACTAAGCTCACAGTGGCCATCTTGGGCACAGTGGAATATATTTTCCACCCACATCTGTGAAGTGATGGACAGATAAAAATAGTGCCCTGCAAAGGTGGGAGGGCACATGGGTTATATGGCCGTGGAGGAGAGCGTACTAGCTGACAGATTACCGGAATCTTGCCACTCGCGTGTGGAAGCACATGACTGAGAAATCTGATCATGTGCTTCCACAGTCCCCTTTTTCTCTCCTAGAGCTTGCAAAATATTTGCAGGGCTCCAACCAGGCAGCCATAAAAAAGGCTCACACTGCAGCATGTAGGCACAGCACAAAAAGGTAGCATTCATAACTATAATAAACATTTAATTGGACATTTACTGATCATGCTCTTTTCTTTATCTCATTTGATATCATTAGTAACCACATTCTCTCTACTCTGTGCTCCTATCTTGAGCACATAAATTATCAGTTCCATTCTTAAACCCTGAAGGAATGTTTCAAAATCTGAAGTGCAGGTCCTTAGCAAAAGTTCAGAATGACACCTTTTTCATTTCTCCTCACTCACATTCTTCTACACTGCCCTTTGTTGCCATCTATGCAAGCTTAGCATTTTCTTTGATGCCACACTTTCCTTCACTTCTTACACCATAGGCCCAATTCACAAAGCCCGGGATTGATGCATGGTGCATGCACCAAACATAAGTGGCACAAGTGGCACATTGCGTCAAATACTGCCCCATTAGCTGTTCACAAAGGCAGCCTGCATCAACCCAGGCTGCCTGTCCCAAACACGGCTTGCGCCACCAGGTCACACAACAATGAGCTGTGACATGGAGATAGAGGCTTATGGCAGATGCAGGCTGCCACAGCTCCCCAATTGTGATTCACAAAGCTCACCAAGAGGGTACATTTGTAAGCATCCTTAGACCAACCACCGCTGGTCTAAGGTTACTTAGAAATTTGCCTGCTGGGTGAGATGGGCACTGTGCAGCAATGTGCTGTGGTCCACGCCCCTGCCTAGATCCCTCTTCAATATAGATAAGACATCCCTGGTTGTCCAGTGATAACCCCTCCCCAATCCCTGATATTGCCTGTTAATGTATATTATAAATTAATTCTCCCTGATCTGGTGGTTTAGTGGTCACCCTCCCCAATTGCCAATACCATCATTAATATATATTAAAAAATAATTCTCCCTGACCTGGTGGTCTAGTGGTCCTCCCTCCCTGATAGCATGCATTAGCATATTATACATATTGCACCCCATCCTGGTGGGCTAGTGCTACCACACCCCAGCAGGTAGTGCCCACCACCCCGCTCCCCCCTTCAATCCTGGAACACAGCTGGTGACTGGTACAGCCCACCTCACACCTCTGCGGCTGGCCACTAGACTGATCAGTCTCCTCAATGACTGTTCAGTCTAGTGGCCAGCTGCAGAAGTATGAGATGGGCTGTGCTGGTCACCAGCTGCGTTCTGGGATTGTGGGGAGAGAGGTGGTGGGCACTACCTGCTGGGGTTGGGTACCACTAGCCCCACCAGCATGGGGTGCTATAGGTATAATATGCTAATGTGTGCTATCAGGGAGGAAGGACCACTAGTCCACCAGGTCAGGGAGAATAATTTTATAATATATATTAATGGGCGATATTGGGAATCGGGGTTGGGGGACCACTAGACCACACGGTCAGGAGGACTAATATTATATTATCATAAGGGGCAATATTGATAATCAGGGTGGGGGACTATTAGACCACCAGGTCAGGGGGATGTCATTCATAATATATGAATGGGCACTATCGGGGTTCTGGGAGGGGGGACTGGTTGTGTTTAGGGCAAGGTGCCTGCAGCAGACCCTTCTCGTGCACTATGTGTTTGCCACTTGGGAGAAGGTGCCGCATGTGTAGGGACATAGGCGCCAGGACCCATCCAGTACCTGAATCTGGTGCAGGGTCCCAGGCACACCAAGCTTTGGTATAAGCTACTGTTTGCCACAGCTTGCACTGCTCTAAGCCTGCTTTGTGAATCAGGCCCTATATTTCCTATATCTGTGTAAATTCTCTTTTACTTGTTATTTTTTCAGTGCTTCCTCCAATGAAATTCTTGTTCAAGTCTTCATCTCTCCATGTCTTGACTACTGTATGCTCCTCCTACAGTATGTACTTCTCAAGAGTCAGTCATCCCATCTCCAGTTTGTTCAAAATGCTGCTGCCCACCTCATGGTGTGTTACAATGGCATGATCAAATTATTCTCATCCTAAAAGACTTGCTCTGACTCCAAATCCAATTCCTGATACAGTTTAAAATTCCCCTCCTTGCCTTCAAAATTCTTCATGGGCTTGATTACCTGGCAGGCAGTGTTTGTAGGGGTTAGAACACTGGACTGTGCACTTAGAGACCCAGATTTGAATCTCACAGTGGCATTCACTTTGTGACCCTGCTCTGGTCACATAACCTTCCTGAGCCTAACCTTTGTGTAATCTTTGTCTAATCTATCTCTATGCTCTTTGGATCTCCCTGCATACTGAAAATGTATTTCCTGTTCCTTCCATTTCTTTAATTGTGACTCTGTTTTCCTTCCTCTAAGCTTTCCACAGTTGGTAGTAGATCATTCTCTGCATTCAAACTAGAAATGTCTACAATAGCACCCCCTACTTTTCTGACTCCATTACCATCTTCAAATTCTAACTCAACAGCTAATGGTTCTCTATAGCCTATGCCTTTTAACCTGACCACCACATCCTTTTTCATTAACCTGGCACAATTGTTATTGCCTACGTGTCAAATTGACCTCACTGGCAAAACATGTACTTTCTAATATACATGTATTTCACTAAAAAGATTACATGTTATATGTTTTATTTTGTTTACTATGGCAATGAGCACATAATTAACTGTAAAACTGTTTGATTCTGATGTTGGCAGCACATCAGTAGCGCTCATACAAAATGTATGAAATGTATAAGGTGAGTGATTAAATCTCATTGCATTAAGTAGGGTTGAATTTGCTACTCTCTTGATGATTACTTAATGGAATAATATTTTATTACATTTCTCATGCCGCTGCAAACTGTTTCTGACACTTCTGTAACAAAAAAAGATACTACGCAGAATATATATATATTCTTATATATATATATATATATACATACATATATATATATATATATATATATAATGCTTGCACGTAGTGCTACCATAGTTAGGGTTAAGTAGCATTTTTAAGGTTAAAGGGTCAAATTTTGCACCTTAATAACTTTGCCACTGTTCAATGGATTTGCCTGAAATATGGTATGAATGATTGGGCATGGTAGATCTTTGGATCTGTCAAGTTTCGTACTGGTTGGATATATAGCTGCGGAGTTATTAAGCGACAACAAATTGCGCAATTATGCTTTCTTGTGATTTTTTTGCTCTCACCTACAGGTGGCACGGTTTGCACGACCAGTCTGAAAAAGTCAGGGAACATGCGGCCTGGGTCCCTGATGTGCCTTTAGAAGATTTTGTGAAAAAATATTAAACGGTTCAAAAGTTATTTAAAAAACAATTCCCATTATAAGTCAATGGGAAAAGTTAACAAAAAGTTCAACACTTTTGCAAATGTACTTTTCAGTGTCACAAATGGCCCTAGTAGTGTAGCAAATCCACCATTTTGTTTTCAGTTGGTGATCAGAAAAATGCTTGCCATTTAAAATTGGGATCCTCTAGGAACACAATCCTTTTTGTGTTCACCTAGTCGAACCCTCAGGATGCTGGCCATGTCTTTATTTTGGGGTTAAACACCCTAGAAATATCTTTTCAAGTTTCTGGAAAAAGTAGTGTCATAAAGTAGTGTCACACTTGTGACACTTTCACAAAATTTTGCGAAAGCTTTCACAAATTGCGACACTTTTTCAGACTTGGCCAAAATGACAGGAATTATTTGCCACCCTGCTGCGAAAGAACAGTTTGGTCTTTTGAGATGAAATTTGAAGGAAAGACAGCCAACATCTCACAGATGTGCCTTTTCGTGGTTTGTGAAAAAATATTGCATGGCTCCCAAGTTACAGTACTCTGAAGCTGTTGGTTTTTCCCATAGACTAACATGGTGGCATCCATCACGCCTTTCGGGGCTCGTATCTCGAAAATGGTGCAAGATACAGAATTTTTGTTGCGAGTTACATACCAAAAACCTACCCAGGAAAATCAGGATTTTTGTGAAATTTACATTTTTTTTTCTACATCATGTGGTTGCTGAGATATTAACAATTAAGTACTTCCAATGCTCGTTTTAAGCTTAGATCCCCATTACAATGCATACATTCTTTGTACACACTGTGTTTCTGTATGCACCTGTTTGGCAAAACTAGGGTACGCGCTTCCGTTACTGTTACAGTTACTGTTTCCACTTGCGTTTATGTCTCCGTTTGCATTACCGTTCCCTTGTACGCCACCATGTGCGTTACCCTTTGCATTGTCATTCACGCTTGTGTTTTCATTACTGTTACCATTTGCATTTCCACTACTATTTCTCATTGTGGTTTTGTTTGCATCACCATGCACATTGCCATTTATGTTTCCAGCAGCCCGTTCATTTGCGTTTCCATTTCTCTCTCGTTTTGCGTCTTCCTTGGTGTTACTGTTACGTTTTGCATTTGCGATTTCGTTACTGTGCCCATGCACATTTCAGTTTGAGTTTCCATATGCACTTGCATTTCCTTGTGTGCTTCTGTCTCCTTTGCTGTTATTATTACTGTTACCGTTACCATTTCCATTTACAATTGTGGTAGTGTGCCCGTACGCATTTCGGTTTGCGTTTCTGTACGCGCTTTTGTTCCCATTTCCGTTTCTCTTTCTTTTGGCATTATTCTTCATTTTAACTTTACTATTTGCATTTACAATTGCAGTACCATGCCTGTGTGCATTACGGTTTGCTTTTACATGTACGCTTGCATTCGTGTTTCCGTTTCTGTTCCCTTTCGCGTTCTTTTTGCTGTGACCATTAACATTTCTATTTAAAATTCCGCTGCTATCACTGTTCACATTACCAGTTGCATTTTTATATGTGCTTCAATGTCCATTTGTGTCACTGTTCACTTCAGTGTCACTTTGCGCTTGCGTTTCTATTAACGTTTCCTTTATCATTTACGTTTGCATTACCATGTGTGCCACTGTTCATACTTCTGTTTGTGTTCCTGTTACTATGTCACAAGACATCATGTGGCGGGATTGCAGGGCCCATGCTGCATTACATTCACTATTTTTCATCATCATTCTCAAAAAGAAGGGAAATTAGAGGCAAAAAAAAAAATCCATTTAATGCATTAGTTAGGGTTGTTCCACAGTGACAAAAGTGAGGAAATTCCATGTTAGGGTTGAATCCCCCCTTGGACCCCCCAGCCAACCCCCCCAACCAGCATTGGGGTGTGCGTTGGAGTCATCGGTCCTAACTCTCACCCCTTTCTCCTATGCCTCTGCTTCTTCACACATGTGATGGGGTGGAGATTAGGCCTATGACCACAACACGCACCTGGGATGCTGGTTGAAGGAGCGGGCTGGGGGTCCAAGGGGGCCAACCCTAACACCATATTTCCTACTTTTGTCACTGTGGAACAACCTCAACTAATGCATTAAATGGAGCTTTTTGCTTCTAATATATAGCTATATATATATATATATATATATATATATATATATATATATATATAGAGAGAGAGAGAGAGATTTATATATATATATATATATATAGATATATACATATATCATTGCAAAAACTTCATTGATGCACCATTATTGATGAAGTATAAAAAGTAGTCAAAAATACAACCTTAGGTTCCCAAACCTAAGACCAATCCCCCACCTTGGCTTCCAATCCTAAGACCTCACCCTCCTCCCTGCATGAAGGTACAGGTGTGAGGGGTGTACCTTGGGGTTGTGAACCCTAATGGTCACCCCATTCCAAGACTAAGGAAGGTAATAGGGGTATACTATAAAATAATGGGGTGGGTATTAGGGTTTGCAACCCCAAGGCACACCCCTCACAACTGTTAATGCATGCAGAGTGGGGGGATGGGGTCTTAGGTTTGGAAGCCAGGGGGGTAGGGGTCTTAGGCATGGGAACCCTAAAAACATTTTTCCCTGCCTTTTATGCTTGAATCCTGATGGTGCATTAACAAAGTTTGTTTGCAATTTATTTCCTTAATTTTTTGAGATAGTATAATAGTATCTTTATTTTACAGTGGGAGCACAGGGTCCTGCACTCTCATCCCTCCACAGATGTGTATATGCATTTCCTTACTTTTTGAGATAGTGTAATAGTACCCCTATTTTACTGTGGGGCTTGCACTCCCATCCCTCTTTTGATGTGCATCCTTATCCATTCCTCCATAGCTGCTTATAAGCATTTCCTTATTTTTTGATAATATAATAGTATCCTTATTTTACTATGGGAGCGCAGGGTCCTTCGGATGCTGCACTCCCATCCCTCCATAGCTGAGTATATGTATGTAGCCTTGGATGCACAGGGACCTCCATCCCCTGCGCTTCCAGATAAAGAACAGCAGTCACAAAATTGTCACCATTCCCATCTTATTACCCACATCACATTCCCGGTGCAGAATCTTTTTCAGTACCTGCCAAAAACATAACTTCGCACAAGCCCAACGCCAATCCATAGTGCAACTACAAAAACACATTTTGTATAGGATTTGAAAAATTATAGCTATGGCATGCATGAGGTGTTGTAATAACAAGGCTATGTTGAAAATGTGGCCTAAAAATATTTTAAATTTCTGAAGTCATGAGTAGGTGTAGCAAAATCATGACAAATACACATAACTCTGCCATTTTTAATCATTTTCACCCTTAATTTTCAACATAAAATTCCTCTCACCTCACCACATGTACCCAGCACAGAAAATGTTCAGATCCCCACCAAAACATATTTCTGTGCAACTGCAATGCCATTCTGTACCATAAGTGTGAAAACACATTTTGTCCAGGATTTGAAAAATGACAGCTATCACATACATGAGGTGGGGTAACAAGAAAACTATGTTGAAAATATGGGGTGAAAATATTGAAAATTTCCAAAGTTACGAGCCTGCATAGTAAGATTGCAACAAATGCTCATAATGCAGTCATTTTTAAAAAATGTGTCCACTCACCAGAAAGGTGATTTTACCAACTGATTGTGAAATCACTTCTCCAGCAGGATTTGTCTAATGACAGTCATATTGTTCATGTGGTGGGGAAAGGCAATGTTGACAATTTTGTTTCAAAAGCATGAAAATGGCTGAGTTATGCATGAAATTGAAACCCCACCTTATTGAAATATATTGAAACACATTTACATTAGTTCATTTTGCAGTCACTGGTTCCAGCAGCAAGACATGTCTTTGATTGGCAGAGCTGATCTTAAACCTGGGACCTTTATGGGTGAGTGGTTGTCTGCAGGGATGCCATGGAGGGTGTGGGGAGGTAGATGTGCAGTGGGTGGTTGGGTGGGGAGTGCGAGCATGATCAGTGATGGTCGGTTTATTTTTTTCAGGTAAAATTATTACAAAAGGCATCGAGGTACTTTTTTTCTTTTCAGGGTAAATCTAAAAAAGGGACAGTTAGGGGGAGAATACCATTGCCACCAATGATACAGAGCAATTGGAGGGTGGTGGGCCCCACTAACCAACAGGTAAAATGGACCTTTGGGGTCCTCCCAAAAAAAGAAAAAGGGGTGGGGAAAAATACAAACAAATAAATTAAAAAAAATATGTACACATATATATATATATATATATATATATATATACACACACACACACATATAAAACAAGGTGTGGGTGCAACTACATATCAGTGATTTTTCCCATTGGGGTCACCACCTCAAAAAGGAATAATTTGTTACATATAAAATGATTTATAAAATGGGTAGAGAAAAAGCTGATATCTTATAGGATGAAAAGTATCACATGACATGCGTATATCAGAGCACAACCGCACACCTGCACATTTACCCCCCTCCAAAACAATTCTAATATTTTATAAGAGAGATAAACCACTCTGAGGTGTGCAGTCACACTCTGATATATGCACGCCTTGGGTTGTTGACACACTCAGCCTGTGGCCTCGTGTGTACAATGCACACCAAGGCATGCATTTATCAGAGCATGACCACACACCTCAGTGTGGTTTATCTATTACATAACCCACACACAAAAAGGATCTTTTTTCACCAGGCAGATTCCTTTTCTGCCAGGCAAAATCCTTTTCCACCAGTGGCAGAAAAGGATTCCATCTGGCCAAAAAGGGTCCTTTTCCACAATGAGATGACCCCATTTTCCATAAGGAGATGACCTCAGTTTCCATAGCCAGATGATCATAAATCCTTTTTCATGACAAGAAGGACATGGAAAAAAATCATTTTCCATCACATGCATTCCTTTTTCACCATTCCTTGTACATGAAGCAAAAAAGGAAATCAGCTGGCGAAAAAGAATTTCCCCTTTTTCCAACCAACTGTCCCTTTTGCCAACCTGTAGGGCCATTTGTTTGTCAAAAGGGGCATCTTTTTGAGAAAAGAGGAAATCATTCTTCACCAGCCAATTTGCTTTTTCACATCATGAACAAGGAATGGCAAAAAAGGAAGTTAGCGAGTGACAAAAAGGATTTAAAATGATTAAAAAAAATTCTAAGGATATACAAAAATCAGAAAGCACAAAGAACAGCTCATCAACTCCAGATGAGCAAAAAAAATAGCTAGATGTCTGAAACAGACATCCTTGGGCAGAGTTATGACAGTTTTTTCATGTCAAAATAAAAAAACAAGATGGTGTCTCGTCAAAAAGGATTTTTTTCTAGTGTGCAAGGATTGGCCCCTGGTGAACAAGTAATGCCCCCTCGTGAACAAGGATCCTTTTTCATTCCATTTCTCTATCCTAAAAAGAATAAACATTACATTGAAAATAAAGAGACCTTTTTAATGGATTAAAATTTTTTTCACCAAATAAATACTGGCCTTTTCTGTCACCCAAACTCTTTCTACCATTCAAATTTCAGACCAAAATTTAACACCTTTTCTGTGCAGTGCAGTGTGAAAAAATCTGAAAAACGGGCAGATTTTCAGTTTCTTTTCACTGTCCTGAGCTCAGAATCTGCACATCCGACTGGAATAAAACTTGCCAGGTCAAGAGATCTACCCAAAGAGATTGAGCATGCAGACATTCATGCAAATCCATTGAACAGTTACAAAGTTATTAAAGTACAAAATTTGAGGTTTAAGATTAAAGTGCCTTCTCAACCCTAACACAGTGGCACTACCGTGGCCCTATAATATATATGGACTAAAAAAACAAGACAGTGGCTCATGAAAATGGATGTTTTACTCACAAAAAAGGATTTCATTCTCACAAGAAAGGAACAAGTCTCACAAGAGGGAATCCTTTTTCACGAGAACAAAATCCTTCAACAATTTTTCTTCCTTTATCTTGAAAAGTGCTCTTCCCATTGAAAACAATAGGAAATGTAAAATTGTTATAACTTTCAAACTGATCAATATTGTTTCACAAATCTTGGCATGCCTGTTCTGTTTCCCAGTCTGGTTCTACCATAAAAAAATCACACCAGAATTCTAAACTGTCTGGACACAGGGAAATGAAGAAAAAACTGCAAAAAAGGCAACTTTATGACTTGTTGCAATGTTCGGATCTCAAAATCTGCACTTCCGACCCAGAACAAAACTTGCACATAAAGAGATATACCTCATGGGACAGTACATACCAAATTTTGAGCAAATATTTTGATCAGTTATTAAAGTGAAAAATTTGAGGTTTAACATTAAACATACTACTCAACTCTAACTATAGGGGAATGACCACTGCTAGCTCTCTCTCTCTCTCTCTCTCTCTATGTGTATATATATATATATATATATATATATATATATATATATATATATCTAAAATTGGTGACAGGGAAAGGTACACTGAGCCAAGGCGCACTTCCAGGTGCAACCCGGGTACAGGGTGTACACTGAGGTAGGCAGAGTACAACAATTGCTTGTTACAGACATTAAGTACAACATCAAGACATTTCACAGAGGTGTGCAGAAAGTACAACTGTTGCTTGTACAGACATTAAGAACATCAAGACATTCCATTTCTAACATTGGTATTTACAGTACATTACAAACATTTATATATACAGCATTTACAAGTAGTAGTATTATAGTATTGTGTGTGTATATATTTAAATTTATAAAATGGGTAGGTAAAATCATAGAAATTCCACTAACATAATTGGACAGAATGCATCACATGACCGTGCATAATTTCCCAATGACCGCACACCTCCCAGCACGACCGCATGCCTGAACTACTTTTTATCCTTCAAAACCTTCACACCAGTAGTGAGATCATTCTACATCTACCACAGATAGGCACCCACATGCATACAAGTGGTACATTCAGACTGCTACCAACATAAATGACAACTGCCCCTGGTAAATGAATTGCTGCCAAAAGTTCAAAGTAAGACTGACTGAAAAAAGCAGGTTTATATTCCTATTTATTTTCCTTTACTATTCTTAGAATAAAGTCTTCCTCTTTACAGGGAGGGAAACGAGTGGGGAGCACTTTCACTTTTATCAGTGATATGTACCGTAAATGAACTTGGTCAATAATAGTACTTAATATGCAGTTAGACACTGAAAGCAAGTCCCTCGCTGTTAAAAAACCAAAGTAACTGCATTTTATGTTATTTTTATTGAGAATTATCTAAAAGGAGAAGCCAGCTGAAGCTAGTGGTAGACAGCACTTTCACTTTTATCAGTGACATGTAGCGTGACCGAGCGTTGTCAAAAGTGATAAATAATATGCAGCCAAACAGTGAAACTAAGTCACTTCTGTACCAGAAAACCACATTCCAGGCACTTCAGGATTTAATTTAATCCTTGTATCCCAGCTGCCGCCTGAAGAAGCGGAGCTAGCGAGCTGAGAGTGTTGGCAGCGCCAGAGAGGAACAGTGCGCGTGCCAGTGTTGCTCTCTAACAGTTGCCAGAGCAACACCGCCTGCCCTGTGTTGCCTCTCCGACGCTGCCACGACTCTCATGCGCTAGCTCTTCACTTGCTTCAGACGGCAGCTTTTTTACAGGATTTTAAATTAAAATAACCTGAAGTGCACAGTTTGTTTGGTTTTCTGGTACAGAGTGTGACTTAGTTTCACTGTTTAGCTGCATATAGAAACATAGAAACATAGACTTTGATGGCAGATAAGGACCACTTGGCCCACCCAGTCTGCCCATTTCCCTACCTACTGGATAAACTGCAGATTCTAGTTAACCAACAGCCTACTTCCTGCCAGCCCCCACTACAATTGCCTTGTGTCTGTCCCATGCATGTTTGAATTACCCAACTGTTTTAGCCCCAATAACCTCCCCAGGAAGGCAGTTCCATGCATCCACCACTCTCTCTGTGAAAAAAGATTTCACATTACCCTGAGCCGTCCCCCCTCTATCTTTAAATTGTGTCCCTTGTTCTTACACATCTCTTTTCTGAAAGATGCTACCCTCCTGTACTTTGTTGATTCCTTGAGGTACTTAAAGTTTCTATCATGTCCCCCTGTCCTTCTTTCATCAAGGGTATACATATTAAGCTCTCTCAGTCTCTCTTCATATGATTTCTGATGCAGACCCTGCACCATTTTAGTTGCCCTCCTCTGGACTGCTTCCATCCTGTCTATATCCTTGTGTAGATGAGGTCTCCAAACTGCACACAGTACTCCAGATGGGATCTCACCAACTGTCTGTACAGAGGATAACCACTTCCTTTTCTACTTGTGATGTCCCTTCCTTTGCATCCCAGTATCCCCCTGGCTCTCCTCACTGACTTCTCACATTGCTTACCCACCTTTAGATCATCCGATATGACTACCCCCAAGTCCTGTTCCATTTTTGTTGTTGTTAGTACCTTCATTGCTATTGTGTACTCTTCTCCTGGGTTTTTGTTTCCCAGGTGCATTACTTTGCACTTCTTTGCATTGAATCTAAGTTGCCATATGTCTGACCATTCCTCCAACCTTGCCAAGTCCCTTCTCATCTTTTCTACCCCCCCTTTTGTATCAACTCTGTTGCAGATCTTTGTATCATCTGCAAAGAGGCATACCTTTCCCTCCAGACCCTCTGCAATGTCACCTATAAAGATGTTAAAGAGGACTGGACCCAGTATTGAGCCCTGAAGTACTCCACTAGTGACCCCCCTTTCTTCAGAATGTGTGCCACTCACTATTACCTTCTATATCCTGTTGTGCAGCCAGTTTGCAACCCAGGCTACCACCCTGGGACCCACTCCCAAGCTGGCTAACTTGATTATTAATCTTTTGTGTGGGACTGTGTCAAATGCCTTGCTAAAGTCTAGGTAGGCCATATCCATAGCCCCTCCCTGGTCTATTACTTTGGTCACCCAGTCAAAGAAATCTATTAGATTCGTCTGACATGACCTTCCTGCTGTGAATCTATGCTGCTTTGGGTCCTGTGGCCTCTAGGTACTCTACAGTTCTTTCTTTTAGAAGTGATTCCATAATTTTCCCTACCACTGAGGTCAAACTTACAGGTCTGTAGTTTCCTGCTTCTGCCTTGCTCCCACTTTTGTGAAGGGGAATCACATCTGCCCTCCTCCAGTCCTCAGGTACCACCCCATCCTCCCATGATTTGTTAAAAAGTGTGGTCAGTGGTGTCACTAGGTCCTCCCTTATTTCTTTTAGGATTCTGTGGTGAATCCCATCAGGCCCCATTGCTTTGTCCACCTTGAGTTTTAGGAGTTCTTTCAGGACTCTTTCTTCTGTAAATGGACTGGTGTCAACCCCCTACCCAGAATGCTTCTATTGTCTGGTTTAGGTAACTCCTTATCATTTTCTTTTGTGAATACTGAGCAAAAGTATTCATTCAGTATCTCTGCCTTTTCACTGTCTCCCTCTGCCCACCTCCCCTCTCCCTTATTAATCTTCACTATTCCCCCCTTAACCTTTCTATGCTCCCTAATCTACCTATAAAAGGTTTTATGCCCCTTCTTAGCTGACTTGGCTATTTTTTCCTCAGTTTGGGCTTTTGCTATTCTGACTGCCTTCTCCACTTCTTTCTGCTTTAATTGATACAGTTCCCTTTCATGCTCCTTCTGTGATGCCTTATACTTTTTGAATGCAGCCTTTTTCTCCTTAACCTTCCCTGCCACTTCTTTTGAGAACCATAGTGTTTTTTTACTCCGCTTTGTTTTCTTTATCTGTTTCACACAAAGGCTTGTTGCCTCTATGATGGCAGTTTTGATTTTTCTCCATTGTTCTTCCACCCCTCCTTTTTGCCCACTTGCCAGTGTATTCCTCAAGTATTCACCCATTTTGCCAAAGTCAGCCCTTCTAAAGTCCAGTATGCTTGTTTTTGTATGGCTTGTTTCCATGGTTGTGCTTATTGTGAAACACACTGTGCAGTGGTCACTTGTACCCAGATGTCTACTGACTTCTAAATTTGTGATCCTCTCTCCATTTGAGAGTACCAGGTCTAGTATTGCTTCCTCCCAAGTGGGTTCCAACACTAGCTGTCTAAGGCCTTCCCCCTGCAGGGCATCAAGAATGACCCTGCTCTTGAATGTGGCTGCAGTACATGTCATCCAGTTAACATCTGGCATATTCAGGTCCCCCATTAACAGTATGTCCCCTTTTTCAGCCATTTTGAGAATGTCCTCTATCATTTTCTTGTCCAGTTCCTCCCCTTGAGATGGGGGTCTGTATACAACCCCTGTGCAGATTGTGATGCCATTCCCTGTCTCCAAGGTGACCCAGAGTGCCTCTCTCCTCCCCCTTTACTTTTTAGTTCTGTAGCATTGATCTCTTCCCTTATGTATAAAGCTACTCCACCTCCTCTTTTCCCCTCCCTGTCCCTTCTGTAGACTGTGTACCCCGGTATGTTGACATCCCAGTCATGGTTCTCCATGTACCATGTTTCTGTGACTGCAACAATATCCAAGTGTTCATCTTCCATCAAGGCTATTAGCTCAGGAAGCTTGTTTCCCAGACTACGGGCATTGGTACTCATTGCCCTCCATTTAATGTTGGCTTTATCCTTTTTTCCCCCATGCCTGCTCTTTTTGTCCTTGTCTACTTTTCCATTTACCCCTGTCCTGCCCTCTGTTGAGCACTGTACATCAGTGTTTACCTTACTACCCATCATGTTTTGTGGGGGAGGCTTGACATTTCCTACCTCTTATTAGCACCTCCCCCCATGGCTAGTTTAAAAGCTTGCCAAGGAAGCATTTAAATCTGTCACTTAGGATCTTGGTTCCCTTCATGGACAGATGCAGACCATTGTGCCAGTATAAACCTTCATCTCTCCAGGTGTACCCCAGTCCCCAATGAAGCCAAAGCCCTGTGCTCTGCACCAGTTTTGCAACCATTCATTAAACTGCATGGTGTGTAGTACCCTAGCCTCACCCCTGCCATGGACTGGCAGCACCTCTGAGAAGGTAACTGTGCTTGCTACCTCTCTGAGGCCCCTCCCCAACACCAAAATGTCATCCTGCACTGCACTGATCCCATGTCTAGCTAGGTAATTTGTCCCAAGGTGGACAATGATATCTAGTTCCCTCTCCTGTGATGCTGCTTCTGCAATCCCTCCAAGCCATGGCACCAGGCAGGCACCTTACTTCCCTCTCCTCTTCCTTCCCCAGGTCTACCCCTCTAACAACTGAGTCCCCTATCAGAAGCTGTTTCCTTCCCCTGTGGTGTCCCTTGCCACCCTTCTGTGGGTCTCCCTTGTGGGTGTCCTCAGCATTCTTCTTGGTCTCCACTGAGGGTGCTATCATAAAGGAACCTTGCTCTGCCAGACTGGCATATGGTTTATGTAGAGGTACAACTATGGGGCTTCACCTCTGTTCCACCACCCGTACCCTCCCAGAACCCACTGTGGTCCACCTGCTCTTCATACTTGGCAGTCTCTGTGGCAGTGGTGCTCTTTGGGTGGGGGAGGCCTCCTTAGTCCTTGCCAGTTCAGTCTGGAGGTGGGCTACCTTCTCCCTCAGAGTTGACAGTTGCCTGAAAATAGGACAGCAATGGAGTTTCCAGAATGTCTCCTGGAAAACTGCTGCCCCACAGCCAGTGCATTGCATCACTCCCCACATGTCCCTCTCCCTTATAATATACAATATGTAATATACTGTATATATATTTTTTTTCTTCCTTTGTGTGGTGTGTTCTTACCCTTTATGCACTGTGCTGGGTTATTAAGAATATGACAGTTCTGCCCTAAGACATGTTGAGGAAGTGATGTCAGAACCTTGGCTATAAAGGAAACATCACGCCTGGGGGTGTGGGGTGTGGGGAAGGGTGGGTAGTCCACAACCACTGGTGACTGTTAGAAACAATCAAATACACCACTGCTCCACCTCCCTGGTGAGTACTGCCCTTTGTAGTAATTCAGCTAATCTCCAGTAACTGATTTGTCAACTATTTAAAAGTAATTTGATGCAAACTGTTACAGAATACTAGTAGACAGTCCAGTTAGTCACAAAGGAAACTCAAATATGCAGTTATTTCAACCCTTCTGAGGTTGCTCACAAGATAAGTAGTTTTGAAAAACCCCTTCCTGATTTAAAAACAAAATTAAACACAAAGCAATACCAATGTAAGACTGTAAAGTAAGGAAAACTTCCCTCAGATGTAAGTAAGAGAGATCAGTTGCAGATTTCTAGTCCAATATAGTATATCCTATGCATCTTCACAGTTGTTTCAAAGCACAACCTGTTACACCACTTGAAGAGATAGGCTTCTGTCTGAAACAGGATCACACCAGTAGTTTATAGTAATTGATCAATGCTAGAATAGTCCTCCACCCAAAACAATTGGCAATGATGCAAGGCCTCCTTGACTAGTGAAGACAATTCCCCCCACCTGAGGCTGTGTCTGGCATCAAATTACAAACTGCAGCCTTTGCTATTCAAATACACAGCTACTACCAGTAAGTTATTTCCAACTATATTAATGTAATGTAATGAAAACTGTCAGAATACTAGCAGACAATCCAGATACCCACAAAGGAAAATCAAATATGCGGTTATTTCAACCTTTCTGAAGTTGCTCACAAGATAAGTAGGTTTAAAAAAACCCTTCCTGATTTAAAAATGAAATTAAACACAAAACAATACCAATGTAAGACTGTAAAGTAAGGAAAACATCCCTCAGATGTAAGTAAGAGAGATCAGTTGCAGATTTCTAGTCCAATATAGTATATCCCATGCAGCTTCTCAGTTGTTTCAAAGCACAGCCTGTTACACCACTTGAAGAGATTATTTATCACTTTTGACTACGCTCGGTCACGCTAAATGTCACTGATAAAAGTGAAAGTGCTGTCTACCACTCGCTTCAGCTGGCTTCTTCTTTTAGAGAATTCTCAATAAAAATAACGTAAAATGCAGTTACTTTGCTTTTTGACACCTAGGGACATGCTTTCAGTGTCTGCCTGCATATTAGGTACCATTATTGACCACGCTCGGTCACGATACATCTCACTGATAAAAGTGAAAGTGTTCCCCACTCTTTCTCCTTCCTATAAAGATGATGACTTTATTCTAAGAATAGTAAAGGAAAATAAATAGACATATAAACCTCTTTTTTTAAATTCTTCAAGACACCCAGTCTTACTTTAAACTTTTGCCAACAACTAACTCATTTATTCATGCCAGACAGGGACTATTTTTTTGCTCTCCCACAAAAATATTTATTTCCATTTTCTAAGATACTGTAGATAATCCACTCTGGGGTGTGCGGCCGTGGTCTGATATATGCACACCTTGGGTGGTTGAACGCACTTGGCCTGCGGCCATGTGCGTCAAAACGCACACCAAGGCATGAGTATATCAGAGCGCGACCGCACACCCTAGAGTGGATTATCTATTACATATGTGTATATATAATTACTTGTGAAATCCCAAGTCCATGACACCAAATTTCAGAAGACTGAAAGGGTCTTACATGCAATGCCGGCGGCTTTGCCCCCCACCACCCCTGTAACTAAAATAACCAACTCCAAGGGGAAGCGGATCTCAGAATAGGATAAAAATGTTATGGGGGTGCAGAAGAGTGCCTCAGAAAAATTTTCACTCGGGGAACAGAACCCCGGTCTGGAACACCATGCTGGCTGAGCTGCTAGTGGCTTAGCACTCCACATCATGGGAGCAGCTCGGCCTGCTGCTACATCCTCCCCTCTCTTGTGGTGCCTGACTAGGGGTAGTATAGTTGTTCTTCACATCTGCTACCTTACCCTTGTCTGCACCAGCTTTCTCCTCATTGGGCTTGTACATGGCAGGATACTGAACTCAGTCCCATGAGTTTTGAATATATATATTCTTTACAAAAAACTTTGTTAATGCCCACCCCTGCCACCCCACCCTCATTCCCTCATTCTCCGCACACCACCAGGCATTGTGGTGTGTTATTAATATCAGAGACCCAACTCACCCCATTCAACATGTAAACAAGATTATATCCTACAGTATAGGACAATGGGATGAGAGTTAGGCCTGATGACTGAATGGCACACCCCAATGCCTGGTGGTATGAGGAGGGTGAGGGGATGGGGTGGGTTGGTAGGAGTGGGATCCCTGGGGGTGGAGTGTTATGGTTGGAAACCATAATGCCTCATTTCCCTGTATTTGTCACTGTGGTATTCACCATAACCGATGCACTAACAAAGTTTTTTGCAAAGAATTTCCCTTCTTTTTCAGATAGTATATTTGTATCCTTATTTTAGTGTGGAAGCTCAGGGCCCTTTGGACCCTGTACTCACATCCCTCCATCGAGATAGTACAAAAGTATCAATATGTAACAGTGGGAGCGCAGGGACCTTAGGAACCTGTGTTCCCATCCCTTCATCCAGATAGTACAACAGTGTCAAAATGCCACAATGGGAGTGCAGGGTCCATTGGACCCTGTGCTCCCATCCCCCTATTGAGATAGTACAACAGTATCCATATATCATGGTGGAAGCGCAGGCCCCATCCCTCCATGCAGATAGTACAACACCATGCAGATAATACAACAGTGTCCATAATGGCAATATTAAAATTCAGGAGGGAAAATATGAAAAATTGACAAATTTACGAGTGTGCGTAGAAACTGCACAACACATACTCATAACCAGGTCATTATTTTGGTTTTTATTCAACAAGTTTTCAACATTGTCATTTTGGGAATTCCCCTCATGAGCAGTGCAACTCTGATTTTGTTAATCCATCCCAAAAGTTGATTTTGCTCAGCAATAATGCCATTCTGCACCACAGGTCTGAAAACATGTTTTAGGCAGGATGTGCAAAATGACAGCTTTGCTGTTCATAAGGAGGTATGAACAAATGGCAGTGCTGAAAATCTGAAGTGAAAATATTAACAATCGGTGCACTTACGAATGTGCATAGAAACTGCACAATGCATGCTTGTAAAGCAGTAATTTTTTTGAATTGTTTCACTAAATTTGCAGCATTGGCTTTTTGGGACCCCACCTTATGAAAAGTAGCACTGTTGATTCACTTCTTGGTCTCAAAAGGCAATTCCACGCAGCAACCATGAAATCTCCTTTTGGGACCAAGAAACAAAATGACAGTTCCAGTGTTCAGGAGGTGGGGTCCCAGGAACCCTATGTTGAATATTTGGTGCAGAAATTCCTAAAATTTGCTGAGATATCATCCAAAGTTGAAACCCCCTGCTGAGTCCCATTATACAATGCCTACCCTATTTCTCAGTTCGCAGTTTGGCTTTGAAGAGTGCAGATGTGTCCCAGTCCAGAGAAGATCATGGCTCCTGACCTCTGGGGTGTAAGTATGGGTGAGGGCTGTGGGGATGTGGGTGAGCAGAGTGAGGGAGGGTGGGGATGGGGATGGTGATGGACCATTTTCTTCATTACAGGTAAAAAAAAAAGATTTCAATGGATGGTTTTCTTCATTTACAGGAAGAAAAAAAAAAACAATATGGGCACAGTAGCACCCCATAGTTAGGGTTGAGTAGGCTGTTTAATGTTAAATCCAATTTTTGCTCCTTAGTAACTTTGACTTTGTTTGATGGAAATAACCCAACATTTGGAATTTGTGGTCAGGTTGTCTGAGTCTCAATTCTTGCAAGTTTCATGACTGCATCTTGTTCAGTTTTTGAGATATGGAGCTCCAAGCAATGGAAAAAAATATTATATTTGTTTTCTCTATACTTAACACTGCATATTTTTTGTTCTCACCTGCTGACTAGATGATATGGAATTTTTTCATGAAATTTTCAGTGTTGAAAGGATCAAATGCTTCATGAAAAAAAATATAGGACTCCAGAGTTATAAGGATTTTTAAGTTACCCAAGAAATGTGAACATCTAAAAATATTGCTAGTGCTTATTTTCATGTGTTTCCTGTTGTGTGAAAAAAAAACTGCCAATCGTGTTGAACAAATTTTGATCATGCTGGCTGCCATCTTGTTTTTTTCTTTTAAACTCACAAACATTGAAAATACATAAAAATGATATATTTAAAAAAAGAAAAGAAACACTTGAACCTAGCTAAACAGGACCCATTTAGCTATATTCTGGAGTTTCCTTTTTGAAAAAAAATTGCCAGAGACACCTTTTCTGGGCACAAAATCAAGGGGGCCCAGCTTAGTAAGAAGAGCCATTCATCCATGTTCTGTGTATGAGAACAGTGGGACTTTTCTGATATATGCATCCACAGTTGGAAGCGTGCTGCTGGCTTCAGTGCCAGCAGTGAGCTGGGGATCCCTCAATCACTCTATCTCTCCTCTCCTCTTCAATCTAGCTTTCTTTTTGTCTGTCTGTCTGTCTATCTATCTATCTATCTATCTATCTGTCTACATTATTTCTTAAGCTGACCTCCCGCCTCCAGTAATGCTTCTTCACCTTCCTCTCCTCCAAATTGCCTGCCTACCCTTCTGATGTTTATATTTTTTCTTCTTTTGCTTCTCTTGAGCCCCCTTGTGTTCTGGTCCCCTACCCCAATTCCATTATGTACATGGTGGCATCAGGATATCCACACCTGGTGCCACCAAATGCTAGCTCGACAGAGAAGTTCCCAATCACCAGTGTCAGAATATCCACAAAAAAAAAATTGTCCCCTTGAAGTTTTTTTAAACCTGTGAAAGAAGAAAATTGCCCCTCACCATTTTCACCACTTACACACACACCACCCACCCCACCCCAACCTCCCACTCAGCACCCACCACACCACACTGCCCACACATCCTAACTCATCTGAACATGTCCCAGAGTGTAGATCCACTGTCTGATTGAAGACACATCTTGTTGCTGGAACTGATGACTGCGCTATGAGAAAACCTGGTAACTGCAATTCAATGCATTTCACAGGAGGTTTGAACTTTGATTCATAACTTTGTCATTTTGGCATATTTTGACCCTAAATTTTCAACATGGGCTTTTTGGGACCACTCCTCATGAACCCTGGTAGTGAAAGTATGTAAATTTGGCCTGAAAGGCAATTTCATGGTCACTTAGTGAAATCACCTTTCAGGCAGGATTTAACATTTTCAACAGCTATGTTCATGAGAGGGTGTCGTAAGAAGGCTTGGTTGAAAATGTGGGGTCAAAATATGTAAAAATGGCAAAGTTATAAGTGTGCATGACATTTTTCTACTCGTGCTCTTAATTTTGGCCATTTTAAATATTTTGACACATTTTTAACATAGCCATTTTTTCACACCACCTCACAAATGTGACAGATACAATTTTTTCAAATGCTGGCCGTAATGTAGTTTTGCAACTTTGGCATGGAAGGATGTTTTGGTGGTGCATGATGAGGTTTCAGTGGGGATTTGACAATTTTCACCTACTGGGTTCATATGGTGGGGCATGCTAAACGTTTGGTGTAAAGCAATGGTAAAATGCCCATGTTATGAATGAACATTGCAATATTTCAATATTCACTCTTAACTTTGCCAATTTTCAATATTTTGACTCCAAACTTTTAACATAGCCATTTTTCACACCATATCATGTGTGTGACTGGTGCATATTTTTTTTTAAATATGGAAAAAGATATGTTTTTGCACTTCTGGTGTAAAATGATATTTCGGTCAATATACTATAAATGTTACATGTCATGTTTATAATTTGGAGTCAAAATTAAAATATATATATATTAATATATGTAGAATTGTTAAGAAACTTTGAGTGTAGTGCCAGTCTTGAACCCAGAGAGTATGCTTTGTGAACCCGTGCCAGTGAGCTGAGTTTGGGCCTGAATCAGTGACCCATCTGGAAGTGGTGAGTGTGGGGGAATGGTGCTGTAATGTGACACCCCCAAGGCATGGAATGAAAGCTGCAGGGCTGTTTGCATGGGACCAGTTACCATTGAGTGATGACAACTGTCCTCCTGGCATAGGCCCTACAACTTCAGCACCCATGAGTGGCAGAGGGCCCTGTGCATTGGCTGACAGATGAAGTCTTTGCCCTGTGTATCTGTATCTGCAGTCACATGGAAATGGAGGGATCAGAGGGCACTGCACTTCCTCAGCCCATTGAGCAGCCCCATGAATTCTTGACATGTGTCGCAGCACGGAAGTGCAGGACTGGCATGGACCCTGCACTTCTGTAGGCAGAGAGTGTCTTTCCATGGTGCAGAGCTCAAAGGGCCCTGCTCATCTGCATCCATTCATTCAGGTCCCAAAGGGACCTGTGTGAATGAGGATATGATTCCACTATCACAAAAAGAAAGGAAATTGTTTGTTGAGAACTTCATTAATGCACCAATTATGGTTCAAGTTAGCACCACAATATTAAGGAAATGTGGTGTTAGGGTTTCCAATCCTAACTTCCCCACCCCCAACCCCAAGCAAAAAAGGAAAAACAAATATTAGGGTTTTAGGTCTCTGGAGTCTTGAATCATTGGTGGGATCTTCCTTAAAGGGAGAGTAAACACTGCTGGCCTGGGTAACTCAGAGTTTGAAAGCCAATGGCACAATCTTTTAACTGAGGAACTGGGTTTACACTACCAGTACAATGGGTGTGAGGAGTCCTGAAATTTAAATATCTAAATCATCCATAAAGTGCTATAAATCAAGGCAGACGTTATTTCACAAAATCTTGAAATAGTTAGTGATGTCACATAGGGACAAGTTGTACATTGTTAATTATTGCTTGTGACTCAGTAACATCTGTTTCTGCCTCACTATTCCATTAAATGATTGCTGCTTTCATTTAGTTTGTGGATTATATAGACAGTTATATTTCAGACTCCTGACACCTACAGGCAAGCCCGATATCTTGTTTGAAAGATATTTTTATGAGCTATTAGATTTTGGATCATCAGTAAGGGCAGATAGTTCTCACATCAGTGCCACATTATCACCTCACTGCCACAACCCATGGGCTCCTTACTATAGCCTTGGTAGGGCTGCAGGGTGGGTCCATCAGTTGCAGCATGGATGTGGAGAGGCCATGAGGTATGTGAGGCAGGCTGTGTAAGCCAACAGCAGCCAGCTCAACCTTCTGGGTGGCCCTCCCCTTTTTTCAGCAGGGATGTGTATCTGGTTGGAGGACCCTGTACATCAGGAAGAATTCAATCCCTCCCAAAACTGCTAGAGCTAATGGTACAACTCTGCACAGCAGGGAGTTTGGCTTGTAATGTCATCAACATCACATGACACCTCACTGGGTGACAGCCTAGGGGCATAATAAATGAGCAACAACTCTGTCTTCCACCCAGTAGATGGGCTGAGCAGGCAGTGTTTTGCCATGGTGGTGGACTGTGCTAGCAGGTGAAGAATAGCTCTCATACAGGTAGTTAGATTCTTAGCGAGTCTTTATTTTGTTGCTACACTTATCTGTGAGAATTCCCCTCCATCCAACTCTATATTAGGCATGAACAGTGGTATTACCTGAGGTAAGGGTCTCTGGGCAGTGTGGTAGAATATGGGACCAGATTGAAACAGAGGCAGCTATGAGCATTGGCTCAGTTGCTGACTCAGAAAGGCCTCATTGGTGGCCAGCTCAGGAAGGCAAGATCAGTTAAGATGGACTTCTGTGTGTGAACAATGATTCATTCCCAGGCAACAACAAGCATACTATAGGTCCACATTGAGGTACAGTAAAGAATGGCTCAGGAAAATCAGGATCCTATTGTGTACTTTTGTCTACATCAGAGTAAGTATGTAGTTTTTGGAAGGCCAGCCTCTTTCCCCTAATCTGGTTCCTCCTCCAATCAGGGGGCACTGGAATGTTGCTCAAAGAACTGATCTGTACATATATTAGAGCAGAGGTAAAGGGGGACTAATGCAAAGAATGCTGAGTTGTTTATGTATGCATGCTATGACAACTGAAACTGTTTGTAAATATCATTAAATAAAGCTGTGGTGCAGTCCAATAAATTCCAAAAATCTTGGACTTGGGTTATCCATGGATGATGGGCTGGGTAACAGATACCATATACTTCTTCTTTAGTTAGAAAATATTCAACATTTTTCAAATTCGGAGACATTCTTTGTTGTATTATAATTACTGATTTCTGCTGCCCCATTATTAACCTGTTTTGGAGTAGTTTCAAAAATTGTAATAACCTGTAAGCACTGTAATTAATGGTAATTATGGCTTGGGAAACCTTGTACTCCACACTACACAAACTTGTCATTGGTGAAGCTGCAATCACTGTCCCCCATCACACTGTTTTCATTTACCTCTCGCATACGCTCTTGTAGTCTGCCACTGCTTGAACACTGAATCTGACATTACTTTAACATTTGAACTTGAGCAGATGTTCCTTTCCTCTTTGTAACTATTAAAACTTGTCTACAGTAAAGAGAGTTCTACTTTTTTGTGGCCATCAAAGCATTGTTTTCTGTAAAATTAGTATAATTAATTTAAAAAAAAAAAGTCTAAGCAATTGTGTGTTGATGATGTTTTCTTCACTTTTTTGGTGAGTGATGAGTTCATGAACGTCTCAAGCTGTGCTCATGAGGTTTATGATTCATCACTCACCTTGAGTGTGTAAACAGCATCATAACACACACCAGACTATGCATTATTCTCTGTATTATATATGAAAGCTAGAACTTTGTCCCTTACAGCTCACTTAAATGTGAAGACAATGCGAAACTCATAAGGCCCGACTTGTAACATCCTCACTGTCTATTTCTGTGAATATTATTATGTTGTCACAAGTAGGGTATTATGGCTTAATGTCACAAATAATTCCTCACTATAGCTAAACTTTAAGAGGACCAACATCTGTTTTCAGACACAGTAAACATCAACAGTAATGCAGAATGGAGTGACTTAAATTTTAAAGCAGCAGTGTTTCTTAGAAAGTAAACTTACAATATAGTTTATTTTTTTTTATTAATAATGTTTTTCTGGCAAAACATAATGTTACCCATTTTTATTTCATTCACAAACTGAAGTATGCTTTGTTTTTAAAATGACATGCTCTCTTGTCGCACCCACCATGATGAGACTTAACCTCTTAGTGTGGTGCTGTGTTGTTTATCATCTAAAACCAGTGCTAGCACTATCTTATACATTTAATGTGAATCTAGTATATGCAGTTGAAAAGTAAGGCAAGAGAAGGCACATTTCGTTTTATAGTGTTGTATCACACAGAATTATGGAACCATACAGAACATAACACATTTGACAGAAATTCAATGGGCTTACACAACTTAGTGAGGAGTTATGCTTATGCAATTCTGTTGATAGTCTGAAGGCATTTGAATGAATGTGTTGTTGATTTTCATAGGTGAATACTTTGCCCTTTTGCACTCTCTGTTCCATGGGGAACTACCACCCTGCTGGGGTACCCTGAAGGCAAAGGAACCCTCTTGAGGAAGGTTCCACTCCTAGAGGTGCCATGGGAACATAATTCCTTTAGGCTAAAGATACCTTAGGAAGGAGCACTGAGGAGAGAGGCAAACCATTGGGGGAGGAGGGGAGAATGGTGGGGCAAAGAAACAGTACTTCTGAATGAGGGTGGAATGAACTGACTTAAATAGCTCTGGCGGGGGCATGGCAGGTTGCTTCCACCCATTGAATTGCAGGCATAGCCTTTAAATTGAATGGGCTTTCACAGCTTAGTGAGGAGTTATGCTTTTACAACTTTGTTGATAGTCTGAAGATATTTGAAAGAAGGTGTTGTTGATTGTCATTAGGTGCATTCTTTGGACATTCACACTCTCTGTTCCAAGTGGGGAACTACCCCCCCCCCCGTCGGGGCACCATAAAGGCAATGGAACCTCTTCATGGGGTTCAACCCCTAGAGGTGCCACAGTTATATAATTCGTTTAGGTTAAAGGTACATTAGGAAGGTAACCCAAAAAGTACTGAGCAGCAAGTAGTGAGCACAGAGCCTGAATGAGGACAGATTGATGGCAACAAGTGAAGACTGGAAAAATACAGAGGCTGAATTGAGTAATGACTGTTAGATATTGGAACTGATAGCAGAGAGGCATGACTTCCATAAGGAGATAGGGAATGGCAATAGTAGGAGGGCCACAATTCAACCCCAACTCACTGTGGAAACCTATATGGGTAAACGTTATACTAATATAAATGTGCTACATTATGGATCACCTGTTGCAGAGACTACCTAACTTTTATGACCTTCGGCATGGAGGAGAGGAAAACCCTCATATGAGGGGGAACCACTGGGGATCCAAGGCCTTGGTCACCTTCCTTCTGGTCTCGGAATAAATTAGTGATGTGTCAGCTACTGTAATTTAGAGACCCAGTTCAGGGGAAGATTTTTAGAGGAAGGCATCTCACTCTATCCCTCTAATGAGAAAGCTATGGTGGTGCCACAAACCAATCTCTGCAGCTACAGGAGGTTCCCCTTAAAGGAGCCCCCCCAAGCAGGAGGAGGAGGAGGAGGAGAACAATAAATGCTGAAAGGCACTCACCTGACCTCCATGAATGGAGGCCTAGATATGAAGCCAAGCCCTTGAGGGGTAAGGCATAGGAGATGGGTCCTTGAAGCACTGGAACTTGGAGTTGTACAGTTTGGTCTTCACCTTTGAGGGGCAGAGGAAGTGAAGAAGATGGAGACTGGGATAACCTTAGGTGACTGTAGGAGAATAGCTTTTGAAGGTGCTGTCAATGTGGTCTGCACAGCTAAATGAGCCCCCATGGACTTAGATTCCCCATGCTCCAGCAGCTGAGGTCTTAAATGCTACATCAAGAGGAGTTGATCAGCATGGCTAAAGCTTCTATCTGAGTGTAGGACATTGTTGCCCGAAGGGCACAAAGAGAAAGACCCCACCACAGTCGTGGGATCCAACTCAAGATGCAGCCTTCAAGGGAGCAGAGCAAGATTATCAGCTTAAAGGGCAGAAGCCTTGGTAGCCATGCTATGGTTGTTGCTGGCAAGCATCTCAATGCAGGAGTAGTTGGAGGCCAATGGCAAAGCCTGTCAGCCATGAGCACATGGAAGAAAGGAAACAAAGGTAAGGCTGAACAACTAATTGAGCCATCAAATGACAACTAGGACACTGAATGAGACTGAATAGTATAAGCTTGGACTGAATGATGAATGCATGCCAACCAGTTCCATAAGGGAAGTTAGAGTTAGTTGCTGATGCATTGCAAATCAGGTAGATGCCAACAAGTTCCATAAGGGAAGTTAGTGTTAGTTGATGATGCACTGCAAGTCAGGTAGGCTGAGGCAGTAGAAACACCAAATGAAACTGCTAGGAAAAGCAGGAGTTTATGGGAACCGAAAACTAGGAAGCAGTAGCTGCTGAAGTGAACAACAGCAAAACCCAGAAGAGAGTGGCTGCCTGGCTAGGAGCCAGGTGTAAACATTTAAGGATTGTAGTTGAATTGATAGATTGCTAATGGTATGGAAAAAACAGCAAAAGGTGAGCCTGAATAGCACAAGTCATAAGCAAATAATGAAGGCAGGATGCTGGGAAAACTAGAATGCCAAAAAAGAACCAAAACTGAAAGAAACACAAGGTAGATGAGAACAAGAGTGATGCAGAAACAGGTTACTGAGAGAAGTACAAACTGCAGCCAGGAAGGTAGTAATCAGAATGCTGACTTAGAAAGCTGGAGAGGCACAAACCAAGCAGAAAGCCTAAAATCACAAAGGGAAAGTGGGAGACAAACACTAAGAGAAGGGGCTGGGGGAGTCCAGGCACAGCCTCTGGCTGCAACAAACAAACAGTGCTTCTGAGTGAGGCTAGAAGGAGCTGACTCAAATAGCTCAGGCAGGTGGCATGGCTGGTTGCTCCCATCCATTGAACTGCAGACATAGCCTTTCAATAAAATACAGTCAGAATAAATAACTACAGTATGCAATAAATATAAAGGGGATAATACATTAAAACTATAGCAACATTTAAAATTAAAACTGACTTAACGGAGCCATTTTTCCTATGTATTTTCACAGAATACCTGCTCAAATACAGTAGGAAGGATTTTAGCATCTTTTTAATTGCCTCCATTGAGGGAACAATTCTTAGACTAGTGGGGGGGAGGCATTCCAGATCACAGGAACAGCTATGAAGAAGTCCCTATTCTCTGACTGCCTTAATCTGCATATTGGAATTGCATGTAGATTTCCCTTGGTAGAGTGGAGGGGTCCCAAGCATATAGGAACAAGATATCTTTGAGGCAGTTGGAAAGGTTACATGTGACATAGGCAACTAAACAACGGCGACTACAACCACAACAGGTGCAAATTGCCAAAAATAAAAATAACAGTCTGCACTACAGCACCTTCCAGTAACAGTTACCAGTGCTATATTTGACATACATGAACAATGTATGTATTAATTTTATGTGGGGGGCTAAACCCCCCACACCCCGTTGCAGGGGCCATGCCCCCTATGCCCCCTAAACTAAAAATAATCAACTCCAGGTGGGGGTTGATACTGGAGAAGAGGGGCAAACTCTTTATATTGCTATAAAATAAATAAAAACTTTCATGCCTACAGGCCAGTCCCGAACCCGGGTTGTCCAACACAAAGGCAGATACCTTAACTGTCACACCAGATGGCCAACTCAGAAGGATCTTGGCAAACAAACCCACGCATACTCTTCAATCTGCACAACAAAAGTATCCACTCAATTTGACTGTGCTATAAATGGAACATGGCTATTAAAGGCACATAGCCAATTTCACTTTTGCTATTTTAAAGTCACTCATATTACCTCAGTCAAAACAACTCTCTCTTTTCACAGGATACCTTTGGGAAAGTAGTCTCACAGTAACATACTAACATACTAATTGGCAACAGATTAGGCCTTACAGTCTATCGAGTCTGCTAGAACCTCAGATCCCTAGTTGGGTGCCGAGGCCCTCGTCCCCCTTGGGTTCCAGAAACCCCTATCATCCATCCCCACCCCCCTGGGCCAGGCCATCATCTGACACATCCGCTTTCTGTGTCTGTCCCACCTTCTCTTGAAGCCCTCCACTGTGGATCTCTGAACCAGCTCACCAGGCAGTGCATTCCAAGGGTCCACCACCCTCTTAGTGAAAAACCTCCTCCTCTTTTCCCACCTCACCCTTCCACCTTTCAACTTCAAACCATGCCCTCTGGTGATCCTTCCCTGCTTTAGTCTAAAGATCCCCTCCATGTTTACCCTATTTATTCCCTTGAGGTACTTGAAGACCTCAATCATGTCCCCCCCGTCTCTCCTATCCTCCAATGAAAACAGGCAGAGCTTCTCAAGTCTGTCCTCATACGTCAAATCCCCTAGTCCTCATTTCATCTTCATTGCCCTCCTCTGTACCCTCTCCAGGAGTTGTATGTCCCTCTTCAAGTGTGGTCTCCAGTACTGTACACAGTACTCAAGGTGTTGTCTAACCAGTGCATTGTACAGCGGCAGAATCACTTCCCTGCTCCTAGAGGTGATCCCCCTTATGATGCATCCCAACATCCTGTTTGCCTTGCTAGCCGCTCTCCTGCACTGCTCATAGTTATTCATACATGCATCCACCATGACCCCTAGGTCTTTTTCCTCCTGTTGAGGCCTCCAGCACCTCCCCTCCGAGGGTATACCTGCGTTTAGGGTTTCCCGGCCCAAGATGTAACGCCTTGCACTTGGTGATATTGAAATTTAATTTCCATGTGTGAGCCCAGCTTTTCAGGGTGTCCGGGTCCCCTTGCAGTGCCAACCTCCCCTCTTCCCCCTCAACCACTGCTCCCATCTTGGAGTCATCAGCAAAGAGACTCATTTCACACCCTATACCCTCCCTGATGTCCGATATGTATGCATTAAACAGGATCGGACCCAGGACCGAGCCCTGCGGTACCCCACTACCAACCTCTCTAGGGTTCGAGAGCTCCCCACCGACCACTTCTTTCTGGATGCATCCAGCTAGCCAGTTTTCAATCCATCTGACCACCAAAGGGCCTACTCCCAACCCCGTTAGTTTCTCCACAAGACCATCATGGGGGACAGAGTCAAATGCCTTGCTGAAGTCCAAGAATAATACATCCACAGGCTTTCCACTCTCCAGTTCTGATGCTACCCATTTGTAGAACTCCACAAGATTGGTTTGACATGATCTACCTGGCACAAACCCATGTTACCGACTATCCAGACCTCCCACCTCCTCCAAGTACACCCCCAATCTTTCCTTTAGTATACTCTCCATTAATTTTCCCACCACCAAGGTCAAACTGATGGGTCTATAGTTGCCTGGTACTTCCCTTGACCCCCCCCTTATGGATTGGCACCTCATGTGCCTCTTGCCAATCCATAGGTACCCTCCCTGTCTCAAGCGACCTGTTGAAGAGCTCCACCAGGGGTGCAGCCAATATGTCCGCCCATTCCCACAGTACTCTCAGATGAATGCCATCCGGCCCAGGAGATTCATCTTTCTTTAGGGCCTTGAGGGCTAACCACACCCTTTCGGTGGAGATAGCATCATCCATCACCTCCACCTTACTGGCCTTTTTATCCTTATCCTGATGCGACACCCTTGGGGTACCTCTCCCTCCCTCTTGCTCCATTTCTGTTGCTCCCCTGATCCCACTCACTATTGCTTCTATACCCATTGTGCCTTGCTTTGTAGCTATCCCATCCCCCCTCCCTAGTGAACACAGAGGTGAAGTACTCGGTTAATACCTCTGCCTGGTCCCTCACCTCTTTCACCCACCCTCCTTCTGATCCCAATCTGCAGAGATGGCCCTTAGTTTTTCTCCACTCCACAATGTACCGTAAGAACCCCTTTTCTCCTCCAGATGTCATATTTTAAGTGCTGGTGGCACTGGCAGCCATATTTATTGACCTGAGTAATTACAACACTAGTTATAACAACAGTTTTAAAAACATATGATGGAATTAAAAACACTGATGATACATCCTATAAACTCAGAAAGCCACATAACAGCTAAATATGATTAACTAATATTAAACAGTCTGCACACACATTGCAGCAGATGAAACATTGTCTGTGGCCCCTCTTCCAAACTCCGGCCTCCATGTAGGCAGGTAAGGTTCCATCCACAGTGGTGGGAGGTGCCCTGCTCCACCCCTGGGGAAAAAAAAACACTTGGGTTGTGCATAGGGTGGGGGCATCCACCTGGGGGAGGAGACTGAGGTGTTAAAAGAGTTACAACTGAGGGCTCACTCTCACTGTCTTTCTCCTGCCTCTTTTATTTTCCTAATCTGTAAAACAATGAGACAGTGATAGGGAGGATGTTCTCAGCCTATTTGCAACTATATATGGGTTTTACTGTATGCTTCATGACAAAGTAATTTTTTTTTTTTTTTTTTTGTGGCCCCTGATCCCCCCCCACAGGGGCTCAGCTCCTGCTCCCTCTGCCTCACCATGCCCAGGCTTACCCCCTTGGTGGGTCCACCGGGCAGACACTCCCTCCACAAGGTCCATGGTAGCTTGTCCTGGCTTACTCCCTAATGGTGGGGCCCTGGGAGTGGGGCACCACCCGGAGGGCATGATAGGCATTGGAGGCAGCAGAACAGAGCTTCTCGCTTCAGGGCCGGCATTTTCTTTGTATATTGTATCCAGGGCAGTACGTGCAATGATGGCCTGCATCCGCCCTACCCCCAAACGATACGGCACCAACACTGCAGCTCTCCCAGCCTCTGCTAGGGGTCTGTAGCATGCTGGACACACAACTCCCCCCCCAGAGAAGGAGAGCAGTCCCCAGGATGCTCAGTCCTTCTCCCCTGGCCAGCCCTCCGAAGTCACGAGTCTGTTCCTGAACCCTGGTCATCGGTATCACAGATGCCCTGCCTTTGCGCTCACAGGCTGGCATGACAAGGTAATTCTAGAGAGCATCTAATCACACAGAAACATGTGCTATCATCCAGGTTTGCAAGGCAGCAATGGTTTTGACTAAAATGAAGGAAAGAGTAGTGTACATTTTTTTATTTCTATTTTCTGTCCCTTAGAAGGCATTATGAAGTCTCCAATCAATGGAAGCTAACTGGCTTCTGCATCAAAACCTCACAATAACATGGGACTTGAGCAATGGGATTAAATCAACTCCCAATAGTCAGAACCTCTCATTGCACTTTGAAGATGGTTTCTGTTAAACCAAGGTTGCAAAAGGACACATATTTTAAACATAAATGAATATTCATGCGCCTAGTTAGTCTCCTCATTGGCTACTGCATTGGTCCTTAAAGATCTAGTGTGCTGCCTGGAAACTGCCTGCAATTAAACATAGAAACATAGAATTTGATGGCAGATAAGGACCGCTTGGCCCACCCAGTCTGCCCATTTCCCTACCTAATGGATAAGCTGCAGATCCTAGTTAACCAGCAGCCTACTTCTTTCTACCCCCAACCCCTAGAATTGCCTTATGACTGTCCTATGCATGCTTGAATTCTACCACTGTTTTTGACTCCACAACCTCCTCCAGAAGGCTGTTCCATGCATCCACAACCCTCTCTGTGAAAAAATACTTCCTTACATTACCTCTGAGCCTCCCCCCATCTTCAAATTGTGCCCCCTTGTTCTTGCACACCTCTTTTTTTGAAAGATGCTACCCTCTTGGACTTTGTTGATTCCCTTGAGGTACTTGAAATTTTCTGTCATGTCCCTCCCTCTCCCTCCTTTCCTCGAGGCTATACATATTAAGCTCCTTTAGTCTCTCTTCATATGTCTTCCAATGCAGACCCTGTACCACTTTAGTTGCCCTCCTCTGGACAGCTTCCATCTTGTCTATGTCCTTGCAGAGATTGGGTCTCCAGAACTGCACACAGTACTCCAGATGGGTTCTTAAATTTGACTTTCAGATGTAGTCAGCTGTCACTTCTTATATCTCAAATATTTTTTTTTTCTTTTCTGTTTGCCAATTAGAAGATTCTCCACCTGGCAGTACTGGGGTGATGTATGGAGCAGCACTCTGTCTGGAGGAATAAAAAAGTCAGTTCTGTTCCTCCCACTACATCAACTCTGAGATCGCACTGACTATGGTATCACTAGTAACCAATGAGAACCATTTCTCACTGCCAGGTTTCATTTTCACAAGAAGCAGAAGGGACTGGCTCTCCCTGATTTCTAGTGATGTCACAATGTCCTGCATTTTGACTGGCAGTTTGTGAGAGTCACTGATCAGGCTGCAAGGTCTTTGGTGCATCAAGGTCTTTGGTCTCATTTCTGATGATGTAGTGGGAGGAACAGAACTGACTTTTTTTCCATCCAGAGTACTGCTCCACACGTCACCCCAATACTGCCAGGTGGAAAATCTTCTAATTAACAAACAGACAAGAACAAAATACTTGAGATATAAGAAGTAATAGCTGACTGCATCTGAAAATTACTATTAATCTGAAGCAGTACACTATCTCCTTAATGGCTTAGAAATGATCAGTCCAGATGTCAAGAGGTGCTACATGGCATCTTCAATGTAAGATGTACTCGTTGCTTTGCTCATTTCACACTTCTTTATGGTAAGACTGAATAAAAGAAATCTCCAAAAATGAAGACAGTTACTGCAGTTAAAATTATAATTGCAGTATCAATTTTGAATTACAGATTGTTGGGTGGGAAGTGGCCTTCAGCTAGGCCTGGGCCACCCATGCCAGCAACTAGTTGGTTATCCTTCAGCTTTTCAGACATTATTGCTTAATTACTGCTCTTCTGTATATTTGATCCATGGCAACTGCATAAATTGCTCTGCACTGCTTTTAATCACAAAAAGTAAGCTAATGGTACAACAATTCTTGATATTTATTTGCAAATTCTAATACGAAACCATTTATGCATTACCAATTGTATGGATATTTTTTTGCTTTCTGCCTTATTGTAAAGTCAAAAACATGAGCGTATCAGGACCAACTTAATATATGGAGTCATGGGCTTCTTAAGTACTAGAGCGTAAAACAAAGTTTTATTTTTACATACAGTACATATTTTTATAGAAATGTATTGATTCCACTAAAATTAAAATGCTACTTTTCCTGGAACCCATGGACATGCCCACATCACGTTAATAATATTGAAACCAGTATTCCTGAAAGTAAAATGTACTGCAGCATCAGCACACACTATACTGGTTAAACCATAATGTAGAAGACAAGCCCTTCATGTGTTGGAAAAGTCAGACATAACGTGACAGACATCAACAAATCTTGACAGCAACTCTGGAAATTGTGAAAATCAGGGTTTTAAGGCACAGGTCTGCTGTCGATGTAATCATAAATTAATTGTTTTAGCATTGTCGTGGCAGTGCAACATGAGAAATAGTGCTTATTATATAGAGAAAATGGAGGATGATAAGTTTCTCAGGTAACAGTATGCAGTTAGGAGATATGGTATGGGCTAGAAACTGATAAATACGCTTTGGACCTTCAAGCTATTTTTGATCTAATAAACAGAAGTCAATATAAAAAGTGAGTCAAGAGAACCCCAAGCAAGCAGACATAAAAGAAAGCCAAGGATTTTATTATTTATTTAAAATGATTTATTTTTGATTGGTTTATATTGGATACATTCACTGAGGTGGCAGCACTTCATTTGCATGAGTATCTACTGACAGCATCAAGGTATAGTAAATTGTGTTATTAGAATTTGTCCACCAGGATAGCCCTCTGAAACCTCTTGCTTTCAGAGAGGTTCCAGAATGACAGGACATTAAGTGAATGCATACTGTATTGATACACAGATAATGTTTAGATGTGCAATAAGTTAGTGCTTCAGTTACATTTTTAATCTCATGGAGCAACATACCACACAGGCTGCCACAAGTCCAGTCAACACTGCGGCAAGCACATGGGTTGTTTAGAGAGCTGCACATAATCCTCTGGTCCCACAGGTCTGGAAG
Source organism: Neoceratodus forsteri (assembly GCA_016271365.2). Lineage (NCBI taxonomy): Eukaryota > Metazoa > Chordata > Ceratodontiformes > Ceratodontidae > Neoceratodus > Neoceratodus forsteri. The sequence continues at coordinate 1,121,128,418 of CM057455.1, read as the reverse complement.
TGGCTCAGGAAGACACACCCAGCATGGGTGTTGAAAGCCTGCACCTGATGAGTCTAAGAATATCTGCAGGGGCAAGTTACCTTAGATCAAAGCTCCAGAAATGGCCTGAGTTAGGGCAGTCTCCAGGCTACCAGATCCATGGGGCAGTGCAGGGCTGAGGGGGACCCTCACCAAGGAATTGGGTCTCAGGTTCCACTGTGTTATGAGGCATGGTTTGGGTTCCCATTGTCCTTTGTTCCTTTAAGATCGCTCCAGTGGTGTTGGAGCAGAGAATCAGCATGGCTGCTGGGGACCACTTCCCCCTAGGAGCTAGGCAAGCAGGGTGCCTAAGTTATGGGCTGTTCTGGTTTCACATTGTTCTTATACCTTTCAGGTCACCCTGGTGGAGCTGCAACAGACAATCAATGGGCACTCCATGTTAGAGGATAATAGGGGAGTGGCAAGAAGATGTCATGATGTGGATCCATTCAGTTTGGGCCTGCAGCAGGCCACAAGGACTGCCTCCGCAGGCATATGCACTTCCTGGGCAGTGAGTGGGGGGGCAGGGACTTGATGTATTGGAAATGCCACTGTTTAATCTTGTCAATGGTGTCTTTTCCAGATCTTCTGTATGGGTTCAGTGGATGGTGTGGTGGACACTCCATGCACTGGTCGACAGGGAACAGGGTGATGGTCTGATGGGTGAAACCTGATGTTCTCAAAAAAAAAAAAAGCACAGGCATGATGGCTTCATATGTACAGTATGTATTGGGGTGAACTTCTTCCATGACAGAAGACAGAGGCTGCCGAGGAAGTCTCCAGGAATCAACATGGGAGAATCAGGACGAAATGTACAGGGACTCAGACAGACTACAATTCATCTAGTTCATCCTTAAAATATTGATGTGGATTGAGGAGGTAGACTCAAGTGTTTGTTATCTGCCAGGAAAAGAGAACAGGGAACATAGGTTATAGCTCAGAGAGGGTGGAGGGTTAGAGCAGAATTACGAAAGCAGTGCTTCACTCAGAGGGCAGTAGACCACAAAGAGATTGCCCTAGAAGATAGCTGAATCAAATTTAGTTGGGTGGGTTGAAGTTTAAGATGGCATTAGTAATAGTAAAGCAAAACTGATAATTCAGTATGTTGCCAGTGATCTTTACAGACTTGAATCTTATCCCCATCTCTTCTTCAGAGAGTGATGAGACCCCATTACCGTGGCTTCTGTTCATACTCCATCTTTTCCATAATCCTATTCATCTGTTTTACTCATTTCTGAATTTTTTTTTTAATTCTGCATTGCCATTGTGGTGTGTTGACCAAACCTGCCAAAAATACTCAAAATGAAACTTCAACAGTATCTCGTACAGTGATATTAATTGTCCTGATGTGTTTTGTATGCCTAATAGATGCATCCTGTTGGCCTTCTTACATGCCCAATACAAAACTGTATCTGTGTAGGCTCTAAATCTCTTTCCTTCTCTGTTACCATTTGTCTTCTCATTTATCATGTATGCTCTGGTCCTGTTGTTGGCACACAAGTGTATATGTATCTATCTAGGCTAAACCCCATCTGTCATTTATCTGCCAAGTCTTCCAGTTTCTAGGTTGTGCTGTAAGTCAAGACCTTTATCATCAATACTGCATGCAGAGGAAATGTTAGTCAGGATGTCCAAGTAATCTCCATTACATTTTGAAAATTGCTACTTTTTCTTTAGAATGCCACAGATACCTTTTCGTAGTCCAGAATATGAATATATATGGTTTAGCTGGTGGACTAAGGGTTTGCATCCAATTTAGCACCCAGGAGACAATAGAAGAAGGGGCAAAGGATTAACATCTTATTCAAACAACAGTAACTCTAGCAACAGTGCATCCTCCCTGTACAACACTGTTGTGTCAGTGTACAATATAAACCTTGGTGCCAGGTATGCCACTGGAACATATACCTTTCCAGCCTAGAGGCAACAAACATTCTACTAACTGAATCACACTGACATTATGTGTCACTAAGTAATAAAGCAAAATACTGTATTTTGCATCCATGCGTTTAAAACATTGCACTATTTCAAGTGTAATAAAGATATTACAGTAGTATATATCATCATACTGCCCATGTAAATATGATGGTTTGTATCCAGAACCATGAAGCTGAAATATTATTCCATCAAGCTTACATTTATGCTTATACTCTAAATAATTGAATAACCTTTCAAGACAGAGAACACAGTCTCATGATTCTTTTTCAAACCTAGTGGTGTGTAGACTGTGATTTATTTTACATTTTGCATTTATTCAGTCCAGCAAGATCATTCATTCAGCTGAAGCTGCAATATTTGTACGTTCTGCTGCATTTTCTTTGCAGTATGTATTGTTACATTCAAAATATTTAGGCCCAGATATTCAAAGTTTTGCGAGGTGTACAAACCGTTTGTGCGGGTTTAGTGTGGGATTAGCGTTGGTCTGCCATATTCAAAAGGCCAAATAGCACACGCAAACTGCATTAGCACTGGGCAAACCATAATTGTACATAAGGAGCAAAGTGAAGATGAATACAGGCACTATGAGATATTCAGTGACTAGCACCACGCTAAGGTGTTTAGCGCAACTTAGCACAACCATTAGCGTGGTACAAATTACCACCCAGGAAAAGCTGGTCTTAATCCTGGGCAAACAGCTTTGCATGACATTGTTGCTTTGTGTGGTGTTTGCATGGCTTTTGCTTAGCTTGCGCGACCCTAACATATGATTATGACACTTAGAAAATGCCAGACATGGAGGACACATGCTGCTCACGGATGGCACCACCATGATGCCAACAGTTGCCACCAGTGCCTGCCAAGCACAGGCAGTAAGGGGTGATCCAAATCACAGGGGACAGCATGGTAATGTGGCCATACAGTACACACCTGCAGACCATACGTCTGTGGTGACCAACAGATGCTAGCACACACATGCAGCACTGTGGGCATGGTGGCCATTGAGGGGAGGGTGTTCGGCTGGCAAGACCTCCCCAAAGCCCAGATGTGGCCACAAGGCTGGGACACATCACGCAGTGCACATGGGCCAGTAGTGGGAATACCCCACCACCTGTGTGCCTGTCTGATCTTACATGCCCCCCAGCCACATAGCGCACAACTGTACAGATGCCACAGCGCACACAGCCGGCCACGTATATGTCACTGGGAGCATCCCATGCCACAGGTGCAGCATCTGTGGAGCACACAACAGTGAAACAGTACTGTCCACTGTCAGTAATCATCTGCAAGCTGGGTCTGTCACTGTGTACAGTGCAGTGGTCATCACTGCCCTACATACCATAAGCATTGCTGTGTCCTCACACTACTGGTCCCCATGCTACTGTAATGTCTGCTGTGCACTGTAGCATGGCCTACAGTGTGCTGGTTGCTTGCAACACCACCACTGCCTGTGCCTATGCTGTGTTGTCCCCTTGGGCACACACTGCTATGCTGTACTGCATACATGTAGGCTGCAGCAACCATCATGTACTGTCAGACTGACCTACAGGTGGAGCTGCAGCCAGACCAGGCCAGCCCCTGTCTTTCCAGACTGACCTACAGGTGGAGCTGTGGGACCCTGCAGTAACGCTGGGCAAACTGCATGCAAATCAGGGCATAATGAGATGCTAATCTTGCTGTTTGCCCAGAGACTACCTAAGTAGGCTCAAAAAGGCTGTTGCCGCCCAGCTCTCCCATCACCTCCAGTCTTATGAACTTCTCTGCCCGGCACAACACTGCTTTAGAAAAGGGCACAGTACATCCACTGCCCTTGCCGTAGTTACCTCACAGATTAGGTCTGCTACTGATCAATTCAAATTGACTGGTGCTATCTTCATGGATCTCTTGAAAGCCTTGATCAGGTTGATGATATGCTTCTCTGCACCACCCTATGCCTCTTGGCTTCTCCCGCCCATGTCTGGTTCTCAAACTACATCTCTGGCAGACAACAATATACTAACGTCAACAGAGCACTAGCTGACCCCTCCCCAGTGTAATGTGGTGTTCCCCAGGGATCCGTCCTAGGACCCCTTCTGTCTTCCCTATTTATAAATGAGCTGCCCACTGTCATTGCCTATGGGTGTTCCACCCTATACGCAGATGACCTCGTCATCCTAGCCAGCTCTCAGGACATCTCTACCATTAATGCTAGGCTAAATTCGGACTTCAGACTCATTCAAAATTGGCTCGTGGGCCACAAGCTGACCATCAACCTAAATAAGACCCAGGTTATGCTCTTTGGTTCTAGAGCCAAGACCTCATCCTGCCCAGCTCCCCTAAATATCCTTGGAGCCGATGGCTCCCTCTTATGGGCTGTTAGCTCCGTCAAGTATCTGGGTGTTACACTTGACCCACAACTTGACCTGTCCCCGCATATTCAGAACATATTCAGAATATATGTAAGGCTTCAAACTGAAAACTGGGACTGGCTTATAGAGCTTAAAGCTGTCTCACTCAGGCTGCATGACTTGCACTAGCTGGGGGGGTCCTTCTTCCCACACTCTGTTATGGCCTTGTTACCTTTGCCCCTGTCCCAAAATCCAATCTCACAAAATGAGACACTGCACATAACAACGTATGTCGATTTGTGCTGTCTGCCCCCTGCCTCACACATCGCTGTGAGCTATATTCATGGCTGGAATGGCTCCCTCCTGATAAGCACCACACATTTGTCATTGGCAGCTTTATTGACAACATTACCCGAACCACCACCCCTTCTGCTCTTGCTAAATGCCTTCTTCAGGGAACCTCCTTCTACCACTTGAGATCCAGAGACTCACAGGCCCTACTGGTCCATAAAACCCGCACCCTCGCAGGTGATCGGGCTTTTGCTACTTTCGAGCTCAGAATGTGGAACTCCCTTCCTGCCATCACCCACTCCACTACCTCACATCCTGGCTTAAAGCCCCACTGTGGAGCTTCCCTAAATTACCCGAACCACCACCCCTTCTGCTCTTGCTAAATGCCTTCTTCAGGGAACCTCCTTCTACCACTTGAGATCCAGAGACTCACAGGCCCTACTGGTCCATAAAACCCGCACCCTCGCAGGTGATCGGGCCTTTGCTACTTTCGCGCTCAGAATGTGGAACTCCCTTCCTGCCATCACCCACTCCACTACCTCACATCCTGGCTTAAAGCCCCACTGTGGAGCTTCCCTAAATTGGCCTCTGACTGTCACTGTGCAAACTAGACCCAGGGCAGAGGTTCTTCATTCTCAGCCTTACCTGCTGGGGGGGCGTGATATCCTGTTCTATTCGATCTGCACTTCCTCTGCTGATGATCTTGAATCAGGTAGCCGTGCTACTTTATCCCTTAGCGCTGGGCCCATCCTTTGCCCTGTTTGCTCTCTGAGAGTTTACTTATTAAATTCCCTTCCCACTTTTCCCCCTGTCCCTCTTCCTCGGCTCCTCACTCCTCCTAGACCTCCTATCCTCTCCCCTTCCCTGGGACATATGGCTGAACCCCCGATTGTAAGTTACTGACTGCATATTTGTTGTTATTTATCTATCTATGAATCTGTCAATCGCTTGATGTTGTTGTATGTTTACCTCTCGCTCTGTCAAAGGCTGATGTTACTGTTCCCTGTACTGCTTATATCTGTTACCTTTGTAACCTCCCGAGTCCCTCCTGAAAATAGGCAATTGGCTGTCTAGTGTGCTTACCTAGTAAACAAAAGCAAATAAATAAATAAAAAAATTTGCATGTCACTTTTGAATATGGTGAATCTAAGCACCGGGCAAACGTGTTTGCACTGGGCAAACAGCTTAGCTCCGCGCTAAAGCCACACTAATGTGTTAGCGTGGCACTAATGGTTTGGGGAATATTATACAGTTTTGATCGCTGTTCTTTCACATCTGCTGCTGCTTGCAGTTGTACTGGGTCCATGCATTTGCTGCCACACACATTGGCCACATAGTTCATCTCTACCTACCCTCATGTCTCTGTGCACTGAGTCATTGTTGTGGTTTGCACTTCCTGGTTGCTATATTCAGTGCTGTCTTATTCCAGGGCTATGATTGCCCTGCACTCCCAGCCCAGTTTGTATGGCCTCATTCCCATGCTATATTCAGAAGCTGTTTGCCCCGGGCTATTCCTTTTGAATATAGCTTGCTTTGTGCTCTGGGCTAAGTTTGCCTGCTGGCAACGTTTTGAATAACTGGCTCTTAGTCTCATATGCGGATGATATACTTCTGCATGTCACTCACCCTGCCGCTTCCCTAGACCAAGCAATACGGCTCATTAACCAGTTTGGTAATTTCTCTCACTATAAGCTGAATATAACTAAGTCTGAAATCTATCCCTTAAATGTCTATACACATAAGCATGATCTCATGAAGTTTGGTATGCAATGGTCCCCCAAGTCAATTAAGTATTTGGGTATCCATTTTTCCTCGGACTCAGCCCTACTTAAAAAGCTTAATCTGGATGCTATCAAATCTCAAATTCAGCAGGATTTATCAAGATGGTCCAATCTCCCTATCTCTCTCTGGGGTAGGATTAACATTGTCAAGATGAATGTCCTCCCCGTATCTTCTACCCTCTTAACTTATTGGGTCTCTGGTTGCCTTCTTACTTGCAGCAGTTTCATGGCTTTCTCTAAATTTCTCTGGCGTGGGAAAGGGTTAGACGTTCATTTCTCAAACTATCTCTCCCTAGAGATAAAGGCGGTCTTAGGCTTCCCAACCTTCCTGTGTATTACTGGGCCACTCACCTATCCAAGTTAGGGAAATGGAGTTCAAACTATACTGATCCTTCTCCCCCGATTTGGCTTCAACTCGAGAAGTCGATCCTTTCCGAATCCAAATTAGACCCTTACGCTGTTTTTTATACTCCTATCTCCACCCTTTCACAATGGGTTACAGACCAAACAATTCTTACGTCCCTTAAGTCCCTCTCTCAGTGCCTGCAGTTTTTAAAGATCTTTCCTAAGCAGGACCTAGGACAGCCTGTTGTTCTTAATCCCAACGTCAAATTGGACAACTCGGTGATTGTCCCTGACTGGCTCCCTCAAATCAGCAATACTAATTTAGAGCAGTACTATGGTCAGGGTTCTCTCCTCTTGTCACCGGATATTCTTGCCAAATTCGATATTCCAGCTAGTAAGATTTTTAAAGTATATCAGTTAAGGCACCTCATTGCTGAGAGGTTCGGCACTCAGTTTAAGGAATCCATGGTTCAACCCTTCCTTTCTCATATTTTTACCCTTGCCTCTAAACCACACTCTATTTCGGCAATTTACTCCTATTTATTGGACTATAAGTTTCCCAAGTCTACTGCGGGATCTAGTATTTGGGTTTCTCTTGTTCCCGAAGGCATCTTGAATTGGTCTTGAATATGGAGGATCTACCTTAGGTATCACCTCAGGATAGGCTTAAACTTACTCAATACTACATCTTAAATAACATGTACTACACTCCCAAGAAGCTTTTTCGATTAAATAAATTAGCCCTCCCCTTGTGTACCAGATGCTCGCTGGACGAAGGGAATCCCCTACATATTTTCTGGTATTGTACTAAGGTAGCCCCACTCTGGTCGGCCATCCAAGCCAATTTGGACCCCCTATTGGGCCTTACCACTTATTTCACTCCTGAAATATGTATTTTAGGGGACTTTAGTGCCATTGATTGTGTTGAACGTCGATATCATATTGCCCTTGTCTCTGGGGTGGTTAAGAGGCTGGTTCTCAGACATTGGACCGACCAATTGGCCCTGACCTATCCGGAATGGCTGACTGAGCTTTCGGCCTGTCTCAATGTTGAGAGGTCATCAGCCAGTGTGCAGAATCATATGGACCTTTTTCAGAAAAGGTGGGGCAAGTTAGATGCTTTATATTTACACCGGTGATCCCCTGGCCTTCCCTCTGGTGCCCATGGAAGTTTTTCTACCTTTTTCTTGTCGTATCTTTGTCTTCTGCTCCTTTGAGTGCGGATTTCCCTTTGGTTTGTTTGTAACTTTGTTAGTATTTTCTTTTAGCAATGAGGTCATCTGGCACACTTGGTGGGGGGGGGGATGTGGAATGGGGAGGTTTGTGGGTGGGCGAGGAAGTTGGGGGGAGTTTTTTTTTTTTTTCCTTTTCTCGTTTTACTTTATACCATATGTAGTTAATTGATTCATTCTACCTTGTGTAAATGTTGGTGTTTCATTCTGTAAAAATGAATAAACTTAAATTAAAAAAAAAAAACCTGGCCCTTAGTCTGTTGTAAAAATACCTATATATATTGTACATATAACAATGAAATGGATAAATTACCTCAACATATCAGTTATGCTTGATTTACATAGAATCCATTCCATTCAAGGAAAATTACTTTGGGAGAACATCTTATATGTTAAAGTATTACTAACAATATAAACACCTAGCTAAAAAAAATGATATTTAAACAGCAGGGTAAGTACAAGCTACATAGCGTGACAACAACATGCTAATTCTGCTGTTCATGGATTAATTTTTGAAGTTTTCATCTATAGAAACATAGAAACAGAATTTGTTAGCAGCAAAGAACCAGTTGACCCACCCAGTCTGCTATAATTTTCCCTGATGTTTCCCAGGACACTACAGTATTTGGTCTGTGGCATCCCTCCCACCTCTCTTTCATCTATGTATCATACCACTGTACCTGTCCCACTCATGCTTGTAGTTCCCACTGTTTTCGCTCCCACCACCTCTTCTGCCAGGTTGTTCCAAGTGTCCAATACCCTTTTGGTAAAGGAGTATTTCCTCACATCCTTCCTAAACATCCCCCCTGCTAGCTTCACTGCATGCCCCCATGTTCGGTCGTGCTTCTCTTCCTCTGAAAGAAACTATCCACCTGCATCTTATTCACCCCTGTTAGGTACTTATAGGCCTAAATCAAGTCTCCTCTTACCATCCTCTCCTCCAGGGAATACATGTTGAATTCCCACAGCCTCTCCTTGTATGGGTTCTTGTGCAACCCCCACACCATTCTGGTAGCCCTCCTTTGGGCTGCTTCTACCTTGTCAATGTACCTGCAGAGGTTAAGCCTCCAGAACTGGACACAGTACACTAGGTGGGGTCTCAGACTCACTAATCAGTTATCTAGTGACAACACCACCTCCTTCCTCCTACTAGAAATTCCTCTCCCCATACAACCCAGCATCCCACACTTCTTATCTACTGCCTTATCACACTGTTGTGCCACTTTAAGATCATCAGGTAATAACTAATGTTCTTCTCTTGCTTGGTTATCTCTCAGTACCTCCCCCCCCATCTTATACACAGCTCCCAGGGTTTTCCACCACAGGTGCATGACTTTGCACTTTTTGGCACTGAAACCAGCTGGTACACTCTGGGCCACTCGTCCAGTTTTCCAAGATCTCTTTGCATGCTCTCAACCCTTCGTGAGTGTCCACTCTGTTGCATATTTTTGTGTCATCTGCAGACACACCTTCCCCTCCAGTTCCTCAGCAATGTCACTTATGAAGACATTGAAGAGGACCAGTCCCAGTACTGATACCTGTGGTACCCTGCTAGTCACTCTTCCATCCCCGAGTGTCTGCCATTTACCATCACCCTCTGCCTCCTGTCTTTCAACCAGTTTGTCACCCAGCTTAATACTTTGTCTTGAATCCCCAGGCTGCTCAGTTTCTTTACCAGCCTGCAGTGCAGCACAGTGTCAAAGGCATTGCTGAAGTCCAGATAGGCCACATCCACTGCCCTCCTCTGGCCTTCCACCCTAGTCAACCATTCAAAGAAATCTATGAGACTTATTTGGCATGATCTTCCTTGTGAAACCATGCTGCTGGTGGTTCTACAGTCCATATGCCTCCAGGTACTCCATCAGTCTCTCCTTTAGCAGGGTCTCCAATAATTTCCCCACCACTGATGTGAGACTGACTGGTTTGTAGTCACTAGCCTCCTCCTGCTGCTGCTGTTATGCAGAGGGACCATACTGGCCCTTCTCCACTGTTCTGGAATTACACCCATTTTCAATGAGCTGCTGAATTATGCTGCCACAGAGGTGGCTAACACCATGCTTAATTCTTTAAGAACCCTTGGGTGAATCCCATCCAGTCCCATTACCATGTTCTCCTTTAGGGCTTCCAACCCTTCTGGACTCTACCCTCCAAAAATGGTCTTGTGTCCACCCCCCCAGTGCCTACTAATACAGTATTTGTTGGTCCAACCCCCCCTCCAATTTGAAGACTGAGCAGAAATACTGTACATATTCACATTTGTAGCTTTTTCTTGATCTCCTTCCCCATAGTCCCCCACTGCCCTCCTAATTCGCACTATCCCACCATTTACTTTCCTCTTTTCACACATTTACCTGAAGAAAGTCTTATCCACCTTTTTGATTGCTTTGGTGATCTTGTCTATTTGTGCCTTTGCTGCCCTCTCCCTCCTTCCTGCCTACCTCTGCTTTTCCAGATTTTCCTGCCTGTCCACCTCTACATGGGTCTCATTGTACTTCCTAAATGTTGTATTTTTTCTCCTTCACCACCTTACCCACCTCCTTTGTGAACTGTAGTGGCTATTCCTCCTCCATGCCTTGCTTCCTTCCTTCAAACAACATGACATTGCCTTAGGTATTCCCTTCTTGATTTTTTTCCCATTGGTCTCCACTCCACCCTGGCAATCACCCCAGGTTATGTGAGGTATTTACTGAAGTAGTCACCCATTGCTTTAAGATCTCCCCACCCGAAGTCCAGTACCCTCATCTCAGTGTATTTTTTCTCTTGCCTAATCCATATATCAAACCACACCATGTGGTGATCACTTGTACCCAGTGGCTACCTACTCTGACCTCTACAATTCTGTTCCTGTTTGTAAATACCAGATCCAGCACTGCCCTGTCTTTAGAGGGCTCTGTAACCAGCTGCCAGAAAAATGTCCTCTGTAAGGAGCTGAGGATGGCCCTGTTTCTTGTTGTAGCTGCAGCTCAAATACTCCACTCTTCATCCAGCAGCTTAATGTTCCACAGAATCAGTTCTTCCCCCTTGCTTGCCATTCTGCCAGTGACCTCTCCCAAAACACTGCATACAGTAACTGATCCCTTGCTTGGTGGTTTTGTTAACTGCAACCATTTGGAGAAAGGCCAAGGACCCTGCCTCTAATCTCACTATAGTACCTCCAGCCCTTCCTCATCCCTCTGGTGTCACTGTATCTCTGTGTCATCTATACCTTCCTTCATATAAAATACAACTTCCCCACTTTTCCTCCCTGTCCTGTCCTTATGGAACATGGCGTAGCCTGGTATGGCCACTTCCCAGCTGTGGCTGTCGGTGCATCATGATTCCATTATGGCCACCAGATCCAAGTCTGCCTCAGCAATGATTGTGTCAATGTCAGGAATTTTATTTCCTATGCTCCTCATGTTGGCACACATGGCTTTCCAGTCCCTTTCTTCCTCCTTCCCTCCCCCTATTCTGCCTTCCCTTCCTGTTTCCATCTTTTGCTCCTCCTGTTTCCATAGTCCTGTACTCCCATTTTTAACTGTTCCTCTGCCTACCCTCCTTAACCACTATCTCAACTTTAGTTCCTCTTCCTGACACACCCATCCAGCCCTTCCCCTTCTGCCCCTCACCCATTTGGAATTCATGTCCCCTAGGCTTCTCTACTCTGCTGCTCTATTCTCTGAGGGAGGTGCAATCTCTGCCTTCCTTAGTTTTTCTGCACCACCCCTTGGCTAGTTTAAATGTCCATGAAAGTAGCATCTAAACCTTTCACCCAGGATTGCCATTCCCCTTCTGGATGGATGGCTGGAAGCCATCTCCTTTGTACAGGCCTCTGTTCACCCAGGTAGAACCCCAGTCCCTGATATAGCAAAAACCCTCTTCCCTGCACAATGCCTTCACTCACTCGTTGAAGGCACTTGTGTCATGTTACCTGGCCTTCCCTGGCTAAATAGAGGTAGCACCTCAGTGAAGGCTACCATTCAAACTACCTGGTTCTCTAAACCTATCCTGCACCACCCCTGCTGTTTCCCTGGCAAAGGTATTGTTGTCTCCCAGTGGACAATGATATCCAGGTTCCTTTCTTCCCCCAATGCCCTGGCGATCTCTATTATCTGCCCTCCAGTCCTTCCTGCCAAAGCCACCTGGTAGGCAGTTTACTTTCTCCCTTCCCCTGCTCCTAACTCTACTCCCCTGACTATGGAGTCCTCCATCAGCACCTGCCTCCTCCTTTACTAGAGGCCTCTCCCTCCCCCCATGCAGACTCTTTCTTTGAGGAACCTCACCTCCTCCCTTCCCACTGCCTCAGGTGCTTCTTCCTGGTTTTCCCATCCCCCCCAGAATGGCAAAAGAATTATAGCGGCAAGGCCTTAGGAGTGCTATCCTTCCTCTCCCTACACACCCTCCCAGAGCACACCAAGGTCCAATCACTCTGCCTGTTTTCTGGCTTCCGTTGACAGAGTGGTGGCAATCTTGGTGACCCCTTGATGAGGCAGACAGTAACCTGTACTCATGGAAGTTATTTCCTACCTCTGTCTGAGTCCCCTTGTAGTTCCTAGCTGCTGTTTGTTTCTCCTTATCTGCCTTCACCACCTCCTTTGAGAACCATAGTGGCCTCTCTCCCTCCTCCTCCTTCCATTGCTTACTTCCTTCAAACACCATGCCATTGCCTTAGCTATTCCTTCTTTGATCTTCTTTCATTGTATCTCCATTCCTCCTCAGCCAACCCCCCCCCCCACAAGGTATTTCCTGAGGCAGTCACCTGTTTCTTTAAAATCTGCCCTCCTGAAATACAGGCCCCTTGTCTTGGTGTAGTTTTTGTTCTGCTCAATCTGTATGTCAAACCATACAGTGATCAATTGTATCTGGGGGCTACCCACTGTGACATTTGCAATACTGTCCCTATTCATAAATACCAGGTCCAGCACTGCCCCATCTCTAGTGGGTTCCATAAACAGCTGACTGAGAAACACCCCCTCTAGAGAGTTGAGGATGGCCCCGCTTTCTTGTTGTAGCTGTGGCTAGAGTGCTGCAGTCTACATCCAGCAGATTAATGTTCCCCACATTCAGTACTTATCCCTTACTTGCCATTCTGCCAGTGGTCTCCCCTTAAACAATGTCTAACTCCTCCCCTTCTGTTGAGGGTCTGTTCATCACTCCCGTGTGGATGGAGGCCTGGATCCTGTGTCTAAACTGACCCATAGTACCTCCAGCCCTTCATTATCCCCAGTGTCCCTTTATCTCTGTGGCTTAAGTTCTATGTCATTATGGCAGCTGCCAAAAGGTAATTGCCATTATGGCAAAGTCACATTGCTAAAATTCAGTTTCTGGCAATGTGACTCCTGGCACACAGCAAAACAGCACTGGGGACTTACAATTATAACATTTCCCACACCCTCCCACTTAAGGATTCTCAACTCCAGGGGGGTGCATGTTGGGTGCAAAACATTAAAAAAAAAATTCAGGCTGGGTGCAACAAAAATGTACCTGTGCCCGGACCCGAACCCAGCACCCTGTCCACCAAAGCCAAGAACCCACACACCATGCCATGGGGCCAGCTCAGCAGCCCACCATGGCACCACCCCTCAAAAACCCTCCTGCCCCTCGCTGAGTGTGCTCACTCCCACCCCCCCATGCATGAGTATGTATAGCGACATCCTGTTGCTATATGGGTGAACCCACCCCCATCCGTTCGTTGGTAGCCCATGACATGCACCACGATTGAGTCTCTAGTTTGCAGTTCACTCAATCGCAGTCGTGCATGTCATGGGCTATCGTGGGTTTTATATCTTCCCTCACATATGAACATATACACACAAAGAAGCCAGCAGAAGAAGGCTATTTGATCTATCTAGTATGCTCATATTGCAAGGTCCACAGCTTGAGCTACAGTCGCTGCCCCCCCTCCCCACTCCTCCCATCCTCCCTACCCTTGATTCATACCTTCCCCCGATGACTATCCCAGCCTCTCTTGAAGCTGACCACCATCTTCAATGAGATCACGTCTTCTGACAGTGCATTCCAAGCATCCACAACCCTCTCTGTGAAGAAATGTTTCCTTACCTCCCTCCTAAACATCCCCCCCTCCAGCTTAAGATCATTTCCCCATGTGTTATGATTGCCACTCAGCTTGAAGAGACCCTCATCAACCATCTTACTTATCCCTTTCAAGTACTTGAAGGTCCCATTCAGATCACCTCTCTCTTCTTTCCTCCAGGGAGTACATGTTCAGTGTCCTCAATCCTTTCTCGTATGCCTTACCTTGCTGACCCGCTATCATCTTTGTAGCCCTCCTCTGGACCTTCTCTAGCAGGTTAATGTCCTTTTTGAGGTGTGGGCATCAGTAGTGACCTCTGTACTCTAGATTTGACCTCACCAGTGACCTGTACAAGGGTAGTATAACTTCCTCTTTCCTACTACTGATCCTCCTAGCTATGCATCCCAGCATCTTGTTTGCCCTTGCTTCTGCTTTTGTACTGTGTGGAGTGCTTCAGGTCACTAGTAATCATCGCTCCCAGGTCCTTCTACTCCTCTGATGCAAATACCGAAACTCCACCCAGGTAGTACTCATATATATATATATATATATATATATATCAATACCCCACCTTTCTCCCTGTTCTGTCCTTCTGGAACTCGGTGAAGACTGATACGACCACCTCCCTGCTATGATAGTCAGTGCATTATGACCCTGTAATGGCCACCAGATCCAGGTTGGCCTCTGTAATGATTGCTTCAAGGTCAAAAATGTTATTTTCTAGCCTTCTTTTGTTGGCACACATGGCTCTCCACTCCTTTTGTCCTTCCCTCCCTCCCTCTATTCAGCCTTCTTTTCCTGTTTCAGTATTTTGCCCCTCCAGTTTCCCCAGTCTTGTCCTGGCCTCTTTCACTACCTCTCTGCCTACCCTCCTTAGCCTCTCTCTCAACTTTAGTTCCTCTTCCTGATCCACCTGTCCTGCCCTGCTTTTTGTCCCTATGCCTTTCTACCTCTGAGGAATGAATTTCCCCTGGGCTTCACCTCCCTTCTGCTCTATTTTCTTGGGGGGGGCAATATTTGTCTCCCTTGGTTTTTCTGCCTCCCCCCTTGAGTAGTTTAAATACCACTTAAGATAGCATCTAAACCTTCTACCCAGGACTGCCATTCTCTTCCTGAATGGATAGAGGCCATCTCCTTTATAGAGGCCACTTTAACACCATTTGGGACCCCAGTCTTCAATGTCGCCAGAACCTTTTCCCTACACCATGCCTTCAGCCACTCATTGAAGGCCCTGGTGCAGAATCCTCTTGCCTTCCTCCAGGTGTATACAGGTAGCACCTCAGTGAAGGCTACCATATGAGCTACCTGCTTCAGGCCCCTGCCCTGCACTGTAAACCTGTCCTGTACCAACTCTGCTGTGTCCCTAGCTAGGTCATGTGTCCCCAGATGGACGAGGACATCCAGCTCCCTCCCTGCCCCCTCTTCCCTGGCAGTCTCTACAATCTGTACTCCAGTCCTCCCCACTGAATCATTCTGGTAGGCACATTACTACCCTGTCTCTCCTTCCCCTGCTCCCAACGGTATCCTCCTGAATTCAGAGTCACCCACCAGCATCTGCTTCTTCCTTGACTGGGGACCTCTCCAATCCCCCATGGGGCCTTCTCCAGGAACTTCTCACTGCTTTAGTTACCTACTCCTGGCTTCCTCGTCCTTGAAATGGTGAATGGAATTATATAGTGGTATTGTCTGAGTGATACTCTCCTTCCTTGCAGTCTCAGGTTTTTTAGAATTCCTGAGTTATTACAAAACAATAGAACCTACAACAGTTACAGCACAACCTAAATAGCCGTTATTAATTAACTAATGATGCAGCAAAATAAAGAACTACAGCAATCTTTAATCAATGAGGAAACAGACTATCCATTGAACATGCATTTTCTTGAGTCTCCAGATTAGATCAGGCAAACAGAAATGCATTGGTTGTCTTGTAGAAAGCTTTAAAAATATCTTACTACATAAACTGCATTTTCAACAAGATTAAGAAAACAGATTTGTTCAGTTGTGAAACGTTCAACAAAGTTTTTGCTTTATGTGGCCTGTTCAGAAACTTGCAATCCACTCTTGATGAAATGAGAGACAATGCAGACAAACAAATGTATTGGGGTACAGTATTTTCAGGAGGGACAGGGATTTCCAGGGGGTAGAGTTTTTTTATATATATTGCAGGGGATTTAAGCAGATGGAAGCCCTACAGAAAGCTGATGGATGAAATTATGATCCACAGGGGGCAAAAAGACAATTCTAGGAGTATGATTCTGACTGTTAGGTAGTACAGGATAGCATGACTTGAATTAGAGTGTAACAGTTAAAAGGGAAAATTATGTGACCCTTGATTCTCATGGTGGGGATTTCAGTCCCGTGTACGTGAAACTGACTGGGAGAACAAAATGCCCAAGAAAAAATAAGGAGGGTTTTCTTATTAGCTGTGATGGACGGTTTGTTTCTCAAATGGTCAGGTACAGAACAAGAGAGGACTCAACTCTTGATCTGCTGTTGGGTAGTGGGGATGACCTGGTCAAATGAGTAAGGGCTAGGAGTCAGAGGGTAACAGTGACCATAACAGGATTGAATTTTATGTGAAAAGGGGTATGCTACTTCACCAAAAATGAGACAAGGATGCTAAACTTCAGGTGAGCAGATTTTGTTAAGCTGAGGGAGATGGTTGTACTAATTTGAAAAATATACCACTGATTCTGGTGTCTGTTTCTTAAAAATAAGACCAGAATTTTTTTTTTTTGTGCACCCCTTACTCCTTGGTGCCCACGTTGGAGAGAGTCTCCATTTGTGTAGCATTGATCCACATGCCCATCTCCCGCTGCTCAGCTGTTTACCCGGGGATTTCAAGATGAATGAGAATGCTTTCTATTTTTTTTAATTCGTGAATGTTTTGTGTTGTAGCTAACAAAAAATCTGTACTTTAAAATGGGTTTCATGTTGTTTTTTGTCATTTTGTTCAGGCATCTGTTGCTGAATTGTCCTTTGATTTTTTTCCTGATCTTGGCTGACCTCAGACAGTTATGACATCGTATGTGGAGTGACACTACTTACCACTTCTCGAGGAGCACTCTCTCAGCTGATCTGTACAGCTGGCTTTAGCATCTCATCTTTTACCCAGCAAAAAAGGTGCTTCCTGTCTGCTGTCTCAAAATGCCAGCTTTTTTATTCTTAATACAGTTGCCAAATTCAAAACAATGCCCAAACAGTTGCCTTCCTGAGTGCCTTTCTACCATGTAAATGGATTTACCTCCCCTGCCCTACACTGCAACACTCCACCCCCCAGCTCACAGCTGTGACTGTAATATATTTCTAAGGAGGCGTTACATTTAATAGTTAATACAAAAAAAAATTATGCTAATGTTAATCATCATGGAGATCAGAAGATCCAACAATAAGACACAACAGTTCTAATATTCCAGCTGATTTTCTTATGCCTTGTGACAATTATCTATGACAACAAATGAATAGCACATTAAAATGCCCTAACGATAACTAACAACCTAACTGAACTCCAACTAGGAGCAACTAAAATGCACTCTAGGTATTGTGAAATTACACAGGGAGCAAGCTGCCATTTGTTTAGTGTCTCCTTCCCCCACTCTGGTTCTTCTCCTTCTCCAACATGGATAGAAGGGTTCCCCCACTTAAACGTTCCTCAGAAGTGAACCAGGTTTTCCTGAAAGTGGCCAGATTACCCCTGGTTCTGTTTATCTATTTCACCATGGGTGCACACTCTACCAACTGTCTGAGCCATATTTGGCTTAAATGGGGATTCTCACTTTACCAGTTTGTGCGAATTTCTTATTTCTCACAAATGATTGCTATATAAATACATTTCCTTTGCCCCTCATGGATATCCTCTTGATGCTCCAAGTCTCCAAGCAGTATAATTTGTGTATCTATCTTAATAGGAGTAGTGACCATTTGTGAGATAAGTCCTTCTATTTCTTGCCAGTACTCTTTCAATTGTTGGCAGGTGGCCATCATATGAGTCAAATCCTCTGTTTGTTGCTTGCACCAGAAGAACAGGCCATCACAGTCCAGTAAGAATTTGGACAACCTGTCTGAGGTGTTGTATGCTTGAGCAGTGTTCAATATTTAATTAGCCTGAATTTATATGTAGTCTGGGTTCTCCATGCCCTGCATGATTTCTGCCCAATCTTCTGCAATTTCGGCTTTTAACATATCTTGCCACTTGTCCCTAAGAGAAGCATGTTTACCAGGGATCCCAATATTAGATGTCTGTATCAGCTAGAAATGAACCCTTTGGTATCCTGTGCATTGCACAGCATATTAGCTAAACCAAAGGGTGTAAGGATGCAGTGGGGACCAAACCAGATATTAAATAATGCCTAACTTGTATATACTTAAAGGAGTGGGTTTCTGGAATACAATACATCTGCACCAACTCCTTGAAAGATTTGAATTCCCCATTCTCAAGTAGACAGCCCATCATACTTACTCCATTTTGTTCCCATCTTTTAAAACCTGAGTCCTATAAAACTTCAGGGAGCAATGGATCCCTCCAAAGTGATGTTAATCTAGTATAACTTGAGACCACCCCTTTCAACCTAAACCATATGCCAGATTCTTAGGAGGTGCACTATAATCAAGCTGTTCATGGCCACATTATAGTCCTTTCTGTTCAAGGAATACAATAAATCTGTTAGCCTATCACACTGTGTAAGCTTCTTGTCCAACAGAATTCCTTTATACATCCCTCATTTCTGTGCACTGTGCTGCACATTATTTCCCAGCTCTGCAGACCTGCTTCAGATGGACAGCTGGACTGTGCTGGCTCAAATGCAATGCTTAGTATAGCTTCTACTTAATCCTGCTTATTTACTAAGTTTGTCATCATGCTGGACAAATAATTCCGACCCATAGGCTCTACACTATACCACACTGGCATAGCATCTAGTTCTTTCTGTAGCTGGCAGCATGGGTGTAAATAAATGGCCTTTGGCTCAGGAGGCAACTTTGTAAGGTACTGTTAAAAGCTAGAAACAGGGCACTGAGGATCTTCAGGTTGTGCGTACATGTACCCAGAGTGCTATTGTTTTGCAGGGTCAAATGGGTTTGTGCAGATCTTTGTTTACTCACTGAAGTTGAACATTACAAACTTGCAGCTATTCTCATCAGTTTTTATGGAGAAGCTGCTAGGTTTCAGCTGTTTGAGGCCCTCCTGAATGCACCTGACCATAAACAGTGGCACAGCAACCCAAGCTTTACATACTGTACCAGGCTAGGCAGAATGTCAAGTTAGGGTGCCAGTGAAGTTCTTAGCTTTTTGAAGGTCTGATTTGCCGAGGGGCCTGTGATGCTCAACTTTTTCTTTCTGAGCTCAGCAGTACCTTTTCATTTTGATGGTAAACATCTGGTTACTCATTTTGAAAGTTGGGTCATTAATTGATGTTCACATTGGGGCCCACTGCCAGGAAGCCAAGGTGCCTGTTATGTGCTGTGTGAAGACCACAGAAGCTACAAACAGCATTCTCTGCTCCTGTAGTCATTTGTGCATCAGCATAGAATCCCCAAAATGACTCACTGAGCTAAGATTTAGTAACTGTTTGCCAGTTAAGATTTGCATTTGTAGAGACAGCCAATTTTTTAAACACTTTCAGAGCCCATTATGTGGTTCTCACAGTACTTTTCTTGTTCTGTTTGTTTTTGAGATTGTTAAGCTGATTGTGGTTGAAATGTGCAAAGTGGGTGGTCACTAAAATGTTTCCTCAGATGCGATCAGCTCTGTAGTTTCAGTCGTCGCTGCAGTTTCTTGATGGACTTCATCATTTGTCTCATTCTCATAACTGGGGGACTTAAGTAGCTCTTCTTCATGGAAGCTGAGGTCAAAACTTAAATCAGGTAACATAGAAATCTAGAATTTGACAGCAGATAAGGACCACTTGGCCCACCCAGTCTGCCCATTTACCTACCTAATGGATAAGCTGCAGACCCTAGTTAACCAGCAGTCTACTTCTTTCTACCCCCACCCCCTAGAATTGCCTTATGACTGTCCCATGCATGCTTGAATTCAACCACTGTTTTTGACTCCACTACCTCTTCCGGAAGGCCGTTCCATGCATCCACAACCCTCTCTGTGAAAAAATACTATCTTCAGATTGTGCCCCCTTGTTCTTGCACACCTCTTTTTTTGAAAGATGCTACCCTCTTGGACTTTGTTGATTCCCTTGAGGTACTTGAAAGTTTCTATCATGTCCCCCCTCTCCCTCCTTTCCTTGAGGCTATACTTATTCAACACTATACATATTAAACTCCTTTAGTTTCTCTTCATATGTCTTCCGCTGCAGACCCTGCACAATTTTAGTTGCCCTCCTCTGGACAGCTTCCATCCTGTCTATGTCCTTGCGTAGATTGGATCTCCAGAACTGTATGTAGTACTCCAGATGGGGTCTCACCAGTTATCTGTATAGAGGGATAACAACTTCCTGTTTTCTACTGGTGATGCCTCTTCCTATGCATCCCAGTATCCCCCCAGCCCTCCTTACTGCCCTTTCACATTGCTTGCCCACCTTTAAGTCATCTGATATGACTACCCCCAGGTCCCTTTCCATTTTTGTTGCTGTTTGTATCTCATCCCCCATTGTGTACACTTCCCCTGGATTTTTGTTTCCCAGGTACATTACCTTGCACTTCTTAGCATTGAATCTAAGCTGCCATACATTTGACCATTCCTCTAACCTTGCCAAGTCCCTTCTCATCCTTTCCACCCCAGCTTTTGCATCAACTCTGTTGCAGATCTTTGTGTCATCTGCAAAGAGACATACTTTTCCTTCCCAGTCTCTCTGCAATGTCACTTATAAAGACATCGAAGAGGACCGGTCCTAATACTGAACCCTGCAGTACCCCACTAGTAACCCCCCCTTTCTTCAGAGTGGACTCCATTTACTATTACCCTCTGTGTCCTATTCTTCAACCAATTCTTTACCTAGGCTATCATCTTGGGACCCACTCACAGGCTGGCTAACTTGTATATTAATCTTTTGTGTGGGACTGTGTCAAATGCGTTGCTAAAGTCTAGGTAGATCATGTCCACAGCCCCTCCCTGATCTACTACTTTGGTCACCCAGTCAAAGAAATCTATTAGATTCGTCTGGCATGACCTTCACGATGTGAATCCATACTGCCTTGGGTCCTGTGCCCATCTGGCCTCTAGGTACTCGACAGTTCTTTCCTTCAGAAGAGATTCAATCATTTTCCGTATCACTGAGGTTAAACTAACAGGTCTATAGTTTCCTGCTTCTGCCCTGCTCCCACTTTTGTGAAGGGGAATCACATCTGCCCTCCTCCAGTCCTCAGGTACCACCCCATCCTCCATTGATTTGTTAAAGGAGGTAGTCAGTGGTGTTACTAGTTCTACCATTAGTTCTTTTAGAATTCTGGGATGAATCCCATCAGGCCCCATTGCTTTGTCCACCTTCAGTTTTAAGAGTTCTTTCAGAACCCTTTCTTCTCTAAATGGGCTGGTATCAACTTCTGTATCCATAGTGTTTCTATTGTTTGTTTTAGGTACCTCCCCCTCTTCATTTGTAAATACTGAGCAAAAATATTTGTTTAGTATCTCTGCCTTTTCACCGTCACCCTCTGCCCACCCCCTCCCCTTTATTAAGCCTCACTATCCCTCCCTTGGTCTTTCTTCACTCCGTGATGTACCTAAAAAAGGTTTTATCCCCCTTCTTAACTGAGTTGTCTATCTTTTCCTCGGTTCGGGCCTTTGCCGTTCTGACTGCCTTCCCAGCTTCCTTTTGTTTTAACTGATACAATTCTCTGTCCTGCTCCTTCTGTGATTCCTTGTACTTTCTGAATGCTTTCTTTTTCTCTTGAACCTTCACTGCCACCTCCTTTGAGAACCATAGTGGTTTCTTACATCACTTTGTTTTGTTTATTTGCTTCACACAAAGGCTTGTTACCTCTGTGATGGCAGTTTTTATTATTCCCCATTGTTCTTTCACCCCTCCTTCCCACCCATTTGCTAGCGCATTCCTTAGGCACTCACCCATTTTGGCAAAGTCAGCCCTCCTGAAGTCCAGTACTTTTGCCTTTGTATGGCTTGACTCTATTGCTGTGTTTATTGTGAACCATACTGTTCGATGGTCTAGTTCTCGATGGCTACCCACTTCTACATCTGTGATCCTCTCTCCATCTCCATTTGAGAGAACCAGGTCTAAGATTGCTCCTCTCAAGTGGGTTCCAATACTAGTTGTTCAAGGCATGCCCCTGTAGGGCATCTAGAATAACCCCACTCTTAGAAGTGGCTGCTGCAACTGCACTCCAGTTAACATCTGGCATATTCAGATCACCCATCAGCAATATCTCCCCTTTTTCTGCCATTCTAAGTATACTTTCTATCATTTCCTTGTCCATTTCCTCCCCCTGAGAGGGGGTCTGTATACAACCCCTGTGCGGATTGTGGTGCCATTGCCTGTCTCCAAATTGATCCACAGTGCTTCTTCTCCTCCCTGTTTACCCTTTTGTTCTGTTGATTTGATTCCTTCCCTTATGTAGAGAGCTGCTCCTTCTCCTCTTTTACCCTCCCTGTCCCTCCTGTAGATAGTGTATCCTGGTATGTTTATGTCCCAGTCATGGTTCTGTGTGTACCATGTTTCTGTGACTGCCACAATATCCAGATGTTCCTCCTCCATCAAGGCCACTAATTCAGGTACAGCTGACATTTTTAAATTTGGCAAGTAACTGGAGCTTTTACTGCTGCGGCTACTGGGGCTAGTATAATCAAGATGGCTGCTCTTTTATTGGCAACTTTATGTAAGGCAGTGATATGTTACACAGGGTAAAGCTGCCTTTGTCTGCACTTATTTCTAGCAGTGTGTTAGAAACTTCTAGTACATGGCTTACAGCCATTCAGATTTCTTAAAGTTCACTTGCCTTTTCATTAATGCTAATCAAGTTTCTATTCACGTCACTCCTTTTTACTGCATAACTTCACAGAAAGTGACGCAAGTCTCTCATTTTTGTATCAGAGTGAGAACAGGGAGAAAAAATGTCCTGGTGCATACAAGCTTGCTCTTATGTGAGATTCACTCTGACAATCAGCTGGTCACCAGTGGAGTATGCTGTCTACTGAGTGGAACAATTTCATATTCTCAAGAACAAATTACTGGTAAAACTGAAATTCTGTTCAGTCATAAAACATTACCCACTCTAAACACATTTTTTATGTCAGTTCTTGCTAACTAGCTAAATTGTAGCTGCAGTTTAGGACAAGTTCTGATTTTTGCCAACACAGTATGAGATGATGTAATTGATGGCAGAGGTCACTGTGCATCACAGAATGTGTGCTATGAGGTTACGAGTACTGTGTTTATCCTTTACATAAAGATTGAGTGTCCTTTTTCAGATTTGTTTAGGGGTTATAATCTTAACAGCTGGGTGGGTATTTTAAATTATACAGTTGCGGGCATGTTACCAAGAAACTGATAAGACAGTGTGCTCTTGGGCCAGTGATGTTATCTGACAATAACATCACATAATACACTCCAGTGTCACACATGACCTAATCTTATAAAGAGAACATATTTAGAATAACTGCTCAGAAGGCTACCAGACTCACATTTCATCAATTGTCAATTTTTTATATTAATTGTGGTGGCCACACATAAGCGTCCTCTCTTGCTGGACATGATTCGCAATTTAAACAGTTAAAGGATCATTAAAATTAAGCAGTGATTGAAACTGTCTTTTCCCCACTCTGCAGTGCAGTAAATCTAGTGAGTACACATGTCAAAAGCACTGCACTATCTCCATTCGCCACTTGGTTACTGAAAGCAATGGCTGCACTGCTTAAGGCCTCGGTAACAAACAAAAAAACAAAACAACAAAAAGAAAAACAAAAATGAATGAATGAAGCTAAACTGTGAATGAAATTGGCACACTTCACAGCTCAAGTTCCCCTTGGTAGTCAGCAGGTCTGTGGCATTTATAATCACTTCCACACTACCAGTAGCCTTGGTCCCTGCAACTGAAATTGGCTCCAGTAACCACTCCTTGTTTAGCTTCAAGTTAAACCAATTAAATAAATAAATATCACCTTCATCCACTCCCAGGGCAGGTGAATTAAATTCTTGGAGAGGAAGCAACTACTGACACACAAAGCTGGGAGGTAAGATAACAACCCTCACAATAAAGCAACACCACCTACTGGGTAAACAGTACAGCAGCACTATTTTTCCGGATATATACCTACATAATAAAAATTAAGTAAGTATCTATTTTAAAATATTGTTTTATTACTAGCAATGAGTGATTATATAATAGCAATAATGTACTCCAGGTATGTGTGTTGTGTGGAATAATGCCACTTCTCTGGTGTTGAACGCACTTGGCAAGCAGCCTCTTGGTTCAACCCATCTGAGGCATGACGTTATTCCACGACACACATAAATGAGGGTGAGTGTGGGATACAAAGAAATAAACCCATCAAGGGAGCTAACCAGAACATAGAACCACAAGCCTGAAGGGTGAGTGGTTTTATAATCTGGTTAACCCCCTCAATGCGTTTATGTCCTTGTATGCCACACTTACCCATCATTTATTTTATATAGTACATTTGGATGCTTACTGTTAGTTTTAGTTGCCATTGTGTAAACAGGGAAAAGGTATACTGGAAAATAACTGCTTACCATGTCTATGGGGGAAATGTCCCATTCATGTAATATAAATACATTATATATATATATATATATATATATATATATATCCATATATCTATATATATATTTATGCAATATGGGTGGGTGATAAATGCTGCAAATAAAAACATGTATTTGCACCCCAGTGAGATAAATGACTGGTGACGTAGACACTGTGGAGATATTTACATTTATACATACAGAGTGTCTATATCACCTGCTGATATTTCCACTCTGGCTACCTCACTGCAGTGCATCAAGCTGCCGGCACAAATTTGAAATCACAAAAGTCAAACTAAACACAGTTGATGCACCACCTGAACAACAGTACCAAAACTTGTTTTTCATCTACTTCTTTTAAAACACCGACATGAAAGAGCCAACTACTGTATCTCTGTTTCTTTCTTTCCACAACTCAACAGAAACAAAGCCCACCCTCCAAAAGACTAAATCCCATACCCAGTGATACTGACTCACAGTAAATAAATGCAAGACTCTTCACCAGTTGCTGAAAATACCTCTTTCCATTTCAGCAGCAGAACGAATTGGAAATGTTCAAGCCCAAATCCTGTATAATCCTGTATTTCACTTTGGTGACGGTAACCGTCAGAAACTCCCACAAGCACCAATACCCACATAATATACATAAAAAAAACCACTGAACTATAGAAACTTTCTCATACAGTAATTACTAAATAACTAACAAAATAAAGCATTTTCACATGACTTCACAAGCTCCATTCCCGGAACTAACTGAATGCACAAAGACAAATACACCAATCCTCACGTGTATGCCAATGACTGACTTGTAACGCCACCAATCATAACACAGAATACATCTCATAACCTTGTAACATTTGCCTAAAGCCAATCCGGCCACCAGTCTCGAAGTATGAAACACCACCATTCACAAACGGAAAGGAAACCCATTGACAAATATAACACACCAGCCGAATACCACATAAC
Organism: Neoceratodus forsteri; assembly: GCA_016271365.2. Lineage (NCBI taxonomy): Eukaryota > Metazoa > Chordata > Ceratodontiformes > Ceratodontidae > Neoceratodus > Neoceratodus forsteri. Next base: position 1,121,102,843 of record CM057455.1, on the reverse strand, counting down.
AAGTAAATAACACCTTGATCAAGACACAAAATCACAAAGAAACTACCTATAAACCCACTCTTGCCCTATTGTATAAACAGCACACATGACTGGCAGGAGTGAGGCATGGAAAATATTCTCACTAGTGCATTGTGAGACATGGATATCTCACTCATGCCTTCAGCACTCATGAGATATCCGTACCTCACTCTGCGGGAGTGAGAATATTTTCCATATCTCACTCCTGCTCATCATGTATCCCTGTATATGCATATATATATATATATATATATATATATGGCAAAAATCTCCATTTAATGCATCAGTTAGGGTTGTTCCACAGTGACTAAAGGAGGAAATTTGGTGTTAAGGTTGCCACCCCTTGCACCCCATGCCGACCAACAGTCATTGGGGTATGCGTTTGGGTCATCAGCCCTAACTCTCATCACATTCCATGTGTAAATAAGCTGAGGTGGTGCAGTATAGGAGAATTGCATGAGAATTAGGACCAATGAACCCAACACACACCCCGATGCCTGTTGGTGGGGTGGTGGGTGGGGTCAAGGGTGGCAACCCTAACACCGAATTTCCTCGCTTTTGTCACTGTGGAACAACCCTAAGTGATGCATTAAACAGAGTTTTTTGCCATGAATTTCCCTTCTTTTTGAGAATGTTCACTATAAATAGTGAATGGAATGTGGTGGTGGGAGCACGGGGCCCTTCGGACTCCAGATTCCCACCATTTGATTTTTTTGTCACTTCCCTGCACAAAAACTGTATGACCAACTGAAATGAAAACTGGTAAATGAAGACATTTACCATACCACAACATCTATAACAAATGTTATCTGAATCTGTTCAACAGTTGCACAGAGTCATGCCAGGAAAACTGTGCAGGAGTGCCAAAAATAATATTTTTGCCACTTCACTTCACTTCACACAAGAACCATATATCCGATGGAGCCAAATTGTAAAAAGAAGACATGTACCATAGCACACCATGTGTCCATAACTGTGTGTACATCCATTCAGTGGTTGTACAGTGCCATGAGCAAACAGCAAAATATGCACAATTCAGCAACTGTAAGGGCCAGCAAACCAAAAATTGGCACAATCAAAGATGTATTACAAAACTTTGTACATTCTAAATGCCAGGCAAATCAGACACATGGTTCAGAAGTTATTGAAGCATAATGAACCAAATTGTTATTTGTTGGAGTGGCATTATTCCACACCTGTTAATGTTTTATACACCAAACCACTGCAAGGCACCTCCATACCACTAGGGCTACATACGCTATAAAGTTCAAGCCAGTAAGTCTATGCAGAATGCTATGCACAAAACGTTGACTGCATCATGCAGTATCTCTGCAGCAAATTATTTTTCCAACAAGTAAACAGCATTATTAACATCCCCAGGGCATCCGCTCAACACCCTCATATTTCATGTGAAAAGACCAAACCACTCCAGAGATATTCAATATTTATGTTTCTGCACCTCTAAGAAGTCTTCCACCACAAAATGGCAGAAATCTCAGCCAAAAATGTACTGAAATGGCAGACCTGGTAGCCAAAAAATCTGTAATTGTGAGGAGGGCCAACTTCAAATGGCAATAACTCTGGAACGGAACACCATGTTTTCACCAAGCAAAACTGGCATGTTCCTTGAGCACAGGTTTTTACATGACAAGTTTCAGACCAATCAACCACACACTGGCTGCACTATGCGTTGCAGAATACAGTGCAGAAAAATAGCAAAAACATAATGTTTTGCAGTGCACTGTGCAAACGCAAAAACGTAAACGGTAATGTTGATGTAAATGGTGATGGCAACAGTGAGGTAAAAGAAAACAGTAATGCTAACGGTAACACAAACACAAGCGCAAACAGTAACGCACATGGTGATGCAAATGAAAATGATAACACAAATGGTAAGAGAAAGGCAAGTGCAAATGTAGATGAAAACAGAAATGGTAACGTAAATGGTAACACAAATGCTAACAGAAACAGAAATGCAAATGGTTATGAAAATGGTAATGAAAATGCAAACAGTAACAGAAATGCAAACAGAAACACAAATGGTAATGGCAGCGGTGACACAGAAGGAAACAGTTATGCACTCGACAATGGAAATGCTACTGAAATTGCAAACACTAAGGCCAAAGGAAATGCAAACACAAATGATAACTAACACACAAACAGTAACAGTAAAGCAACTGGAAACACAAACTGTAATGGTAAGACCATCAATGATGCCAAAGGAAACAGTAGCATGTATGCAAATGCAAATGGTAATGCACACGGTGATGCAAAAGTAAACGCAAACAAAAACCGTAACAGAAATGCAAACGCAAAGGGTAACGCACATGGTGGCTTAAACGGAAACACTAACACAAACTATAATGGAAACACAAGCAGAAACATTAATGGTAACAGTAATGCAAATGCACACCCTTTTTTTCCCAAAAAGGTGCATTCAGAAGCACAGTGACTACAAAGAATGTATGCATAATAATGGATCTCGGAGCAGAAAATTGGCACTTGGAATACTAAATTCCTTATATCGCATGAACCATACAACATAGAATAAAATTTAAAATGTCATATTATTTATGACTTTCCAGGCTAGTTTTGTACTTAGCTTCCTAGTGGGGGACTAAGCATTCTTCCAACAAAAAGTCTGTATCTCGAACCGTTTTTGAGATAGGGGCCCTTAAAGGCGTGGCAGATGCCATAATGTCATCCTATGGGAAAAATGTTCAATTTCAGACTGCCATAACCTTGCAGCCCTCTAATATTTTGTTACCAATCTGCCAAAAGGCACATCTGTGGTATCTTGGCTTTCTTCTCTCCAAATTTCAGCCCAAAACACCAAACTGTTCTGTTGCAGGAAGGTGGCAAAGATTCCCTATTGTTTTGGCCATAATGTCACAAACTACAGTACTTTTGCAAATCACGACACTTTCGCAAATGATATCACAAAAGTGTTGCATATGTGAAAATACTTAGCAACACTACTTTTTACAAAAATTAAAAAAAAAAACATATTTCTGGGGTGTTTTACCCCCCCAAAAAAGACATGGCTAGCATCCTCAGTGCTTGACTAGGTGAACACAAAAAGAATTGTGTCCCTAGAGGGTCCCAAATGTAAATGCCAAGCATTGCTGTGACCACCAACTGAAAAGAAGATGGCTGATTTGTGACATTACAAGGGTCATTTGTGAAAGTAAAAAGTGCATTTGTGACACTTTTGCATAATTTGTTGACTTTTCCCATTGACTATAATGGGAAACTTGTTTTTTGAATAACTTTTGAACCGTTAAATCTTTTTTCATGAAGTCTTCAAAAGGCACATCAGGGACCCTGGCTGCAGGTTCCCTGAATGTTTCCGACTGGTCGCACAAACTGTGTGGGCTGTAGGTGTGAGCGAAGAATGCACAAAAATGCATAATTTGTGCATTTTTCAGTTCTCTGTAGCTCTGCAACTGTACAGCCAATCATAACTAAACTTAGCAGTTCCAGAGAACTTTGGTACAAGACCATGCATGCCAAATTTTAGGCAAATCCGTCATATGGTGGTAAAGTTATTAAGCTGCAAAATTTCAGATTTAACCTTAAATGGGGTGCTCAACCCTAACTAGAGTGGCACTAACGTGCCACTATAATATGTGTGTGTGTGTATATATATATATATATTCATTTCAAAAAGGACTGAAAACATATGAGATTTAAGGAGGTTCCCATTAACCAACACAGATGATTTTTGTTTACAAGAAAAAGGGATGATAAACTGAGATTTATTAGTTGAGTGTTGGGTTTGGGGTATAGTATTTTAGTACATACAGTGGGGGGAATTTTTAAATCTATAGTAGTTGTGAGAAGTTTGGTGGGGGAAATGACTGCTTTGTTAGATTTATTTATTCATTTACAAGAGAGTGAAAGAATGTAAATGATTTGATATGGACTATGATAACATAAATTGTTCTTATTTTGTGCTTGGGAAGTTACTGCATGCCTTTTAGCCAATCAGATTGGAAAATTTTTCCCACCTAATTCATGATATTAATCAAATCACAGGAAAGGTTTTCCTGATTGTTTTAATTTACTCTGTAAGTGAGGTTATTTGCTTAAAGATTGTGCACCTACACTTTTAAATTACTTGCAGTTTTTAGACACAGACATAAATAAAAACACTGTGTGCTACACCTTGGATTAAGTTCCAGTTATTCACATTGTCAGCATATATATTACTACTGTGTGATAGAAAAGCAGAAAGTCTTGCTTACTTATGTAGTGCTGGTTGTGACCAGACACATAATATGACAGGGAGTTAAACTTCATTATGGAGGATTCTAAACTTCTCAGAGATACATAGAAATGCCTGCTTGGCCCACCCAGTCTGCTCAGATGTCCCGTATAATCTGTCTTCACAGACCCTAGCTAGTCTCTGGTAACTCTTCTTTCTTATTGCTTATTTCCTAATATTCCTTAATGTCCACTGTACATCTGCATACCTGAAGCCCCCTATTGTTTTCTCCTTCACCACTTCTGCTGAAAGTCTGTCACAGGCATCCACAAGTCATTCAGTGAAGTAATGATTTCTCACATCCTTCTTAAACTCCTCCACCCTCTTAGCTTCATTGCATGCCCTCTTGTCCTGTGCTCTGCCTCTTTTGAAAGGGACTCCCCTCCTGCATTCTGTTTACCCTTGTGAGACACCTGGTCTCTATCATGCCCCTCTCACTCTCCTCTCCTCCTGTGTGTACATGTTAAAATTTCTCAGTCCCTCCTCACATGGTTTTTGGTGCAACCTCTTGCTATCTGCTACAGTTTGGAAACCCCAGATCTGACCTCAGCCTTCTAACTCCAGAGATCGCATTGTCAGAGTTCAAGAAGAGCTGAGGAAGTAAAGTGCTAAAACTTAGGATGGGAGGTGGGCACTCTCTGCTTGGGACTCCTTCTGGTGGCTAATTTTGAACTGAGTTGCAGCACAGATGAGAATGTTCTGTTTTTTGGGCCCCTTTGTCAGTAGTAGAGTGGTGTCTTGAATAGCATAGCAACATGGACAATGGCAGCAGAAAAAGGCCAAAGGTCTATCTAGTCTGCTCAGAGTTCCCTGTTTGCCCCAAATCAATTGTCCATATGAGGTTTTGTCCCTCATGTTTCACGCCCCTACTCCCCTTCCAAATGTTAATGACCTGAGCAACCACCAAACTCTTCACTCTGTCTCAGCCATGCTTGAAACAATTTATGGCCCAGGCATCCACTACCTCTGCTGGCAGACTGTTCTATGGCTCCTCCACCCTTTCCACAAAATAAAATTTCCTCACATCCTTCTTAAATCTCCTCCCTCCCAGCAGTTTTCACTCATGACCTTGGGTTCTTGACTCTGCACGCCTGCTAAATAGTTCACTGCAGTTTACCTTGTTTAGTCCCTTAAGAAACTTGAAGGTCTCTATCATATCCCCCCTCACTCTTTTAGTCTCCAGTGAGTTTATGTTTTAAGATCTACCTTGTTGGACCTGAATCATCTTGTCACCCTGCTCTGCACTGTCTCCTGTCATTTGCTGTCCCTCTTTAGGTGAGAACTCCAGATCTGAGCACAGTACTCCAGATGGTGCCTTACCAGTGACCTATATAGAGGTAGCAGTGCCTCCTTTTTCCCTCTGTCAGTACTCCTTCAAATGCATCCCAACATTCTATTAGCCTTATTATAGGCCTTGTTAAACTGTCTTGATTATTTGAGGGAGTTGTTAGTGATGACTCACAAGTCCCTTTCCTCCTGTGTTGTGCTCAGTTTAACTCTTCCCATCCAGTACTCTGTCCTGCTTTTCCCCCTAGGTGCATAACCTTGCATTTTTTGTCATACCAGAGGGGAACCAAATAGCAAAGATGCAGAGTAAAACTGATGTGCAGAATGAAGGGCCAAGGGAATACAGGATACCCTATAATATGGAATCTAGGTCTTGGGTCACTGCTTCATGAACTATTACTTGAAACACATGCCTACAGCAGGGATAAATATACTGTACAGTATGAGGTAGAAGAGACAGCCTGGGACCACCAAGAAGACAAATGGAAAAGCCCAGAACGTATTTCCCAAAGAATGTATATCAAACTCAGAATTACTAAAAAATACAGTATTACAATGATTTTTCAGTATCCAAGAAAAACATTTCAAATTATAATATCTGGTCAAAATAAAGCTTATATTTTATTAAAGTGCTGTATTCCCCCCTCATTCTTTATCTTGAGGGCATGGATATCACAACAGTATTTAAGTCTTCAAGACACCATCCCAGCTTTCTGCTTTTCTGTCATAATGCTTTGTTTGTGGCAACACAATCTGTTGCTGTGGAAATGATTATTTCTTTTTACCAGGAGAGACACACTAAGCTGATAGGTCATTTACAAGTGTGACCTGAGAGCACAAGGAAGTTAAGTGACTTGCTCAGGGTCACACAGTATGCAAGTGGGGGCTGAGGGATTCAAACCCAGGTCTCCAGGTTTGCAGCTAAGAGCCTTAAACTACTGCACTATACTGCCTCCATTATGATGTCACAAGTGAACCATTATTAAGGAAACCAGGAGCATGTGGCAAAATCAGGGGGACTAAAATCTTGTTTTCAGTTATGTGTCCTTAGCAATAAAAATGTAGGAGATAAATACAGAACTTTAATGAAATATAAGTGGGATTGTGTCTAAATGTTATATTTGGAGCAGTTGGTCAGGATTTTGGAAAATCCCCTTAAATTTAATATAGTTTTGTTTTGCTTACCAGGTAAGCTCACTGCAAGAAGTTTCTTTTTCATGAATGATAAGGGCTGAAACTATTAGCAGAGATACAAAAAAGAATGAATATGTGTGCAAGCAATATGGACATTAAAGGGTATAAATATAAACTATGAATATGGAACAGGATTTATAGATTTATAGTTTAAACGGGCAGTGGATGCACCATTAAAAATGGGAACGGCAAACCCAGAAAATTTAGTGGTCAGACATTATCACATGACTGTCGTACTCCACCAGAGTAGTGCATCTTGGAAGTCCCATTTGATAATCAGATTAAAGCATCCTGGAATGCATGTACTATGGGACATTTTAGTTTCTTGAATGCATAAGTATGAGACATTCATGAGGCTTTCCTTCATTAAAGTACTACTAGCCAACAGCCAATCTACTTATATATTGAAATTACCATTCATTTTTGTTTTCAAAATATATGTGTCAGACTTTTACAATATGCTGAATTAACAAGCCACGATGTTTAAGGTTTTTCTGACAAAGAAATACTAAATAAACTGAGGGCATGTCACTGGGGCATTACATGAGCTGTCTTCAGTCAGAAGGACACATAAGGCAAGGCAAGGACATTTACAGTATTTCTGATCAATTTCATAAGATGACTGGAGTATCAGAAAACCATTGTATGCATCTTTAGGATATTATATTTATAAACTACATTTTTATATATTGTAATGACATGATACTCAAACAATAAAATGCTTCTAATCTAATGTAATCTAATCTAAACGAATGTAATGTAATGTAAGTTAATCTAACCTAATTTAATCTAATTTAAAAACTGCACTGCATGATATGATTCTAAATTGGCAAAATCTGCTGTTTTATTCCAAGGATATAGCTTTTAAGTGTTGCTTTATGGATTTTGAACAAAAAAAAAAACTATAGCTTATGGAATCTCAGTTTAAATTCTACCATGGCCACTGAGTCGCTTGTGTAACCCTAAGCAAGTTGATTGACATCCCTGTGCTTCAGTTTCTACTGCTGTATGGTTGGGAAGAAGGAGATTCTCATTAAAAGTTATAACACTTGCTGTCTTAGACAAGAAACAGAGAGTAGTGGTGGGGGAGCCCTATTTTAGTGCACAGGAGTACTCAATGGTGTCAGTCAAAGACTACTTCTAGGGTAACTGCTCAGCATCTTCATCAGCGATCTCCAGCAAGCTGCTTAGTTCCATTGATGACACTAAGATGGCCAGATGTGTGCACTCCATCATGGATGGGGACACACGTTAGAGGGACCAAGCAATCAGGGGAGTTGGGCTGACACCTGGGGCCTCAGAGTGATTATAGCCAAATGCAATGTGCTATCTAGACTTGCGGTGGACAAACAGAGATAGGACCTACACAACATGCAGGGCTCCTCTTGCTACAGTCAAGGAGGAAAGGGATCTAGGGGGATCATAACAGACAAAGGTCTGAAGCATGAAAAAACAGTGCCTAAATATGGTCAAGAGGACCGGCAGAATGCTGTGGCACACAAAGAGGAGATGACGAGAACAACAGAAGAAGGCATCCAGTCACTTTACAATACCTTGTCAGGTCTCACTAGAGTACTGTGTGCAGTGCAGTGTTTATTAACAATTTATTTACCCTGGATAGACCAGCTGAGATGACAAATCTTGTTTCCAGTGGGGATCTGTTTCTACCCATTTCCACAGCTGTGTGTACTGGAGTACTAAGAGGTTAAGTGACTTACACAGTGTCACACAGTGAGTATTAGGCTCTAGTGGGGTTTGAACTTGCTATCTCCTGGTTATTAAGCTAGTGCTCTAATCACTTGACCATACTGCATCTATGGAGTTTTGCTCTCCACAATTCAAAAAGAATATGGAGGCAGAGCCACAAATATTATCTCCTGTATGGGGTCAAAAGCTAGGAGCACAGGCTGGCAGCCCATAAAAATGTTTACCCTGCAGAAAAAGTGGCTTAGATGGGGCATGTCCAAAGTTTTTCACATATTCAAGGATATCAGAAAGATTGAACAACCACAGATGTTTGATCTGGTGTCCAGAAAATGACATGGGAACAGTTCCTAAAACTCAGGGTTTATTTATCATTCAATCAATCAATCAATCAGTCATTCAATCACTTTTTATTTATAAAAAGTGAAATTCTGTGAGATCAAAGTGCTTGTACAATATAAAAGCATGAAACAGTAAAATAGATACAAAGAAATCCATGTTTAAAAATAATAGTTATTAAAACCCTTATCAGTAGATCTAAAGAGAGTCAGGGAAAGCTAACCCAAATAAATAAGTATTGAGAACGGTCTTAAAGTTCTCGATGGTCAGGCACTTTCTCATTGAATGAGGTAGAGACTTCCACAGGGTAGGAGCCACAAAAGCAAAAGAGCGGGCCCCCGAGATCTTAAGTTGGACCCTGGGAACCTCTAGCAATCCCTCATCTGAGGAACAGAGCTGGCGGTAGGGACAAAGGAGATCTTGCAAGTAGCAGGGTCCCTGACCATGTAGGGCATTGTACGTCAGTAACCGAATCTTGAAGGTGATCCTCCACTGTACCAGCAGCCAGTGCAGGTCATGGAGCACAGGTGTGACATGGCAAGAGGTAAGCCAGTCAACAGCCTGGCTGCTGCATTCTGCACCAGCTGCAAGTGGCAGATATCAACCCCCGGAATCCCTAGGTAAAGGGCATTGCAGTAGTCAAGGTGGGAGGTCACAAAGGCTTGGACCAGAGTTGGAAGATTGCCAGGTAGGACCAGATGTTTTTTCCGGGTGATATTCCTCAGATGGTAAAACAAAGTCTTGACAATGGCCAACACCTGAGATTTAAGTGTCAGACCGTCATCAAAAATAACACCCAAATTCTACACCCAGTCAACAATCGCCAGTTAGGTGCCACCAAGACAAAGCCTGGAAGGCTGTCTTGCCAGCATTCCCATACCCTGACAACCTGGGTCCAGTACCAACACCTCAGTTTTATCCAGATTCAACCACAGTCAGTTAGCACTCATCCAGTCCTGGATCTCAGAGAGACAATCATTAAAAAGCAAGACAGCTACACCCTGTTCGGGCACAAAGGACATGTATAGCTGAGTATCATCTGCAATGCAGTGAAAACTCAATCTATACCACCTGTAATGTCTCCTAACTGCAGCATATAAACCACGAACAACATGGGTGACAAAATGGAACCCTGCAGGACCCTATAGGATAGGGGCTGAGAAATAAATCCCTGACACCACTCTCTGAGTCCTACCCAAGAGGAACAATCAAAACCACATGAGGACTGTACCCGACAGTCCACATATCAACCCATGCACTCCAATAACACACTGTGGTCCATAATGTCAAATGATGCAGAGAGAGATCAAGGAGAACCAAGATCGAAAGGAGCCTCCAATCTCTCACTATTAGATCATTTAGTACCCGAACCAGTGCTGTCTCAGTACTATGCCTATTCCTAAATCCAGACTGGAGAGGGTCATAAACATCATAGGTGGTCAGGTGATCATCCAGCTGCAATGTAACCACCTTCTCAATAACCTTACCCACAAAGGATAGGTTGGAGACAGATCTGTAGTTGGCCAGACAGTCCAGGTCAAGGGAAGGTTTCTTATGGAGAGGTGTTACCACCGCCTCCTTCAGGAGAGCAGGAAACACCCCTGTCTCCAATGAACTCCAGACTATCTTAGCCAGGACTGGGCTGATCACCTCAACACATCCTACAATGAGGTGCATTGGGCCCAGGTCCAAACTACAGCAGGTTGGTTGCAAATTCTGGATGATCCTCAAGATGTCAGTGATCATTAGATGGACAAAGTTAGACCAGACAAAATGGGCACTTGCAACCTCCTGCTGATCTCCACAACACCCAACAGAGGGGGCAAGATGGATCCCAGACCTGATGGTAGCAACCTTATCTGTGAAGAAGTGAGCAAACCCATCACACTTATTTTGTTAAAATGCTCCCTGAGTCTGAAGACAGAGTGGACTGCACAATCTGTCGACAGTCCAGAAGAGCTGATATGGTCGATTCTGTGCAGCAGCACTCTCCCTGGACAGGACCTCTGCCTTCTTAAGGGATACTGCTGATTAATAGTCTTTATAATGATCCATCAATCTAAGTCTTTTATCAGTCGGGTCCGTTTTCTGCTAGCGCATCTCTAACCTTTGACCCACTTGCCTCAGCTCCTTCAAAGTCCCACCAAATCAGGAGACATTGGGCAACGAGTGAAGGGGTCAGCATGGGACAGGATCTGTGGAATCCAGGGCTGCTGTCACTGCCTTATTAGAGGCAGATAAGAGATCCCCTGGCTTCAAGCTTTCTCTTGGCATGCCTGATAGGTCCAGTACTACCAACAGACCATCTGAGGTCACATCCCTTAAAGGGCAATACTGGACCATCTCCATAGGAGCAGGTCTATTGGGGAAGCTGCAAAACTGAACCCTATGGTGTGATGATCTGACCAGCTGATCTAATCCACCACCAGATTGGATATCTCCATCCCCAGAAGGAACACCAGATCCAATAAGTGACCATGATTGTGGGTAGCAGAGGTAATTACCTGTGTGAGGCTCAATGAAGTTATAAGTTGGAGGAAGTATTGACCAAATTGTGAGAGCTCATCATTGACCCAGGCATTGAAGTCCCACAGAACCAACCATCTGGGGGATTCCAACACCATGTTGACAATGAACTCCATGACTTACTGCAGGAATTTCTTCTTACCATTGCATGTATGGTAGATGAGAAAGATCCTGCAGCCTACACCTGCACCCATGATGCATTCAAAGGATCTGGTTATCTCCACTGGAACATGCACAAGGCCCAGTTCTGATTTAAAACAAATGGCTACACCTCCACCCCTATGATCCACCCTTGGGTGATGTATCACCGAGTACCGAGCCAGAACTTCTGATGCTAATACTGGACCAGAATTTTCATCCAGCCAGATCTCAGTGATGCAAGCCAGGTCAGTTGCACCAAGATCCACTATCACAGCAGTCTTGTTTTTTTATTGACTTGGTGTTGCACAACACCACCCGAGTATAGTGGGTAGCCGAGGAAGACCACACTACTTGCCTACATAACGTAGAGCCCTTGGTTATGGGGACCAGTCAGGGAATACCCCTTTCCTTGGCCCATTTTGCCCCAGGGCATCTCCTTGTCACCACAACCTCAATCTGCCCACTCCATTCCACTCCCCCATCAGGCCATTCCACCCCACTTTTTCCTTCTTCTAGCTATTCCCAAAGCACAACAACATCTATATGCCTCAGCAGATAGAGGGGGACAGCTAAAAGGGTGGAGGCCACTGAGCCTGGTGGGAGAGTAGTACCTGACCATCTGTGCCCTCTGTCAACTCATATTAAACTGAAGGCAGCCAACAGCAGACAAAGAGCATGCAACAGTATATCAAACACACTCACACACCTTCCAGTACACAATCCACAAATTAACCCACTGTCTTCCACCAAATAAGAATTTATTCTGAGGTAAAATTAGGAGGCACTTTTTCTCCTAGAAAGTGAAGAACCTACTGTAAGGACAGCTTTCCATTTGAGACAGTGGATGTGAAGACAATACAGGCCATTAAAATAATCCAGTTATTTAATACAAATATTAATACAATTAATACAAATTTCTACTTACCAAGGGAATTACTGGCTACCTTTGGTGCTAAGGAATTTCTTTAAGTTGGTTCATACCTGCACAGCACATGTATGGTATTTCATCCCTGCTTTAGAAATGGAGACAGGCATGATGAGCCTAGAGTCCCCTCTGATATTAAATTAATATGTTGCTATATTGGATTAGTCTAGGTAAATATTTTACATAAATATATTACAAGCCCATGTGACAGTGAACCCTGTATATGAAGAATAAAATTCCCAAGTAGTTGCTCTGCAAGTCTACAGGATAAACCAAAATTACAAATCCCCTTTGGCAGAAAGAAAACTTGGGACAAGATATTTAAAACATTTACAAGTGCAATTTGCTTTATTTTTGGTAGAAATATGGCTGACAGAATTTATAGTCACTGCACTAGAATCTGAAGTCTTTGTTTTTGTTTGTTACTTAAAGAAAATCACTTGAATTTTATAAAGGATGTGGCTGCAGTTCCTTCTTTGATACAGTGCTTGTTTCATTACTGTAGGTAGCTTTCTCAGCAATGCACTGCTGCACTTTATATAGAGTATGCATGACCTGCATTAAGACAGAACAGATGAGAAGCTTTAAGGATAAACAAAAATGCTACTGGGGGATTTACAAAAGGAATTGTTGAGTGGTACTGTCCCTATAAACAAAGACAGAGGTTTCAGAATATTACTCTATGGAAATCACAATTTACACATTCCAAATCATGGTAAGTATAAGTTTATCAATCACTTATTATACCCTTCTCTCAAGATGACTGTCAGATTTTTTTTTTATTTCAGACAGCCATTTGTAACATGCTGCAATGTATCTTGGATACCAGAGGAAGTGCACATCCACTGGCTAGCACTCCTGATGCCAATGACTTCTGAATGATTTTGGCCAATCTTGACATCCTCTATCCATTTTATAGCTTGAAGATAGATCCCAGACACAAGTATAAATATGTTTAAGTAAGGCACTGCGCTTATTAGCAGTAACGTCACACTTAAAAAATATGACAATCATTTCTTACTTATTTATTTGACAACAGGTGACCAGGAGACTCACACTGAGCCAAGGCCCATTTCTAGGTGTGGGGAATGGGAAGGGGACAATGCAGTTACAGAAAAATACAAACTAGGCTTGCAATAATAATAACAATAAAACAGTGACATAAAGCGCTTAAGCCAAGTGCAGTACAGGCAGTAATGCATAAACTGCAAAAGGTTGCCCAATAAATAGCATACAAAATCAAGAGAACAAGTGTGCAAATAAGATTAATTCAAAAAGTGTGGTGGGAACCCAGCTTATGGGAAACTGAACCAGTGCTGAGACGCAGGATTGGAAAACATAAGGAAGGGGTCAGGAAGAAGGTTGGCAGGAACAAGGGTGAGGAAGGAGAAGATTTTATTAGCATCTAAGAAAGGGAAGGCAGGGAACAGAGGGAGAGAGGTGGATGTGAAAGGGTAGCTGATTACAAAGGGAGGGGAGGGGAGATGGTACAGTTCGAGAAAGCAGATATTCTAGCTGAGGAATATTGATGGGGAAGAGAGAAAGTGTGAGGCTCCCTGGAGTGCAGTGAGCAGGAGGAGGAGGAGGGTATGGAGGTGATGAGATGGGATAAGTAAGAGTGGAGTGACCCAAACCAGTATTTAGTGATAAAGGAAATCCAGTGGAGCTGGTGACATGTTGGGAGTGGGAGCATGGATAGGGAGGAGTAAAGGGAACAATGATGGGTGCGAGAAGTAACATTTGTAGCAAAGCAGCAAAAGGCATTGCAGAAGTTGCTAATTCTGACTGGGAAAATGTATGGGGCAGTAAATTCAGATTACTATAAAAACACATTAGCATCAAAAGGCACAGGGTCAATACCCCGCAAACAAATGTAGTGCAGTCAACAACCTCATAGACGAAATGCCAAAAAACAAATATAAGTTTGTTGAAAACACCAACTGACACCAAAATACTATGGCAACAATACACCCCCCCAGGACAACATTAGAGTTTTCCTTTTTTTCCGGGGGGCTCTGACCCTTGATCCCTCCAATGTGGAAGGTGCAGCCCCCTACACCCCACAAAATGAATACAATCAACTCCAATGGGGTGTGAACATTGGGGATGAGGAGAAACTCAGAAGAGGGAAAATTTGTTTCATTCATATATATATATATATATATATATATATATATATATATATATATATATATATCCTGGTCCCAGGTCTCCACTGCATCAGGTGCTAGTGCCTTAGCCACTCCATCACAGGAGCAGTTTGATCTGGCACCATACCTGAAGCTACTTCAGCCCTTCGTACTCTCTGCAGACAGCAACAGGGGCAGCTGTAATTTACTAATGCTATTCTAGCCCTGTTGCTGCCATTATTGTCACAGATTACACCACACTATCATTGCAGGGCCATACTGACCTAGTACCACACCAAAAGCAGCAACAGCAAAACAGAGAAGTGCTCCCACTTGTTTTGGACTCTGCAATAAAAAAAGGGAGTTCAGCTTTTGAAAGACACAAATTTCTGGGTCATGGGGAACCGAGAGTAATTTTTTTTTTTTTTTTAATCTGTCTCTGGTTGCTGTTTTAGCAATAGCAGACTGATCATAGTAGCTTTCTGGAAGTTGTACGTCCCACTCATAGCCACACCAGCTAAAGCTACTCATAGAAAACTGTATGTTTTACTCATTATGCATTACATTAGGTAAACAGAGGTATTTTAGCTTAATTTATACATTTGATTTCAGGAGCTCAGACTGTTGAGCTTCAGTTATGTCTGGACTAGCACCACTGAATATACTGAGCAAATAAGAACATACATTTAATATCTGCATCAAAAATTAGGCTCTGTGGTCTTAGTGTTCAAGTGAATTACATGAACAAGTAATACAATGCAATGGAAGGCAAAAATGCACTTGGACTGAGCCCTCCTACCGTAAAATGCCTGATTGCAATGGTTAAAATGTAGTGTGTCTCAAATTAATACAAAAGATACAAAATATGAACAAGCCCCAGTGCTTTAAGGAGTTAACCTGTGTGGATGTCCCCTGTTGAAGAGGTTAATGCCTTGAAGCAGCTGGGAGAGTTCATGGCTTGAAAGGATGAGCAAGAGGGGTATACATGGGCCAGCACACTCCCACCCAGCCTCTTTTATTCCTCTTATCCAGACAAGAGTCTTTGTCTGAGCAGCAACACTAGCACATGTCAAGATCTGGTAGGTTGGGAGTTTTCTAATAAAAGACTACACATGTAAACACCAATTATTGATTCAGGAAATTAAAACTTTAAGAGAACTGAATAAAGAGAAAAACAACAATGAATTCTGATAATCAAAACATTTAAGTGCAAGATAGGAAAACACAGAGTCACACTAATTGAAAGGAAACAGAATACATTTGCAAAAGACACTGACAATTACATGAGGGACAGAGTATTTAACTGACATAGCAAAATATCATGTTCATACAGCTGGGGAACATCTTATACTAGAAAGCAATCCAAGAAGAAGTTAACTATTTAATAAAAAAAGATATAAGCATCACAAGGAAAACCTCATATGAAGCTGACATCCTCAGCTGTAAAAATAATATATAGATGGAGTACCAGCATTTTTTTTATATGGGGATTGCTTTAGAACCATTGTATGCTAACTTTTCATGGGTTTGTTGTAACAAGAATTAATATTCACAGAGGATTTCCTCATACATAGATGATGCCATTGAAGTGTATAGCTATATCCATGATGTCATCAGCATGTGGAGGGAGAATGAGGAGAAAGCAGGAGAGTTCATCGCTTGGCTGAACAATAACAATCAGAACCTTAAATTCACTGCTGCTGTTAAATCCAAGGAGGTAGATTTTCTTGACATAACCCTAACAGCAGAACAGCATAAACTCATACAAACAAAATGCTATCGAAAACCAACCTCAGTCAGTTTGTTTTTACATGCTAAATGCATGCAACCATTGGAATTAGAAAATTCCATTCCATCTGGCCAATTTCTGCATATAAAACATAACTGCAGTGGGAGGAAGGCATCAGAGCTGACTGACAGGGTTCTTGAATTAGGATACGATGAAAAGTTGCTAAGAAGCAACTTACAAAAAGTACAAAATATGGACAGAAATCCATTATTGAGAAAGGAAAAACATGAAAAGAAGCAGATAAACAACCAATAAACCTATCACTAGAATATAACAAACTTGCAGGGAGACTAGGTTCCATTGTTCACCATAACTGGCCAGTTTTGACCAGTGACAGAACTTTGATTGCTTGGAAGCCAAACCACAATTAAGAATCAGAAAGGTCCACAATTTGTGAAATAAATTGTTTTTAGGTCAGTAGAGGCAAAAAAGTAAACATAATAGTAGCACATGGACCATTCTACCACCAAAACTGGGTTTTAAGAAGTGTAAAAGATGCAGTGTCTATAAGTACAGTACTACCGATGACATTTTTGAACAGCCATGTGAATGCCGTAGGTTCTCTGTAAGATAATTATATTACTTCTGACACAATGTATGTAGTTTACAGCATAACCTGCCCATGCAGTAAATTATATATGGACAGTAGAATCAGATGAGTAAAGGAATGACTCCAAGAGTATACTTATGATATTGCCAGAGGGAAAGAGGATAACCCCATGGGTGTACACTTTAAACAAGTGCATGGTAACTCAGTAGAGGGCATGTGATGTATGCCACCAGAGCATGTAAAGGCACCACCCTGAGGGGAAGATGGTTTAAGAAAGCCTCTGCAGAAAGAAGTTCAATATTTGGTGAATAGAGTAGTGTTTTTGTATGAAGTAATAAACTTTGGCCTTTCTCTGTTCCCACCCTTGGTTGATGATCTACGTAGCATGTAGGGAGTAGCAGGCCCAACACCAAGGGTGAGCAGAGTGCTGGAGGAGGAGGAGGAGGATGGGGAGGATGGTGGTTGTATCAAAACATACGAAGTGTGAGCTGCTGGGAGAAATTGGCTTTTATTTGGAATGTGGAAGAAGTTATTCCCCCACATTGAACCTTGGGCCTCAGCCGTCCCATTTCAGTGTTTGGTGAATAGAGTGGTGCTTGTGTATACTGTAATAAACTTTGGCCATTCTCTATTTCCACCCTTGGTAGATAAGCCGGGTAGCATGTAGGGAACAAAGTGCCCAAAAAGCTTACCTCCACCAACTCACTTACAGTGTGACCAGTACCATGCAGGAGAGGAAAAAATTCCCTGTGGAGGAAAACTCCCTTGAAACTGACCTGCTATCCTCTAGGCAAGTTAAGAGGAGATGATCCTGAATGCTTGTCTGATTTCTACTTCTGGGTTAGGAATGTAAGACTCAAAGGCTGATGAGGTACATCTTTCAAGTTTCTTAATGGTGTGTGCAGGGATGTTATTTCTTGATGTTGAAGAAGCTGCTCCAAACCAAATGAATGTCCAGAGAATGAATATGGATTAAGTCCAAGCCACTGAAGAAGGGCTCTACCATAATCTAGAGCCATTTTTGTGGTCATGGGTGATTGCTTGTTGGAGGTCGATGGAGGATGTAATGAATCGTGCATGACTGAATGAGCATGAGTTCATCTAGATGAATTAACAGACACCAGTTATTACAGGATGGGTAATAAGCTATGTGATCTCCTTATGTAATCTGTTAGTCTTTGAAGAAGGCAGTGGTAAGATATAATAAGCAGCCCTTTTCTGTAAATTGGCAATCTTTAGGAAGTTTGGCAGAGGAGAAGAGACACCGTAAATTCTCCAGGATGCAGGAATCACTTGAAGGCTAGACAATTAACAGAAGAAATCATGATGTTTGAGGTAGAATCAAATGGATTTGAGTTCAATAATTCCTAGGTCGTGCATGAAAAAGGGCCTTGGCTCATTGCACTTACATGATTAACAACATTTTAAATAAATAAATAAAAATCCAACATGTTTCTCATTATGGAGCCATCTATAGGGAGCTGATGAAGAGTTTTAATGATTGAAGCTCTTTAGATACCCTGTCAAAGAAGTTTAACTGAGGGATTGGAAAACAGTGAATGACAGGATGGGTTAGATTATGTGTATGAGAAAAGAACTGGATACCTGAAAGGTATTATTTGATAGTTCCATATGATTGTTTCAATGTTTGATGACAAGGTAGAAAAGCCAGTACATGTTCTTACATAAGCCAAAGTATTCTAGGAGTACTTCAATACACAGAATAAGGAATACTTTTACATGCTGTAGTATAAGTAATAAGTATAAGTATAGGTATAAGTATAGGAGGCAGTATAGCACAGTGGTTTAAGGCTCTGAACTGCAAATCTGGTGACATCCAGCAGACCAGACCTGGGTTTGAATCCCACAGCTTCCACTTGTATACTGTGTGACCATGAGCAAGTCACTTAATTTTCCTGGGCTCCCAGGTCGCTGCTGTAAAAAAGGTTTCAGCTTAGTGTGCTACTCCTGGTTAAACAACTAAATAAATAAAAATAAGTTGCTTGGGTGGCTGGAGCTATGGTGGTCCACCTGATAATGTTAGCTTACTGGTGATAAAACATCTAAATCATTATGAGGTGGCTGAATGAAGGAGGCAAAGTCATAACTGAATTTGCTAAAGTTTGGAGGCGATGAACGGTCTGAAATCAGAACTGAGATAATGCATCAGCTGCTTCATTTGCCTAGCCTTGTATGTAAAGACATAACAGTGCAAAATTGTGAGGATGAGATAGGCAGTCAGTTTTCACATGATCAGCATGATGGAATAGGACAAAGGCCTGCCTTTGTTAATCATATACATAGTGGGTTGATTATCAGGAAAAACAGATACTGCTGAAGAGACCAGTAATGATACCATAGGAAGGTGGCTGCTACAGTTGGGTAGATCCTGAAAAGAAAAAATGTAGAAGAAAAATCATGAAGTGTTATAATGTCTGCAGGCTGTGGAGCAGTGATACAGGACTGCTCAAAGACAGCAGGATAGCCATGTGTTGGAAATGCATCAGTGTGTATTCTGGGGTGCAAATCAGGAGAAGGGTCTTTGTAGAATATTGAAGGGCCATTCCAGTAAGATAAAATTGGGATCACATAGCTCAATATGATTTTGAAGCAACCATGATTTGGATATGGTAGTGCAATTTGGAAACTGATGATGCCAGTGTGATGAGGTATGACCTGAAGAATCAGTGTTGAGGAACTATTTTCTTTGTGAGTTGAGGTATCCCAGGATGGAAAGAAGTTCACATTTTGTACAGAGGATTGGTTAGAAAATGACTCCACTAAAGCTTAGATTCAGTGCAGTTTATTGGGAGGTAAGCAGGCTTCCAGGCAGTCTAAATTCAAATATTATGCCAAGAAATTCAAGACATGTAATTGGATTTAGGGTTGTTTCCTCAAAAAGAGGAGCAAATAGCTCTTGGAGCAGCTAAACAAGAAAAGTAAACCAGCTGCCGGAGGAGAATCTGGTGGATCAATCAGGATAAAGTCATCTAACAGATGACTAACTACTAGATGGTGACAAACATTAAGTAATGACCAAGAAGCACTTCAGCAAACAATTCAATAAACTTTGTTCTACTTTACAGTGGAATGGGAGACGTACTGCAAAGTAACAGCAGTCCTCCCGAAACATTCCATAGAGATACCAGATAGACAGATAAATGGATAGCAGCTGAAATGTGTCTATAACATTGGTGTATTGAGAGTCAGAAGCCAGGACCAAGGCATTGTAATAATTTTTATGGCATCATTGATATGATAATATGATAGGGAATAGCCATCAGAGAGAATCAATGAAATGATATTAGGGGCTTATGAGGACAGAGATGGAGACAGGTTGATAATGAGATGCTTCCTCCCAGAATTTATCCAGGAGTGATACCAATGTGATTGAGATGATAGGTAGGAAATGGTGGGTACGGAAAATGACCCAGGAGGAATGTTTTTGGAGTTCCTTTTGTAACAGCTGATGAATGGCAGCAGTGTCCTTTACAATACAGTGAAGAGTATGACAGTGGAAGCTATCACAGGGGAGCTCTGAGATACCAGTGGAGAATCCATGCAATGAGACAAAGGATACATGCCGCTCAATAGACAGGAGTCCATATCCACATGACTTGAAGGAAATGCAGAACAGATCTTGGTACAACAGAGGCTGAATGTTAAGATGAATGCAGACAATGTCAAATTCCTCAAGAGACTAGAATGTTTTGACTGCAACATTATGGAAATGGCGCCACAGGAGATGGTTCTGGTGCCTACAAACAGGGTTTCAGAGTGGCGATGACTCTGAGATGGAGGGATTATTGATACTCAGAGAATAGTCAGAAATGCAGGAATGTACAGAGCATGGCGGGTGGATGGAATAGCAGCAGGAGTTGATATTTTGGAGGCAGGAGTAGGCTGAGCAGGGAAGAGCACTTCAATTGCTGACATGCAGGAGTGGAGGTTGAAAACTGATGAGGCAAGCTGAGCCATGCAGTCCTGGATTTCAGACAATGGTGAAGATTCTGGTTGATGAACAGGCTGGCAGGGAGCAGGATCTCAAATAGGTTGAGGCTGGGAAGCTAGGAACAAATCATACCAATCATGGTTGTAGGCAGAAGCCAAGTGTGGGATACCCCACCTTTTTAGTTTGGCCACAAGGCAGGGAACAGTCCAACCCTTAATGGAGAAGTTCAATGTGGAAGCCTGTTTATGGACTAAAGCATCCTGGGAAGAAGTCTAAGGAGATTATGCAGGCCTTCTTTGAGTTTTGGAAGCATAATATCAGGAGGCATAGAAGATGGCATGATGACAATACATGCTGCATGTGGCTGAGAGATAAAGGGGTCATCTCAAGCAGCTAGAACCAGGCACTGACCTGAAGGAAAAGCCAAGATTTGGGAGGTGCTTCATGGATGGGTTAGAGGGTTCCCAACTTCGACTAGAGTTGGCAGACCTGAATCTCTTTCTGTAGGACCTACAGAACCAAGAATAAGGGAGACATAGAAGATGATGTGAACTGGATGAAACAGACTCCCATCCCCTGTAGACAGGGCAAGCCCACCTTCACTCAAATACTTCACAAAGTATGAGTTAGGGACTGAGACTGTCAGACTGCTGGTATAGGCTATAATTGAACAAAACAGACTCCCAACCATGGTAGACAGGGCAAGCCCATCTTCAGTCAAATACCTCACAAGGTATGAGTTAAAAGGAGGACTTAAAACAGAAGAAGGACATAATGTACACCTCTGGACAAGAGACAAATTTAATGAACAGAAGGCACTACAAAACAGAAGCCATTAATATTGTGTGATGTAGCAAACAGAATAGGATTGGTCAAAAAGGTTTGCTCTTCATCTGAGGACATGCATATTTGATGATGCAGTGTTTGCCTTTTATGAAATGGATACCTTTGAAATGTCATACTGTTTAAGAGCACAGACACATTCCCCTAAGCAGCACCAATAATGAAGGCAACTTGCACTGCTACAGAGGGAATAATATGTTTCCTATAGCTCATAGGTAAATAAACAATGCAAGCCCATGTACACACTTAAGAGAGGGCATTACCTTATGACATACAATTTTAGGAATACAGGAAACTGAGGAAATGGATGCAAGTATATTAGGTTTGATGTTTGGAGAATAGAGTACAATAGTAGGTGGTATAGCTTTAAGGCTGAGTGCTATGGGAGCATACCCAATACAGAAGCACTGGTGCAGAGATGCAGCAACAGCTCTGTGGAGTGATAAATGCCCAAAAAGAAAAGAGAGAAGAAATGAACAATGAAACATTGAAGATGTGCAAGGGGTGAGGACAATGGACAAAGGCAGGAGCATGTAAGGAACAGAGGGGAGAGGGATGACACAAAGCACAAGAATGATGGATAGTGGGAATGGTGGGATGGCACAACAGAAACACACTAGGCAGAGAAGCACAGAATGGAGTGTGGAGAAGGGGGGACAAATGAACAGAATGAGAAGGGAAATGGAAGTAGGGAACAGGCACAGAGCAAAATGGGAACAAACAAAAACAAATAGGTGAGGGAGCGAGAAACAGGAGTAAGTAGCAAGAAACACAAGGAGGTTCAGCTGCATGAGCCACGCAGAGCCCAGAGTGCCACAAAACACAGTTGTTTCAAAACACACTAAGCATGAGTTTCTGGGAGAGGATGACTTTTGTTAGGAATGTGGGATGAGCTATTTCCCCCATTGAACTGCAGGCTTTAGCCCTCCTATCTATATGGATTCACAAAGTAGGGAATCTCAAACCGAGTGGTCCAAACAAGTCTTTGATTTTAAACCCTATTCAGAGTTAAACCATATATTAACTTGACTCCTGCAGATATGCTACAATGTATGCTTAACATTTGGTCATTATGGTATTTAACTCTGGTCAAGTGTGTCTCTGTTGTGGGTGGTGATATCAAGAATGAATCTGGACTTCATGCTGAAGAAATTTTCAATTTAGAGTTTGTAAAATATTGATCAAATTCCCCATTTTTAATATTGTGTAGCTGGCATCAGTTGATAAAACCACAACAGTGGATTTGTAATGACCTTGTGTTAGACAATATCATCCAGCTTTTCTTTATGCAAGATGGATATGGAACATTTACACACTTTCTCTGTTTTCTTGAGGTATTGCATGAAGAGCTCATTTATGAGAGTGATTTCTGGTCAGGTGTTCCCCAACAGAAGGAAAAAACATCAATGAAACTCAAGGGATTGCTTTCTCTATATGAGCATTTAGGACAGTGGAACACTGAATATGATTAGTAAGATTGTTTCTTTAAAAATATTAAAAAAAAATTGAAATCTGAAAAACACTGTCAGACATTTGCATGATAAAGTAAACCCACTGTCAAATTGTGATACCATGCAAATTTATACTTGCGAGAATGGAAACAAAGATTCATATCTAATGAAACAACTAATCCTTTCAAACTAAATATTACACTTTATGAACATTTTGTAGATGACATTTTAGTTATCTGGAAAAATACAGAAGAACCATTTAAACAATTCTTGGAATGCATTCACTCCACAACTATGAATTTGAAATTTGTTTGTGAATATTATTAGAAGGCAGTTCATTTTTTTGGACCTAAAATATATATAAAGAAAAACATTAAAAACAACTCCTTTCAGAAAACCCATGGACAAAAATACAGTTTTGCATGGGACCAGTTGCCATACACCTTTTCAGATGAAAACACACCAAAAAGGCAGACCATGAGAGCAGAAAGAAACTGTACAGACAAAACCACATTTTTGCAACAAGCAAATGATATGGAAACTCACTTCAAACAAAGATGTTATCCGAAGGAGCTTAAAACATACAACAAGATTATGATGCAACAAATTGACAGAGTGGTCCTATTAAAACAGAAAGAAAAACAAGGTTGGAATGAGGTAAAGATACATACATTTGCAACACAATATAACCCACTTATAAGAAAATGGGGCAGTGTGATACAGCAAAATTTAAAAATCTTACCAACAGATCCTCAGTTGGAACAGAACTGTAATACCCCACCCAGGGTTACAGATAGAAGAGGAATAAATCTAAGAGACACACTTGTACTGTACATGCTACCATCAAAAAGGACAACAATAAAAAGAATTGGCTCTCAAAGCTACCAGAGGGGAATTACAAATGTGGCAACTGTGTTGCCAACAAACAGTGAATGTGAAGCGGTTCTTTCACATGAGTTGTAAGAATAAAACCTTTTCCAACTAAAGACTTCATTAACTGCTTAACTATGGCCTTGGTATACATGCTCAAATTCTCACATGAAGCAGCATATGTGGCACAGACAGAAAGGACGCTAAAAGTAAGTATTTGTGAACATCTGACGGTGATAAGAACAGGAAACATTAACTATGCTATGACTAAACACTTACAGGAAACCAAATATGGAGTTGCCAAAGATGTCAAGTTTTTTGGAATTGAAAAAGTGGATGTGGGACAGAGAGGAGGGGATGCTCCTTCCCTCCTCAGATGTAGGGAGAGTTTTTGGATATTCACGCAAAATGCACTTTCCCCAAATGGACTGAATGATGACTTACCTTTGGGTCTATATTTGGATACCTGATAATGTATCTATTCAATTGATTTATGCTATTTTTCATCTTTTTTTTCCTTTTTTTGTGGAGCTACATGTGTTTCTAATTTAGGCTGTATTAATATAGATAGTTTTTTTAGTTAGTTTTATCATTTAAAGCAATAGGATTGTATTTGTATTACTGCTAAAATATGTCTAACACACACTCTCTAAAATGGACTGTGTGGAATTTGTGTTTTGGGTCGATATTTGGATTCATTGCCTCATAGCATGTACACTGTGTTTGATATAAGCCAAATAATTAATGGTCATCATTAGGATAAAACATACTGGGTGGGATATTCAGACTGCACCAGGCATGGGCGCAAGCTTGGACACAGCACAACTGGAATATGCCAGGGCATGGCCCAGGCAATATTCAGCAGTGCTGCACCATGGCCCAGCACCATTGAATATGACACTGGAGCCATCCACACTGCACGCAGTGCAGTGGCACTGTGCCAGCACAAGTGGTAAGTAAGGAGCAGGGGAAAGCACCAGTGCAAGTGCGGGTGCACTAGGTGCATCAACCATGATATTCAGCGCTGGGTATGCAAATGAGACCATTATGCATGCATGGTGCAAATCAGGCAATTTGCATGTTATTATGGCCCCATTTGCATGCAGGTGCACTGATCCCCGATGACTTGCGCCTGGCACCCTGCCAGGCTGCAGCCATCGGGTAATGACATCCCCTACCCCTCAGTTGGCAATGCAACCCAATGCCTAATTGTGGGCTTTAGTAAAGCTTAAATTCCCTGGTGGTCCAGTGGACCCTAACCCATTGCCCAATCATGGGCGTATAATTAATAAAACCCTGGTGGTCCAGTGGACCTGCCCCCCCTGACTGATAGTGGGCTGTAGTTCAAATTACATTCCCTGGTAGTCCAGTGGACCTGATCCCCAGTCTTAGCACGGGTAAATGAAAATAAGTTTCCCTGGTGGTCCATTGGACCCAATCCCCAGCATGATCGTGAGCTTTATTTGTAAATATAATCCCTGGAGGGCCAGAGGTACCCCCCTCCCCACCCACTCACTCAGACCCACCACCCCCCTCCCCCCCAGTCAGCAGCGGGTGGCAGCTCCCCACCCACAAGCCACCCAGCTGCCCACCGACTGACAGCATGCACTACGGCTGTACACCCATTGGTCCCCTGTGTGGGTCAATGGGAGTTCAGACTGTACTGTACTACACAGTTCTGAAATGTGAATGAACCATTCTCATTTAGGGACTGTGTAGTACAGTATGGTCTGCACGCCCATTGGTCCATGCAGAGGACCAATGGGCATACAGCCGTAGTGTACACTATCAGTCGGCGGGCAGCTGGGTGGCTTGTGGGTGAGGAGCTGCAGCCCGCCGCTGACCAGGAGGGAGTGGGGTGAAGGGTCTGAGTAGGTGGGTGGGGAGGGATGTACCACTGGCCCACCAGAGATTATATTTACAACTAAAGCCCATGGTCAGGCTGGGGATCAGGTCCACTGGAAAACCAGGGAAATATATTTCCATTTGCCCATGATCAGGCTGGGGATCAGGTCCACCGGACCACCAGGGAATGTGATTTGAACTACAGCCCATGGTGAAGAAGGTGGGCAGGTCTACTGAACCACCAGGGTATGTAGTTTTCACTAAAGCCCACGATCGGGCAGGGGAGCAGGTCCACTGGACCACCAGGGTTTTCTTTATTATACACCCACAATTGGGTGATGGAGTAGGGTCCACTGGACCACTAGGGCTATGTATGGACACTTAAGCCAATAACTAGGCAAGTGGGGGGGAGCATGACACCCGGACTGTGTCCCAGGAGGTCAGGTGGCCACCCACAGCAGGCGGCTGCCGTGTTGTGCATGGCAATATGGCAGCCCCACCTGTGGGTGTCCCCTGGCTTGCTCCTGCTTTTTATGGGTGGATCTTTGCACCCCCTGTGCAGAGCAAGGCAGGTTTGTGCCTGTATATGCACTGCACGGCTGAATATTGGGATGTGCCACATATGCATGGGCATGCCCCCCACACTTGCTCTGCATACATTACTGGTGTGCCCTGGTGCATTGGAATTGTGCAGCACACCATCCTCCTTTTAATATCGTGCTGGGGTGCATCCCCTTTGAATATCCCACCCCCTGTGTTTGGCTTATAAACATATACTTGCATTTGGGATTACTGAAATCTAGATACTGTCTTTGAGTTGATGCCCCTCCCACTCATTTCCCAAGTAGAGTGGTTTATGTTAGCATCTTAGTGAATCCATACGTAATTTTAATCATTTAGTCTGCTAAAGAAAATTGAGACAAATGTCTGCCTTGCTTGATCACAAATTTGTATTTTTTTTAATTTCATTGGAATGCATGCATATGTAGGTTGTTACCTCTCTTGCATTTACATCTTAATTTTTTGTTTTGCACATGTCAAGCTTTTTAAATTGACCTGTGGCTAATACAGACTAGTTATTGGACTGATGAAGGGGTGCTCTTGAAATGTCACCGCACCAGCTGTTATGCACCTTGTTTACACCACCTCTACTGTTCAAGCCGAGTGCTGCCATGGTCACTGAACCTGCATTTATTTAGAATTTTGCACATTGTTCGGATATCTGTCTGGCCTTTCTTCTCCATGGAGACAATGACAGCCTACAGACAAACACAGACTATATTTTTGAATTGGTATGTTGGCAAGTCTTGAGATGATATCTATGTGATAAGCTATAATCCCCTTACTTGTCCATCTGCAAATGGAACAACAGAATGATTGTTCTAATCTGGCAGTGACACAAACAGCATTTATAGAACAACATAGACACACTATATCTTTGAAAAGTTCTATGAATTAACTGCATTTACATAAAAAAAAAACAGCTTGGAATGAGTTTTTTACTGCATATACAATGATTGGGCAGTGCAGATTACAGGCATACATTTATTAAATAGAGGCACCTGATAAGAGTTGATTAAAGGAATAAAGAAAAAAGGTATATAAAAAACACAAAAATAAACAAATTATATGATAATTTTAAATACATCTACTAGAAAGCAAACAAGCTGCTTTGATTCCTGGAGAAAAGTCTGACAGGGCATTAGAGAGCAGACATCCCCCCCCAACATTCTGAATGGAGATAGTGAGTCACGAGCAATGTTGTTGTACATGAAACATGAATGGAAACTTGAAGTCCAGAGCGTTACTATTTGAATTGAATTGAATCTCAAATGAGTTGTTTTTCTCCCTTTACAATTATTTTGGGACATGTGAAAAGGAGTTCTTCTTAAAAAATCATATATAGTTTGTCTTCCACAAAGTCTTTGCACCTGTTTCAAATTTCTAGACACACTATTCCAAATGGAGCTTCCCGTATATTGACACTATTTGCACTTTAGATGTTGCTATATCTTTCTGCACTATTTATGTGATGCATCACACATTCATTGAATATCAAGTTTCCTGCTATTTCTCAGGATCTTATTATAATCTTGAAAAAAGAATATTGCCATCATTCAATGTAAACTATTTATAAACTTTCTGAAAACAAAAAGAGTGCATAGGTGCCGAATCACAGTGATATTTGAAAATAATTTGGCTTTGTATTAAAGGAACAGGCAGATATTACATAAGTTTTAGAATATGACTATATCAGAAGCCATAAGGACTTGAGAACTGTACAATTTCATATTTTCTTTTATAAAAAAAGAACAATTCTGTTTAACAAATGGAAATGTGGAATCCAGTAGTGCAACATGCATTTGATTTCAGGAGGGAAATCAGAAGACATTATTTCACAGAGAGGGTGGTATACAAGTGGAACACTCTACCTGAGGAGGTGGTTTCCTATAGGATGGTGGACTGTTTCAAGAGGGGATGGGACAGAATGAGATGGGAATGACTGTGAGGAGGAGAAGGAAGGGTGGGGCAGCTGCAGGTTGAGGGGCTAGTTGCATAATTGAGCAGACTCAATAGACCATGTGGCCTGTTTCTGCTGGCATTTTGTATGTTCATATTTGTTTTCTGTACCACTGAAAGAGGTCGGGTGTGAAGTTCTCTTATTGTAAAGGTGCTGGTAACACTACAGGTTTTTGGAGAGTGGAAGTAATTGCTTTACATGGTGTAACTGGTATACACTTGTGAAATTGTTTATATGTTATGTGGTGATAGTTTATTTTAGTTTTGTGTATTTTTTTATTATTGTATTGGAAATGTTGGCTCCAGGGGGTCTGAATGAAGAATAGGACCTCAAACCCTTCTTGTGAAAAAATTCTGCAAAAGTGGTCTCACAAGGAAAACTCCTTACTCCCTCTCCAAACCATCCTTTCCTTTCTGCAAACCTCACCCTCAATGCCCTGTCTAATTAGATTCCATCATCACAATTTTATTCTGTGCCCCCCATATTAGGTACCTTTCACAAGTATAGATGGACTGTATACAAGGGTGGAATAAAGAGAGAACTTATTCAATGTCTTGACAATTTTTACTAACTAAGTCTCTCTCTGCTCTGTTCTTTTATACGGGAGTCTATATACCATCATCTGACTGCACAGCATGTCAGTCAGATCACCAAAAAGCAAGAAGTGAATGAAATGCATGCATGATCATAGTGTTTTGTTTGGTGCCAGTAAGGAAAACATCCTTATGAAACTTTTATCTAATAATGCTGGTTGCCAAAAAACTTTGTCAAATTCCCCCCCCCCCCCTTCATTATGGTTTCCCACTGCGATGCAAAGGCCCAAGATGGGCAAGAGAGGCCAACAACCTGGGGTCAGTTAAGGGGAAGGAAGAAATGTTGAAGACAAAGATAGAGAAAGAAAAAGCAGTGGGGTGAGTAGAAGGACCATACCCCAACCCCCCCATTACTGAATATGAGGATCTCCCCACTTGGCTTGGTTCCTAAGAAACAAGAAGGGGAATACAGGGTAATTCACCACCTGTCATTTCCTGAAGGGGACTCAGTGAATGATTTTATAAAAGAAGAACACAGCAGAGTCACTTATGCAAGACAGGAAGTGGCGGTGCAGATTATTAGGGTGACACCAGACGCATGGATGGCCAAGACAGGCATAGAATCTGCTTTCTGATTGCTACCAGTTAGGAGGGAAGATTAGGATCTATTGGGTTTCAAGATAGGGGACCAGCACTATTTTGACAAGGCCATGCCCATGGGTTGTTCCATAGCTTGTGCCACATTTGAAGATTTCAGTACCTGTTTGCAATGGACATTTCAGGAGCAGACGGGTTACAGAGCAGTCATACATTACCTGGATGACTTTCTGTTAATAGGCAGTGGACAGGAGGAGTCACAAAAGATGCTGACTAGCTTCCAGAACCTGTGTAGAGAACTGGGGGTACCATTGGCACCAGAAAAAACAGAAGGCCAGTGTAAGGTTCTAGAATTCTTGGGCTTCGAGATAGATGCACAGAAAGAGGTCTTTAGGGTACCTGATAGCAAGGTATGAAAACTTAGAGAGCTGATTCAGGTGCATACAGGCAGAAGGCAGGTACAATTGAGGCAGGTAAAGCAAGTAATGTAACATTTGAACTTTGCTTGTAGGGCAAGTGGGCCAGGGAGGATGTTCACCAAGCGACTGGCGAGGACCACTGCGGGGGTAACCAGACCACACCACTGAGTGGATATCACAAAGGGAGTGAAAGAAGACTTTAGAGTATGTGAAGAATTCTTCAGCAACTATAATGGCTCCTCATTTTGGCAGGATGATTAGGTGTACAACACAGATCTTGAGCTGTATGCAGATGCTGCAGGAGGGTTTGGCATGAGGGGCTATTTGAGGGAAAAATGATTCTCTGAGCCTTGGCCAAGCCAATGGGTGAGAGACAGAAAGGTAAGGGACATCACGCTGTTAGAGATCATGCCCATTTGGGCCTGCACTCTGGTGTGGGGGGAAGAGTTAAGGAATCAGAAGGTCACATGCTGGTGTGACAACAAATTTTGGTGGAGGTTTTAAACAACATGGGAGCCAGATCTGAAATGGTCATATGGGTGTTGAGACAGCTGGTTTTAAGATCTTTGCAACTGAACATGTTATTCAGGGCCAAACACATAGAAGGGGTAGAAAATACCCTAGCTGACAGCCTTTCCCATCTGCAGCTGGATTGTTTCCAGATACCGGCACCAGCAGCAGAGGAACAGAAAACACACATACCAACAAACATCTGGGACATTGGCAAGAGGGAGCGGAAATGCTGTTTTGCAGATCATGGGCACCACGGACCTTGAGGGCCTATGAAGGGGCCTGGCGGGCATTGCAAACATTCAGGGCAGCACACCACATGGAGGTAAGTGGGCCACTTATGGAGGAACAGTTAGGAAAGTTTACAGTGGACCAATGACAGAGAGGTATGGCCCACACCAAGATGGGGGTTTACCTAGCAGGGTTTAGTATAGTTTGTAGCCTAAGAAAGTGGAAAGACCCTATGAAGTCAATGTTGATACAGAGAATGATGCAAGGGTAGAAGAGGTTGCAGAAAAGACCCAGTGATGGAAAATGGCCAATAGCAGACCATTGGCTAGCAAAAGTAAAGGTCGTGCTTCCAGTAATTTGTAGATCCAAGGATGAGGCACAATTATTTCACACAGTTTACTTGGTGATGTTTGCAGGAGCCTTGAGAATGAGTGAGGCAGTAGGACAGGGCAGGAAGGACATAGACGGGGTGTTGGAATTGGGAGACATTACTTGGGGGCAGAAGGAGACACAAGTCCATGTACAAAGGTCAAAAATGGATCAAGTGGGACATGGGTGCACCATAACTATTAAGGCTTACATGGATGGGACAGTGTGCCCAGTTAAAGCTCTGTGGGCAGTGTGGGATTAAAAAGGGGAGATTGTTTGTACATGGGGATGGGAAGAGAGTGATGAGTTACCAAGTAACGGCCATGCTAAAAAAGGACATGGAATTCCTGGGTGAGGACCAGGGCAATTATTCATCTCACTCTTTCCGGATCACAGCTGCTTCAAAATGGGTGGCAGAAGGGGAAACAGAAACCAGTATGATGGAAAAGGGGTGCTGGCGGTCTGCCAGCTATAAGAGGTATATTCGAGATATACAGGTTTGAGATTAACAGGTCAACTTTGTCATGTTTAAAAAAATATATATATAGTTGGGGGGGTTTGTTGGTAAAAGATGCAAAGTACAAACAAGGCAAGGAGGTGATTAAAATGTCTACTTGCTTCACTTCTATAGGAAAAGGGAGGACCACTGAAGTATGGATCTAAGGGCATGCCTACATTTATTGGGTAGAAAAGAGAGCGGAGAAAAAAAGCTGGGGAAAGCAGCTGTACCAGGATGCCAGACAATGTAAGCTCGTGTGGCGTGGCATCTGAGGGATTAGATCGGCACAGTTGCTTCCTAATTTGAGGGACATGAAGGAGAGATGGCCCATCCCAAATTTAATTATTATACACCTTGGGGGTAATGACATTGGGGGGAAGCCATGGGTGGACACTTATATGCAGTTAAAACAGGACCTAGGGAAGATATGGCAATGGTGGCCAGGAGTGAGCATAGCCTGGTCAGACATGATACCAAGGAGGGTGTGGAGACATGAAAATAGCCATAGAGCAATAGACAGAGATAGGAGGAAGATGAGTAGAAGGGAGGAACTTTGGTTAGGAGTATGGGAGGACACTTAATAGTACGAGGAGTGGAAGAATGGGTGGAAGAATTCTATAGGCCAGATGGAGCGCACTTGTCAGATCTAGCAATAGACATATTTAATACGGAAATGATGGGTTTTATTGAAGCATGGAGGAGACAAGAAAGGAGATAAACAAGGGGAGGAAGAACCTAAAGGGGAAGGCCAGTAATCCAATGCAAGCTGGAGACAGGCTATGAGAAAAAGGGAGGGAAAGGAGGGGGGGAAAGAAAAAAGGAATATGATGAGAAGAAGAAGAAGAAACTAAAGGACAAAAAGCAGTCTCAGGGTATCACCGTTACTTACCAAAAAAGAGAAGAAGACGGCACCCAGGTTTTCACCTGGGGAAGCGAGAAGAAAAGAGAGAGAGAGGATCAGAGTTGGAGTTTTGGATGCAATACAAATAAAATTGTAAAAGGATATTAATAAATAACAAGGAAAAAATGGAAATTAAATTATGATATATATAATAAATTGATTGCCAATCTGAGCACAACAACATACAGGTGTCTGCCTTTTGTGGGGAGAAAAAAGGGGAATCTGGGGCAACCATTCACATAGAATATTTTTCCATTTCATGGATGGTTGAAAAACTGGATATTCATTGTTCCATCACAGTGAACACAGTGACCACATTTATAATTTCCCTTTGGGGTGACTGGAAGACATTGATTTTGATTTGGCTGTGGTGGGAGTACAGTACGCACTAGAACATCCTTTAAATGTGTTCCTTTACTGAAAGTTATTTGGGTGGGCTGTCACTTATTTTGTCAAATTTATGATCTCCTTTCAATATGTTCCAGTGTTTTCTAACTATGTTTCCTATTTTACTTGCCTCAGGAAAATATTGTGTGATGAAAGCTGGCAGTTCCATTTCTTTTTCTTTTCTTTGTCCATTACTGCTCCCTTGCAACAGAGTGTTTCTGTCCTTATTTCTTGCCTCTAAATATGCTTTTTTGATAATTGTCTTATTCTAATTGTGAGCCATAAATCTGTTTTCCATTTGGGTACTATATCTTTCAAAATTCAAATCTTAAGTACATGTCCTTCTGACCCTTACAAATTGCCTTTTAGATATGTTCTGAATAAGGGCTTTAGGATGGCAACTGTCCCTTAACAAAATTGCATTGTGTGCTTTGTCTTTTCTGTACAGTTTTGTTTTTAGTTTGTTTCCTGATTTAAAAATAGTCAGATCTTGGACATTTACTGCATTTTCATTCTATTCCATTCCATAGTAAACTTCAAATGGCCATTCGTACTGTTTATAAACTCTAAAAACTCTGCAAACAATTCAGGGCCACCTCACCACACCAGGAAGCAATCATTAATATAATGTTTCCATGCTGTCACAAATCTAAGAAATGGATTAAACCTTGCATCAAATATATATTCTCCCATGCACCTTCATAAAGATTAGCAAGGGTTGGAGCAAATGTACTGTAGTCCCCATGCTTGTGCCTTTATTTTGGGTGTATAATTTATTGTTGAAAAAGAAGTAATTACATTCCAATACTAGTCTTGCACAGTCCACTATAAAAGAAGATGGTGGGGTCACTGAACTTGACATCCCTGCTAGTGCTTGCTCAATCACTGATAACCCACCTTCATGAGGCATATTTGTGTACTAGCTGACAATATTAATGCAAGCCAAAATGTCTTTCTCTTCAGTCTGTATATTTTATAACAAGCTGACCATGTGGTTTGTGCTTTTAACATATGAAGTAAGTTCAGGGACATAGTTTTTGATGTAACAATCAACAAATTTAGAAGTAGGTTCAGTTACAGAGCCAATAGAGGATACAATAGGTTTACCTGGTACTGGAGTTTGTTTCTTGTGTATTTTGGGTAACAGGTAGAGTGCTGGTTTTCATGGTTCCTTTACTGTCATAAAATCACCTTCTTGCTCAGTGATCCATTTATTTTGTAAACCAAGTCCTATTAAGCTAGCAGTTCTCTTTTGAATCTGTTCAGTAGGATCAAAATCAAGTTTAGAATAAAAAACTTTGTTGTTAAACTGTCTGTTTGCTTCCGTGATATAATCATTAGAGGCCCAAATAACCACTACTCCACCTTTGTCTGCTGCTCTAATTACTATATGTCATATCTTTTAATTCATTTATTGCATTACATTCTGCTGCAGAAATCTTTTGAGAGATGTTGTGGTATGGTTGTTTTAATAATTCATCTACTTTTCTCTCTACCATGTTTATATGTGTTTGTAATGTGGCATTATTTGTTGTGAGGCAAAAAGATTTATTTCTCAGCCCCGATAACCTCATGTGAGTTGATGTTAGATAGGGGCACTACTTCATTTCCTTTTTGATCTGTGAAATGGTCTCTAAGGGTTCTATGTGATAATGGCAATCACAAAATAGCGATCGCCATTGGGGGAGTGTACATTGGCAAAAATGAATTTATGTGATGCACACTTGCAACGAGGAAAGAAAGGAGCACGACACCTATGGGTTTTCCTTTTAATGCAGGGGGCTGTGCCCTCTGCAACCTCCATACTTTTAGATATTCAACTCTGGGGGGTGAATGTTGGGGGAAGGGAAAATTTATAAAGAACATTAAGTCGCCTGGTGGCAAAAAAAAAAATCTGTGCCAGACCAGACCCAAACCCTGTACCTCCCAAGCAAGCATCCACACCACCATGCCAGTGGTCCAGCTTGGCAGCTGCCCGCCACACCCCATTCCACATACCTTCCCTTCCCTTCCCCCCCTTGTGCTTGTATACATGTGTACATCCTGTTGCATACCTCGCCTAGCCCAGTATCCACTCACTCCCCTGCCAGGTAGCCATTTACAGAGGCGCCATGATTGAGTCACCCATTTTGTAATTGCCCAATCACAGTCACCCTGTACAAGGTATACTGAATCTAAGCAATAATGTCCTAAAGAATTTTTGTTGGTCCACTTTTATATTGAAAGAGTTAGGGGTGTTAGTTTGAACAAATGAGTGGCCTTTTTCCAAAATACTGATTGTTCTGTAGTTAAGACTTTCTCAGTAAGGTTTATTACTGCCAGTTCACTTTCTGATTCCTTGGGGATCTCCAGACTTGATTGTTGGGACCCCAGTTCTGCCTGCCTCTTCCCCTTCTGTTCCCACTTGTAGTTTTTCCACCCTTTCCCACACCTTGTCCACTTCCTGTAGCTTGACCTTGTGCTCCTGACTGCCCTCCATCTTCGGGCCTAGCCCCTTGTCCTAAAAAAGGGCCTCAATTTTGATTCAACTGTTGAACTATTTCATTATCTGAAGCTTCACTGTCCACTCCTGATGAAATGTCCCTGTTTCTAAACTCCTGGGCCAATGGTTTTATGTAGAATTTTTTCAGTCTCCCATGCCATTTGTATATTATTCCTTCTGTGTTGTCTGTCTGATCTCTATCACGTTTTCTTTGTTTATATCTCTTTAATTCATTTTTAAATTTTTCTGTTTGTTGATCCATCTTGGTTTTTAATTTTTTAAGTTGTTCTGCTATATATTGTATTTTAATTTTATCTTCTAGCATTTTTATGAAGGGCTGCAGTGTGTCACACTCCTTTTTGGCTATCTTTATCACCATTAAAATCAAATCCAAACTGCCTTTATTTAAAACTTGTTCCCAGTCTGCCATGAACTCTCTAACGTCAAGGCCAAATGAAGGTGACTTTTGTATTCTTAATCCTCTGGCTATGCATTCCTCTCTCCAATATTGTGATAATGAGACAGCACGCGTTTTAAACCTTATGTATTTCTTTCTCAAGTCTTCTAAATTAAATGTTTCATTAGTTTGTGTGTTTACCATTGAATTTGGTGAAAATAATTCATTAATCTGCTCTAGTGTGAACACTATCTCTTTGCCCTCCACGTCTGAGATGCTCAAAGTATCAACATTTAAACCTTGTGCTGCTGCAGTTGCCATACTGGGAGCACACTGTGGAGTGTTGCACCACTACACTCAAAATTACCAGAGGGATAAAGAACAAAAAACAGGATGCTGCAAGGACCATTACAAATGTAAAAGAGGTCACCAGTAATGGGTGCACTTACCCAGGTGCTTTAAACACCATAGGACACAATACCTGCCAAGAGATGTGGGTCAGCACCCAAAAAATAGCCCTTAATGATTAAATGACAATAGAAATAGGGTGGCAACTCTTCAAGAAAAAATCCAATTCCTTTATTGTAATCCAAATGTTTTTTCACCATAAAACAGCAGCAGTGTGGTAACTGTATAAGCATGTAAGGCTTTTCATAGAACAATGTCCAGATCTGTGTGGTTTAATGCATCAATGCTATTTAAAATTCATTCAAACCATTTCATACGTCTTCATCAGAGTGAACACATACAAACAGAGGTGAGAAAGAAGTAAGTGCAGCTGGACATTTACTTCTTTCTCACCTCTGTTTGTATGTGTTCCATAAATATGCACACCGCACTCCTGTGTGATTGTTACAAGTAAATACTTGTGTTGCCATTGGGTTGTGCGTTTGAGAAAGAGTAATGTGCTTGGGGACAGCCCAGGTTCCAGTTGTTTTAGTGGCACAGCTTGTTAGCGCAATCGGAATGGTGTTTCAGGTGACCTGGGTTCAGTTCCCAGCTGAGACACTTACTTCTTTCTCACATCTGTTTGTATGTGTTCCATAAATATGAACACCACCCTCCTGTGTGCTTCTTAAACCCAAAGTAAAACATTTTTTTCAGAAACCAGCCCAAATGATGTGAGTTGGTTATGTTCTTCAGATTCTCATTATTCCAGTTATTAACAACCCTCTGTGTAAGATATTGTTATATTGAGTGCCTAACACAATTCCCTTATCTTCTGCTTTCTTGAGGGTAATTATCTTGTGCTTACTTGGCAGAGACATTAATATGGCAAATCAATACTTATCTTTATATCCTAGAGTGAATCAACTTTCCTTTTCTATTAAGCAGTGCTTTGACAATGACGACGTGGATAATCTTGTCATTCTCTTCCAAAAGTTTAACTTTCTAGTTTCAATAAATGCATTTATATTTGTTAACCTAAGTTTGGCTCTAATATAAGCCACTGGACAAGAATGTCCTAGTCTCAGTATATTTCTCAACATCTTTAATAGGGGAATTGTTAATTTGTTTATGTTTTAAATTCACAAACCTCTACTCCATATAAAGGTTGAGTTTCAAATTTTGCTTTTATTCCTTGAATTAAAGGTTTAATAGTTAATCCACCAAATCTGTAATTAAATATTTTCAGTTCTCATATTGTTTTAGTAGGGTTTTCTAATCTCAATTCAATATGTGAAGTCCAAAGACAATTGACTTTGAAACCTATCCCAAGATATAAATAATTTTGGACTACGTCAATCTTCTCATCTCCTCTATGCCAATTACATGTAAATTTTTTATCACCAAATACAAAAATTTTGTTTCTTTTTTTTATAATTAAATTTTAACTGCAGCTCTTTGGATTTTGTATATAACAAATTTTGTTTTTTGTATCCATTTCTTTGACAATGAAAACAAGATGATATCATCTGCATAATCGAGGGCAGCACATGATAAACTCTTTATCTTGGGAGAATCTGGAAGAATTAGATGAATTTCTATCAACATTTGGTCCACATATAAAGAATACAATACAGGTGCCAATACACATCCTTGAAGACCACTATTATTTATTTCAAAGGGAAATGATAAATTACCACTGATATCTAATCTTACTTTGACCCAAGTGTCTTGATAAAGACTGGCAATTATTGAGACCAAGTTCCTATCAATCCTTTTATCCAGAAATTGATTCCACAGTATATTTCCAGAGACAGAATTGAAAGTGGAAGAATAATCAACAAATACTGTATAAAGTTTTAATCTTCATAAAAAGACATAGTTCTCAATAATGTGTCTCAGTACAAAGACATTAACCAGGGTGGAGAAATTGGTTCAGAAGCCTGCCTGGAGGCCAGAGATGCCCCCAGTTAGGGCCACCTGCATCTTCAACCTTTCCAATAAAAGTTTGGAAAATATTTTGAGGTTTTTGTCTAAAAGGCAAATAGGATGTTACATGGCTGGATCAGTTATGAATTTATAAAATGTTCACCATGTAGACGGAAAGTGATTGGCGCTAATACATTTACTATAAAATGTAGTTAAAGTTTTACACCAAAGACTAGCATGGCATAGATAAACTTTAGCAGGTATGCCACAAGGTCCCACTGCTTTGTGTGTTTTAGAGTATTTATAGCTAAATAAACCTCATCACAGGATATTGGATGATAATTAACATAACTAGACCTAGATACTGGTGGCACCTACTAAGCCATTGGTTCGTAGAACATTTATATAAAAAATTCCACCAATGTAGATTCAGATATGTATGTATCTATTGCTCGTTTATGGTTATCAGTCCCTTTTGTGACAAGCATGCAGAACTTTTTGCAATTTTCTGTTGTTATTGCTTCCAAAATTGACTTCCATTGTTTTGTATAATAATTTGCTTTCTTTTCTTCAATAATAGCTTTATGTTTCTTCATCTCTATAGTTAAGTCCTTTAATACTTGTCTATTCTGGCATTTTTTTGTATAACCAAAACAGTGTGTTAATGTTGGACTTAAATTTATTGCAATCCTGATCAATCCAAACAATGAATTCTTGATTTATAAAAGGTAATCTCTGGGGGAGTTCAAGCTTTTCTTTATTTCCTCAAAAAGGAAGTTTAAGGATTCTATTAATTCCCCTTTATCTATCAATAGCAGACTACCAATATCTCCCACTATAAAAGAGTTCTGGATTTAATGAGCAATTTCGAGCTCAGAGTTGAATTGCCAAATTACAGTATAGTTTTTGCTGCTCTAATTTCATTAAAGAGAACCACCTCAGACCTAATATTCTGCCCTTGCACACCTGTATTAGCATTTTCCAAAAGCAATGGAAAGTGGTCACTTTCTGACCTTATTCAAACACATACATTAATTGAAAAATATGGTGGTGCTGACTACAAGGCAAGGTCCACTAGAAAGGCTTCTCTCATGAAAACATGGATACATTCCTTTTTCTTGTCTCCTTCCAACCTTTCATTGACAGGATAAATGTTGAACTCTTTTAAAATTTAATTTTTTTTTTGCAGATTTATATTTTTTTTCTTGCCTTTAGATTTTCTAGCTGATAAGATGGCTGGAAAATTAGTATAAACAAAAAAGTAGTTGTCAGTTAATCTCTTAAAGCTCCTGATTCTAATGTTAAAAACTCCTAGCAATAAAACATCAGTTGCTGGGAAGGCTAACAAAGCCTTTGTTATGTATTTTACTAGACTGTCCCATACTGAGGCCAAACAAAAATGTGAATTACTAAATCTGATGGAACATAGCCATTTATAAGAATAACATTAAATTAAATAATAAAATAAACAAAAATTAACTTTTTTCCTTAAACATTGCACCCTCCTAAAACTTCTTATTTTAACAAATATCACCAGCCCACCTGGACATCTACTCATTTTCTGAGATCTACTGCTTGGGAATGGAAACTCTTATAGCCATTAATATTAATGTTGTCATTATCATTGTGCCAAGTCTCATGGAAGCACATAATGTCAAATTCCAACAGAAAACATTTCCAATCACTGCCATTTACCTTATTATCCCATCCAGCAATATTACATGAAACAAATATCAGACCCTTGTGATTTGGGTTTTCTGTAAGTAAAGATTAATTTTGAGCAGTTAGCTATCAGTCATCGTAACCCACCAGTGCTCAAAATCTATTCCTTAATGGTATTTCTTTTATATCACCATTCTCTTTGGGCCACCATATTATAGGTACATTACCTAGCACTTTTGAGTCTACCAGATTTAGACCCATAAGATCTAACACACTTACTTTTTGGAGTATGCAGTCTACCAACTTTTTGTTTTGTACCCAAATATCCACCTGGCTAGTAGATCCTGACCTCTTTGCTGTAATACTGGCTTCTTTTCCCACTGGTATCTGTAAAAAATTACTCCATAAGTTGCTTATTGCCCTAGTTAGCTTATGTTAATTTTTCTTTTCCATAATTGCCAATCCAAATAAAATAAGATAAACCTGCTCTTCAAACTTTTTCTCCTGTAAGTTTCCACTTTTATTAACAAGCATTTGTCAATGCCAAAAGTGTACTATTGGTATTGCTATTGTACATACCTCCCACATTTTTCTGTGTATATTCCTCTGACTTGCATTTTAAGTCATCATTCTCAAAACACATTTCTTATGTTCTTCCAGCACTGGTTCACTTCATTAGAAAAACAAGCATTTTTCAATGCTGAATGTTTGCTTGCTGATATTGACATTGGTAGTGCAGGAGTTAGAAAGATGCATAATAGGAATGCCAGTGAAGTACTGAAGTAATGCCGACCCCCAACCCCACCCTGCAGAGACTGACAGGCATTGGGAGTATGCCTTTGGGTCATTGGTCTTAACTCTCACATCATTCCACCTCACCCCTCCCTACCAACACTGACAGGTGTTGCAGTGTGCCTTGAGATCTTCGGTGCTTATGCTCACCAGATGCCATAAGGAAATAAGCTGAGATGGCTGCAGTATAGAAGAATGGGGTAAATGTAAGGGCTGAAGACCCCATGGCAAACCTCAATGCCTGTCAGTGGCTGCAGGGTGGGGGTTGGGTGGAATTTGGTGAGCATTATGGCTGATGACCCCAAGTCATCCCCCCAATACCTGTCAGTCTGTACAGAGTGGACGTTACAGTTGGAAACCCTAATGCCCTGGCCATTTGTTGGTATTTTTGCTACAAATTTTCAACATGGGCTTTTTGGGACCTCACCTCATGAGCAGTGGCAGTATCATTTCATTACTCAATCCCAAAAGGTGATTTCAAACAGTGAGTGTGCCATTCTGTGCCAAAGTTGTGAAAACACATTTTGGGCAGGATGTGAAAAATGACAGCTGTACTGTTCATGAGGAGATGTGAAGAAATGGCAACGCTGAAAATATAGAGTGAAAATATGAAACTGTGGTGAAGTTACAAGTGTGTACAGAAACTGTGCAACGCACGCTAGTAATGCGGTCATTTTTTAGAATGCTTTCACAGAATTTTCAACCTGGCCATTTGGGACCTCTCCTCATGAACAGTGGCACTGGGTTTCATTAATCTGTCCTGAAAGTTCATTTTGCACAGGAATTGCACTATTCTGTGCCACAGGTGCAAAAACACATTTCTGAAAGGATGCAAAAAATGACAGCTGTACTGTTCATAAGGGGTATGAAAAATGGCAGTGTTGGAAATTTGGAGTAAACATATTAAAAATTGATGAAGTTACAAGTGTGTATAGAAACCGCACAACAGACACTGGTAATGCACTCATTTTTTTGATTTTTTTCACAGAATTTGCAACAAGGGCTTTTTGGGACCCCAACCCATGAACAGTGGCACTGTCATTTCATTAATCGGTCCTGAAAGGTGATTCCACACAGTGACTGCAAAATCACCTTTCAGGACTGAGAAACAAAATGATAGTGACAGTGTTCATGAGGCGGGGTCCCAAGAACCCCATGTTGAAAATTTGGGACCAAAATTCCAAAAAGTGGCTGAGATATCAACCTACGTTGAAACCCCCATTGATTGCCATTATAGGGCTTACCATGATTTCCTTCAGTTTGCGGTCAGCTTTTGAAGAGTACAGACATGTTCCCAGTCCATGGAAGATCACTGCTTCTGACATCTGGAGGTAAGTATGGATGAGGGTGTGTGGGGAGGTGAGGTGCACAGAGAAAGGGTACGAGTTGGGGGAGGGAGGCTGGTGGGAACGACGAGGGACCATTTCCTTCTTTTTTAGGTTTAAAAAGAAAGACCTCCTGGGACTGTTTCTTTTTTACAAGTAAAATATTAATAACATGGATTTCAGCACATTGGGGTGGGCTTCTAGTGTGTCACAGTACTGGAGGGGGGATCAATGCTGACCCAGGGATTGGGCATCCCGGGGTCAGCTGAAAATATAGAGGCATGGGGGGAGGTACATCTAACACTGGGAGTGGGCATCCTGGTGTCAGAAACATCAGAGGTAGCTTTTGGCACACTGGGATGGGCTCCCAGTGAGCCACATTAAAGGGGGAAGGGGATACATTCTGACATGGGGATTGAGCACCCCGATGTTGGCAGGTGGGGGGGGATCCACTAGCTTGATCATGCTTGAAGTAAAGTGCCTTTGGGCACTGTATACTCCCAGCCTGTATGGAGCTTAGGCTGTGGCCTACTTTACATGGGTGGGAGAGGAGGAGCAAAAGGAGTCAGCAGGAAGTGGAGGAGGCAGGGGAGATATCACCTCCTCCCACCTTCCAGGAAGGGACCAGTGGGGTGATAGGGGGTGGAGACATCAGACAGGCTGATCAGGACACAAACAGCTGTTTGCTGCGTGGTTACCTGCAGATGAAAGGAAAATCCACCACATGGTTGGTGCTGCTTTTTCTTTTCAAGTGCAGACCACTTCTGGCAAAACAGTGTCATGATCAGACTGGCTGATGATTGGTGTGATACTGTTGAGCCCCTTCCAGAGCACTCTGCAATGGAAAGACAGTGTCACACCTCTCAAAAGTCACTCATCCCAAGAAGTTCTATGCGCATGTGTGAAGTTAAAAATGATCCGATTGGCATAGGTTACCATGAAATCTCTGTTCCCTACTGTCAAACCATTCAACCACATGTAATTAGCCACATTGGGAGATGTAAATGGAACATTTACCATCATGGACGTCTCAACTGGGATATTTCTTACTTACACAATATCTTCCCTGCATAAATCTACATCTAAATCTGTCCTTAATTTATTCGTTATCTGTAGCACTAAGTTACCCTTGTCAAATTTAATCCACTCACTTAGGCCCAAAAATCTCACTAAAGGGTATATATTAGTGGGCTCAAAACACTCACTTACTGGCGGGGGTACTACTAACCCAATATCACCAAATGGTGGATCAGCTTCCTTGTTAATGGGACAATTTAACATCCCTCCTGTCATGTCAATTATAAGATTAGCATTGTCCTGACAGTTCTTCAGATCTTCTTCTATAGCCCTACATAATTGTTTTTGTAGCTTTTTGAATTCAGTTTCTAGTACATTCAGATGGGGCAATAATGATGGTCAGAGCCTTCCTAAAGGATTTGGTTCTCCATCTTCATTACCTGACTCAATCAATAGTCTTAGTGAATCTTGAAACTGATAGGCATTAGATACAAAATTGCTATCTGACAATTGTCCATCACTTGATACTGACAATTTCTGGGGGGTTTAAGAGACCACATTCTGGATTAATTTATTGTTGTTTTTTTCTTTCTCTTCCCCTTTCAAGTCTTTTTCCCATCTGATTTCACACTAGTCTTCAGGCAATCTGGTATATGCACTATACTGTAATCTGGCCCAGGTGGTATTGATGTTCCTCCGGCACTAGTAAAATGGAGTCACTAGAGGGATCAGTAGTAGTCAGTAGTCTAGAGAGAACATCATCCAGTTTGGCTCTATTGATCACCTTTTCCCCTCTAAAGGAGTCTAATAAATTTTTGTTAATTACCAGTTGTTCCATAAGGATAAGATTAGCCTGGTATTGTTTTTTCATAATTAACATCAGATCCTCACCTAGACAACTAAGTCTATATCCAAGGATCTCTGTGGTCCCAACCATATTTTGTTTAACACC
This sequence comes from Neoceratodus forsteri, assembly GCA_016271365.2. Classification (NCBI taxonomy): domain Eukaryota; kingdom Metazoa; phylum Chordata; order Ceratodontiformes; family Ceratodontidae; genus Neoceratodus; species Neoceratodus forsteri. Next base: position 1,121,059,103 of record CM057455.1, on the reverse strand, counting down.
TCCATTCCAAATGCAATTCCTACAAAACTAAGGAAGATTAAGCTGACTTTCACAGAATTTTAAACCATCTATAGTAACTTGAAGTTCTTGTATAACTTAACCCAACTCAAACCTATCTCTATTTCCCTCTTCCAGGAAACTTTCACTTCAGAGTGTATCATATAATTATTATCAGTAGTAGTTTTGATATGGCTGGGACACTCAGAAAGCCCCTTTGCTAAGCCACTCAGCGCCTCATTTTCCCTTTGCTGAGGAATCACCTCAGTGTCACATCCACTCAGGCTGTTTAGGCAACCTGTACCAGTTGGCACAACCTCTAAAGGGTTAGCACAATTTCTTGGGGTTGAAGCCTTACTTCGGTTCTCAGCAAATAAGTGAATATAGTCAATGATTTTGGTTTACCTTGAGTGGCTTATTTTCCTTTTAGTTGGTAAATCATGAGCAAAGGGAGATGCGTCAGGATTCAGCATTCTTTGTAATCTGGTATTAGCCATACTGAATAGAATTATTATATGTCACAAGCATAAACAAGATGTCATACAACACCCACGAGACAGTAATCTTCAAAACTAGAGATTAATGTATTTAACCAACAGTATCTATTAATAAACCTTCTTCTTTTATGCAGATCAATTGGTAAGGACTAGACTCCAGAAACAAATTATTGTGGAAAGCAGACCCCAGAGTTCCCTCAAGTATGATGCTGCTAAATAGTTACTAGATAGTTCAACTATTCAAGAGGCAGTCACTCCTATTCAGTCTCTCAGTAGAATATCAAAAAGAATAGATCACAGACATTGTCCAAAAGCTAGGAATCTTCATGCCAAAACATTCCAGTCTTTCAAGCCATGACCTAGCTTCTTTCACTAGGCAAATCTTTAAAACTTCAGGCCCAAAATAGCAGCTCGATTTAGTTTTAAAATAGCCAAGGTTTGGTCACTGACAGTTCAAGTCCATCTGTCTTTATTCCAGGCTATTCACCAAATAGTTTGGATTTCCTTAGGCTGTTGCAGCCAGTAGCAATTCAATCTATGAAATAAGTCAAGAAACTAGGTGTAAGAAGTTGTTAGGGTACATCATATAAACACAGAACTAATTACATAGACACAATAATCTTAAATATGAGTCCCGGGTATAAAATGGCAATTTGGGACCTGGAAGTGAATCTTCTAGTATGGTGACCAGTGTCCAATAAGAAAGGAAAACAAATGCTAGTTACTGACCACAAAGTACCCAACTTTCATTACCCACTCACACTGTTATTTCCCCAGTGAAATCCTACTACCCACTTTATGCCGATAATAAAGACCTGACAGTTACTAAACAATACAAGAATATGCAATTGGTATAAGCAGCCAAAAAACTTACTGAGACTGAAAAAGAAGCATTTTAGTGAGTTCAAGCAAGGGCTCCTCTAGTAAGCAAGATCAGAAACTGAGAGGTGCGCAATATGCTGTTGCAGTGCCTATCTTCTCCATGCCTAAATGAGGGAAACATGGCTAATCTGAAATCGAGATGCCATTCATCTGCTTTAGATTGCTATGGTCACATGGAGGCACTCCAGAGTTTGAACTGCTACATGGGCCTAATTTAAAACATAGCACTTAAAATCCTTAGATTAATAAAAAAATAAATAGACTTTGTTAAACCATGACAGCCATTAGGGATCCAAGGAAGAAGAAATAAAAGTGAACTTTAAGACCAATGAACCAAACCCCTCACAAGAAAACTAGAAAGCAGGTCAGTTCAATAAATTGTTAAGTTGTGTATTTCACACCACAACTAGATACACATATTCCCTTTGTGTGACAGTGGTTAAGTGAAGCTATAGGGTTTTGCAGGCACATCCACAGGATACATTGGTCCAGTCTCCAGTTATATTGCTTTGCCTTCTGTGAACAGCTCCCTGCAGAGTTTCCTGACCCCCTCTTTCCATGGTGGGCTCCTTCACCGTAAACTCCCAATACCTGGGGAGTGTAGGACAGGACCAGCAAAACACCAAAGCAAAGACTATGGCGCAAGATAGACAGGAAAGTGTCTGACCACACAGCAACTATTAGTCACTACTGCAATACACTATTGAAAAACGTAATGCTTGCTAAGCAAGTGACTAAGAATAATAAACAGGCAACAGTGGTTTACTGATTATAGGCTGTAATAAGGCTTGTTAGAAACCCTGCTGTGAGCTCCTTGAGACGCAGAATGCAGCCGTGTTCTCCACCTCCAGCTCCATGATGTGTCTGTAATGCTCCCAGGTGATGGTCAGAGTGACAGTGAGTCCTACTGATTGCCCTCCAGGATTCCAAGGATCATCACATTAGCTGCTCATACCTGGTTCTCAAGTATCTCCAAACAAGACTGCAAGTGAGTAGTTTATTTTGTGAGGGTTGCCTCTGTGCCCAAGGTTGCACCTGCTCTCTTGGAGGCATCCACTGTAGCTGACAGCACTGACTCAACGGTTGTTCCGACGCTCACCAGTCCATTATTTAGGGTATCACATTTATCTGCCAAGCCCTATATAGTTTGGATGAGCCTGTTAATTTTAACACCCAGTGTCTGTAATGTTTTGGCCACAGAACCATCCAAAAGATCCAATGTTCAGCACAGCATTGACTTTGTGGTGGAAGCCCCCAACAGAGTTTTACCCTTAGCTTCCTTTTCTTTCCAAGGGTTTACCATGTTACTTAGGGGATATTCAGCAGCAAAGGTGCCCTGTACTGTATAGCTGATAAAAGTCGTCTGAAAAGTGTTGTAAAAGATCATTGCAGGAATACATCTCTGCACTCTAAGCTCTAGCCTCCATCTTGTTCAGGTTCCATAGTGCCTCCCTCCACTCCTAGGTTGTGTTGGCTGCTTGCCAGTGTAACAGTGTCTTCTTGAGTAGGAAGTATTTTGAGCATGTTTTGTTGTAGCTATATACTTCTGTGTTTCTGAGAAGTCCAGAGACATTTTTCTCATACAATTTTGCTCAGAAGCTCTATTTTGCACATTCATTAAGCAGTTTATTGAGGATTAACTCATAGATTCACCTCTTATTTATGTGCAATATCAATTTAAAAAGTTTTTACATCTGATATGATGGTGATACAGTAAATGTGGTATGTGTGAACTGAGAATACAGAAAGAAATGATAAAAAAACAGAAGTAATGAAGTCATATTGGAACACATGCCTTTTTCATTGATAAAAAATCTTTCCCACTGAGTCTTATTGTTTAAGGTTTAATGACTGAGTACTGTGGCTACAATGGCAGTGGTTGCAGTTAAGGGAAGCATTCTGGCAGACAGAGGGAAGAGATGTCCCGGACTGTAGTATCTCTTGAGTGATTACCTCCCTTTGAGGGCAGGGCAACATTGCCTGTAGTCCATTAGGTGCTAGGGCAACATTGCCTGTAATCCTAGCCAGCAGATGTGGCTGGACTTCCAGTTTTGTCTGGTTTCCCAAAAGGTGAAGTCTGCAGGAGCATTTGACAGACTGCAGCCATTCCACATGACAGGGACTGCTTTGTGGCTTCCAATTTGTCTAAGATCGATGAACATCACTCACCTTAAGCACAGCTGCTGATTTTACAAGCCAAGTGCATAGGAGTTGCGGAAGTGAGAGGATCTGAGCTAATAGGAAGTCACTGCGTCACAGCGATGCTTGCTCTGAGACTCTGTAGATGAGTGGTGCTCATTTGTGAGATTAACTGACACCAAAAAAATGATGGAAAAGGGAGGACAACAAAGATACAGATTGGGGAGAATTCAGAGAAAGTTGGTGAGGTACAGGCCTGAACACTGCTCATGTGGCAGCAGGGCTTCTCGGCATTGTCAGAGTGTTGGACTGACTGAGGCCTCATGGTGGTGAGCATCTTCTCCCTGAGGGGGGTTTATTATTTAAGATTAGTTTTGAAACTTTTTTTTATTTATACTGTATTGCTCCTCTGCAGAGACAATGGGTGGTTCCAGCCCTCCCTTGGAGAGACACGATCTCTGACCCAAACATGTCGGGTCATTGTGGACCACATCAGCTCCCAGTCTTTTCTGCTTTTCTCCCCGGTGCACCCAAACTGTGCAATGGATGAGGCAGCTGGCCCCACCTCCGCGGAAGCAACCATATACCCTGGACATGTGCCTTCCCCTCTTCTAAGTGATGCACCAGTGCCATCATCCAGTCACTGCTGGGTGTCAGTCTACAGTGCACTGCACTATTCTCCCCTCCCAGAGGAAGAGAGTTGTCTGTGGAGGCTCAATCCTTCCTCCCCCTGCTGACCCCCGAGTGACCCGAGTCCATTCCCAAAACTCGGGTCGCCATCTTGGCGTGAAGTGAGGAGTCCAGTGCCTCAACCCTCAGCACCACCGCGCCAGCCTAGTTTTGAAACTTAATAAATATGGTTTTATGAAAGAAAGCAGATTACTGAGAAACAGATTCCTCATGAACAGAGAATTGTACAGGCTGTTCTTGAGTTTGTGTATAACAGGTCCCCACAAACAGACAGATGAAGAAGTTGTTCATGAGTTTTGTGTGCCTCCAGATGCTCATTAAAACCAGCATGTTCCTAGCTACAAGGAGTACTGTTTGTGGATGGATGCATTCAGATGGAAAATGTTACAGAAAGATGCATGCAGGCTGTAATTTTAGCAATATGCAGTTTTACCTTCTGGAGAGCCAGTAAAGCAGAAATTGGGTTTGAACGATGCAAGGGTGGTCATGGTATGTTTGAGCATTAGTAGTGCACTGGCCTGACTGAGACCTCATGGCAGTGAGTGTCTTCTCCAACAGTGTGGGCTCATTATCAAGGACTTTACTGCAAAACGTAATGGGGATTGCAGTTATGCAAGAAGTGTAGATATCTGTGTAACAAGACCTCAAAAAAACAACAAATTCGCAGATGTTGTGTTGTTGATCTGTGCACCTCTAATTGCTAAAGAAGCAGCATGGTCTCAGCAATATAATGTAATGTTTTGTGGAGGGAGGCATGCAGGTGTTAACCTGGGAAACAAGTGATTTACCTTCCTGATTGTTTTAAATGCACATAAAAAGTATAGGTGGCCTCGGTAGGAAGTGTTCAAGGCAAAACGCTTACAATGGAGTAAATGCTGGGTGGAGTAATGGTTATAAAAGCAGTGGAGATTGGCTTCTGACATCCTTCTATGGGACTGAGGATTTAGCAACGTCCGGCTAATAGTGATGTCAAATGCTAGCATTGTAAAAAATAAGACATGGTGACTGATTCTAGACATGATCCTAAGGGAGTACCGTTTCATTTCAACAATGTTTGGCTGAGTACCAGAAGAGAAGGGGTGTGCCTTGTGCATGCATGCCAGTCTGGCCAGGGCAACCAACATATATGCATTAAATGGGCACCATATCAGGCATGGCAGACTGCCATGTGGTGGCTCCATTCTCAGCGAATGCATGCCAGTTTGGGCACTATTTTGGGCACAGCAAACAGCTGTGCAGCCATAGTTGCTGGAGACCACATCATGGCTTTGTGCATGCATGGGGGTGGAGCAGTGACTATCTTTGTCTGGCAATGCTGCCTTGAGCATGCATACAAGAGATGGTACCAACAGTGTTTGACTCCCAGTGACTGGGAGGGGACTCATGAAGTGGGTGACATGGGTCATGATTTACAAAAAAGGAATGGGAATAAAAACAAGCATTTGTCAATGCCGAATGTTTGCTTGCTGGTATTATCATTAGAAATGCAGGAGTTAGACAGATGCAGAAAAGGAATGGCAGTGAAGTACTGAACTTCACATGAACCCCACCTCCATCCTGTAGAGATGGACAGGATTTGGGGTAAGTTTTTTGGTCATCACCCATGACGGTCAAGCCATGTCACCTCATCCTATTCTGCAGACACCGACATGTGTTGAGCTGTGCCTTAGGGTATTTAGCTTTACAGTCATCCCATTCCATAAGGACATACATTGAAATGGGTGCAGCATAGGAGAATGGGGTGAAGTCTTGGGACGAAGAGACCAAGGTACACCTCGATGCCTGTCAGTGGCTGCGGGGTGGCGGTGGGATGGCATGAGCAGTACAGCTGGCAATCCAAAGGCACACCCCAATGCCTGTCTGTCTGTACAGGGTAGGATGTTATGGTTGGAAACCGTAATGCCTCGGGCATTTGTTGGTATTCACTGTACAAATTTTGAACATGGCCTTTTTGTGACCCCATCTCATGAAAGCATTTGGGACCTCTTTTCATGAACAGTGGCAGGGTGATTTTGACAACGTGTCTTGAAAACTGACTTTCAACAGTGACAGTGGCATTCTGCACCACATGCACAAAAACACAGATCGGGCAGGATGTGAAGAATGACAGCTGTAACATCCATAGGGAGGTGTGAAAAGATGGCAATGTTGAAAATGTGTACTGGGAATATTAAAAATGCTTGCACTTCCGAGCATACGAGGAAACTGCACAACGCATGTGTGTAACAGTCATTTTATGGAGTTTCATCACTAGATTTTTAACATAGGCATTTAACGAGTTGTGGTCATGAACTGTGTCACTGTGATTTTGTTACTGTGTCCTGAACACTGATTTTCCACAGCAACCATGGTATTCTACGCTGGAACTGCAAAAACACATTTTGACCAGGATGTGAAACATGACGGCTTTATTGTTCACAAGGAAGTGTGGAAAAATGGCAATGTTGAAAATCTCAAGTGAAAATATTACAAATGTGCGAAGTTATAAGCGTGCGTGGAAAATGCGCAACGCACGCTCATAACACAGTAATTTAATGGACTTTCATCACAAAATTTTCCACATAGGTATTTTAGGACCTCTGCCAATGAACAGTGTCACTGTGATTTGTGCAATGTGTCCCAAACAGTGATTTACCACAGTCACCACGCGATTCTATGCTGGAAGTGCGAAAACACATTTCGGCCTGGATGTGAAAAATGACAGCTGTACAGTTCATAAGGAGGTGTGGACACATGGCAATATTGACAATCTGGAGTGAGAATATTGCAAATGTGCGAAGGTATGAGTGTGCATAGAAACTGTGCAGTGCACACTCATAACACACTCATTTTAGGAACGTTTTCCACCAAATTTTCAACATAGACATTTTAGGACCTCTTCTTATGAACAGTATCACTGTGAGTTTCTTAATCTGTCCCAAACAGTGATTTTGCACACCGACTGCGCCATTGTGCGCCACATGCGCCGAAACACATTTTGGGCAAGATGTGAAAAATGACAGCTGTACTGCTCATATGTAGGTGTGATAAAATGGCAATGTTGAAAATCTGGACTGCAAATATTAAAAATTTGCGCACTTATGAGCGTTCGCAAGAAATGCATAATGCATGCTCATAAAACAGTCATTTTTAGTAATTTTTTCACCAAATTTTCAACATAGCCATTTTAAGACCTCTGCTCATGAACAATGTCACTGTGATTTTCTTAATCTGTCCCAAACATTGATTTCGCGCACCGACTGCACCATTGTGTGCTACATGCGTGGAAACACATTTTGAGCAAGATGTGAAAAATGACATCTGTATGGCTCATAAGTAGGTGTGATAAAATGGCAATGTTGAAAATCTGGAGTGCAAATGTTACAAATTCACAAACTTACAAGAGTGCATAGGAACTGCACAATGCACACTCGTAAAACAGTCATTTTTAGGAATTTTTTCACCAAATTTGCAACATGGGCTTTTTGAGAGCCGACCTCATGAACACTGGCACTGTCGTTTCATTAATCGGTCCCGAAAGATGATTCCACGTGTGACCGCGAAATCACCCTTCGTGCCTGAGTAACACCATGACGGTGACAGAATTCATGAGGAGGGGTCCCAAAAACCCCACGTTGTAAATATGGTGCCTCAATTCCAAAAAATGCCCAAGATATGCACCAAAGCTGAAAAAACCCTATCTACTCCATTATACAGCTTACCAGCATTTCCTCAGTTTGCAGTCAGCTTTGAAGAGTGCAGACGTGTTTCCAGTCCATGAAGATCGTCGCGACGGACTCCAGAGGTAAGTATCGGGTGGGGTGTGGAGAGGCAGGGTGTGCAGAGGGTGGGTGCGGTTGTGGGAGGGGGGCCCCGGAGACCACAAGGAACTGTTTTCTGCTTTACAGGTACATAAAAAAAAAGATAACTGTGGACGTTTTGTATTTACAGGCATTTGGCACAGTCGGTGGGCTCCCAGCATGCCAGGGGAGTCTTTTTGGGGGGGGAGCTGTAGCCAACAAGGGATTGGGCCCTCCTGTTGGCACACAAGCAAATAGGGGGCATTATGCTGATGGGGATTGGGCCCCCCATCAACAGACAATAAAGGGGGTTTACAGCATGCCCGTGGGGAGTGGGTTCCCCCGTCAGCAGACAAAAACTGTTTGGGGGGTACATGCAGCTGAGGGGGATTGGGAACCCCCTCGGCACTGGGGCCAGTAATATTTTTTGTGAACAGGGCAGCAACTCACCGCCATGTTCACAAACAATACTACAGCAGCAACCTTCCGCCCAGCAATGACAGGTCACTCCCTCATTGCAACAAATCACTGATGTTGCAATGAGGAGGCGGCCCATGATTGCTGGGGTGAAAACGTTTCAACTTGGTGCAGCTTCTGGAAGCCAGTGTCATCAGCACACTGTGCCTCCATTGGTGCACCATAGCCAAGCCCTAAAATGCTGTGCCTCCCTTGGCTGCTACACTGCCGCGCCTCCCTAACCCACTTCTCTCCTAAGCTGTCACATAATGTTTCTTGCACATGTGCAAGCAAACATAAAAAAGGAATACTGCAAACTGTGTGGGGAAAACAGTGCTTCCACCAACCCTAGCATATGGGCCAATGTGAGCTCATGCTTGTGTGGTAGTCAGTGGTGGCCAAATGCAGCCAGTATGGGGGGTCCTTGTGTAAGTCATCCCTCATAATGGGTGCTATGCATAAAAGTGCAGGTAAAGTGCAGCAAACTGTTGGAACCACCGCGCACACCTTAAGAAGACCCAGACAGATGCAGTATGTGATGATTCAGCACTGTAAGCACTCACAGGGCACCTGTCCATAGCCCCACCACCCCCCAGAGGAATAGCCATGCGGTTCTAGATCAGGGCTCAGCAGGGGAGCGGTGCAGGTAGCCATCCAATCAGATGTCCAACCAGGGTCCCAAAGTGGATCCCCTGCTGAGCCCATATAGGAGATCCAGGGAAAGCCAAACCCTGTCCTTTGGTAAACTATGGGCGAGTGCCCAAAAGGCTTCCCCCAGCTCTCCCTGTCAGCCCAGTGGGCTAGGGCAGCAGTGTGACATGGGTTTGGGTGCTGCTGCTGGCTGGTGTCCTTTGAGGGGGCATGTAACACTTACATCAGGGTCCTCTGCTGTAACATGTGCCCTCCAATAAATGGCACTGCATGCCTTTGTGAATCATGTGAGTGCAGGGCACACCCCTGACACACCCCTGGCCCGCACCTGGTGCAGAGTGGCACAATCGACCAGGGGACTGTGTATGCAAGGAGCTGGTGCACCTGTTCTGCATGCCAAGTGGGTCCACTGGGCTCTTGCTGCATGGCATTCCCTCATAGAGTTGCCTACATGCCACACATATGTGGCACATAGGCTTTGTGCAAACAAAAAAAACAATATTTCCACTGTTAAAAAAGCCACTGATGACAGAATAATAGGCGGAGGCAGCACAGTGTGTGGGGTGCACTAGGAATAGCCGTGGGATATGCCTTGCTGATTATGAGTAGCAAAAATAAAAGTCTAGCCATTGCAGCACGGCCGTTCCCTTGTGGGCCTGGTTCTCTGGGGTTGGTCTGATATGGCCCACATCTCCATTTGGCAAAGTGGAGGTCAGTGGCATTTTACCAGGAGTTTTATATTTGTTTTATTTTTAAAAGACAAAGGGGTTAAGTTTAGACTCCAGGGACAGCACTGTCCTCCATACAGGGCAAGGGAGGGCCCTGCCAACCAAGTAACAGCAGCACCTCAGGTGGTAACAGCTGGTATCCATGTCGTGGGTCAGCCTCTGTCCTCAGGTTTTGTGAATTTGTGCAAGCCAGTTGGATCTTACCTCACTGAGAATATGCAGCTGCAGATTCTGAGTTAGAAAACATAGATATTTTACACTCATGAATCAGCTGAAGGAACCCAGAGAAAAGGACAAGAAGGGGAAAGACAATGGGGTGGAAATGAAAAGAAGGGCCCAGAGCCACTGTACCTGGTAGAAATGGTTGGGGGCATTCGTGATCTTTGCAGGGACAATAAATCACATGCATTCAGAGAAGGGGGCTGGGTTTTGGGGATATTACAGCAGGGTCATTGCCATGTATGTAAGTACTTTAAGCCAGGTTATGGGTGACTGGAATATGATGAGGAGTTTCATTGTCAGAAGCAAAGTGACATAGTGAGGTAGTGGAATGTGTTGAACATGCCATTGCTGTTGGTCATAAAGAATGGGGAGATGTACATGAGCAGTTGCTTCTCAGTCAGGCAGGCCCTATTCCCTAAGAGAGGTACACAGGGATTCACATCTGGGGGGCACTAGGGCTTTGCTTCAGCTTTTGCCAGGAAGTTTGCAAAACTAAGTGCTGCAGGTTTAAACACAAGTGCATGGCCTGCGGTTGGCCTCACCCTTTTAGCCATTGCAAACTGTATTGCATCACTCATTGGAATTTTGGAAGTGCACATAAGCCTCCCAGTGCCAATAAGGGTGGGCTAAATTAGGCCATGGTCAGCCTGCTACTCACATCAAGTATCCTCTAGCTCTCTGGAGGATGGATTCATGGCCAGCTTCAGGATGCCATATGACGGGCCTTGGCAGAGGTTTGAGGCTGGGAATTTGAAATCAGCTAGGGATTGACTGAATTTGGTCCATGAAAGGAAAAAAAAGGATGTGGCAGCTGGGAGGATTAGCAGTCCATTTCCAACTCTGCCCTCACTATACTTACAAGTGTCCTTTATTGGCTTGGTCCACAAAAAGGCCCAGGGTGAGTTCAGGATGATAAATCACCTGTCTTATCCACAGTGAGATTCAGACAATGATCACAGTGATCCTTGCTATGCGGTGGTCTCATATGCATTGTTTTAGAGGGCAGTTAAAATATTGAGGATGGCCAGAAAAGGTGCCTTACTGGTAAAGGCAGACATTTTATCTGCATTTTGATTATTGCCAGTGCATGCAGATGAGAAGGGTTTGTTGAGGATGAAGTTTGAGGGTGAGTATTATGTAGACAAGTACATGACTATGGCAAGTGCATTGGCTTGCACCATGTTTGAGCAGTTCAGCACCTTTTAGCACTGGGTGGTAATGAGCAGGGCAGAGCCGATGGAGGTAGTAAATTACTTAGAAGACCTTTTATTCAGAGGGAAACCTATCACCAGAGAATATGGGTACCTCTTGTAAGTGTTCCAGGAGGTGTGCACAGATTTCAGTGAGCCACTGGTGCAGGTCAAAAGTGAGGGTCATGCACCACCATGTCTTTTTTAGGTATTGATACTAATAACCAGGCCACAGTTTGTCAGCTACCAGCAGAGGAGGTTCCAGTCCTGTGGGGTTTGTGGACCAGGGGGGCACACAAGATTACTGCTGGAGCTCTTGCAGATGCTTGGTCACGTCAACATTGCATGCAAAGTAATTTCTGTGTGTAAGACCTTCCTGTATCACATTGTGAATGTGGGCTCTGGGTGCCAGAAATCAAACAACAAGCCGGGGGTGACCATGAGCATGAGAGCATGAGAGCACAAGGGAGGATCTGGTGGTATAAAGGGGGTAGGGCTCAGGGCAAATTAGATGGATCTTTGGTCCCCATCTACCATCACTTTCTATGTTTCTATGTTTTAACAGGGTGTATATTTAGCTAACAGTTATAACCAAGAAGGAACTTGAACTTTACATGGATGCTTCTTGATGTTTTGGCTTTGGGAAATACTTCCAATGGGCTTGGTGTAGAGAGCAATGGCTGCCACACTGGTTTAAGACGTGTTTTGACAAAGAATGTCACCTTGCTTGAATTATTACTAATAGTGGTCACTCTTCAGATCTGTGGTGGCCAGTTTAAGAATAGCAAGATCATTTTTAGGACAGATAACTTGGGGGTGGGTCACACTATTAATCAGCAAGTGGGGCAAAAGACCCAATGTGGGAACTTTAAGCGGGTCTTTGTGCCGAAGTACCTCTTACTAAATATCCCGTTCAAAACTATGCATGTGCCTGGTGTTGATAATGGTATTGTTGATGATCTATCTCATTCACAGTGGCAGAGGTTCTTGGAACTGCCACCTGAAATAAAGGGAGATCAAATGGAAGTCCCAGCCCTCCCCTGGGAGTTGGTGAGCCAGAAACTTGGGACCTACTCAAGTATTCCATAGTTCCAGTTACATGGGCTGCATACAGGAGGGAACCTGGGAACTTCTAAGCATGTGGCATACTCAGAGCTGGGAAACTTCATGGCTATTACCAATGGACAACTTAAGCCACTATGTTGTGCAGATGAAACATAAGGGTTTGTATCCAGGAGTAGTTGTTCAACACCTGACAGGCCTAGCCTCATTTTCTAAGGTCTCTGGTTTTGAAGATATGAAGGCTGTCTATTGTAGCTATGTAAGATGCTGGAAGAATGGTCACAGGGAGTACATAGAGTTTTGAATGCCAATGCTCCATTAGTCCAGGCCACTTGGAGCAGGTTTAGGGAAAACTGCTGTGCATGTACTGTTCTGCAAGGCATTGTGGGTGTCAGAGTTGGACCAGTAAAACAAGGCAGCAGGGGTTGAGATGATGCAGCTTGACAAAGGATGTGGTAGAGACATTAGAGTCAATGTTTGTGTGGCTCAGGAATAGTAAACTGGATCACATTGCACAGAATTGTGGGTGCATCCCAAGGCTCCCCTGGGGGAGGGGTGAGATGTAATGAGTGGGTGAGACACAGGACTATGTAACTCAGGGGCCCAGTGGCAGGGGGTGTTCTTCCTACAAGAATACAGAATCGCACTGACAACATTTCAGTTTCAACAGGTCCTTGGCTGAACCATAAAGGGGTTAAGTTTGAATTCAGTAGAGTCCAAAATTTATTTCTTTTGCACTGGGGCAGCTATCAATGCAAGGGCGGTAGGCTTTTCAAGCAGTCACATTCATGCACTGGGATAGTGGAGGCTACATGCATCTTAAGGTTGCATGTGGTCACACATGCTATAACGGTCCTTGTTTTTATTTGGCGGTAAGAGGCACTTTCTAGAAGAAACAGGTGTGGAAATGTGGATACTAATTTATTCACTGGGTAGCTAGCCAGATGAGGCAGACCCCATGGGGTGGAGCAAAAGCCTCTTCCTGGACTCCACATATCAGGAGGTGCTCTGGACAGGCCATCGAGGTATCAGGTGGCCTAGGTTTCCTTCCATGGGTTATGGCAGCATAGCCCTCCTGCAGTAGTGGTCAATCTGCTTGGCAGTTATCTGGGGCAGGAGAAGTTGCTGGAGTTGCTATGCCAGATGAAAGATGACCTGTGTTATTCCCTGGAAAGCTTGGACCCTGATGGTGCTGGTTTTGATGAACATCATCCAGTGGCAGAGATGACATCTTGTGAGGAATCCTGCAGCAATTGAGAAGGCCCACATCATGGAAAATATTGCAATGCAGAGCTTTATGGATGCTTGTTGGAATTCTGCTATGTCACAATGAAATTATCATGTGGTTACCCCCGCTATATGCACAGGATGTGTGCACTTATCAGATACATTTTATGATAGGTTCCTAGCAGATCTATATAGTGCATTGGAGGGATGTTAACATGACTTGCTTTGGGAATATGTACTTTAGTTATCCTGATTCAGCATGATAGTCTTGCAAGGAGTATACAAAGTGGGTAACATGAGGACTTTGCTTCTGTCACATATGGGGTCCTCCCCAGGCTGGCTGCAGGTAAGGCCCTGATAATGGAGTGCCACATGGGCTGATCAGGAGATAGACTCTTTAGGCATGGCCTGCATGTGAAGTGCCATCTGACAGAAAGTGAGCACATGTCACATGGCTCAGAACCACCCCTTACAGTATACCTCAGAGGCTGTTTCCTCTATAGGCAGCATACTTTTGGAAATGATGGTTCCACACAGATGGTCCCTTGGGATATGGGATGGACCAGTTGATGATGTTGACCACTGACATGTTGACTCTCCCAATCTGCACACATCACGGTACTTGTGTAAGGCTGTTTTATCAATAAACACATGGTTGAGGCCATTTTCTCCACAATATTGTGTATGTTTCCTCTGGTCAAGTAAAGGGGGATGGAGTCTACTGAGGCTACAGACAGCCTGCAAAATGAATCTTGAAGCAGGCAACCATGTTTCTGTGGCTTCCTCCCCTGACATATGAACAGGTCAGAGTAGCCAGAGGGAGGAAGCAGGGATATGGGCACAATGGAAGGGGTTAGGGTAGGAGCATAGGACTGCCCACGGGCAGGGGGAGTTTACTGCCGGAGGGGTGGAGTGAGAGAGGCATACATAGGCCAGCACACATTAGTACTTTCAAGCTCCTTTTGTTCTTGTTCTCTGTATGAGATAACTGCCAGCCAACCCTCATAAAGCAGAGTAAAAGTGCTGGTAGGCAGGTAGGGAGCCTTGCTACCCCAATAAGAGGAATCTACTTAGGGACTGAGGAGGAAATTTGCTGTCTTTTAACCATAGTGTTTTCTATTTTTTTCAACTCACACCCAGTCTCTGGAGACAAAAAAATTCACTCACTAGGAAATGGTATTATACGTTTGTTAAGCCGAAAATGTTTCGGTACTACATAGAAGCCAATGTTTCAAAGAAATATCCTGTTCTTCAGGCTATACAGTTACTAGGAGTTAAAAATGAAATGAAGACATTAACTGGTTGTCAAGCACAAGAACTGCTGATAAATAACATTCAGCCAGACAGCTCATCTATTAAGTATGTACGACCTTAATTTACAGGGTATAATATAAATATGTTATGTTTTTCTTTTCAGCCATACACTCTGGCTTTTACATATGTCTGGCAATTGTCGCCTCATGTCTTTTTATCGTGCCTGTCTTTTTTATTAGTATGACTGTTACAGCAGTACCTATCAACATTCATCCTATTCATATGTATGGATACTTTTAGCTCTAACTTATGCACAGTTTTCCATTCATATGTTTTGTTCATCTGCATATTTTCTTTTTGACGTGGTATCCATCTACTTCCCTTCATATGTTTCAACCACATTTACCTTACCCCCAAAACTCTACCCCAATGGTGTTTGTAGTTTGTTTTTGTATTCTGTGTCACATTAATTGTTAAAACCCTCTAGTCTTTACCAAATATGAAAAACAAGAGTCTTTTCTAGGTGAAATAAAGGGTGTGGGTTACAAGCATTTCCGTTTGATTAGTACTAGAATTTTAGGGATCGTAAGCACAAAATGTAAATCCTTGTATGTGCCCTTTAATGAGAAATGATTACAGTAGCAGCATGAGCTTCATATAGCAGATGGTGCTGGACTACTTTGTTGGAGTCTGTGTTGGTCTGTGCATGTTGCGATGTCACTGTGCTGATGGCATCATGACTCTCTATTGTCAGTATTGCCGCGTGGCTTCCAAGTTCTATACACAGTAAAAAACACAGACTAGTGAATTGCCTTGGTCCTTGTCAGTTGGTTGACAAGGAACATAAGTGATCCCTGCACAGACAGGGTAAGTACCTTCAGTGCACAACTTTCAATTGCAAAACCAATTCCAAGCAGGCACAATACAAAAAGCAGAATTATAAATACAACTAAATATATTTACAGATCCAGGCTCCAATGGCAAAGGAGTAACTCCTATTCATGCCAAGGTAAGACTAGTAGCATATAATATAAATGGTATTACAATGGTTCTGTTTCATTAAATTAATGACCACTGTTCTTTAATTAAAAGTATGGGCACGGTTTTATAAAATAATGAGAGGTAGAGAATGATATATCAGTGAGAGAGCTCACTATAAGGTTTAAATTGGGATACAGAACTGAAGAAACACACAATGTTATAAAGTGGGTGTTATATACAAATATGGCAAGATGATTTGCAAAAATATTTAAAGGGACACTGTCAACCCCCTTAGGCCTTGAAATGTCCCTAGTTTAAAAAACACATCTTATGGCTGTTCATGTTCCATACAGACTGCAGATGTAGCTGATTGTTTGAGTCTGGTTCTTTTTTTCTTTTAAACAATGAAAAACAGACTGCCCACCATACTGGTGTTGCCACACCAAAATGTGTTTGTTTACATTCCTTGATCAAGTCCCACTCATTTTTGCTGGACACATAGAACACTCCCAACATGGTCTAGCCATTCATTATGCAGGTGGGAGTAAAGGAGACTATTGTACCATGACGTGACTGGACTGTTTGGGGTGTCGGTATTGTTCAGGAAGTATGTAATAAAAATAGATTCAGGATTAAAAAAAAAACAGCAACATCAATGAATTATAGAGTAGGTAAGCACACATAAAATGTGGGGTTTTAACTAGAAATAATATGATGCAAAAAAGGTTGACAGTGTCTCTTTAAAGACTTTAGTTGGAAGTTACTTTTTTGTTTACAGGAAATTAAAACTAAAGGATCTGGTTTAAAAGCAGGAGCTGATAAACAGAGTTTGAGTTTAGGTAGACATTTATGCAGTTGCCTTTTTTTCAAATATATTATATACTAGGAATATAGCAAAAACATTCTAGGACAAAATAAATTATTTGAAAAAGAATAATTTAAAGAAAGTCTAGTCATAAATAGGATGCTTTATTATGTGTACAAGTAATTTTTTGGTGATTCTGATGTAATTTGATTTATTAGGATAAGAAACATGATTAATCAGCAAATATGTTTATGATTTTAATATAATACTTCAATTTCAGTTTTAACACATAGTAAATGTGTAGCCTTGAAAAAGAGGACAATTCCTAAAACTGTTAACTTGTATGCAATACTGAAACCTTATGGGCTTAATAAAAACATGATTTCCTGGTGAGTGAGTCTTTTTGTCTCCAGGAACTGGGTGTGACTGTGAGGAATTTGTTTTCTGGAGCAAATTTCTCTTGGTGCCCTGTGTTTTCATGTACTCAGGGCCACAGTGGATTCTCCAGAGCTATGTTTATCAGCTCCTCTACTAGGGAGGTTAATTAAAGTATCAAATAGGCATGCTACAGTCATGTAAGCATGGTGGCATTGTAGTCCAGTCCCAAGGAGTGTACAAAGGAGGTAATAGGGAATTTATTTTTATCATAGATGATTTCCTCCTGAGGCTGGCAAGAGGTGATGCCCCAAAAACTGGACAACATAAGGGCCACTCACAGGATAGCCTCTTCAGGCTTGGACTATGAATAAAGCACCATCTGGTAGGGCATGGGTACATGTCACATGGTTTGGAGTCACCCCTTCAGAGGCAGTACCTTTTTGGGAAAGGATGGATCTGCACTGATGGTCTCTTGGGGTTGAGGACAGATCAATTGATGGTGTTGACCACTCCGAAGACTTGCTGACATTCTGGAGCAGCACGTCATGCTAATTCTATAAAGTTGTTTTTATTAAAAAATGTATGACTCTGTCCATGTTCTTCAAAACATGGAGTATGTCTCCTCAGTTTAGATGAAGGAGGTATGGGGCCCATTAAGACAAAATGTGGAAGTTTGCTGGTCTTAGCTGTACATCTCTAAACAGCTCTGATTGAATGGTACAGAAGGTACAAGCATTGGCCTACAAATCAATAGAGTGCAGGTTCAGTTCCCCCCTTAGGGGCTCAAACCATCTTGTTGAATGAAATGTGAAATAATAGCAACTATATATATATATATCTTTTATAGCTTGTCAGAGCTTAGACTGAGATTTACAAATGATCCTACCTTTTTCTACAAGATTTAGGGTTCCAATACCATTGTTGCTTTATGAAGCTTTTCTTTTTATCTGAGTTTAAGGAAAAAATCAAAACTACCTGTACTAGAAATTCTGAGCTTTTCAAAGCCAAGCTTTTTATTAAAGTTCTAAGGATTTCTCATCTTAAATTAACATGTGTTCTCAGGTGCATTTAATGGGACATGACTGAACCTTATGCCTAATAATGCACCTAATATATAGAATAAATAATGGGTTGTCTGTGTAACAAGAATGTTACACACATCTGAGGTGTTGGATGCTACATAAACCCTGAGTGTGAAGCTCAAGGGGTTTATACAAGTATCCAACACTGAGTGTGTGTGTAACATTCAAGTTTTACACACTACCCCATGTTTTACTTTATATAATTGCTGGGCAACATTTTTTCACCACAGCAATTATATAAAATAAAAGATGTCTGTGTGCTGACTGTCTGTTGTCCAGTTGGGTCAGCGCGGTCTGAGGTTGGGTGGCAAAAGAAATGTTAACCTTTTTTTACTATTATTTTTTCCTGTTTTAAAAGCAGGCTAGTTTAAATAATTGTAGACCAGTGTTTTTTCAAACTTACTGCCAAATCCGAGTGGCAGTGAAGTCTCCAGTGATGAGGAAAGGTGGCAGATGCCGAGGAAGGGAAATGATGCAGCTGGCACATGCGCAGACCCCGGGGAACCCAGCGCTTGTTCACCATTATAACTAGCGGGTTATAACAGGAAAATTATAACTGGGTTTCACTTATGGAAAAAACGAGGACCAGTAATTGTATTACCATAATGCACAACATGTCATATCTTACTGCTTACTTAAACAACTCTGGATCTATTTCATAGTGCTGATAATATATTCCAGGGTGTGTTATGTCACTGGCATATTGTTACTTGTCATGTGCATAAAACACAATGTCTTTGACCTCATGTCTCACACTGCACCCCAGGATTGACAAAATCCCATGGCTGCCACTCACTGCAATCGCAGCAGTGACCCGAAGCATACAAACTCCTTCCCGGAGCCGGATTCCAAACGAGCACCTAAGAGGCCTCACAGAACCCCCCTCCTTGCTTACTGCAGTCACAGCAGTAATCTGAAGCATACAAGCTCCCTCCTGGAGCCGGATTCCAAACAAGCGCCTAAGAGGTCGCACAGACCCCCCTCGTTGCTCCCTGCAGTCGTAGCAGTGACCCGAAGAACAGAAGCTCCCTCCTGGAGCCAGATTCCAAACGAGTGCCTAGCAGGCCTCACAGACCCCCCACTCCTGCTCACTGCAGCGTCAGTGCAGTGACCACATACAAGCTCCCTCCTGGAGCCGGATTCCAAACGAGCGCCATAGAGGTAAAGGATACCTCTTTTAGAAGACTGCTACCTGTGTGGGGTGTTTTGTCAGGGACTTTAAGGACTTTTTTGTCCCCACACAACAGCTGATTGTTTTTCCTGGGACCGCAACTCTGTACTGCTGCCCTGCTGTCTGCTGTATCTCAGGGGTTACTTTTAGACTTTAGGCAACTGCTATTTTGTGGCTGTTTTGTAAATCTCTGCCTAGCTACCTTACTCTCACTACATTTTGGGGACATTACAGCGACTGTGTATTCCCAAATACTGCTTAGATTTACTGCATATCTGGGTTTCTGTACTGTGAAGTTCATTAATACTGATCTGTGCCTACCTGCTGTTAGTCCTGGGTGTCGCCATGTTAGGATTCTCTAGCATGCACAGTAGGAGCTGTAGTCGGGACATCGTCCAACAGCTCGCACATGCGCAGTAAGGGTCTAAGCTCCTGCAATCCTTCCGCTGCATACTAATTCCCCTTTGTCTGTTTTCCCATATATAGGCCTCACAGACTCCCCTCCTTTCTCACTGCAGTCGCAGCAGTGACCCGAAGCCTTCAAACTCCCTCCTGGGCAGTTCTCAAATAAGTGCCTAAGAGGTAAGGATACCTCATTTAACAGACTGCTACCTGTGTGGGGTGTTAGCCATCGATGCTGCACGTTGACTGCCCGCCTGCCCAGCCACCCACCCACCCAGGGGCATCCCTTAATTTATTGGCCCTCCCTCATGACATCACTTCCTGCCTGCTGAAATACTAAGTCCCCACTTTTCCATTTGCAGGTTATACCTGCCAGCCACTTGAGGGACCCACAGACTCCCTCCTCAGGTTCCTCTACCTGACTTCCTCCTCCCCCCCCTACTTCCTGGAACCCTTCTAACTACCATGCCACTTCTCTGCTCTACAACTCACATCTACCTCTGCCCACACCTCTCCCAGCACCCAGCCCCATAGCTAGCCCTACTTCCTGACCCCTAGCCACACCACCAAACCTACACCCAGTGACCACTAGGAGTCATTATTCTCACCCTGTTTTTGGCCCCAACCCAGCTTGCCTCAAGCCCCTAGAATGTGGAGCTCTGCTCTCACCCAGGACCCTTTTCCAGCTGCCCTGGCAGAGTCTCGAACCTGGTACCCTGTCCACCAGAGTCAGTGTCACTACCACTACTCCACTGTGGTATCTATACTTTCTGGAGGGCATCTAAAATACTTCTACCTTTCTGCCCAGCTGCTACCGCAAGCACTATGTTAGTCCACCTCCTCCTAAAATGCCTCCTCCTCATCTACATTCTAGTACCCTTGTCCCATCAATCAGGCATCTCCCCTGGCACACTGGCACCAGCACTCACAATTCTCCCTGACATAGTACGATCCCACCCTACACTGACCATGTGCTCTGGCCCACAGCACCCATCCCCTGGTTACCTCCTCACTGCCTACCCTGGCTGCCTTTGGTGGCTAATCATTATTACCCTCCCGACCTGGCAAACCCTGTCCACCCCCTGTTCCCTGAAGGTCTCCTCCCCATCCCTACATACCCATCGGAAGCTTGCACATCACCACCCCCTGGCCAGAGCCATGGTCCTCCTATTACTCTTAAAAGGCAATATACATCCTAACCCAGGCCCTGCCCATACTAGCCCACCAGCTGGGTCCCCCAGTCTCCACATAACCTCCATGAATATATGCAGCATATTGAAAAAATTTGATACCCTCCAATGTTGGGTCATACTGCATAAACCAGATGTCATAGCACTGGTGGAAACCTGGCTATCAAAGTCCACCCCTGACTCCTTTGTCTCCATCCCAGGTTACACCCTATACCAGGAGGATCGAGTAGGCAAACATGGCGGTGGCTGTGCAATCTATACCAGGGACTCACTCACTGGACAAGCACTCCCTGCCCCAGCTCTTGTAAACAGGGCCCAGGCCCTTACCCTCAAACTTACTCCAGACCCCTCCAGGGGCCCCCTATATCTCACCATTGCCTACATTCCCCCAAAGAACCAAAACCCGGCACTGTTATCCTTAACAGATTATCTTGCCACCCTCCATCACAAGGCAGAACAAATCCTTGTGGGGGACCTGAACTTGAACTGGCTCAGCGCCTCCTCCTCCACCACCCAGGACTCTTTCTTGTCCATAGATCTGACACAACTCATTTCCCAACCCACTAGAGTAAACCCAAAGAGAGGTACCAGCACCCTTCTAGATGTAATTATCACCAACCGCCCCCAAAAAATCCAGGATATTCAGATCCTCCCTGACTCACTTAGTGACCATTCCCCTATTCTATTCCATTGGGCGACCCCTACGCCCCAACTCACAGCCCAGTCCACACTCTGCTGGCAACTCAGACCGGGTGGGATGAAAAACCTCAAACAATTTCTTGCCCAGATAAACTGGTCACCCATACACCATGCTCCTGACATAGATACTGCCCTTGCCTTTTTTCTCAAACCTTTAACAAAGTCTGTGACCTCTTCACACCCCTCACAGGAGTCCAAACCAAAAAACATAATGTGTCCTGGGTTACTCCTGCCCTACTACAATTGCTCAGGCTTAGGGACAACCTATGGCACCTTGCCATAGAAACAGGCCAGATGGCTGAAAGACAGGCCTACAATGCTGTGCAGAATAAGTGCACTTGGGCCATCCGTAAAGCCAAGGCTGACCACTACCAGGCCACACTCACCTCCTCCTAGGGGTGCACCCGAACATTCTGGGACAATGTTAAACAATTAAATGGGAGTGCACGCTCCCCTTCCCCATCCCAGATCACCATAGACGCTCTACCTCTACTGACCCTGACTGCATAGCTAACTTCCTTAACACATCCTTTATGGACCTTAGCTCTGTCCTCCCCAGTAATTTCTTTGACCCACCCCCCCCACCTGCCCCAGTCATCCAACACCCTAGTTTCCACCTACGTGGGGTAACTGCCCAGGAAGCCAGATCTCACCTGATCAAAGTGATAAAGAGCAATAGTCCCGGCAGTAACTCCCTGGACCCCAGCATTCTCCGTCTGGTGCTGGATCAGGTCCTTTCCCCGCTCACCAGCCTTCTCAACAAATCCCTCTGCCTGGGGTAATTCCCATCTGCATGGAAAACTGCCATAGTTACACCCATACTCAAAGGAGGTGACAGGTCCTCTGCCGGGAACTACCGACCTATCTCCATCCTCCCACCCCTCTCCAAAGCCCTAGAAAAACTGGTGGCCACTCAAATCACTGACTACCTGACCAAACACAACACCCTCTGCCCAGAACAGCATGGTTTCCATGCAGGACACAGTACCAGCACTACGCTAATTGAGTTTTCAAATTTCCTACATTCTTCCCTGGACTCTGGCTCCCTAGCTGGGGCAGTGTTCGTTGACCTCTCAAAGGCCTTCGACACTGTCTCCCACCCCCTCCTGCTGGATGCCCTCTGCCACACTGGCTTCTCTACTGGGCCTCTTGCCTGGTGTACTAGCTACCTATCTGCCCACTCCCAAAAATCAATGGGACACTTTCCAAAACGTGTCCCATCCACTCAGGTGTTCCCTAGGGCTCCATCCTGGGACCCCTACTCTTCTTGCTCTACCTTAACACCCTGTCCAGTGCATGCACTGGTAAAATTCTGCTGTATGCAGATGACGCCATCATCTTTGCCACCCATCGCAACCCCATCTCCCTCCAGGACACCCTACAACTATGCTTTAATGATGCTGAAACCTGGTTTAAAGAGCACAGACTTGTCATTAATCTCAAGATTCAATGCTAAGAAGTGCAAAGTAATGCACCTGGGAAACAAAAACCCAGGGGAAGAGTACACAATGGGGGGTGAGATACTAATAACAACAAAAATGGAAAGAAACCTGGGGGTAGTCATATCAGATGACCTAAAGGTGGGCAAGCAATGTGAAAGGGCAGCAAGGAGGGCTGGGGGGATACTGGGATGCATAGGGAGAGGCATCACCAGTAGAAAACAGAAAGTTATTATCCCTCTGTACAGACAGTTGGTGAGACCCCATCTGGAGTACTGCATGCAGTTCTGGAGACCCAATCTCAGCAAAGACATAGACAGGATGGAAGCTGTCCAGAGGAGGGCAACTAAAATGATGCAGGTTCTGCACTGGAAGACATATGAAGAGAGACTTAAGGAGCTAAATATGTATAGCCTCGAGGAAAGGAGGGAGAGGGGGGACATGATAGAAACTTTCAAGTACCTCAAGGGAATCAACAAAGTCCAAGAGGGTAGCATCTTTCAAAAAAAGAGGTGCGCAAGAACAAGGGGGCACAATTTGAAGATAGAAGGGGGGCGGCTCAGAGGTAATTTAAGGAAGTATTTTTTCACAGAGAGGGTTGTGGATGCATGGAACGGCCTTCCGGAGGAGGTTGTGGAGTCAAAAACAGTGGTGGAATTCAATCATGCATGGGACAGTCATAAGGCAATTCTAGGGGGTGAGGGTAGGAAGAAGTAGGCTGCTGGTTAACTAGGATCTGCAGCTTATCCATTAGGTAGGGAAATGAGCAGACTAGGTGGGCCAAGCGGTCCTTATCTGCCATCAAAATCTATGTTTCTATGTTTCTATGTTTATCTCAAAAAACCAAAACAATGCTCTTTATCCACTCCCAAAACAAAGCCAGCAACTTCCCACTCCATTTCCTCCCTAGCTCCAAACAACCACTTGAACAAGTCCACTCTTACAAGTACCTTGAGGTCTCTTTTGACCCAGCCCTCACCTTCCACACCCACATTGAAGCACTTGCTTCAGCTACTAATGTGCGGCTAGGTATCCTCTACCACTATAAAAACTGCCTCCCCCCGTTGCCCTCCGACTAGCGGTTACATCCTCAATACTGTCCCTTGTGGACTATGGCCTACCAGTATACGATGCTGCTGACACAACCGCCTTCAATAAAATTCACCTTACCCTAAATAAGGCATGCAGGCTAATTACTGGGGCCCCCAGACTCACTCATATGTGCCAGCTCTATGACAAGGCAATGCTGCTTAATTTAGATGAATGACTATGATACCAAATCTGCCTCATAACAAAAAAAACTCTTCTCGGGCTATCCCCTCCCAGGCTGACAGCCTCCATCCACCAAGCCCAACCCTTGGTCTGTACTCGAACCTCTTGCAAGGCCACTCTACTGATCCCAAGATCCAGGACCACCGATGGACAGAGGTCCTTCTGCTATAGAGCTCCATCCTGGTATAACTCGCTCCCTGCCCCCATCTCTGACACCCCCACGATCTCCAACTTCAAAACCACACTTCCGAGCTAACTATTTAATACGCGTAGCTACACCTGTCTCTAAATGAGGCATAGAGCACTATACACTGACAAAGCTCGCTGAGCGGCACCTCACCTCACTTCACTCAACCTCGTCCCATTGCCCATTGAACTGCTATCACCCTACTGTTTCTGCTCATTCTCTCGTGCAAGAATGCGCCATTGTAACTAAACTGGTTTTCTCTGTATAAATATTTGTAACCTCATGTGTTTGCTAAACTATGGAACTCGTATGCTGTAACAAAGAATTTGTTATGTATTTGTCCTCAATGTGACGAGGTACCTTTGGAAATGAGCCTCTGGCTCAAAGGTTATAAACTGATATACAAAAAAATAAATAAAATAAACACACCCTATCATGTACTACTGCTTAATAAGACAATCCAGTCTATGCAGATATACAGTTATAACAGCACGTCCATAATGGTTGAAGATACCCAATTTTGGCTAGTGCCTCACTATTCACACAGGGCATGTATTTATTACAGTAAAACCCTACATCATGGCATGTTCATGTGCTGAATCCTCAAACTCTGGAGTGCTTTTCCCACTTACTAAAATGTTCTTGTATTTTAAATAGACTACATAGTTTTGCTCTCTTTGTGTTAAAGGGATATGCTGTGTTAGTGTGTCTCATTCCCATGTGACCCAGTTTTGTTTACTAAGAAAGTAGGACAAGAGCACATCCTTTCTGAATTTGTCTTGGCACGCAGGTACAGATGAACTCATTGCTGTAAGGTGCTTTACAGGGGTGTGCCAAATTGAGAGCTCCATTTCTTGGGGCAGGTCAGCGGCAGATGAATCAGTCAGCAGGCTGACGATGACTCACTTTCAGCTGTTCAGGCTGAGTTGGACAACTTTTCAAAGGATGGAGCCACACCAATAGTGATGTGACTCACTCCTCTGAAGTTGCATTCCTGCATTGTATTCCTGGTAGCTTACAGCAGTGTGAACGCGCTGAGCCCAGGACTTCCACATGCCACCTGGCAGTTAAAAACAACAACAAAAAAAAGACAGAGGTGCCCAATCCCCCTGTTGGCATGCCCCCTCCCAGTTCATTTTTCCAACAGGGGGAGCCCACTCCCCATTGGCATAATGGCCCCCAAATTTCTTGTGTGCCGAGGGGAGTGCCTAATCCCCCCAGCTCTTGACCCCCCAAACACTCAGGTGGCATGCTAGGAGCCCATCCCAGCATGCCAAAAGAACCTGTAATAAAGAAAACCTTCCAGAGATGTTCTAACATTTTTTTAAACCTGTAAACTAGAAAATGGTCCCTCATTGAGTCTGGTGGCACCTTCCCAAACCTGAAGCCACCCACTGTGCACCCCACCTCCCCACAACCCCTCCTCACCTCATGCTTACCTCTGGAGCCAGGCGTGATGATCTTTGGTGGACCGGGAACACATCTGTACTCTTCAAAGCTGACCACAAACTGAAGAAATGTTGGTAAGCTGTATAATGGCATAAATGGTTTTTTTTCAACTTTGGTGCATATCTTGCCCATTTTTGTGAATTTTGACACCACATTTTTTGCATGGGGTTCTTGGGACCCCACCTCATGAATTCAGTCACTGTCATCTGGTTATTCAGTCCAAAAGGTGATTTCACTGTCACTGTGTGGAATCACCTTTTGGGACTGATTAATGAAACAACAGTGTCACTGTTCATGAGGTGGGCTCCTAAAAAGCCTATGTTGAAAATTTGGTAAAAAAATTTCCAAAAAATGACTGTGTTACGAGCGTGCATTGTGCAGTTTCAACACACATTTGTAATGTCATGAAAATGTAATATTTTCACTCCAGATTTTCAACATAGGTAATTTTTTACACCTCCTCATGAACAGTATAGCTGTCACTTTTCACATCCTGGCCGAAATGTGTTTTCGTACTTCTGGTGCACAATAGCACTTTTGCTGTGGGAAATTAGTGTTTGAGACAGATTACAAAAATTACAGTGGTGCTGTTCATGAGCAGAGGTCTCAAAATACCTATGTTGAAAGGTTAGTGACAGAAGTCCATGTAATGACTGTGTTACGAGCGTGCATTGTGAAGCTTCGACGCATAATTGTAACGTCATGGATACGTAATATTTTCACTCCAGATTTTCAACATTGGTATTTTTTTACACCTCCTCATGCACAGTACAGTTGTCATTTTTCACATCCTGGCCAAAATCTGTTTTCGCAGTTCCGGCATAGAATAGAGCATTTGCTGGGGGAAATCAGTGTTTGGGACATATTACAAAAATCACAGTGACACTGTTTATAAGCGGAGGTCTCAAAATACCTATGTTGAAAATTTGGTGACAAAAGTCCATAAAATGGATGTTTCATGAGTACGCATTGCGCAGTTTCCAAGCACACTTGTAACCTCGTGGTTTTGTAATATTTTCACTTAAGAGTTTCAACATTGTCAGTTTTGCATGCCTCCTTATGAACAGTACAGCTGTCATTATTCACATCCTGCCCAAAATGTGTTT
Source organism: Neoceratodus forsteri (assembly GCA_016271365.2). Classification (NCBI taxonomy): domain Eukaryota; kingdom Metazoa; phylum Chordata; order Ceratodontiformes; family Ceratodontidae; genus Neoceratodus; species Neoceratodus forsteri. Next base: position 1,121,032,168 of record CM057455.1, on the reverse strand, counting down.
TCCCACATCTGGAGCTCAATGGCGCAGTCGCTGTGACAAAAGCAATGTTCGGGACAGAGTCAGAAAATCATAGTGACAGTATTCATAAGCAGAGGTCACAAAATGCCTTTGTTGAAATTTTGGTGAAATTATTCCACTAAATGACTGTTATGAGCATGCATTGTGCAATCTCCACCTACGTGTTCGAGCATTTTTAATATTTTCACTCCAGATGTTCAACACTGCCATCTCTTCACACCTCCCTATGAATGGTACACCTGTAATGTTTCACATCCTGTCTGAACTGTGTTTTCACACATCTGGTGCAGAATGGCCCGGTCGCTGTGTGAAATCAACGTTTGGGACAGATAAACAAAATCATAGTGCCACTGTTCTTAAGCAGAGGTCCCAAATGCTTTTATGAGGTGGGGCTTACAAAAGGCCATGATGAAAATCTGTAGTGCAAATTAGGGTTTCTAACCATAATGCCACCCCAACTCTTGGTGGGGCTACAGTGCCCTCATCTTCTCTGAACCACAGACACATTATCACTCTTCAAAGTCAGATAATGAATTGAGGAAACAGTTATGCACTTCATTGTATTTCAATGGGAATGAGAACTTGGAGGTATAACTTGTTCTTTCTGCTGGGAACTGTAGTCCTGCCAATCGATGCATACCAACAGCAATCCCAATGACGAATTCCAGCTTTGACAAATGCTTGTTATAAAGAGAATTAAGTTATGGTTATATGGTACTTGTGGACCAATGAGGTTGCATGATTTCATGAAGTTTCTCTCAACCATTTTACAATTGAGGTCATTTAATATGTTAACATCTGTTAAGTGTTAATAACTTAACATGCATTGACCAATGTAGCAAATTTATACTGATGATACATAACTTTATTTATTTATTTAGTTTTTGTTTACCAGATAAGTGCACTAGACAAGAATGTTTCCCATTTTCAGGCATAGCCCAAGAGAGTTACAAACAATGGAACATTGTACAGACAGGAAATACAATTGGCATACCACAACAGGAATTCAGCAAAATTTGAACAACAAAGCAGTGTTTACAATTGGACAAAGACAGTTAAAATGGCAAGAAGAACAGAAAAATACATTAAGTTTGCTAGACAAGAATGCTAGCTATTTTCAGGCAACAACCATGGAGATTGGCATGTGATGGTACTGGCAAGAATGCAGTATTCAAGTCACAGATTGATTTATGCAGCAGTGTGTCCACAAGACATTCTATTCTGTGTGTCAAATAATATTTTGATATAATAAGGAGCAGGCAGTACTCAGGCATGTGATAGAAGTGCAGATATGAGAGTAAGTGCCATTTAGTGGAGCAGGTATAGCAACTAGTTAGGAGGCACAAGAATGTCAGAGCAGGAGCAAATGTTAGAGTCCCTAAGGAGGGATGGAAGACCCTTTCTAAAAGCTTGGTGGGATTTGGAGAGTTTGACATTTAGAGGAAGGGAATTCTAGATTTTTGGAGCAGATATCACAAAGAAAGTTTCCCCTTTTTTGTGGAATTTCTAGGAATTTCAAGAGGAGATTGTTCAGAAGATATTAAGGGGTAAGCTAGAGTGGGATGGTTTAACATATTGGAAAGAGACTTCAGAACTCCAGTTCTGACTATGCTATCAATCAGAGAGCCAGCAGTATAGAGCCTATTGAGGACAGGGAGAGCCAGCCTAGATGGAAGTAGAGTTGGCAACAATGAGTTAGTCTGAGCGAAGAGAGTGCAAATCGGCATATGCTATTGTAGCATGTGCTCCATTTTTGAAAAGCACCTTTGCTTACATCAAGATAGGCCACAGATCCATATGTTAGACAAGGATGGAGTATGCCTTGAGCTATAGCAAGCCTGGGAACAGAATTGAGGGAGGACCCGATTTTATAGGCCAGCCACAGTTTTATGTTAACCACCTTACATGTGGCTGCAGTGTGAAGGGTGAAATCAAGAGATGGGTCAAGTGTGACCCCAAGATACCCGAATGAGTTGACCATCTCCAGGAGGGAGCCTTCCAGGCCCTGGATTGAGAGGGTAGAGGTATAGGATTTGATTCTAGGTGAGGAGCCAGAAAGCATGACCACTGTTTTCTTAGAGTTTAGAAGAAGCTTGTTTAGTAGCAGACATGCTTGTAGACAGTTAAAATCAGATTGAAGATTTGCATTTATGGAGAGCAGGTCTTTAGAACTTGAGTAAAGTACAATGTCACCCGTATAGAGGATCCTAGAGGAGGAACAGGGCAGAGTGAGCAGATTGTTAATAAAAAGCGTAAAAAGGAGTGGGTCAAAGATAGATCCCTTGGGGACTCCGACAAGGGTAGTGGCAAGGTCAGAGATTGCAGTTTCTATTTGAACAGATTGCTTTCTTCTTGAGAATTAGCTGTCAAACCAAGAGGTTGCATCTTGATAGAAGCCAAGTGAGGACAACTTGGATAGCTGTAGTAAGTGATCAATAAGATTGAACACTTTTGTGAGGTCAATAAAAACGGCCTCTGTGAACATGCCTTTATCCATTGCCATTAAGATGTCATTGGAGAATTGAATTAGCACTGTTGTTGTACTGTGCCCCGATCAGAAACCATGCTGAGCAGGGGGATAGGAGCTTGTTTATATGGAGACATTCAGTGACCTGGATGGCCACTGCCTTCTCAAGTAGTTTGTTAAGAGTAAGGAGAATGGCAATCACTCAGTAATTGCCCATTTTTTTTGTGTCCCCTTTCTTATGAACAGGAATCACTCGAGAGCGATTTTCCATAAAGTCAGCACCATCTGGGTTATAATGAATCAGTTGAAAATTCTCGCAATTGGAGCAAGGACAGGGGCTGCTGATTTGATGAACTTAGGCAGTAAACCACCAGGTCCTGCAAATCCATGGGCGGGGTTAGTTTTAAGAAATCATAGCACTTCCATAGACGTGACCGTCCTTAGGGTAAAGGGTGTTTGGATAGGCATATCATTACAATCAGTGAGTACTGAGGGATTGACCTGAATTTTCCAGGTATGCAGTTAGGTCCGAGAAGTGGGCATTAAGAGCATTTGCAATCATGACTAACTTGTTGCAGTTGACATCATTCAGTGTCAGTTCAGTTATAGATGCTTTGGCCCTTGTCCTATAACATTTTTAATGTGGTTCCAAAACCCCTGGACATCCTTTGCAGAGGATTGGAAAAGTTTATTACAATATTCCATTTTAGCTTCCTGTATGTCTTTTTTTACAGGTGTTCTTCAGGGTTCTGTACCTATCCCAGTCCGCCAGCATTTGAGACTTCTTAGTAGAGGCCCAGGTCTTGTCCCTTCTTCTTCTAGAAGCCAGGAGATCACAATGCTATCATCTTGTTTCAGAGCTCCATATTCTCCTCCTATTTAGGGCAATATGTAAGTCCTGGAGACAGAGTAACTTAGTTAGATAGTCAAGGCCTGTCTCAACATCATCTGTGAGATAGATTGAAGACTTCTTACATCAGATTGAAGCACTGCTAAGTTTAACTTAGAGAAATCTCAAAACTGTATTTCCTTGGGGGAAGGGTGTCTTGGGACAGTGCCCATTCCAGATACAGAAAGCTGGCAAATAATCACTAATAGAATCCATTAATGTGCCTGGAACAATGATACTATTTGCTCTATTGGTAACAATGTAGTCCAAAAGGGATTGATGGTTGCTGTTGGCAGAGATTCTAGTCAGTCCAGTAATCAGTTGTGAGAGGTGAAGTTTCACAAAGGCTTCAGTGTATGTACCAGAGTTGCTCTCAGACCAGTCCAGATTGAAGTCACCCAGTAGAATGACTTCAGATTTATCCTTTAGAGTAGAAAGATAGTCCACAAAACTGTTAAGCCTAGAGAGAGAGAGCACCCTTAAGTGGGTTATATAGTAGTAGCCACAGACATTGCCAGCTATTTCCAGATATTTCACAAAATTTAGAGTTTCTCTCTGCAGCCCCTATTGTGGAAATGGAGAAAGCATGAGATATCTCTGGAAATATCACAGAAATTTGGGGAAATAGCTGGCAGTGTCTGTGGCTGTTACTGTAGGCACATACCAGGTTGAGTCTCTTTGCTCCACCTAATACTAATACTAGTACACCGTGAAAGGTTTCACAGGAGCCAAATAATCCAGAGTGTTGAACAGTGACTTTGAGATGCACTTTATAATAGAAGGCAACCCCACCTCCCCTCTATTTGGAGGGGTGGTCAGATCTAATAAGGTTCTAGCCATTTAGGTTATACATAGGGTCAGGAATGTCAGGCCTAAGTCAAGCCTCAGTTAGCCCCAATATGTTGGGGGAGTGTAGGGCAACCCACGTTTCCAGTTCTTAAAAGTTGGCTGGCAAGCTTCTTATATTCATGTGAACAATTTCAATGCCTTTAGTGGCGAATCTATAAGAGAATTTGATAGGAATGGCAACGGTGGAGGAGCCAGGGTTTAGCTCTATGTCACCAGATAGAGATAAGCACAGGAGGGGAAGCCATGTCTCTAGGAGGAGCTGAAAAAGGCATCTAAAACCTCTAGGCATATGGGGATGGTGAGAGTGGAGGTAGTGTCCTAGTTTGTAAGGGTGGATGACATTAAGTGACCAGCTGTATATTGGGGGACATTTTTTGCTACTCAGGAGGTTTGAGTAGATGAAAGAGGATTCATCATGAGAGCAAGACCTTGTGTTGCAAGCTAGCATCATAAGAGTGAGGGCGGAAAGGGTTGCAAGGGGAAGTAATAATCCAACTATCTCCAGGATTATCCCTGGCTGAGTTGTAGAAACCAACATGGTAGGTAGGAATGTATAGTTGAGTAAGGGGCACAGATACCTCACTGGATTGATTGATTCAGTTTGGCAGATCTCTGGGTGCAGTGGCAACTGGATGTAGAGACAATCCAAATTCCAGTAATAATACCTCCAAGTTCAGAAGTAGGAGAAACATAAGCAGATCAGCTTCAGTTAAAATGGCAAGAGCACTGAATTAAGCAAAAGCTGTATGAGGAGATAAGGAGATGATTTTGCCCAGCTACTTATTTAGGGGTGTTTATCACAGTGTGTTCAGGTTCCTTCCCCACCAGTTCTTACTTGCCATTTTCATACTTGTCCAGTTCCTTATGTGAGATTGGTGACTGAACAAACAATTTGACAGAACCTCAACCATTTCAAGACTGAGGTAAGGCTGGTACAGCAGGTATTAAGAGAGTTGGGTATGGTCAGTTGTACTATCAAATCACTAGCAGTTAGTTGGATGCTAGTAGCTGGCACATCAACTGTAGTTTGGGGGTCACTCTTAATAAATGCTTATCAGTCATGTAAACAACATTTGACTGGGTTTGTCTGCATTGGCTATCACCTCCAATATAATATTAATAAACTCCATACCTGCTTTGCTTCAACCAGTCTTTAGCCCCTAATCCATGTTACTGACTACAAGCCTGCCCAAAAATTCCATTTACTACCTGCAGCTGTTGCAGGATTCTTCAGTAAGACACATCAATTGTATGAATCATGGAGATCATAAAACTCCTGTGCTGCAGGATCTACTCTGGCTGCCTGTTAGTAATGGGGTGGATTATAAATGGCAGTCTTAAATTGAAAATAGTCTTCCACATGCAGGAGCAAGTATACAGCAAATTACAATTCATGTTAAACAGTCACACCAATGAGTTGGCTTATAATTATTTATAAAGTTGGTAATGCATTGTCATCTCCCATTTTGCTGCTTTTTGACACATACTGTACAGAAACCAGCTCAAGAGCAACTTTTGTTCTAAATGGTTTTGCAAGTCTACTGGAATGTATCTGCAATTCTGCCACAAGTTAATGCACAACTGAGTTGCAACTCTTAAGAAAGAGTTTTTGCAAGGCTCTGTGGAGAATCCAGCAGCACTTACAGTACAGTGTATGAAAAGCACTTGAAAAATGCTAAAGCAACTGATTTCCTGGAGCTCAATTTACAAAAGCCTTATAAAGTGACACAAGGTGCACCAAACCCCCACTTGCAGCAACAGGGGTGTGCCTTAGATCCTGTGCTGGAATCTTGTAGAGTACGGATCCCAGTGCCAAGGGCCCCAGGGATGCTGCAAGTGGAAACCTGCAGCAAAAAGATGGCTTATGGGTGGGGATCAATGAAGCCTGCTGGCATCCCTAAGCCTGTGACACACCGGCCCCTGTGGTGGAGGATACACCAGTGCAAGATGGGGGCTACAACAGCAAACAGCCCTCCATGTCAGTATCTGTGGAGGTGGACTGTCAATTTACAAAAGAGCAATGCAGGATGGATAAGTGTAGAGGGGGGCAATGGCAGCAGATGGGTGTATTGGATATGGTGTGTGCGATGCATGTAGCAGGGACCCACATGTATACCCAATGGTTGGGAACACATCCCCAACAAAGCAGCATGCTGGGCACCAATGGTGCCAGATAGGGACCTGCTCCAGGCTATGCAGGGGGCTGCAAAACTGAGGCTGGTCCTGTGTTGAGGTGCAGCTATGGTAGAATGCTGCCCATGTATGCAGTCTGTCCCACTACCATATAGTGACATGCACATCAGTGGTCTACAGTGCCTTTAGTCTGTTCCCCACACCATGACATGGAAGCAGCACAGTGTGTATATGTGCACAACAGCAAAAAGGCCACAACAGACATGTCACCCACAACCACAGCTGTCAGCCCACACCACGGACATAGTGCAAGACACGGCAATGGGGGTGTAACCAACTCACTGTGTCCCATGTGAGGGTTGGTGTCACTGCCCTTTCTACTCCATGCTGCTGGGCCTACCCAAAGTAAATTATCACTGCACCAGAACCATATCTACTTCCCTTACCTAGACCACACCTTTGAACAATATGGCACCCCCGATGGGCTCCAAGTTAGCTACAAACAGGACAAACCAGTTGAGCCCCATGAACAGTGCACCCATCCAATGTTGATGTACAGCATGGTTCTCAGGCTTTGTGCCATGCTCAGTCCCTGTATGGCACATTGGACATGTGGGGATGGCATTTCTCCCACACTGTATGGGGTCAAGTGGACACGGTGGTTGTGGGGATCTCTGGGTTATGACTCCCTGGCATTGGACACCCAACTCTCATACATCTCAACAGACCCCTATATTCTGCTTGGCCCACACATGCCTACTGTCTCCAGTGCTCCACACTCCATGGCATGGCATCCTCACCTGTGCAATTTAGCACATCCCCTATCCTGTGGCTTGGTGCTGCCTGTCACTCCAGTGCTCGCTGGATGACACACATGATTTTCCATTGCCCCCACAGGCACTACTGGCCACCAACAGCTGTCCCGACAGTAGTCTGGGCAGTCTGACAGATGAACTGACAGTCCTGCATCAGACACCCCATTGGGTGGCCATCCTGGTATGGGGTCCATACTGCTGTCTGTCACTGTCACAGCCACACAGATTCCAAAGGTTCTCCTCCAGCAACTGCTTCTGTCATGCCTGATGATGTTGACACATGGGGCTATTAGACCAGCTCTGGCTGGTCTAACCATTGCAGAGGCTTGGTGCCAGAGTGGAGCTTTGAGAATCCTGCTGTAGGGGATATGGAAGCCCAATAGTGGCATAGGCCCTCTCAGCACCATGGCACAGCCTGCAGATTGCTGCAAGCCCAGGACAACATGGTCCAGGGCAAGAGCTCATGCTGGTGCTGCAAGCACCATTTGAAAATCAAGGATGATGCAAGGTGCAGCACAGTGGCCCCTTGTGTCATGTCTGTTTGATGCAAGCACCTTGTGTCATTCCTAAATCTTTGAAAATCGAGCCCCTGGTGTCCTACACCCCTGCTTGCTTACTAAAGACTATATAGTTTAGTTTGTTTTGTAGTAAATTAAGAACTGTTTTGTACTATTTGCAAGCCCTCTACACACAGAGTGCCAAATTTTATCAGCCCCCAAAAAATGAATTTATTAGGACAACATGGAATTCTGCTGAAATAAAAGGTTTAGTGATATGTAAATCAAATACAGGACAGATTCAATTATATGATCCTTCAAAACTGCCATCAGAAGAATGTCTTATGGTCTATCAAGTCCGCTTGATGCAGAGCTCATGCATCTTATGTTACTTGCCACTCTGTCCCCCTCTCCTCTGACATTCTTATCCTCCCCCTGCCCCAATCCCACCCCCTCTTACAACCCTAGCTGTTTTATGGTTTACTACCTCCTCTGGTAGTCTGCTCCATCCTGTGACCATACTCTAAGTGAATAAGTGCCTCTTGGACTCCCTCCTGCCGGTTTGCAGGTGTTTCCCCTTGTGTTCTGCTTCTTGTGGAACATAAAGAGATCACTAAGGCCAATCCAGTTTATACCATTTAGCAACATGAAGGTCTTCATCATGTCCTCTCATTCCCTTCTCTCTTCAAGTGAGTACATGTTAAGGTTCTCCAGTGTATGTCCATAAGAGAGCCCCTGCTGGATCTGAATCATTTTTGTAGCTCTTCACAAGACTAGCTCTGGCATATTGATCTCCTTTTTGTGGTAGTGGTTCCAGTACTGCCCACAACACTTCAGGTGTGGTTGCACCATTGACCTGTACAATGGTAGTATGGCCTTTTTCTTCCTGCTGGTGAACCCTCTACTATTGCAACCCAGCATCTTATTTGCCATTCCTGCTGTCTTGATACAATACACAAAGTTTTTTTATTTTTCTTGCTCATGTTTACAATTCTCAGGTCTTTCTGTTCCTTGAGACAGTTATGCCTCCTTGTCTGTCCTTGGACCGATTTATCTATGCCAACTCGACAACAGTGTTGTCGAGGTTCAGCATAGAGTGATCCCTGGTGTCGAAAGGCGAAATTTCACCTGTCAGATATCGGATGAGTTTCTATCGTGTGTTTCTATCGCCCCTTCTAAGGATTGTTAATTCTGAGTTGGAGTTAACTTGAAGGGGGGGCCAAAGTCAGCAAAAGGGAAAAATCTTACCCATGGGTCCCCCACAGTGACAATCCCAAAACTTGTCGAAATTGTCGCTGTGGGGGATTCTGCCATCAGGGTTTTGACATTATGTTGACATACCCCTTGGCCCTGGGGTTCTTGTTCCCAATGTGTATAACCTTACACTTTTTCACAGAGAACCCCAGCTGACAGATTCCAGCCATCTCTCTGTCTTGGCCTGGTCCTGCCTAAGACCCCTGACACCTGTCTCCATGTCTACCCCCCCCCCCACAGAACTTGGTGTCATCTGCAAAGAGGCAAATTTTGCCTTGTATGGTGTCCCCAATGTCGTTAATGAACATGGTGTTTAATACAGAATCCTTCACTTTTAAAAACAGCCTCATGTGTTCTTGTCTTCATTTTAATACTGTAACTGCGTAATCAGTATCTGGCAATCTACCAGCTGAATCAGACGGGTGCATTGCTTAATCAGCACTGATATAACCTGATGTAAACTGCCTTACAAATAATCAAAATAATGTGGCTAGAATCCATGTCATTATTATAATGACAGGGCCTGCAGGTGCAATCTAGTATAACCAGACTTTCTGCGAAATAGCCCCATGTTGCATTTTCCATTTTACAGACCAAAATAAATACTATATGCAAACATCATAAGTTGGATTTCTGTATAATCTTTTAATTAGCTGGGGGAAATTTGTGCACTGGCATTATCTCTGACTCTCTGCAGTTTGTGACATAAATGTGCACTGTGGCTGTTCAGCTATCCTATGTGCTTTTTGAGATCATGAATGCATTCCTGGATATTTTTTAATCTCTTTAATGGCAAACCTGCAGGTGATTCCTTCTCACCAAACTGTAAACACTGTAGTTGCAAATATGCATAAAAATATGACTACATATTTTGCATTCAGCATTAGCTGATACGTGGCTGGCAGGATAGCCCAAAGTTTGGAATAACAAGCTGTGAATGAGCTTGGTACATCCAGCAGTTTGGGGTTTGATTCCTATGACATCCACTTGCATACTGTGTTACTCTGAGCAAGTCACTCAACAACCTCAGTGCTCCCCAGTCACCCCTAAAAATAGGTGCTTATACTCAGTGGGCCTTACCTGGTTAGCAAAGAATAACAAAAAGAAAACAAAAAAAAACTAGCAGTACTAAATCAGAATCTACTGTAGCCCTCCACCGCCCCCCCCCCCCATTTCCATATTTGCTTAGATTGAGATGGCAGCTCAGTCCAGTGGAGTCTGGCATGTTTTAAAGCACTGGGGATTAGACTTGACTAAGTGGACCTAAGGAGGCAGTATAGCGCAGTAGTTTAAGACTCTGAACTGCAAACCGAGAGACCTGGGTTTGAATCCCACAGCCCCCACTTGCATACTGTGTGACCATGTGCAAGTCACTTAACTTTCTTGTGCTCCCATGTTGCTCCTGTAAACAAGCTTTCAGCTTAGTGTGTCTCTCCTGGTTAAAGAAAAAAAAATGTGGGGCGGCTGTATGATCAGAAGTAGTGTGCTAGAGTCATCTGGGGAAGCTGAGCTGGTGCTGTAAGTTTTATTTATAGTTAATGGTAACAATAACTGTTTTGATTTTAATCTTTTTTTACAGGTCAACATTTGTTAAACTATTTTGTTGTTTGTTTGGATAAATCTCCTTAATGTCTTGCATTAAAATGCTTATTAATGAAATTCTGTGGGCCACCATACTTTTAGGTTATAAGTTTTATACTCTAAAGTCTGACAAGACAAACATAATGGTGCTAATCAGCTTTGATTCTCAGAACATTACTATGGCAGGCATATTTAAAATCTCTGACCCAAGCATCTGCCTTAGAATATTTGTGCATTTTCTTTAAGAACAGTAAGACCCTGAGCCTAATTTTTAATTCCTCAATATTTTTTTTGTAATCCAGTATACTTTATTGAGTTTTCACAATTCAAACATTAACAACAACCACTGTAAAACATCACTAGCAAACAAAATAAACCTGCCCCCGATCCTCCCCTCCTCCCCAGTCCTAGAGCACAAATAGGGTAATGAAAAGGAAGCAGAAGTAAAAAGTTGGAGGCACCTGTCTAGGGTGGTACTGTAAAACAGAGTAGAGAAAAGGGAGAAAAGCTAGTGCACACTCTTAACAATGGGGGAGCCAGAGTATATTCATACTAAGACATGCAGTTTGGGTAGGGGGATGGACGGGTTCATTCCTCATTATTTGGAAACATGTTAGTTCAGGAAAACATTCTTAAATGTTTCACTGTCATTATAAACTTTAATTGGGTCTACCTGGACAAAGGAAGAACTCAATTCATTTGTATCTCTCTATTTAAGAGAGGTTTATTCTTATTTTATTTTTTATTTCAGGTTCTCTTCATTCCAACTCAGCCCCTCATGTTGCTGACTCAACCTCTCTGTCTTACCCCAGATATTCAATCAGCATTGCTCACCTGAATACACAAAGTGTGCTAGTCTAATGGAAAGAGTTTATGATGTGGCCCCACTTAAACAATCTTCACTTAATTGCCTTGATAGAGATGGCACTCTGACAAGATCCTCAACTCTCTTATTAACCTGAAGGGTTAAAATATTTACAGAACTGAAAGGACAGGGTGTAAACGAGGTGGTTGTCTGATTTATATTAGAGACCAGTACACTGTTAGTCCAAGTACTTTGCAAAAATACCATAATAACCTGTGAATTTCTGCCTATAACTGTTGTCCTGGGTCAGAACAAATCCTGTTACTAGTGGTTATTTATGATCCAACAGGGTTGCATGATGATGATATTGACAATTGTATGCAGGTACAAGGGAACTCTTTTTTCAACTCATGAGTCTCTTATATTGGATGGCCTTACTTTAAACTGGCATGGGAAAAAATTTCAGCAGGTTTTAGGGATACCATTTCTAATCTTTTGTTTTCTCAGATCATTGAGGAGTCCATGAAAACAAACTACAAGACTGGAAACTCATCAACAATTGGCTGGGTTCTGGTTACTGAACTCACAAGCATATGTAGTTCAATCTGGTTTATGAAATGGGTCTAAGATTTTGAGCCCTACAATTTGTTGATTGCCATGTGCTAAAAGTGTCTAATGCATGGCTACAACTAGTCCAGGCAAATAGGACACAGTACCCAGTTTTAAAATCCTTTTGCCTGAGTCTCCCTTGCCCACATGCTCCCCTGTCCACTCACTTTTCTCTGTCACCTGGCTGACTGAAACCACATGCACTCAGGCACCAGGCAAACTATAAATCCTGCCCCCCACCAACGCACCTCACAGTCAGTTGAAAATATTAGATCATTAAAAATAAATACTGTCCTCCTTAAGGTTCTTTTTTTTATATATATGCTTATATATCCTCCTGTGGTCGCCTCTCTACACCCCCAGCTGTTCTTCTAGCATTCCATCAGCTGGATTCAGCTACTGATCCATCCTAGCCTGGGACAGCTGGCACCCTCTATAGCCCCTCGCGGTACCCCCCCACAGCGGGGTGGCAGGAGCCCCCTAACTCCCTACCCAGACGGATCCAGCTCGGGTGCCAGCGTCCCGATGAACACTCGTGGATGGCCATCAAGTCATAGGAGGTGTCACTTTTTTCCTGTTCCAGGATTCCCTGAGTCGGTGGGCATGAAATGATGCCAGCGGTCATGAGCGCGCCTGCATTCGCATACGCCCAAGTCCAGGCGTCTGCCTCCTGAGTCCTCCTCTAATGCGGCATGTGCCTCCACCTCCAAGCCTCTGCCAGGGCAGTCGGGCACTGACCATGTGGACCCCTCCCAGAGAGGAAAGCAGTCAACTGGATGCTCAATCCCTCTCCTCCCTGCCAGCCCCAGCAACCCAAGCTCGCTCCCAAACCCGGGTTGCTGGCATGGTGCGAGGTGCTGCGACAAGTGCCTCTGCCTTCAGTGCCACCAGACCAGCTTCCTCCTTAAGGTTCTCACAATAGCATATGAAGAGAGACTGAGAGAGCTTAATATGTATGCTCTTGATGAAAGGAGGGACAGGGGGGACATGATAGAAACTTTCAAGTACCTCAAGGGAATCAACAAAGTCCAGGAGGGTAGCATCTTTCAGAAAAAGAGATATGTAAGAACAAGGGGGCACAATTTAAAGATAGAGGGATGGCTCAGGGGTAATGTGAGGAAATTTTTTTTCATGGAGAGAGTGGTGGATACATGGAACCGCCTTCCTGAGGAGGTCATTGGGTCTAAAACAGTGGGGGAATTCAAACATGCGTGGGACGGACATAAGACAATTACAGTGGGGGGTAGCAGGAAGTAGGCTGTTGGTTAACTAGAATCTGCAGCTTATCCAGTAGGTAGGGAAATGGGCAGACTGGGTGGGCCAAGTGGTCCTTATCTGCCGTCAAAGTCTATGTTTCTATATAATAGCACAGTTGCTCCTGGACTGTCCTGCTTCATACAGTTGCTCCCAGACCATACCACTCAATTCATTCCAGCACAGTTGCTGCCAAGCCGCTCTGTATGCTTAGTTCCCTAAAGGTCCCCCCTTCCCAAAAGAAAACTCTATTACTTGAACTTAAAAAAAAATATACTGTCCTCCTTCTACTTCTCTGCTGCATTCTCACAACAGTAAGCACACTCTCTTACAGATGCTCCCACACCATGCCACTCCATTTGGCAATCACAGCTGCTGCCATGCTGCTCCATATGCTAGCTTTCCTCTTGGTCCCAAAACAAAAGAAGGCCTCTATTTCATCAACTAGGTAGTGGGAAACAAATAAAGGAAGAGTTTATGTGTGTGTATGCCTGTGAGGGGAGCCATGACAACCACCAAAAAAACCAAAACAAATACGAGGGCCTCAGTAGGACAAAAGTCCTCTACTCTTAAGAAACACATTCAGGCAGAGGAACTATTTTATTTAAAATAAAGACAAAAAATTAACATTTTTATTACTTAATTCTAATTATGTTAATTTTGACATGCATCTAAAATTTAGATGCCCATTTCATAAGCGCAATACGCCACTCTGGGGTGTCAGTTGGACAGTTCTACGCATGGCTAAGGGGTTGGATGCACTCGGCCTGCATCCTTGTGCCTCACAATACCTACTAGTCCTGCATTAGAACTGTCTAATGCACACCCCGTCATGCCTTATTGCTTACATCTTGCCTGATTATCTCAGTGACCATAAGCATGTCTTTTGTTGTTGGAGTGCCAGAAGGAAATCTGTTCCACCAGTTTTTGTTAATCTTAGAAAATAATTTTAAAAAAATGAGTTTAAGTTTTGTAAGGCTCTTATGATGGTTGATTTGTCTTTTCTAGACCATTTTTTTAAAATTTAAGATACCTTAACTTCTTTTGTTCTGCTTGTAATGCTGTCTGTATCACATTTATTCCAACAAGAAAACTGAGAATGAGGGGTAGCACTCACCAATGTGTTTCACCAAAGTTCCTTCTGCAGATGAGAGAGAGAGAGGTAACAGCTGGAAAGTTTATAGAAGAACCCATAACATGACCAAACTTTTTATATGTAAACAACAACGCAATAAATGTAAGTCTGAAATTAGATGGGTAAAGCATCATTTTCTTATTCCGAAACAACAAAGCTTTGAAGGCAAAAGTGTGGCAACATGCTGGGATTTCATGAAATTAAATGTTGGGCAGAAAACAAATGACTTCCCAAACATACTCAATTTAGACACAAGTATTGGACAGATTAGTTAGATTGAGGAAAGGGGGGTGGATGGATAGAGGAGGAGGAGGAAAGCAAGACAAAAGTATTGAGTGAATACTTAGGCTCTTTCATTACAAGGGAAAAGGATGGGCCAGCGCCTCGCAGGGGGAAGGGTGTGAGGTGATGGGGGGTAGATGTGGTAATAGAGGTTGAAAGACTGAGGGAGGGACTACTGGCACTGAATATAGTGAAGTCCCCAGGACCAGATGGCATACATCCTAGGATGCTAAAAGAGTTAGCAGAGGAGCTCTCAGGGACGCTGTCGGATCTCTTTAATAGATCCCTGGAGTCAGGCGATGTGCTGCTTGACTGGAGAAAGGCAGATGTGCTGCCTCTCCACAAGAGTGGTTTCAAGTATGATCCAGGAAACCACAGGCTGTTCAGTCTGACCTTGATAGTGCATACGCTCATGGAGACCATACTTAAGGAAAGGGTGGTAAGGTACTTAGAATAGAATGATCTCCAGGACAAGAGGCAATATGGGTTCATGGATGGCAGATCATGTCAAATGAACCTGATTGACTTCTTTGACTGGGTCACCAGAGTGGTGGATGGAGGCCAGGCATTGGAAATCATTTACCTGGACTTCAGCAAAGCCTTCGATTCTGTGCCACATAAGAGGCTAGTTAGGAAGCTGGCAGATCTAGGGGTTGGGGAGAAAATGTAAAAGTGAGTTCACATCTGGCTAAGGGGTAGAACCCAAAGAGTGGTGGTGGTAGGAGGAGAGTTATCCAGCACTAGGGAGATCACCAGCGGAGTCCTACAGGGATCAGTACTAGGTCCAGTGTTGCTTAATGTCTTCCTCAGCGACACTGGGTAAGGCATCAAAAGCAAGATGTACCTGTTTGCGGACAACACCAAAGTCAGTGGTAAGGTGGACATGGCAGAAGGAATTACAGGACCTGATGGAGGGCCTCAATAAACTTGTGAGATGATTGGAAATCTGGCAACTTGGCTTCAATGCCAAAAAGTGCAAGGTGACGCACATCAGAGCAAGAAATCCTGTGACAGAGTATTATCTGGGTGGGGGGGGAGGTGTCCAGGTAGCTGCTTTGAAGAAGAAAGGGATCTACGGTGGTGATTAATAGAGATCTAAAACACTCCACCCAATGTAAGAAAGCAGCAACAAAGGCAAACAGGATGTTGGGGTGAATAGCAAAGGGATTCATTAGTAAGTGGAGCTACTTCATTTTGCCCTTTTACAGGTCAACAGTAAGGCCACATTTAGACTACATGGTAAGGTATTGGTGTCCATACCACAAGAAGGACATCAGCTTACTGGAGAGGGTCCAAAGGAGGGCAACAAAAATGATCATGGGCCAGCAGAATAAGTTCAACGAAATGAGGCTGTGTGCCTTGAGGATGTACTCTCTTGAGGAGAGGAAAGAGAGGGGGATAAGATAGAGACCTTCAAATACTTGAAAGGGATTAACAGTGTGGAAAGTGACTGTCACTTCAAATTGAGTGACAACAGGACCATGAGGGAGCACAGCTTGAAGTTGTTGGGAAGGAGATTCAGGAGGAATGTTAGGAAGCATTTCTTTATGGGGAGAGTGGTGGCCTCCTGGAATGTGCTGCTAGAAGAAGTGGTCTCAGTAAAAATAGTGATGGCCTTTAAGAGAGCATGGGGCAAGCACAAAGGGAATCCATAGGACTGAGAGGTAAGAGATGGGAAAGCAGGAATGACATGGGGGGAGGGGGCAGGGTCAGTGGCGTAAGCTATTGACTCTGCAACATTTGCCAAGCAGACTCAATAGACCAAATGGCATTCTTCTGCTGGCTCTTTTGTATGGTCTTATGTACAAAATGTGGGGTTCCCACTAGAATTAATGTGATGTAAAAAGTGTCCCTTTAAGCTGATACCAAACTTTCCCTTTCTAAAAAATGCTATTCAAATGAAATTCTGTTTCAAAAATTAAAACTTCAGGTAGGCTGGCAATGGGTACTGTTACTGTTCAAAGCACTTCAAGATTAAGTTCCTTATACTGTCACGCTGCTTTAACACTACCTTTGTTAGTTAATTACTCTGTGAGACCACAAGACATTTTAAACATCTTGGAATTGCCTAGGATCACAAATGTAGTAGTATCCAAACTGCCAGTGGAACTGAAGTTTTCATTTTTGAAACAGAATTGAATTTGAACAGCATTTTCTGTATAGTGAAGACTACAGTAGGAATCAGTTTTATGTTGGTGCTTTGACAGGAAAGATTAATTTTAAAAACTATTGCATTATAGACAATGCCTGGAGATGTACTGTAACTGCATTAAACTACCTTATTCAGTTGGAATGCACAGGATGAAAGTAACCAGAAATTACCCCACAATCTACCTCTAGCTAGTAAAAATTCCAGTTAACTGTATTTATTGTAAGGATAATCATAGAAAAACCTCAAAGCAGTCCCTGCATAGATGTTTTAGTAATGTTGTTCTGGAAATCCTGTTTAAGTCTTTATAATTGGAAAGAAAAAACATGTCAGTTCATTTAGGAATAATCTCAATATAACCATTTCATTTCAAAGCTGTATATTGGAATATATAATACCACCAAGCAGCCTATGAGGATAAAAGAAGCTTATATCATAGAATCTTATATTCAATTATAAACTTGATTTATGAAAACTGAAATCTGGCACATACACAAAAATGCCATTAATAAACTTCACAATACTTCTCCTAATGCAAATATGGAGGCCTAGATATTTATTAGACTTGTGGACATTCTCAGTCACTACAGGCTATTTTATTTGATAACTGATTTATCCAAGATAGCCCAGCTGAAATGACTGATCTCATATTTAGTGGGATCCTGTTTTTACCTATTCCCACAGCTGGGTGGACTGGAGCACTGGGCATGACTTATCTGAGGTCACACAGTAAATATTTTCGCCCTAGCAGTGATCTACCCCTAGACAACACTGCCTCCCCTGTATGCTCTATGTGCTTCTTTTATGGTATAAGTGTTAAAGATTTATAAGACATAGGGACTGATGTTGAAAATGAATTTCAGACAAGCACACCTACTTTAGGCAACTTTGCCTCCAGGAGCAGTTTAAAAAAACTTCTATACAAATAGACAATTTTGCCCCATGCTCCAAGGTGCAAACTAGAATGCTTGCACTGTCCCACATTCAGATGGCCTATGAGAATGTGAAAACCCAATGGGCATGATATTTAACATGTATAGGGCCACATTGCACCAAACAAATTTAGTTTAAGTGTCAGCCCTGCTCACTAAATGTGGGCATTTGCCTAGGATCACAAGTGTGGGCATGAGCACACTGGAGGGCTGTGGATCTTCTGAGAACTTTAGATCACTGGGGAGAGATGAAAAAAACAGAAAACAAGGTACAAATGAAACAAGAAAAAAATGTAGGGCTGACAAAGTGGGTTGGGTCCTGAAATATAGGAACTTGTGGATCACTGCTGCTATTTCGCTATGTTCCCCAGATTGCTTTGATGACTTCAGTGTGCTGACACATTGGTGTGGGGTAAAACATAGAACTGTGGTGCTCCTACATATTGCAAGGATATCTGGGTTGACTCATTTGTCTACTGACACTGGGAATGTGGGACTATTTCACATCCCCCATCCTAGAATGCTTAAATATAGCCAAGGTAGCCCGCAGCAGAATGGAGATGCATGAGCAACATTATTACATTGTCGACCATCCTGTGTATATTGAAACCTTGTACATAGTAACATGATAATTTAAGTTCAGGTCAAACTCTATGTCCATCATGTCTCATGCATGGCCTTTAGAGGAAGGTGAGGGAGCTTGCTAAAGGCAGAAACTAATTAGCCTGATAACTAAATAAGTAGATACAATGAAAAGAATTTGAAATCCAAAGTGCATAAAGGATAAAATTCAGAACTCAGTCAATTATACCATACAAATATTGACCAGAGTTGAGTGATACAGTGAGAAAAGATTTACCCCAAGTGATTAACTGCATGAATATTGGCCCACAAGGAAGGCTGATGAAACAACTGAGAAGCCTGGGGGTGTAGACAGTTTAGTTAAATGGATCAGGGGGTCATGTGATGCAGCTAAGCTGAAAACAAGCTGGCCTGAGGAGCTCTGCCTGTGAATCATCAATCTAATGGCATCTACACCCCTATTCCCCCTTTTCTGTAGGATATGAGTTATCATCCGACAGTATCTGAAGTGAGGTAGTCAGACAGAGATCTTCTGCTGGATTTAAACATGCCTAAGAAGTCAAAAAAGAGATAATGCAGTCTGACACAGATCTTTCCTCAGCCAATATAGTGGGCTGCTGAGGAGTAGCTGGTTCTTATAGCCCAGATCAGGACATGCAGGTAATCCAAACTTTTATGAATAATATTATGACCCAAGTTTCTACATTAACCCTGACCATGGAGGCTGTTGAAGGTGTAGTGGATGGCATAGGGTTGTGGATTACTGAAGCACAGAAGTGGGTGAGTAAGCAGGAGGACTGGGCTGCACCCACAGATCACCAGATTGCTACCCTGGAGCAGAAGCAAAAACTGGTATGGGCTAAACTCAGTGATCAAGAGATGCAGGACAGGCACAACAGTTTGAGACTCTTTGGACTCCCTGAGGGGCTGGAAGGTGCAGACCTGACTGCCTATCTGCAATTATTGTTGCCACAACTGTTAAATCACCAATGGGCTCATCTTGTGGAAATAGGGCTCATCAAGTTCCTTCTGGTCCCACTTTTGCTCCTCAGCAGGGTCATTCCAACTAATGATCTTTCATATGTTGGGAACTTGAGCTACCAAGACCGGGAGTTGATCCTACATCTGGCATGGCAAAAATGTCTCTGGTTTGGCATGGGGCTAAGTGCCATTTTTATCCAGACTACCCTCGAAGGATTTTAGAGAAATGGAAGACTTTTGATCCAGTCCAGGATCTGGCCAGGGAAAATGGAGTTTGATGTTCTTTGGGACCGCCTGCAGTACTCCAATTGCAGGTAGTGGAGAGGACTGAAACATTTAGAGAGCCATTTCTCCAGTGCCTCGAAGATACTTCAGGATCTCTGGCATTAGGACAAGGTGACATCCCTCAGGACTCCAAGCCACAGAGACATTCCCCTGCTCCTCGGGGTAGCACTGCTAAGGATCAGTCTCACATCAGTGAAGTATCAGCTTCCTTGGACTTGGGGTTGGAGCAGGAGCCTATGGAAATGGAGCAGATCCAGAAAGGGTGACTCATTTAAAGATTCTACAGTGTTTGCATTTTTTCTTAGTGCTAAATGGATAGATACTGAGTTAGTTTACTTTGGACTCTCCATAGGGTGGTCTGCTATATTGGGGAGAGGGGAGCTCAGGTCACTAAGCAGCACTTTTCTTGGTATTGACATACGGTGCTCCAGTGCTGGTTTGCAGCTCTCCTCTTCCCCTCCATTACTATATGTATTTTTTCTGATGGTAATCTGACTGGGGATTGTTAATATTTAACTGATTCTGTGGGTTTATGGTAACTTGGGTCAGGGGAGTGGGGAAGTGGGGAATGTTTCTATTAAGATCATTTCTCTGATAATTTTGCATTAGTGTATTTTCCCAGTATTATTTGTTCTTTGGATTTTCTCAGATAATGTATTATGCGGTCAGCTGCTGACACCTAGTGGCATAGTATGTGTTTTCCAATTTTAGCAGCTAATGTTAAATACGGGGACATGTTTCAGCTGGGTTTTTTTGTTGTTGGATTTCTGAGTGGTTTTGGGGCTCTAGATTAGTGTGGAAGTCCAGATCCATATAGATTTTTTTTTCTTTAGTATTTATTTACATTTTAGCCTTCTCATTATCCCCGGGGAATGATGTGATACATGTACAAAGATCTAATTCAGGAACTCCTTTGACTTGGAATGCTATGCGCACCCTTATTTATTGATAATAGTTGAGGTTTCCTTGTGTATTAATCCATGTCACCAAAGGATGTGTTAATAGATTATTGTTTTTTTTTCTGTCTTGATTTTGTCTGTCCTTAGGACACCCTTATTATTTATGTTTGAAGGGTATCTTTTCTTGTGGGGCGTTTTTATTCCCCTGGTATCTTCAATTCTATGTTATAGGAGCTGGAGTTTTGAATGTGTGTTGCACTGAGTTTGGGGCTTCCTCACCAAGGTCAGCAACTAACTTTATATCTGTTGGAGGTGGTCTTTATTGACTAGGGATTAAGTGGGTATGGGCATTATTATGGATTGTCCACAGGCAGAGGCCCACTGGCTGCCATGTCTTCTGCTTATTACTATGGTAGTGATGAGTATTAAACTATCTGTACATAGTTTTTATTTTTTTGTTGGGGTAAGGGTAGGGGATATGCTGGATATTTGTAGTGTAATTCTATTATATACAGTTGTGAAGTGGAGAACTGGACTTGTGGAAAGGACTGACCTAGGAGAGGGTGATAAAGGGGTCTTAGATATTTTCAGATCTAGTCCTTTATGCTTTATAAAGTAGTTAGTTGGAATATCCATAGGTCCAATAAACTAGTCTTTCTTCAATGGATCCACATTATTTAAGCAACCCCACAGGCTTCTGTCTTGACTAATGGACACCTCTCAGTTGAGTTTTCATTAGGTAGAGGCACATGGCAGGGATGCCCCCTGTCTCTGACCTTATTTATATTAACCATTGAGCCCCTAGTGCAAGCTATATGGCAGTCACCCCTTATTCAGGGAGTGCACATTGACAGCGATACCTTTAAATCTATGCTGTTTTCAGATGATATCTTGCTTACTTTACAACATTCGCAAACTTTACTGCCTTCTTTAGTAGATTTACTCAATAGGTTCACAGAATTTTAAGGGCTACATAATAATTGAGGCAAGACCAAGGAGCTTGCCTTAAACTCCCAATGTAGAAGGGTTCCCTTCCAGAAAAAGGGAGTCTCCTGTTTGACAGGACCAGTATGTTATTTGGGGATTCTTATCTCTTCTACCTAGCAGGAATGGGTCTCCCTGAATCTTGTATCATTGCTAGCATCCTTGAGGGATAATGTTGATAGATGGAAGAGACTCCATCTTATGACCTGAGGAAAATCCCAGGTGCTGCAAATGATGGTGCTTCCCAAGGTTTTGTATTTGTTATGGTACCTTCCCCTTCAGATTCCAGAGTCTATTTTGTGGTCCTTGAATCAGCTTATTCAAGCTTTTTTTCTGGGAGGCAAGCAAGCCCAGACTGTCCCTACTAAGGTTACTTACCTCTTGGTCTTGGGGGGAAGGGGACTACGGACTCCCCAGTTCAAGGGATATTATCTTGCTATAGGGATTCAATATTGATTGCTGTGGTTGCATGCTGATAAATGTTGTGACAGAGTTAGGTGGATTGCTTTTGAAGAAGCCTTAGCAAAAGGAACACCACCCACAATAATTATTTGGGACTCTTCAAGGATTATACAGCGTATCCTATTCATGCTTATATGTTGGATATTTGGAGGACAGCAGGTGAAGTCCTTCCTGCTCTATAGCAGTTACCTACATTATTCAGTATTGGTCCATTTGGGATAACCCAAAATTATCTGTTGGGGCAAGCCTATTTGTTTGTGTGATTGGGCTGAAGGGAGTGTTTCTAGGTTGGCTGACCTATTCCAGTCAGTTTCTGGCTTGTTTAAGGATTTTGCACCACTTAAAGCTCAAGCTCCCTTCTGTTGACCCATCTGTGGATGTATTTTCAGATACGCCATTTGGTTTCCTCCAACACAGGGGTGCAATTGAGATTACCAAAGAGGGGCATTTGGGAGGATCTCCTGGGTTTGGCTGGGGGGGGGGGGTGTTACCCTTTTTCTTTTCATTTTCAGAAATTCCCCAAAATCAGGCACATTTATACTTTTTCATTAAATGACTATGCTCCTCCAACTACTAAGGTGCAATCTAGGTGGGAGAAGTTACCGGGCTATTAATGATGGGAGGAGGACTGGGTTTGTTGCTGGGCTAACACTTACAGTTTTGGTAAGGATGTAGGGGGCCAACTAATGCAACCGAAGACCCTCCATTTCTGGTATAGAATGCCAGATATGCTAAAGAAAATGAATCTGGTAGATAATGACTTGTCTTGGAGGTGTCTTCAGTTTCCTGGTGTGCTATAGCATGTCCTCTGGGAGTATCCTAAGTTGGTAAATTGGTGGGAACAATTAAGGGTTAAACTGAAGTTGGTATAGCAGCATCAGGCTCCCCTAGACCCCACTCTTATAATATTGGGAAATACTAAGCAGCTTCTGCTTCTTTCTAAGTTCCAATGCCTATGGCTTATGGCATCCATTACTGAAGCAAAACATTTGATCTACCAGAAATGACAGTCAGAGGAGATCCCAACTCTCGATGAATGGGAAGATAGTTTGTACACATTGGTGGGTTTTGAGCGGTTAGTGTATATAGCTGCAGGCAAATGGACATTGTTTGAGCAGTTGTGGGGTCCATATCTGTTACAGAGGTTGGGACCTTGTTAGATCAGTGGAAGTGTACTTCTACCATTCATCTGTTTTTGTTAAGTGACTGAGGTGTAGTTGGGGTGTTGCTCTATTTTTAGTGTGGTATTTTTTTGCTCTTTTCTCTTAGAGCTGGCCCCTCTGTCAAGGGTTACCTATTCTTTTATCTTAGCCAGTCCTCCACTCTTTGTTTTATCTACTTCTTTGTTTATTCTTGTGAAATATGTTTACAGTTTCATTTTTCCCATAGTTATTTTTAGATATGGCCATGTTTGTGTTAGCTAGATACAGCTACCACTTGGTTGATTGATGCAGAAGTTTTATGGACTGGTTATCATTTGTACGGTGTCACTAAGTTAAATGATTGTTTTGGTCAGTTTTGTATTATTTGGTCATAGAAACATAGAAGTTGATGGCAGATAAGGACCACAAGGCCCATCCAGTCTGCCCATTTCTTTTTCTGCCTTATCAATGTGCCATCGGCCTTTGCTCTGTCAAATGCCTGTCTATTCATACTCATCTGTATTGCTCCATTGTGCCTGTCCCATGCCTGTTTGAAGCCCGGCACTGTATTCATATCCACCACTTCCTGAGGTAGGCCGTTCCATACATCCACCACCCTTTCTGTGAAAATGAACTTCCTCACATTACCCGTTAATTGGCCTCCTTCTAATCTCATGCTCTGTCCTCTTGTCCTGCTATTTTTCTTATACTGAAACATGTTAGACTCTTTCAAGTTGTTAATGCCCTTAAGATGTTTGAATGTTTCAATCATATCACCTCTCTCCCTCCTTTGCTCTAGGGTATACATATTGAGCTCCGTTAATCTGTCCTCATATGTTTTCTGATGCAGTCCCTGCACCATTTTGGTTGCACTTCTCTGGACTGCCTCAATTTGGTTAATGTCCTTGTGAAAGTGTGGCCTCCTTTACTGCATGCAGTACTCCAGATGGGGCCTAACCAGTGTCTTGTAAAGAGGGATTATTATATCCCTCTTCCGACTTGTGATACCCCTACTAATACACTCCAACATCCCCTTTGAATACCTAAAGGAAATGTCTCTGGTGCCCCTAAAGTGGCACAGTACTGCATGCAGGGCATTTTTCTAGACATAGCACAGAAATTTCAGGAAATATCTGGGCATGTCAATGTCTGCAACTGTCTATGATCAAGATCTTTTATTTTTCTGTTATCTATTTTTCTACCTCTTGCTCAGGTGGTCCCTCTTTTTCTGGTGGTGGCCCCAGCGCTATCACCCACCCTGCCCAGGACTTACTCCCTTACCTCTTGAACCAACATGGGTGGGTGCCTGTGGATGGTGGTGTGGTGCTGTTGGGAGTGCTGCCATCATCTGCCATCTGAGCTGTTATCACATTTACAGCTTTTCCCCAGACCAGTGTATGTGTATTGACATGCACACATTGTTTGAAGATGCAGTGTCTCCTTTGTGTCTGTACCTGGTCAACCAGTTTGGTGATCACTGTCCCATATCCTTTGGGTGGCAGTGAAGCAGTGGTACACACTCTCCCCCTTCAAAGGAGGGGAGCCATCCTAGCATTCTCAATCCTCCTTCCCTTGGCTGGCCTCCTAGCTGACCCAGTTCATTCCTAAATGAGGGTTGCCAGCATGGCTGTCAGTGAGGCCCCCTGCTTCAGCCCACTGCACCACTGGGCCAGCTATTTTCAGATCTTTAATATTTCATCATATGCACTATCCTGAAGATTATACATCATCTTCATTGCCCTCCTCTGGACTGGTTCAAACCTTAACCCTGTCTTTGAAAGAAGAAAGGAACAGAACACAGTACTTCAACTGTGGTCTCACCAGGGATCCATACATTGGTAGAACCACCTCCATCCTTTAGCTAGTGATCCCCATGTGCACAGGATTTGGTTCAGGTTGCCCAAAGATTCAAAGATCAATCTTTTTTGGTGTTGGGTCATCCAAAATATACCGGACTTTTCAAATGTGAGAAAGAACTGGATGAACTCCAGATTATATCCCATAAACTTTTTTTTTATTTTTAGTTACAGTAGTAACTTCACACATCAACATCTTTGGCTACAGTTTCTCATCCCAACATTGTGCTGGTCCTCCCGTATGCTTTATAGTAATGAACATTTAATTTTAGTCTGTTGCTAATGATTCTCTGTTGTCTGTGACATGATTATCCCATCTATTTAGTGCTCTGTTCTAGGATTCTTCCTCCCTATGTGCATGATCTTGTACTTTTTGGCATTGAACTCGAGTTACATACTAGGGACCGGATATTCAGAATGCTCCAGGCTGTGGTGCAAGCCTGGGTGCAGCACAACTGTGCTGCGCAGGGGCGTTGACAGGGTGATATTCAATGGAGCTGTGCCATGGCACAGCAGCATTGAATATCTCACCCTGGCCACCCACAGTGTGAATGGCACAGTGGCACTGTGCCAGTGCAAGTGGCCAGAGTCGAGCAGTTGGATGCGCTAGTGCATGTTCCGTTGAGCTAGGTGCAACAACTGTGATATTCAAAAGTGCACATGCAAATGGGGCCATAATGCATGCAAGATGAAAATGGGGCCATTTGCATATCATTATGGCCCCATTTGCATGCAGGTGCACTGATCCCTGGTGAAGTGCACCTGGTCCTTGCCAGGCTGCAGCCGTCAGGGACCGATGCCCCTGCACAGCACGGCAATGTGCCCCAAGGCCCGATTACGGGCATATGTAGAACTAAAAATCGTCCTATATCCCTGGTGGTCCAGTGGACCACTTGCAGCCTGATTGCGGGCATATGTAGAATTAAACATCGTCCTATATCCCTGGTGGTCCAGTGGACCACTCGCAGCCTGATTGCAGGCATAAATTAAAATAGAAGCAGTCCAATATCCCTGGTGGTCCAGTGGACCTCTCGCAGCCTGATCGCAGGTGTCAGTACAAAGTAATGCCACACCACACCAACCCTGGTGGTCTAGCGGCACATCCCTCCCACCCACCCACTGGGCCCCCTGCCCCACTTCCTGGTCAGCGGTGGGCAGCAGCTCCCACCCACTTGCCGCCCTGACCCCACCGACTGACACTGTGCGTTAGGGCTGTATGCCCATTGGTCCTAGCGTGAGCCAATGGGCATGCAACCATACCGTACTACACAGTCCAGATATGTGAATCGATGCATTCACATATCTGATCTATGTAATGCAGTGCGAGCTACATGCCCATTGGCTCACACTGTGGACCAATGGGCGTACAGCTCTACTGTACAGTGCCAGTCAGTGGGCAGTGGGGAGACAAGTGGGTGGGGAGCTGCCACCCCCCACTGACTGGGGAGCAGGGTGGTGGGGCTCAGTGGGCAGGTGGGGAGGGGGGAACTGCTAGACCACCAGGGTTGGTGTGGTGTGGCATTACTTTGTACTGACACCCGCGATTGGGCTGCGAGTGGGCCACTGGATCACCAGGGTTATTGGACTGCTTTTATTTTAACTTATGCCCATGATCAGGCTGCGAGCGGTCCACTGGACCACCAGGGATATTGGATGTTTTCATTTTCAACATATGCCCGGGATCAGACTGTGAGCAGTCCACTGGACCACCAGGAATATTGGACGTTTTCATTTTCTACATATGCCCGTGATTGGGCATGGGGGAGGTGCCACCAGAAGGTGCAGCCAGAGTTCAGGTGGCCACCCACATGTGGCAACTGTCGTGTTGTGCCCTGCAACATGGCAGCTCACCTGTGGGTGGCCAGCTGTTGCTCCTTTTTTTTTAGTCTCACCTGTGTGCAGTGCAAGTTGGGGTTGCACATGCATGGGCTCAACACATCTCAGGCTGAATATCTGGGATGTGCAGAGTATGCATGGGCACACCCTCCCTACCTGCGCCGCATACATTACTGATGCTCTATGGTGCATGGGGATTTGTGCCAAGCTCAATCCCCATTTGAATATCATGCCAGGGTGCATCAGTGGGTTGTGCATGGTGCAACTGTGTTGCGCCAAGCGCAACCCTTCTGAATATCTGGGCCTGTATGTTCAATCAATGCTGTTGCTTCTCCACATCCTTGACCAATTGCTTTACTCCCTATGCACTGTCCACTTTCCTACAGAGTTTGGTGTCATGCATCAACAGACACACCTTGTTGTGATCCCTTTTTCCCTGTTTCTGAGATGGACATGTTTAAACGTGCAGGTCTCTCAGTACAAAGCCCTGAAAAAACACACTAGTGATTTTCTTGACTACTAAACATTTGTGTTTAGGACCACCCTATGGGTCCTTCTTTCTATTCATCTCCCTGTATACCCTGACAATTTTTTCTCTATTTCAAGGTTCCCCATATTTGTAACCAGTCTCCAACATGGCTTGGAGTTAAAGGCCTTACAGAGGTCCAGATAAATGACACCCATGACCTACCCCACTGTCCACCACCTATATCACTGAATTAAACAAATCTAACAAATGTGCTTGATTAAGACTATCTCCTAGTGAAATCATGCTGTCATTTACCCTGCAATCTGTGCAGCTCTTTGAAATATACTACTCACTCCCTGATTATGGTCTCCAGCAGCTTTCCAACAGTGGAGGTCAGACATACTGGCATATAATTCTAGTGGTCATCCCTAACAATGCTCTGATGTAGTGGCACCACATCTGCCAATCTGCATTTCTCAGGCACCACGCTGTGTGCAGGTAGAAATTGCATGGGCATACCAGTGGCCCTGCCAGATGCTTGCTACTGATTTTAGTACTCTGGATGAAAACCATTTAACTTCAAGGATTTAATTACATTCAGGGCTGCAGTCCATTTAGGACTCATGCCTTGGTGACTAATCTTACCCCATATTCTGCTTCACATATCTCCCTCCCTCCTTTAAAACTTACCCAACTCTTTGATAGTACACCCTAGGCTTCCACTGTGAAGACTGAACTAAGAAATTAATTGATGATGTTTGCCTTCTTAGTGTCATCCACCACTGTGCCCCCCTAGTCACTTTCTCTATATCCCCCTTGGACATCATTTTCTTTCTTATTTTTTTTTATTCTCTTTTTCTGCCTCCCTCATCCACCAGCACATCTGCCCGGTCACAGACTCCTGGACCCCCACTTCCATATTGGCCGTGACTCCCTACACTCCCAGCTTTTCCCATCAGGGTGGGGTTGCAGCTCCTGGGTCCAGTGCCACAATTGTGGGACTAGAGTTGGGAGCCAGCCCGGAAGCTAATCAGGGTCAGGGGTGGGCATCATTCATGGGGGATGAGAGGAAGGATTTTTTTTCTTGGATACCCAGGAGCTGGGATGTGCAATGATGTCCTGCATCCGCCCCACCCCCCCAACTGTCTGATGCCTGTGCTTGTGATTCCTCCTGTCCTCCTCCAGGAGTCCTCACACACTGGGCATTCCCCCAACCCTCCCCCCAGACAAGGAGAGCAGCCCAGAGGGTGCTCCATCCTTCTCGCTCCTGGCCCTCCAGCTCCCTTGGTCCATTCCTGAACCCATGTCGCTGGCATTGCAAGCAGAAATCAAACCGCTTCGCCAGTAAGCTGGCCTTGGACTTCATTTTCTTATGTTACTTGTATGTCCTGGTCAGGCAGTACAAAATCATGGGTGGCTCCTTTCCTATTACCTCCTGAATCAATTAGCTCAAGAAGTCATGCTGTGTGGCTTCAACAAATTATTGACTATATCCACAGCCTACTGCTAGGATGTCCCAATTTATATCCGTGAGATTACAGACTCCCATGATAACAATCACAAGCGCTTGTATCGGGCATGTACAGTAGTACACTCAGAGTTAACGTACCAAAAAGGCAATTTGTTGGAAGAGTATTGCATAGGATTGATAAAAGGATGCTGGGAGGGAAAAAATATCCAACTTGCTTGTTGGCCATGCATCTCTATGTCATACACATACCCTTAAGCATCAGTTGCAGTAAATAGCATCATGGGTATGTACATCTTTGTGCAAGGCAGGTTAATAAACCTACATCAGAACAGAAAGTGCCTATTTATATATTTAATGTTCATCATTGTTTCCTTACTGTATAAAAATGCAACAGCCTGAAGAAACTCTAGTAGCATGAAACACTGCATGAATTCTTGAGGCATTAGGACTCGTTCCTGCTGCTATTAGGATATAAGTAATATGAATATATCTTGCCATTCTATGACATGAGGTCTAATGTTGTTTGATTCATTTTGATTCTTTGGTTCACATAGTTTTCAGAATGAACAATGTGAATCCAAAGACAACTGACCAATGGACAATTTTGTCCAACTAGAAATTATTTTTGCCCTGGGTCTCTGGTCTTTCTTTTTGTATAAACATTGAATTAATGAACTGAAACAGCATTATTTTTCCTGCAGGATTAGATCCCTATGCTTTTTGTTACAATTTTAGTACTAAAGTATGCTATTTATTAGACTTTTTATATTTTGGCTTTATTGTTTTAAGTAACCCAGCATCCTGAGTTAATGACTATTATGCATTTGTATAGATTTTATATGCATAAAATGCAAATGATATACATACTTAACATTACTGTCACACAACCTGTATACTGTATTTGATTTGTCAAGAGTGCATTGCTAATGTACAGAAAATGTACTCACTCCCATAGCATACATATGAGTCAGAACATTCTATGTTTAACCTTACTCAAAATGGCTGCCTCAAGCTGAATGACTTTTAAATGAGTTTTAAAACACAAAAAAAACGTTGAGTGTTCTTAAAGTGTGTGTATATATGTCTATATATATATATATATATATATATATATAGATAGATATATTCTTGTCAAAAAACTGTGTTAATGCATTTGATAGGGTTCAGGCTAAAGCAAAAAAATAGGGAAATGTGGCTTTAGGGTTTCCAACCCTAAAGCCCTACCCCAACCCTAAAACAAATCAGGAGTGGAGTCTTCCTTGTGGTTCTCAACCCTAAACCTCATCCTATTCTTTAAATTCTAGAAATATACACGCCTAATGGAATGAGCTTATGGGATGATAACTGCAAGGAAGACTACATGCCTGATTTGTTTTAGGAGTGGGGTGGGGTTTTAGGGCTGGAAACCCTAAAGCCACATTTCCCCTACCTTTTTCACTTTAGCCTGAGCCCTAAATGTTGGATTATCTCAGTTTTTTTTTGCAATGAATTTCCATTTGTTTTGAGATAATATAATCATATCCTTATTTGCATGTGGGAACACTACACCCCTGAATTGTTTTAGAGGTAGGGTGGGGTTTTAGGGTTTAGGGATTAGTGATGGATTGTTTTCTTTTTTACAGATTTAAAAAAGGAACTAAGGGACTGTTTTCTTCATGTCAGCATAGAATGGAGACTGGACAATGAGGGATGCCACTAGACACCAGGGATTCGTCACATATGTATCAGACAACAATCTGAGGATGGGTGTGCCACTAGACACCAGGGATACATTACATATTTATAGGGATGGCAATCAGAGGCTGGAGGTGGCACTACACACCAAGGAAAAATAATATAATTATGAGGACAGCAATTGTAGTGTGTGGGTGCCACTAGACACCGGGGTTAAATTAAGTAATTTTTTGAGATGATGGTCGGAGGATGGGGGTGTCACTAGACACCAGGGAAAATAAAATGAAATATGGGGAAGGCAATTGGAGAGTGGGTGTGCAGATCGTCACTGAAGAAAAATAAACATAAATATGGGGATGGTGATCAGAGGGTGGGGGTGTCACTAAACATCAGAGATAATTAAAAAAATATGGAATAATTACAGGGATGGCTTGCAAAATCCTTTTTTTTTTTCATTTGCAGGAATCCTTTTTCATTCAGACAATAAAAGGAAATGACAAATTATTCCTTTAATGAAAAAAAGAATAGCAGAAAACTTAAGTCCACGCAGTTTTTTCCATTTGAACTGATCCTTTTTTCATTCACTCAAAAAAGCTCATGTGGAAAAAGAAGGAAAAAATGAGTCCAAAATCTTTTTCCATATAGAGGGATACATTTTGTTAAAAAAAAAGAACAAATGAAACAAGGTGTAAAAAAACTAAGTCCAAAATCTTTTTCTGTATCAATGGATCCTTTTTCGTTTGAACAAAAAAGCCCAAAAAGTAAAAGCAGAAGTGAAACAGGAAAAAAGATTTAAAAAGTAAAAAAACAAACACATTTCAGGGTCAGTTTTCCAACAGTTAATTGCAGTATCCACCTAATGGAGCTGCAGTGAGCAAGATACATGTCTTGGTCTCTCTGCAGGATGTCATTTGTGTCGATTCTGATTTTTTTTTTAAGAAAAATGGAAAACAAGATGGTGGCAAACAAAAAAGGGTTTTTCCCTCACAAAAAAGGATTGGCCCCAAATGAAAAAAAGGATCCTTTTTATTATGGTCCAAATTATTTTTTTTCCATTCCATACATCTATCCAAAAGACTGTACTGAGTATGTTCAGAAACCAACATTTTTAAATTTAATAACTTTGGAATGGAATAATACTTTTTCACCAAACCACTGACAGACGCATCTGTGGGCCAAACCCTTTCTACCCTGAACATTTCGGACTAAGATTCCAAACCGTTTTTAAGCAAGGCAATGACAAATAAACAGCAAAAAACAACATATTTTTATGTTTTTGTGCTATCTGCATCTGAGAATCTGCATATCTCACCAGAACGAAACTTGGAACTTCAAGAGATCTATTCCTCAAGACTGCACATGCAAAATATTGTGCAAATCTGTTGGATGGTTGCAAAGATATTAAAGTTAAAAATGTGAAGTTTAACCCCCTGCTCAACCCTAAATATAGGGGCATTACTGCACCCCTATAATACTGTGTATGCACACAAAAGTAATACAGGTACATTATTCCTTTAAATGGACCAAGAGTTATACAATGGAAATAATTTAGAAGGTAAATGGACCTGCTGTACTAAACCCTCCATGAACCAGTTTGACAATGTTAAAGTAAAATGATGGTGGTGGTGGAGGAGGAGGTGAATCTGACAAAACTATTTTCACACAATACACTTCTTAGTTTAATTGTTTTAAAGTGGGAATCCTTTTGAAAATCTTAAAATAGTGCAATAGCTTTATGACAAGCTATTAACATGATTTACATGCTGGGTTTTGCTTAACACAACTGAACTTTATGTTGTGTTTTCATGTTAGCACACCAAGATGACACCACATGTCAATTTTATTTTTTTTATGAATGTAGCAATTCAATGAACTTTATTATGTACTTTAAAACTGTTAAACCATTTCTCTTAACACCATTTTGTTTTGAAAGTGCCAAGGTCTGCCCATAAGTATTCCATACTCCAGTTTGCCACATCTGCCTTATACACAGTTAGGACAACTGTATATTAGATGTTATGACAAAGTAAATATATGTCCTGTTCCAAAGAAATTAAAAGTCTCATGCCTATGTATAAAGTCTCCCATTGGGAGGGTATCAGGATCATAGAACATTGAATCATAGACCATGATGGTAGATAAAGACCAAGGGTCCAACCAGTCTGCCCATATTTTTTTTTACTACCTATAATATGCCCTGGACCCACAGTTCATTAGAGTCTGGGTAACTGAGACATGAGGATGCATGGAATGTATGCATAAGTTTTTAATAATCCATGTTTTGTCCTTTTGAGCCCCAGTTTTACTGAATATTTTTATGGCACATGGCCATCATATGAAAATTTATCAATAGTGAGACATTAGGTGTTGTCTCATCCCTCATGGGGATGACATCCTGTTCCCAGAGAGGGGTAATGCAATTTAATGCTGTCGCTGCTCCTGGAAACTTTTTATTCATGGATCTGTTCATTCTTCAATGTGAAAGTTTTTTCAAGTAAAACAGCAGCCCACGAGAACAATCAAATGATACGGTCAACAACAGTGCTGTGAGGAAATATACAATTCTACTGGAATTCTTCGTCATTTTAGAAATATCCTTTTTCTGCTGTGAAATATTGTGGAACATGCAGAATTCTACTAAAAAAATGCAATATTCTACAAACATAGCAACATTCTGTGCCGTAGTTTACACAGTGTTGTTTTTTTCACAGAACATGTTTCTGTAGTTTAACAATCAAAACAATGGTTTACATTAAAAAAAACTGTAGTTGAAGGGGAGTGGCTAACGCTCAACCAAGATGGCGACTTAACCCCACAGCTCCACTCACCTAAGAGCCTAGAACCCTAAATTGACATCTTCACTGGTGGAATTTTAATGAGGAAAGCATATCTTCAGCGATCCGAATGTATATTCTAATAACTGGCCGACTCCGGGACAAAACGGATCACAACTGAGCTAATTAAGAGTGAATGGAGTTGCAGCTCCGGCAGCAAAGCAAACAGTATGGTGCACTCACTAAAAGAGAAAGAAGAACCCTCTATCAGAGAGATGTTTGTGACTATTATGGCTAGCATTGATACGCTTACTCTGGCAGCTAATAACCCTGCCTTTTCTATACGGCAGATCAACCTCAGAGTCGATGCAGTAGAACAAAAGGCCACTGTGCAGGACGATGCAATCCAGAATCATATTGCTATCATGAGAGAACTGGCGGCCCAAATTCAGTCTCTACAAGATAAAGTAGACGGCTTAGAGAACAGAAGTCATTGTAATAATTTGCACCTTCTTGGCTTTCCGGAGGGCTGTGAGGGTGGGAGGGTGCTACCCTTTCTACAACAAGCACTACCAAGGATTCTGCAATTACCCCAGGGCACTAAGATCAGGAGGGAATGGACACACCGTATTCTGCAACTCAGGCCGACTCAAGGGGAAAGGCCTCACCCAGTCATAGTTTGAATTTTGAACTTTGCTGAAAAAAGAAACAATTCAGACACGGGCCAGGGAACTGGGGCAACTCCGTTGGAAGGATCATAAGATTATGATCTTCCAGGAATTCTCAAGAAAGCTAGCAGCCTGACATAAAGCCTTCTCCAAAGTTCGTCGGAAGCTACACACGCTGAATATCCCCTTTACCCTGAGGTACCCTGCAACATTACAAATATCTGTAAATGAAGTGGCCCACCAGTTCTCGCCTTCAGATGAGGCCTTGGCCTTCATTATCAACACGTGGCCGGCTGGCCCGAGCTCCTTGTTTTCTGCCCAGGCCGAAAATAATTCTCAGCAGTATCTGTCTAAAGGGGATTCTTTTGATACCTCTCCCCCTCGCCCCTCGGATGGGACTGGATCCCAGAAACACGAAAGTTAGGAAAAGGCCGACAATCTCACCACATTCCAAATGGGGCCATCAACAAGAGAGGAAAAATGCCTCTGAAATACAGGCCCAAACCTCAACCTCTGCTGAAGCCGAAATAGAATATGTTAGTCTGTATTTTGCCTATAATCAGTTTTTGATTCTGATCAGACTTCCCGACGTTGAGTCGTGTGCTGAAATGGACACTGAAAGTGGAGATCTGGACCATGATATCCCTGAGGAAATACACGCTGTTTGGGCTCACAATATGGAGACAGAGTCAGCGTTACCTCCACTAGACCTTCAGGCTCCAGGCTTTCCACAGAATGAAACTCTGAGTGAGACCCTGCAGAGGCAAAACAACTAAATTCTCCATGAACTATGGGAATCCTCAATAGCCTAAGCTGTTTAATTGCCAGATACTGTAAGTATCTGGGGGCTGTTGGTTTGGAGGCATTAGAAAGCGAGGGGTGGGAGGCACTGGGGGAGATCTGAGGCCTATATAACTAAAAAAACTTCGGTCCAGTTAGATATAGAGGGCTTATTTTAACAGCAGATAATACAGCTTATGTTGATGCAGCCCCAGTCGCGTGTCTGTTGGTTTCTTTTGGGTTGAATATGTTTTTATTGATTGCGAAGGCTATAAATAAGTTAAAGCAGACTAATGTATAATAAGCTGGCTGCCTGGGGATTTATGTTGAGTGTATAGGATTGCTAGAGGGTATTGTCATTTTCCCATAAGGAACTTATTGGAAACCCCCCCATTGCACTCCTACAAGGCTCACCACTTCCCATTAGGAAGACTCTAAGGTCTTCCCTCCGACCTTTCCCCCTACACTGATCTAAGAGTGAGTTTTGATTAGTCTGTCCTGATACAGGACCACTGGGAGCATAGTCTATCATGCGTGGACCCCATTTTGCAAATACTTCATGGTCCCCACGACTGCAGAGACTCGCCTGATCTTCGCTCTTTTCTCATGGCGTACCTCCACCCAGAATTTGTACTTGGCAATATCTCTGACATTTGGAGCAGCTTCTGCCAAATAGTGGTGCAATAAGGGGAGGAGAAGTGCTGTAATAGAGCATAGATGTTGGATCTGACTCAGTTCTAATATGTGCAAGTGGGCTTTATTCGACACTGTGCTCCCAAATAGCTCTATAGCTCCTGCGCCAACCCTCCAGTGTAATATCAAATTACCTTATATACCAGGCATTCCTACCCAGTGCTAAATTTTATTATTGTGAGGGACAGAGCAGTAAAATAGGTTCGCTTTCAAGCTGCCTACCATAAAGTTATGATAGAATGTCCTAAGCCTGTAGTGTAATAGAGGATTTTACTCAGTGGTTGTTACAGTTATAAGAGCTGTTTTTCTGGCTGATTTGGGGATTTTTTCTTCTCTCACCCTCTGGCTACTTTGTGGGATGATATTTTATAGGAAGCCTCAGAGACCAGCCTACTCACACTTCGGGCATCTGCATTTTCTGGTTTATACTAAAATCTGCTTATGGCAGACTGTTGCTAATAGATCAATGAAGCCTAAGAAGGTTAGGCTTATTGATATAACCAGAGTCTCTGCCTTTATTTTAACGTAAAAATTGTACACCAGTTTAAGAGCTCTGGTAATGCTTCTCACCTCCCCACCCGAAGGGTTTTCAGGCATGGGTATGGCTCTTGCAAGAGTTGGACAGCTGCTCTCTCTGACTTTCATCTTGGTGCCAGCTAAGCTAGTATAAGCAACTTAGCAATAAGGTGTTCTCTTCCTTCTTGGGAAGCTTTGTTCCCTACCCCCAAGGGTGATAGGGCATACCATTGGCTAGGGCTCTAGCCAGTTTAGTCCTACTGCACTTCCTCTACTATTTTGTAGGATAAGTTAGTTAGTTAGTTGGTTAAGACTCTTAGACAGTATCTGGTCTCTATAGCATTGATAGATAAACCCACGGCCATTATAAAGTCTCCTTGAAGGGATAGGTTAGTGAAGCCTAATTACCTAACATACAGGGGCACCCCTACTGTCTTTCTCCTTTCCTTTTTGTCTCCCTGTTATATCCCAAGGGCCCTTAAATGCAATGTCTGATATTGTGATATACACATGGAATGTCAGGGAGCTAAACTCCCCAATAAAAAGTAAGAAGGTTCTGGCTCACCTGAAATGTAATAGTTCCCAAGTGGCCTTCCTGCAGGAGACATAGTTCTCTGGGGATGACCATATCCATATGAGGAAAGATTGCATCGGTCAACAAGTTCACTCCAATGCCCTGACTAGGAAGCATGGGGTTCTCATCCTTGTCCATAAATCTCTCGCTTGGACACTGAAGCAGACCCTTTCAGACCAAGACAGCAGATGGATAATAGCTACTTATAAAACGCCCACAGGTCGACTCACCCTGTGTAATATATATGCCCCCAATGAAGACACCCCTCAGTTTTTTCATTATCTGGCAGAGATAATTCTGGAATTCAACCCTCCAAACTGCCCCCTGCTCATTGGTGGGGATTTTAACCTCACACTGGTACCTCTCCTTGATAGGAATGATGGTGGGAAGGAAGCACACCTTAGAAGTGGGAAGGCTGTCCAGCAGATGATCTCTGACCAGGGGCTTACAGACTTGTGGAGACTATTCCAGCCCAGAGCAAGAGACTATACATTTCATTCAGCAGCAAATGCCTCATACAGTCACCTGGAATTTTGGCTCGGTTCACCCAATTTGACAACTAAAACCCTTGATGTCTCAATTCTTCCCTGCTATTTTTCAGACCATGCCCTAGTCCGGCTCCTTATACAATGGGATCCGGTGGCTTCCCCTATTAAACAATGGAGATTAGACCCACTTCTAGTGAAAGACCCTGACTTTATTCCCTGGGTTAATAAGGAGGCTTCCCTTTTTCTAGCTGAGAACCCAATAAGTGACACCTCTGCCCGTACAACATGGGAAGCCTTCAAAGCCACAATGCCAGGTATCATTATGGGGTTTGCTTTAGCCAAACGTAGGCAAAGTGAATTGCAGCTGGTCAATCTTGAACAGAGATTAGCGGCAGTTGAAACCATTTTTAAGACTATGCCCTCACCATCTATTCATTCACCTATAGGGTTGGATACCATTGGGCCTTTGGCTCGATGGTGTCCAGCTCTTGACCTCAGGCCAAGTGCGTAATCTGGGCATTATTATTGATGATGGTCTGACCTTGAAATCCCAGGTATCGGCCGTTGTTAGGTCCTCTTTTTACCATCTGAGGAATATCGCCAGGGTGAAACCCAGGTTCCTCTGGCTGACCTTCCTATTCTGGTTCATGTCTTCGTGACCTCCTGCCTTGATTACTGCAATGCCCTTTACCTGGGGCTACCGGGGATTGATATCCACCACCTGCAGCTATTGCAGAATGCAGCAGCCAGGCTTTTGACCAGGACATCTAGAAATAGTCATATTATGCCAGTTCTGAGCGGGCTGCACTGGCTGCCGGTTCAATGGTGGATTACCTTCAAGGTCAGATTACTGACCTATAAAGCCCTACATGAACAGGGACCACAGTATCTGAAAGATCTCCTTATTCCCTACTGCCCCTCTCGCCCGGTCCGATCCTCCGATGAGGGATTGCTAGAGATTCCCAGGGTTCGTTTGAAGACATCTGGGGCACGTACATTTTTGTATGCTGCCACTGCCCTGTGGAATTCTCTACCTCATTAGATATGAAGCTGCCTGACTGTAGAGAGCTTTAAAGCAGAATTAAAAACATTTCTATTTTTAAAAGCTTATGGTGATTGATTTTATTGTTGTTTAATGTCTGTTTTTAATTGTTAATGTGTACAGCGCTTTGGTCTTTGGAAAAGCGCTTAAAAATACATTTTTACTTACTTACTTACTTAAATCCATTTTAGATATCCAGTTTGAAATTAACCAACTTCTGAATAGGAAAGCCGAAGCTGCTATCCTTCACCTTAAGCACACCTTTTGGGAAGGTGGGGACAAATGCAGTAAAGTACTTGCATATCAACTTCATAAACAGCAGGCCAGCAGATATATCCCAGGGTTGAATAACAAACAAGGGGTGCTGAGTACCTCCTCTAGAGACATTAATGATAACATGTCCTCCTTCTACTAAAAGCTTTACTCCTCCTCACACACTGGCCCTAACAGAGACACACAGGGATTCTTGGATACTCTAGGTCTGCCTAAACTACAGAGGCAACAAGCACAGCTTCTCGACCTCCCCATATCAAGAGAGGAAGTGACCGCAGCCATCCAAGACTTGAAAAAAGGGAAATCTCCAGGCAGTGATGGTTACACTGCAGATTTTTACCAGATTCTGGCCCCTATTATTTCACTCCTTTTAACCCAAGTGTTTCAGGAGATAGAACTTAAGGGTGCTCTACTGCCCTCTATGTGGGAGGCAATCATAGTGGTTATTCCCAAAAAAGGCAAAGACCCTACCAACCCTGGAAATTACCACCCGATTTCACATATAAATTTCGACAGTAAGTTTTATGCCAAAATTTTAGCCTCCAGATTTAGTCTCTTACTGAACGTTCTTGTACACCCATCACAGGAGGGATTTATACCTGGACGTCATAGTTCAGACCACTTAAGAACCCTTCTGAACCTGATCCCTCTTGCTAAGTCCCTTCATGCACCTACAGCTGCTGTCACGGTTGACTTTGAAAAGGCATTTGATTCTGTGGAGTGGTATTATTTATATATGACTCTTTCCCACTTTGGGTTAGGGGAAACATTTCTTACCAGGATAAAAGCCATCTACGAAGGCCCCTTCGCTAGGGCTAACACAATTTCAATGCTTTCTGCCCCATTCCCTTTGGGCTGAGGTATGAGGCAAGGATGCCCACTCTCCCCCCTTCTTTTTGTGTTGGCCATCGAACCCCTGGCTGCAGCTATTAGAAACCACCCAGCGATAAAAGGTCTGACAGTGGGGAATACACGCTATACAACCTTTATGTACACCGATGATATCCTTCTCTTTCTGGAAGATGCACATAATGCTATCTCTCCCTTTCTTACCCTCCTAGAAGCCTTCTCAACTTACTCAGGTTTACAAATGAACCAGAATAAGATGGAAGTGCTTCCTCTCAACACCCACTGTGTACAACAAATGATAGCTGCAGATGTTTTACTCTGGGCACCAGAAGGGTTTACATATTTGGGTGTTTTTTTGAACCCATCCTTGGAGACAATATGGCAAGCTAACGTACAGCCCCTCCTCTCCTCCATTAAGACAGACTTCAATAGATGGAAATTTCTTAAACTTACCCTAGCAGGGAAAGTCACGGCAGTGAAAATGATCTCCGCCCCTAAATTCTTCTATCTTCTGATGCACTTGCCTGTTCCCTTAATGAAACAATGGTTTCAGGTATTTGATAAATTAATTGAGGATTTTCTATGGGAGGGATCTAAACCCAGATTTAGTTGATCTAAGCTGAGGTCATATTGGAAGAAAGGCGGTTGGAGTCTTCCCTGGCCAGAGGGATACCATTGGGCCTTCCTTATGGCTCAAATGGTAAAATGGGTGCACTCCCCTTCCCCCCTCTTGCCGCAATGGATACAACTAGAAACAGATATTGTGGGCCTGTCCCATCCCTCTTCCCTTTTTGTACAGAGGAGCAGCCCTAAAAGGTCCATTGCCAGTAAAATAAGCGTAGAATTTACTTCGCCCACGGTGATTGCATCTAGATCCAATTGGTTCAGTTCTCACAGTAAAATGAACTTAGACCTCCTCCCACTCTCTTATGTACCGATTTAGCAGAACCCAGCTATTTCTATAGCAGGAGCTGAAGTCTTATGGCAACACTGGGTGGAGTTGGGCATCACTAAAATGAATGATCTGTCAGCCCCTGACCATAAATCCATGCAGACTTTCTACTCCTTGTGACAACTATGGGGTATCCCACACTCAGACTTTTGGAGATATCTCCAACTAAGGAATGCAACCCAGCAACTTTTATCTCCCAGTTTGAGTCATGACAAAAATTCTCCCCTGACTAAGTGGATACTTCATTCCAAGGGCCTTGCAGGTCATATATATGCTACTCTCTAGAGATACTCTTCCATCTCAATCAGATGAAGTAAGACAAAGATTGGAGAAGATGCTGCAGACCCATATACCATCTGAGGCCTGGGATAAAGCGTGGGTAGATACACACACCTGGTTCACAGATGCCAAATCCAGATTAATCCAAAATAAAATTGCACACTCCTGGTACAGAACCCCAGTCATTCTTCATAAAGCTGAAGTAATGGAACATGATAACTGCTGGAGATGCTAGAAGTTGAGGGGTGACCTATAGCATGTATTGTGCTCTTGCCCAAAAGTCCATCTCCTATGGCAAGAAATACAAAAAACTGACTCCAGGGTTCTGCAACAATCAACCCCTCTCAGCCCTCTCTTCTTTCTCTTGGGGATATGTATTGATATGCCTAAGCTGTCCCCATCGAGGTACAGGTGGCTGGCTTTCTTGACTCTACAAACAAAAAGAGCTATTTTATGCAAATGGTGAACCCCCTAATTCCTACAATGTCAGAAATGCTGGGGTCCCTGTCTACCTTGGCCAAACTGGATAAGATATCTTATCTACAGAAGTCCAAAGTTTCCACCTTTGAAGCCTGCTGGGAGCCCTATCTTAAATACCTGGGTAAGGTCCAATCACCAACAGGAATAGGTTGAATATCCTTATAGCCTCATATTGGTGTAAAGGTAACATGAAAAGGGATCTTTACCAGAGGACCCAGTAGCATGAGAGGAGCCCCTGGTATTCCTCTGCTGTTTTGGAGACTATAACTATGAGTCTTTTCCAATAAATATATGGATGGTTGCATATACAATGATATACAGAGTATCTAATTCACCCAGTACAGTTTTAAGCTTGGGATACACTTTGTTTCTGTTCCAGGGTCAGATTGGTCTCTTGAAGAGCATATACACACTCTTACCCAGCTTTCTCTAGATGCCATGAAGAGGGATATGTCTGGTTACAGATATACAGAGTTCTTGTTTGAGGTGTTTATGTCCGGTAAGATAACTTTCTGAGATGGCACCTTGTTTTGGTGAGTACCCTTATATGTTATTTACTTGAATTTGGTGAAGCTATGGTAGGGTACCCCCCTCGTACCTAATACTTTGCCTCTAAATAATAGTCTTTTGGTAGGGGAATTCCCTTAGTAAGCGGGGAGTTAGCTATCTTTGAATACATAGATGTCATTGTCACGTCTCTCATGTCTATTGTCAAATGTCTGATCAATGTTTCCCACACACCTGAAGTACAGGGTTATACCACCAGGAAATATACTAATGTGTATCTAACAAATAAATTGATATATGTATGTACCCCTCATTTTCCCTCTCTTACCCACTAAACCTTTTCCCCACCTACTGTACTAGCACTTTGCACTTATATAAAGATGAAAGGTGACCAAATGTATCTATGTAGAGACTATGTGACTGTATACTGTATTATGTCTTTCTTCTTGTCTTTTATTTTTTTCTCTGAAAACAATAAAAATTATTATAAAAAAAAACCAAACTGTAGTTTACTTTGGAAAAACTGTGGCTCACTTGATAGAATTTCACAAAATCACTCCTAAATTCTACCTAGGTTTTCAGAAGTAGAGTTTTAATTCTGCTAGCATTCCATCAGTAGAATTCCAAATTAAACTCAACTTTAGTCGGCAACAGTGTTGGTAACTATTGTGTACAGTATGTTCATGTTGTGGCAACCATTGAGATCACAATATCTATTTATGAGCTCTGGGGTTTACAAACTTATTACAGTTCAGTTGCTCTGCATTCTGAGAAGCTGAAAGAGTTTGCATCTAGTACTACTCATAATTATCCTCACAAAAAACATAGGCCCAGATATTCAAACTGCTCCCGGCTATGGCGCAAGCTTGGACGCAGCTCAACTTGGCTGCGCAGGGGTGTGGACTAAGCGATATTCAAAGGAGCTGCGCCGTGGCTCAGCAGCTTTGAATATTGCACCCTCGCCATCCCCAGTGTCCATGGTGCAGTGGCACTGCACCAGCGCAAGTGGCCAGAGTGGAGCATGGAGATGCGCTAGCGCAAGTTCCATTGCGCCATGCACAGCAACTGCGATATTCAAAAGTTGACATGCAAATGGGGCCATAATGTATGCAAGCACATATGGGGGCATTTGCATGTCATTAAGGCCCTATTTGCATGGAGGTGCACCGATCCCCGACTACTTGCCCCTGGCGCCCTGCCAGGCAGCAGCCATCGGGGACTGATGCACCCTGCAGCCCGATCGTAGGCATTTGTTTGAAAAGGATCCTCGTCCAATATCCCTGGTGGTCCAGTGGACCACTTTCTGCCCAATCTTGGGCATCTGTAAAAAAAAAGAAAAAAAATCATATATCCCTGGTTGTCCAGTGGACCACTCTCTGCCCCATCTCGGGCATCTGTAAAAAAAAGGAAAAAAGTCCTATATCCCTGGTGGTCCAGTGGGCCGCTCTCTGCCCAATCTCAGGCTTCTGTAAAAAAAAAGTCCTCTATCCCTGGTGGTCTAGGGTACCCCCTCCCACCCGCCCACTGAGCCACACTGCTCGCTCCCCTGGTCAGCAGGTGGGTGGCAGCACCCACCTGCCTGCCGCTCTCACCCCGCCACTCCACCTGACTGACACCGAGGCAGTAGCCTCCTCATTATACTTGCTACATTTCAGATAGGTGAATGATTCATTTATATCTGGAAATGTGTAGTACGGTAGGGGCTGGCACCCATTGGCGGGTGGTGGGCGGCAGGTGGTGGGTGCTGCCAGCCGCCAGCTGACCGGGGGGCGGGGTGGTGGGGCTCAGTGGGCGGGTGGGGAGCAGGATACCCTAGACCACCAGGGATATAGGACTTTTTTTTTTTTTTCACAGATGCCCGAGATCGGGCTGAGAGCAGTCCACTGGACTACCAGGGATATAGAACTTTCTTTCTTTTTTTACAGATGCCCGCAATCGGGCAGAGTGCGGTCCACTGGACGACCAGGGATATAGGATGTCTTTTCTTTACAGATGCCCACGATCAGGCAGAGTGCGGTCCACTGGACCACTAGGGATATTGGATGGGGAGCTTTCTTTCAACAAATGCCTGCAATAGGGCATGGGGGGGCACCTCCAGGTGCAGCTGGAACTCGGGTGGCCACCCACAGGTGGCAGCTGCCATGTTGCGCCATGTAATGCGGCAGCTCACCTGTGGGTGGCCATCAGTTGTTCCCTTTTTTTGGGCTTAACTTTGTGCTGGTGCAGGTAGGGGTTGCACATGCATGGCTCAGCACATCCTGGGCTGAATATTGGGCTGTGCAGGTTATGCATGGGCATGTCCCCCATAACTGTGCCTGCATACATTACTGATGCACTCTGGCACATCAGGATTTATGCCGTGCACTTTTCCCTTTTGAATATAGTGCTGGGGTGCATCAGTGGGTTGCGCATGGCACAACACTGTTGTGCCATGTGCAACCCTTTTGAATATTTGGGACCTAGTGTAAAATGTCAGTGTGTGCACATCTCTGGCAGGGAAAGGTATGACTCAGTCTGAATTGTGGCCCAGATGTCCCAGAAGATTACAAGAATGAACCAAGTCAATTCAAGATGGACCACCTTAGAGGGAGGTCAGAGTATAAACCTGCACCAGGCCAAATATTAGCGTACAGGCAGCTCCTCAAACCTTGCCTTGGATTTCTGTCCAGATCTCTATTAATCATACTTCTCAAGTGTTATATATTAGGCAAAGAACTCCACATTTTGCACTGTAATTTTCTCCTGCTTAATGAAAACACTCTAATGTTTCACATTGTCTTGAAGATACAGAGCAGAAGTGTCTCTTACAAACAGTTCAGTTTAAACTTAGTTTCAAAAACAAGTATGAACTGTATCATGGGAGCACCTCACCAGGGTATGTAGACAGTCTAGAATACATTCAGCAGATCACCAGTGTTTTTGATAGTATTTCCAATTTGATCAGCTTTAGGCATTTTCCATAACGTGTTTATTATATTTGCGATTCTGGAATCTTATTTTCATTCCTTGGCTACATTGTTCAAAATTACTGTCCATACAGCAAGCACATTGTGCTCTCAGAAATTGGCCTTTGGGAATGTTACTAATTAGAGGCTTTGGATGGAACCTGTCGACTTGCAAGGTGGTATTTCATGCACTGGGATTCCAGAATTGCAATTATAATAAACACATTTTAAAAAATGCATACAAAAAACATGCAAGACAGATAAAAATACAAATGACAATTTAAGTGATATGTTTGAACTTACATTTGTTACACATTTTTTTCCTAAAGCTGAACAGATTGGAAATATTATCAAAAAACATTGGCATGTTCTAA
This sequence comes from Neoceratodus forsteri, assembly GCA_016271365.2. NCBI lineage: Eukaryota > Metazoa > Chordata > Ceratodontiformes > Ceratodontidae > Neoceratodus > Neoceratodus forsteri. The sequence goes on along the minus strand of CM057455.1, from coordinate 1,120,987,664 downwards.
AAGGAGATAGACAATTTAATATTAGTGGTAAGGCTCCTAGGATAGCCTACAAAAGGGAACAGACTATAAGAGCTATGGTAGTACATACATTATTGCCAAAAACAGATAACATTGTTGATTGGTTACCAAAACCACGTATAGAATATTTAAAATGTGGACATCATACTCATTGCAGTAACACTCAAAATGTGAGTTCCTTTTCCCATCCACGTACCTACAAAAGATATGCTATCAATACTTTCATAAACTGTAGCACTGAATTGTAGTATATATATTAACCTGCCTCTGTGGAATATATTATGTTGGCCAGACTAAACGAGCATTGAAGTTACGTATTGCATAGCACAAAACATTTATTTGCACAGACAATGGAAGCTACTGTTTATCATTGCCTGGCAGTGCTTCAGTTTTTTGGCACTGAAAAAGTAGAAATGGATCCTGAAAAATAAATTACTAAAAAGAAAAGCTTTTTGGATTGTGGCTTTGGGTACTGTAAAACTACTTGGACTTAATGATTCTGTTTCACTACACAGTTTATAAATGGTTTGCCCTACATTGTTTGTTTGAAACTACATTACATTTGTGTTTCCTTGCCACACTATTATATTGTATAATCGAGCCTGTACTAAAGCTGAGTTTTGTAATTTAATTTCCTATGCAATGAATTGCCATTCTCAGGTCTATGCATATGAACATATTAGTTTTATAACTGATTTCTTTTTGTACTATGGATTTCTTATTTATTTATTTTTTTGGTCTCTATATGAGCACTAGCACCAGCACTTTTGTATGAGCACTTACACTTTGTATGTTGCATCTTATATAATGCACTGTCACTTTAACTGGTCAGCTTTTAAATACAGCTAGTAATGTAAGCCACATGTTCTGATAAAGACATCAGTCATTATTTATTTATTTACCAGGTAGGTGTTCTGATCCAAAGGACCGTTTTTAAGCATGATCCAGGCCATAAAGATGACACATGGGTAATACAGTCAGAAGTTAATACAGGCAATTCAACTTACATTAGTTGGTGATGGTACAGGATTAGGTAACAACAAGCAAAAAAATACATTGTGATACACTGGAAACACCAATTTAACATACAAATTAAGTACAAGGGTACATTGACAAATGTACAATGCATGTAAAGTGCAGAGACAAGCAAACAACAAATTAAAGGCAAGTATGCATATGATTGTTCTTTGGTACCTGGGAAAACATTTCTGATATAAGGTAAGGTAAGGTAAAGAAAGGATGGGAGGCCTTGCATTGTTGGGGTTACCTGGGTGGGCACTTACGTTTAGATTTAGCCAGGAACCAAAATTTGTAGTGGGCTTTGAAAATGATGTGTGAGTCCAGAGAGCAGAGAGAGGCAAGAAGTTTGTTCCAGAGGGTGACGGCAGTGATAGACAAGGCATTGCCGCTCATGCAGGTGGAGACCCTGGGAACTTCCAGTGAAGGGACTGTGGATTGCTGGAGGTTACAAGAGGTAGTTTTGTGCTTAAGCAGGGAGGAGTAGGGGGACAGGTTACCATTTCTAGTGGTGTTCTCTACAATACATCTGATGGCTTAGTTGTACCTAGCTTGTAATGAGAACCAACCCAAGGATCTGTACAGGGTGCAGTGGTGAGTGGAGTAGGGTGTCAGTAGCACAAACCTACAGAAGCTGTTATAGGCAGTATTGAGTTTTGTGAGTAGATCTGTGGACACGTGAGAATATATAGGGATGCAGTAGTCAATTAGGGGGAGGAGGTTTCCTTGGGCAAGGTATGCCTCTGTGGTCAGGCAGTGTTTAAATTGATAGTCCACCCCCAGTTTCTGGTTTATACACCTCACAGTGGAGTTTATGTGTTCATCAAATGTGAGTGGGGGGTTCAGGGTGACACCCAGTTACTTAAAGCAGGGGATGTTCTGCGGGGAGGGGGGCTTCAGGTGATATAACTGTTAGTGTGGTATTAGTTCTGGTACATTTTGATAAATTTGGTTTTGATCCTAGGAGCATGGTTTAGATTTTTTTACATTAACTAGATGCCTATTGTTCAAAAACCAATTGTGAGCTGCCCCATAGTTTGCAGTGAGGGTGGTGGATAGAGTTTCCAGGGATTTGTTGCTTTGTAAAAGTACCAGATCATCTGAATGTAATAGGGCCTCACAGGAGAGGCAATCTGAGGGTAGGGAGTTAATAAAGAGAAAAAATAGGGTGCCCATGATAGAGCCCTGTGGGACCCCAGTGGACACTGCCATGGGCAGAGAAGTGGCTGGCCTGATGCAGACAGTGTGGGATCAATATGAAAGATACTGTAGCTTTGAAAGCATGTTGCAACAGCTACCAAACAGCTGTGGGACAGTAGTTTGGTGTAGAGGAGGTTATGATTGACCAGGTCAAGTGCCTTAGTCAAGTAGATGAAGGCGGCACCTGTGACGTTCCCGGTATCCATGTTCCTGTAGACATGGTTTGTGAAATGGCTAGGGTTGATGTGGTACTGTGGTGCTTTCAGAGGCCGTGTTGCTTTCTTAAGCCATGTTGCTCTGGGCAGAGCAGGTTGCAATTGTTCTTTGTGACGCAAATGTAGTCATAACGTTGAAACATTGATGGCCATGTGAGATTACTTGGCATTGGTTCAGCAAGGTCTGCAGAATGGTAAATGCTTTCTAAGGCATTATTTAAACTGCTTGCGGACCTATTTTTGATGGAATGCACTACTGGTATGCACTATTGATGAATGAAGCTCTGCCTTATTTCTTATGCCGCTGAATATTTAATAAAGTGGAAGCTTTTTTACTGCAAGACTTTTGTGGAGTTCTGACCTCTTTCCACTCTGTAGAGTGTATTCTGGTTTCATATTGTCTTCTTGCTCCATTTGGACATGAAAACTGCAGAAGAATTAAATTAACTTTATTGAAATATTCTTGAACATCAAGTGCCTGATTCTCAAAGCTCCTGGCATGGCGCAAGGGACTTGTGCAACAAAGAGTGATGCAAAGTGCTCCTTGCACCAAAAGATGAACTGGGAGTGATTTTCAAAGGTAGCCTACATCAGCTGCAGGCTGCAGGCACCAAAGGGGGCTTGTGGCATCTGTAGTGGGTCACAGCATAGTGCTAGGGTTTGCAGCAGACACAGGCTAGCAAATACCCTAAATCAGGGATCTCAAAACTCTCCCAGAGGGCAAATTTCTAAGTACCATTAGACCAGCCAGGACTGGTCTAAGGATACTTAAAAATTTGGTCTAGGAGGGTTTAACATCCTGCACCAATGAGCCACAGTCCTCCCTTCCCAGATCCAATTCCCTTATAATAAAAACAATTAATAGGAATGACCTTGGGGAGTTGGGAATGACCTTTGGTAGTCAGGGTCTGGAAGGAGGGAGGGGGTTAGAGCATACCACAGACATTCGCCTCCTCCAGGAGGGGGTGGGCCCCATCCTCCATCATGAGTCTGCCACCTGGGTTACCACGTGTGGCAGTGGTTGGGTGGGGATGTCACTGACATCAGCAGATGAACGTATGCACAGGCACACACAAGAATTGCATTGATATCCTCATATGTGACATTCCCAGGGGTGGACTGGAAAATGAAAACTGTACCTGGCTTCTTCCACAATGATAGCCTGTGGGATTTCCCTGGGCCCTCTTTGCCCACTGGATCATGGAGCACCCTGATCAAATGTAGAATGTCGGGGGAAGTCTCCCCACCCTGACCCAGCTGGGGTGGGGCATAGCCAAGGCTTCGTGTGAGGTGTGACCATGACTGGGAGGACCTGGGAGCATCCCACTGGGCCCCTGAGGTCCTCAGAAGGGCAGGAGATATAGGGGGCATAAAAAGAAATTTAAAAAAATAATGTCCATGGTGGTCTAGCTGTCCCCCTAGCCCCGATCTTCTTATTAATATAAGAATTATTGTCCCTGGTAGTATAGTGGTCCCACCTCTGGCCCTGATTCTCTTATTAATTATACAAGTTAATGTCCCTTGTGGTCTAGTGGTCACCCCCCAAAGCCCTGATATGGCTGTATATGATAATGTTAATACAAGTGTTCACTGGTGGTCTAGTGGACCCCCACCACTGCAGGTAGTGTCCACCAACCTGTTCCCCCTGTCCTGAACCCTGAGCTGGAGACTGGCGCAGCCCTCCTCTCACCAACACAGCCAGCCACCAACTGTGCTGTCACTAAGCGCGTACAGTGTAATATAGTACACTCTCATTGATTGACGGTTCAGAAAGTGAACTGTCAATCGATGAATGAGTACTGTATTATACAGTACATGCTCAGTGACAATTCAGTTGGTGTCCGGCTGTGGTGATTAGCAGAGGGCTGTGCTGATCCCCAGCTCAGGGTTCAGGATGGGTGGGCAGGGTGGTGGGCAGCACCCGCAGGGGTTGGGGGGAGGGGGTCCACTAGACCACCAGGGAACACTTGTATGAACATTTTCATATAAGGTCATATCGGGGCTTAGAGGGTGACCACTAGACTACCAGGGATTTCATTTAATGACATGGTAATATACAGTCATATCAGGGCTGGGGGGACCACTAGAGACAGTAATTATTATATTAATAAGAAGAATGGGGCTGGGATGGACCTCTAGACCACCATGGACATTAATTATTTTATTACTAAGCGGATCAGAGCTGGGGGAACTTCTACAGTTGATGTCCAAGGGTGCTGCTTCCTGATGACCCCGCAGCTTGTGGCACACCTCATAGATATGACATCTATTTGGTACTGTGCCACTGTTGCTGAAAGCCATAGGACTTAGGTGATGGGACCCTACCTGATAATGAATTGGGTGCAGGGTCTCTAGTGCATCAGCAATCAGTGCAAGCTGCTGTTGACATGGCTTATGTCGACTTTTGAGAATCGAGCACCAAATATTTGATACCCTCTACATTTGGTCTTATTACAGCGGTGCCAGCCATGATGCCATGCAGTGACTTACCTTAAATGATGTGTCACAAAATACTACAGTAATAAAGAGCTTAATTGCCATTGAATTTCACTGTTACCTGCAATATACTGCAGCATTTTGTGATATACCATAGCATTACTGTGTTGCATCCTAACTGGTGTTGCCTTCTTTAAAGTGTTCTTCCAGTTTCCAGTAAAAAATGGCAGGTTGGACTTAAATATCATAAGATTCCTCAAAAAATTACATTGCATGACATCTTGTTCCTTATGGTTATAAACATTTGTATGAAATCTGACTCTTTGCCTGTCCGACATCCTCTCTCCCTTCTGTTTAATTAACCTCTACCAATATCATCATTGTAGTTAGGTGTCAGCGTGGCTCAGTTAGAATATCTGCCTCTGTACCAGAAAGCTGTGGACCAACACTGGGTCAGGGTTCATACCATTAATGCTGGTACCCAAGTGCAGTACTCGGAGGGTGCTGTACTGTTTGTACTGTTGGGGTATGCTGTCCCTCAGATGATTCATTAAACTGAGCTCCCTTCTGTTCATCTCAGTTGCTGACCTGGTGGGTGTCCAGAAGGGAGTAAAAGACCCAAGGCATTTTTCATGGGAGAGGAGGATTTTCTCTGGTGTCCTGACCAACATTCCCCATCCCATGACACTGGTTCGGTAATTTTCCAAGGCTGTTTCTGGGTATAGATGTGCAAAATGGGTGACACTGCACCTTCACAGCCACTATACTACCAGTTCATCATTGCTTGTAAGGTTCTTTGGGGTACAATGTGTATGAAAGCACTATACACAGTAAATGCTACATCTTCTTTGTTTTAATATACTTGCCCTGAAGTCATAATCCTCTACTTTGGATATGTAATAATTTCATTGGCATCAGGTTGTGATATAGTAAGTTGAATAGTATGACCTGAGGTAGGCAGTAAGCAACAGGGAAAGGTAAAGTCTGAGGGGAAATATCTGATTTTAATGAAATGTCTTCAGTAAATAGTATGGGGGGACAGGAAATTAAAATTTGGAGAGGTGGAATTTTCTGTATCCAATTTTTCCTGATGCTAAATGTGAATTTGTTACTGAAAACTGTAAAATGTAATTAAATTAAAAAATGTCTTGAAAGTGCCAAGATGTTGAGTAGAATAACAGGAATTTGATATGAACATCCAAGGGGGGTTGGAGTGGGGGTGGAGCTCATACTAATTTTACTATCCTTGATGTCTAATTAATAGTAATAACGTATTTGTAATGCAGTAATAGTCTAGCAGAGTACTCTTGAGAATAATTTTACTTGCATCCTGGTTTCACTTTTTACCTCAGTTTTGCGGTTCTCGTATCAGAAGAATACATATGAAACCACTTTTAAAACTACAAGACAGCTGCTGTGAGCCTTATTAATAGGTCAATGTCTTCTTGTGCTCCTTGATTGACAGAGCTGCGAAATAAAGCTGATGAGTTATGACTCTTGGTAAACATAAGAAGATACTATAATCACACGACAGAGTAAACTGCACATAACCATGATATATAAATAATATTAAGGAAAGGAACTGGGAAGGGAAAATTGTTTAACCAGGAAAGGCACACTAAGCCAGAACTTGTTACCAGGTGGGAGCTCAAGGAACTTAAGTGACTTGCTATGGATATGCCAGTGGGAGCTCATGGGATTCAAACCCAGGTCTCCAGGTTTGCAGCTCAGTGCTCAGTGCTCTTAACCACTATGCTATACTGCTTCAAAGGCAGTACAAAGAAATGAAACTTGAATTTAACATCCAAAGGCCTGATTCATAATCATCATGTGGGGAAACCTAAATTAGGGTGCAAACAGCCACCCTGTTGTGACCCACCACATTGTAATTAGTCACAAAGGCCTGGCATATTTGTTGGGGGGGGGGCGATATCTTCCAGCTGCATCAGTCTTCCTGCACCCCTGACGTATGCCTTAAGGACTGCTTTTCAGCATGTGCTGGAGAATTATGCTGGAGCTTCTTCTGTCCCTTCTAGTGGTTCAGTGAACTCCTTCTCTAATCACAACTGAAGGGGATGTCTCTTGAATACTGTTGATCCACATTCCTTAGCCTTTGACTCCATGGTCACCACTGTCTATCTGATTTCTTACTGATCTCTGTCCCTTGCCAGCTCTTTGTGTCCACCTGACTCTTTAGTGAGACTACATTGAACTTTAACCAGTTCTACACTAGAAGTTATTATTGAAGATATGGACATGACCACTCAACAGCACAGTGGCAGGGCTTCCACTTATGATGCCCATGGCCCTGGTTCATGGCCCAAGCCTGGATTGTTGGGAGGCTGCTGGGGGCAGAAGGATGGAGCACAGGATGTTGTCCTTCTCTGGGGAGGGCTGAATCTGAGCTGTTCTGCTGTACTGCCTTCTGGGTGGCAACGTTTAGTAATGTAGGTGGATTAAGAAGGAAGGAAGGGTGGATGCCACTGGCTCTGTATGGTGATAAGCAAAAAGTTGCATGTGGATGCACAAGCACTGGAGTCTTATTGTGCAGCCATCTGCAGGGGAGAAGGATAAAGGCCATGACCTGCAGCATAACATATGCTACATTTGGGGCAGTGCACTACCCCTATAATCAAGGCCCCTAGAATTCTGTGGCAGCAGAATTTTGCACAGAATTTTCAACCTACCACAGAACTTCTGCAGTGCCGCAGAATTCACTGTTCTTGGTGATTCTTTATTAATATTTTCATTTATCCATAGCACCTGTTTCCCTTCCCCTCTTTTTATATCCAAAACCCCTCTATGCTCAGAATGTGATATTATCAGTGCTATAACACCATACATTAGCTAATGAAATGGCTGTATTCTGCCACAGAAATGAATAGTCACTTATCTACCACAGCTCCCACTGCCAGATGTGGTGGCACAGCACATCAGGTATGGTGATATTTGTTCAACCTACACTACTGCCTAATACAATTTTCAGTCTTACATTACTGCAGTAGGGCCAACTTCAACAAAACCTTGACAACAGCATAGACCTGTTAAGTCCATACCTTACTTTGCACAAACTTATTTGTGCCTTTAAGGTATAGAGATGCCATCTGAAATTAATAACTGGTAAAATGAATTAACTTATCGTTTTTAAGAAAAATAAAGTAATTATGCCCAGAAAAGTAGAATATAATAATGTGTAGACCAGTTGAAAGAATAGACCTGTTAAATAAATAATTACGCTGTACACATTTTTGCCAGGGTTATTGATTACATATTGTCATTGGTTAATAGAATCATCTAAACATTATGGAGAAATGTTGTTTGCAGTGCCAGCTGTTGGGCCAGAGGGTAGTATGTTGGGTTCCCATGCCGGCAACTTAAGTTCAGAGACAAGCTTTTGGATCTGGCAGGGCAGTACAAGGATTGGGGGAGCACACCACTTCTCTGAGGGTGGAAAGGTATGGCCAGTGTTCTGCCACATGGAGGATACATTGTGATGGACTGGAGAGTTTTATCTCACATAAGGTTCACATGCACGTCATGGCCTGATGGTGTTCCGTAGTGCGTCAGGGGAAGCAGGTTGGCATGAAAAATGTGTTTTGCAATATCTACTCTATTCTGTTTACTCCATTACCAAAGGCACCTGTATGGATGAGGATACAATTTCATGGAAATTTAATATATATATATATATATATATATATATATATATATATATATATATATATACACACACACACACACACAGTATCTCTTACATATATATATATATATAAAAAATAGATAACCCACTCTTAGGTGTTCAGTTACACTCTGATATACACACACTTTGGTGTTCATTGTATGCACAAGGCCACAGGCTGAGTGCATCAGCCATCCAAGGTGTGCATATATCAGAGCACAACAGCACACCATAGAGTGGGTTATCCATCTTATAAAATGGCAAATTTGTTTTGGAGGGGGGTAAAAGTGCAGGTGTGTGGTCGCGCTCTGATATACCCACGGTCACATGATGGTGTTTGTCTAATACCATTAATGCCATGGATTCCTTTTTTCTTACCCTTTTTATATATATACATATACACATATATATATATATATATATATATATATATACATACACACACACACACACACACACACACATATTTGTATGTATGTTACAGACTGCATATAAATACATAAGTGATACACAGTGTGGACTTCAAGAGTGGTATAGACTGCATGAGTATACAAGTACCTTATTTATCACATAAGGGTCCCTTCTGTGTATTTCATTTATGCAATAAGCTAGGACCTTAAGGGATAGATTTTTCCTTTTTAGACAAAAAATTATTTCTATAAGTCTGTTATTTTTTTGAACTAGTGTTACTGTGCTTTCCCCAATCCTGACTGCTATAACCATTGCCATGGACATGAGGTCAGAATGACAAGCTGACACTGTGATACGGTAGTTCATTAGTGCCACAGAACTTCCGCAGAAATTACAAAGCACGCCACAGAAGTTCTGCAGCAAATGGTAATCTTGCCACAGAACTTGATCTCAAAGTAGGGGCCTTGCCTATAATACATTAATTACCTTTATGTACTCAGTTGAAACTGAGGCCCACCCTATTCTGGCTCTACCCTGTGGGGTAAGCCAAGGGGTTGGAATATGGAGGGCTATGTGTTCTTGACTGCACAGGGAAGAATTGCAAACCCTTTTGTCGATAGCTTGGGTGTCATAGTCAAGGGGTCAGCAATAAATTATTTGTGACAGTCCCTTGGAACTGTAAATCCATCCCAAGTGTTTGACTGCTGAGAATTAGAAACCCCCCGTGTGTTAATAGGACAATTCCATATAAAGCTCGAACTTCAGAATTTTGGAACTATTCGAAAGTTATTTAAATTTATTTTTGACTTTTTAGCTGGGAAAGGGACACCAAGTCAAAGCATATTACCAGGTGTGTCTCAAGAGCACAAGGAGCTCCTGATCAACATAGACCTACTCCCCTGCCCCTCCCCACCCTCCAACCTGACTGGACGGTGGGGGCCTCAGCGTGACTTGCACTTCTCCTTCTGAATCTGGCCATGATTCCTGGATTTACCACCTGCCTAGGGCACCCCCCCCCCGCCTTTTCTGCAGGCGCCTTCCATTATCTCTGTTCCCCCTGTTCACCACCGAGATTTATCCTGCCTGTCCCATCCTACTCTAAATGCACCATGCCAACTTTGTGCTAGAGTCAGCCTTGAACTGCCTGTTATTTTAGTTATGTTTCTTGTCTCCTCAATCGTACATGTATGAATTTTGTGCCAACTTTGCCCTAGAGCTAGCCCTGTAACTGCCTGTGTATTTCTTATACACTCTTCTCTGTTCCTCAACTGCTCGATGTATGCCTACCTTGCTTTAGAGCCAGCACTGAATTGCCTGTTATCTTTCTATGTATTCCTTATGCTCCCTCTGTTGTTTATGTACAAAGTATTTACTTGTAACTACCTTCCTATGTATTCCTAATGCTTCCTCAATTGTTCCTGTATGAAGTTTTACCTGTAACTCTCCTGGGTCGCACCTGAAAATAGGCACATGGCTGTCTAGTGTGCCTACCCCGGTTAACAAAAGTAAATAAATAAATAAATAAATTACTTATTCAGGATCACACGGTATGCAAATAGGAGGTAGTGGGATTCAAAGCCAGGTCTGTTAGGTCTTCAGGTTCAAAGCTCAGTGCTCCAACCTTAAGGCTGTACTGCTGTAGTAATGCAGCTGCACTGAATATTTATTAATACTTCTGTTTTGTTAAAAAAAATATGCCATGGTTATAGTACCTGGAATGTTGGGAATGATAACAATTGGTACCAAACTGTTCAGTGATTCCAGCATTCACACAAACATAAAATCTGTTGTCAGAAAAGGACCACTTAACCCACCCAGTCTGCTCTTGTACTTTGCTGATTCCATTGTACACTTCACTTTTCTCCCTCTCTTCAGCTGCATGAGTATTCTGTGGTTGTGCTACAAGTGCTGGAAATGTGAAAACCCACAATTTCCACAAGATAAAAAGCAAATTCACTGCAAATAAAAAGCATGTTTACCACCAAACAATGGATATGAGGACCCAATTGTATAAATCGCATACATGATGTGTGACTATGGAATACAGGAAATATTTGCATTTGTAGAGAGTGACCTTGGATAATATCACTCGTGGCTCCTCCACTTGTGATATTATCAGAGGTCACTATGCACAAATGCAAATATTTCCTGTATTCCATAGTCGCCCATTATGTATCCCCTATATAATTAAGGGAACAACACATGATGCTGAATGGGCGACTATGGAATACAGGAAATATTTGCATTTGTGCATAGTGACCTCTGATAAACAAAAGCAAGGATGTAAATCTTAAAAAACACTTTTAAGATTTACATCCTTGCTTTTGTTTAAAAAAAAAAACAGTATTTTCAAGTCGCAGGGATTGCTACTGTTTGTTGTTAACATTTCATTGCTTTATTTTTTCTCTGATTCAAATTGTTGTTGCTGGTATACCTTCTTCTGCATTATTACAAGGTGTGCCTACAGGTGTGTGCTAACAGATTACTGCTGTAATCTTCTGATTCAAATTGTCTTTTGCAAGGTATATCTTCTGTTACTGTTTTATTTTTCTCTGGAGCAAAGTGTTTCTTACAGGTATATCTTCTCTGAAATTACTGTATTACAGGTGGAGCTTACATTTTGTGACTTTTTATCATTGGGCTAAGCAAAATTACTGTTTGACACTGTGTTTTATTTTTTCTTGTTTGTTGAAAAGGTTTGTTGTCTCAGAGGGTTTCAGTCTCCTTCTCACATTGAAGGAGCTAATTGCTTTTCCTCTCACAGCTCTTCCAAAGGATTAGGTGTGTATGTGGGAGTGGAGCTGGCAAACTGTCAGTAATTTCCAACAGAAAGAAGGGTTAAAAAGTCAGGTTAGTTGATATCTTGGAGGTAGAAGACTTGGTTTGCTGGCCAAGGCACCTAGCTTCACCTGAGCTCTTTCCTTCTAAGACTGCTTGAAAGGCAGAGTAGAGAAACTTACCAGAGCAAGGGAGAAGGATTAAGACTTAGTTTGGCTGATGGTCAGATGTCTCCCAGGTACATCAGCATGGAGAGACACTGACCGCATTGCTAAAATTGTTCACAAAGCAGGAGAAAACATTGATGTCCTAGTACACATAGGAACTAATGATCTCACCAGCCGGTCAGTTGTGGAGACCAAGGAACACCTGACTAGGCTGGGTGACAAACTATCATCTATTTCGTCCGGCATCTCCTTCTCTGAGATCCTGCCAGTCTGGGAGAAGGGAGCAGATGGACGGAAGGTCAGAGAAGGGGAGATAGGGGAGCTAAACACGTGGCTCAAGGACTGGTGCCAGAAAAAGGACACAGATTTGTAGGGAACTGGCAACAGTTCTGGGAGCGAAAGTTCTTTAAATTTGATGGACTGCATCTGACTAAAGAGGGAGTCAGTGCATTGGGGCAGAAGTTTGACGTCTTTGCAGAATATTTAAACTAGCAAATGGGGAGAGGGGTGCAGCACCCCATACGTCAAATGGGAAGAACACCCCTCCCCCCTCAGCTAGTGGTCAAACAGGAATTCAGCGTGTTTGCCGTTCATTTGCATCACCAGGTAAGAAAAAAGGTTTGTCTCCCCATATGATGCACACAGGGTAATGCCAAACTTCACCCAACAACTAACACACCAAAATCTGGCCAATGGAAAATCATGTACACAAATGCTCACAGCCTGGGAAATAAGATCCCAGACCTGCAGGCAATAATGTCAGAGGCTAAACTGGACATAGTAGCAATTAGTGAGGACGTGGTTTACCAGTAACCACACTTGGAGACTTCAGTACCTGGCTATGTATTGTTCAGAAGAGAACCGAGGTGCAAAAGGGGAGTGGCCCTGTATGTTAATGAAAGTATCAAAGCTACAGAAATTCAGAATACATAAGGAGCCAGAAGAACTGTGGGTCACCTGGAAACAGGAAATGGGACAGCCATAAGAACTGGGGTTGTCTACAGGCCCCCAGACCAGAGGGAGGACATAGACACATTACTGTTAGAAGATATACAAAACATGACAGCTAAAGGGAGGTTCTGATAATGGGAGACTTCAACATGCCAGATACAGATTGGTCAATACCAGCAGGAACATCGGCCAGAACTAGACACATAGTGGATTCCTGCAGGGAGGGCCTCAAACAACTGGTACAGCAACCCACAAGAGACAGGGCTATCCTAGATCTAGTACTGACTAACAAAGAAGGGATCACAGATCTCCAGGTAGAAGGTCACCTGGGGGCCAGTGACCATCACATGGTATGGTTCAATTTGGCTACTACATCTAAATCATCCCATTCCAAGGCAAAAATATGGGACTTCAGAGGAGCTGACTTTGATAAGATGGCCAACAGAGTTAAGCTAGCCCTGGCAAAAAGAAACACAGGTGAGGAGGTACAGGCAAAGTGGGCAAGCATTAAGGATACAATACTTGAAGCAACATCCCATTGTGTTAGACAGAAAAGGAAGTGTAAAAGAAGAAGGAAACCACTTTGGTTCTCAAATACAGTAGCAGAAAGGTCAGAGCCAAAAGGCTGGCCTTCAGAAAATATAAGGGAACACAGCGGGATGAAGATAGGAGGCATACCAAACTGCCCTAAGGGAAGCAGGTAAGGCAGTAAGGCAGGCAAAGTCCCAAACTGAGGAAACACTAGCACGAACAGTAAAAGGTGACAAGACTTTCTATAGATACATTAGTGAAAGGAGAAAGTCCAGAGGGTATTGCTAAGCTTAATGGAGAAAAGGGCATGTGAGGAGGAGGACCCTGTAAGGCATCTATCCTAAATAGATACTTTTGCTCAGTATTTACTGAAGAGAAGGTAGGGCAGGGCCCACAGCTCAACATCATGGACACAGGGGGAGGGAGGTGAGCACCACTCCTCTACAAAAGAAAGGGTCCACAAGAGCTTGCTAAGCTCAGGGTGGATAAGGCAATGGGACCTGATGGCATACATCCCAGGGTACTTGAGCTAAAGGTGGAACTAGCAGAGCCATTAGCAGAACTGTTTAGTGAGTCTCTGAGCACAGGAGAGGTCCCAGAAGACTGGAGAAGGCTCATGTGATCCCTCTCCACAAGAGTGGTAGCAGGGAGGAGGCGGGAACTACAGACGGTCAGTCTTACCTCAGTAGTGGGCAAGATTATGGAGGCACTCCTTAAGGAAAGGATAGTGCAACACCTGGAATCCATAGACAGGATCCAAGACAGCATGGGTTTACAAAGGAAGGTCCTGTCAAACTAATCTCATAGATTTCTTTGACTGGGTAACCAGAGTGGTGGACCAAGGCGGGAGCAGTTGATGTCGCTTACCTTGACTTCAGCAAAGCTTTTGACACTGTTCCATAGAAGATTGATAAATAAGCTAGGTAGGCTCGGGGTGGGTCAAAGTTGGTCAACTGGGTGGCAAACTGGTTGACTGGCAGAAAACAGAGAGTGGTGGTAAATGGTATACAGTCAGAAGAGATGCAAGTCACAAGTGGGGTACCTCAGGGATCAGTCCTGGGGCCAGTCCTATTCAACATCTTCATTAGTGACCTCGCAGATGGACTAGAGGTAAGGCTTGTCTGTTTGCAGATGACACCAAGATCTGCAACAGAGTAGATGATCCAGATGGGGTGGGCAGAATGAGAAGAGATCTGGATAAACTAGCAGAATGGTCAGAAGAGTGGCAACTGGATTTAATGCAAGAAGTGCAAAATCATGCACATAGGGAAGAGAAACCCTGAAGCCACTTATAGGCTGGGAGGGAGTTTCTAGCAGTCACAAAGGAAGAAAAGACTTGGGCATCATCATCACTGATGACCTAAAATCATCCAAGCAGACCTCTAAAGCAGTAGGTAAGGCTAGGGGTGTTAGGGCATATTAGTAGGGTATCACAAGTCGAAGAGGGAGGTATAATCCCTCTGTACAAGACATTGGTTAGGCCCCATCTGAGTACGCGTGCAGTATTGAGGCCACACCTTCACAGGACATTAACTAAATTGAGGCAGTCCAGAGAAGGCAACCAAAATGGTGCAGGGACTGCATCAGAAGACATATGAGGACAGATTAATGGAGCTCAATATGTATACCCTTGAGCAAAGGAGAGAGAGGTGATATGATCGAGACATTTATACACCTTAAGGGCATAAACAAGGTGAAAGAGTCTAACATGTTTAAATATAAGAAAAATAGCAGGACAAGAGGACACAGCATGAGATGAGGGAGGCCGATTAAGGGGAATGTGAGGAATTCTTTTTCACAGAAAGGGTGGTAGATGCATGGAATGGCTTACCACAAGAAGTGGTAGCTATGAATACAGTGCAGGGCTTCAAACAGGCATGGGATAGGCATAAGGGAGCAATACAAATGACTACGAATAGATAGGTCACTGACAGAGCAAAGGCCGATGGCACATTTATAAGGTAGAAAAAGAAATGTGCAGACTGGATGGGCCTTGCGGTCCTTATCTGCCGTCAACTTCTATGTTTCTATGTTTCTATGTTTCTATAATAATGTTGACATTTAGACTGGCAGTATAGCTTACAGGGTAGAGCAATGAGTTCAGAATGAGCTTGGTACATGCAGCAGACCTGGGTTTTACAGAACATTCACTTGCATACTGTGTGAACTTGAACAAGTCATTTAACCTTTCCAGTGCTCCTGGTTTACTCCTGAAAACTGACCTTGTGCCCAGAGGTCCTTACTCAGTTACCAAAAAATAAACAAACCAAAAAAATCTCCATTTAATTTATGCAATACTTATATTGTACCCAGCACACAGTTGTGACTAGTTATATTTTCTATGGAATGCCACAGAAGTGCTATCATCATATCTTCAGCCTTGCTGTATCCCCAAGAACTGACAGTAAAACAGAAATGTATATTAAAGTAATTTGAATATATTATACAGGCATGGTAGCACCTGCGTATTAGGGTTGAGTGAGCACTTTAATGTTAACCCCCAGTTTTTGCATCTTAATAATTTTGCCCCATTTAACTGATTTACTTGAAATGTGGAAAGCAGAGAAATAGTGCCAGGATCTCAGGATCATGAACATTTTGTGCAATCATGTCATGGAGGGAGGTTACAGAGGGGCACAAAACACAAAAATCACACAAAAACTAAGACTTTTTTTTTGCTCACCTATTACTAAAAAACTAGGATGATTTGAAACCTGAAACTTGCAGGTTTGCTTGAGGTGTGCTTTTGTGATTTGTGTCTCCCAGACGCAAGTAGTTTTTAACATATTTAAGAAAAGCAGTTCAGTTTGTGAGCATGCACAATTTTAAAAAAATCAGCATTCTAAAGATAACTGAATTTTTGTGAACAGACAACCACATGAGGTCATGCAGTTTTATTATGAAAATGTCTTCATTTATCAGATGACAGGTCCAGATTCCTGTCTCTGTATGCAATTGTACTGTTTTCATTCAGCAGAAATGGGGCTGCATGTCCGTCAGTAGCCCTGGCCCTGCTGAATGTGCTGCACATCAGTTATTCTTTTCACCAGCCTGACTGCTGCCATTAGCAAGCTGCATCAGCTGTTTGCTTTAAAAGGATACTGTCTAATCTGAAGATGGAGTTATATATATATATATATATGTGTGTATATCTCTCTATATCTATATATAGATATATAGATATAGAGAGAGAGACACACACACACACACAGGAATCATTTCTTTTAAGTAATCCCTATATAAAATTTAAATTTTTGTTTTAATGTTGCCTTATGTATAAGAGCATTTTTTTTTCTTTTAATGAAGCCCAAGCAGATCGCTGTTTGCCTGACTAGTAATGGGGTGTGTTTACATGCAGTGGAAACAGCATCAGTGGCTTGATGTCTGTTTACTGTGCACTCTGCACACTCATGAAAAGTTTCCATGATTGTGCAGTCCATGGTGCCAGGTAAATGTATTAGTTTTATGTACTGACACCAGTGTACCCACAACCCAGTGCCAGTTCATCTCCCCTTCATTTTGTTTTTCCAATCCCACATATCAGTCTCCAGCAAGAGGGTGCCCAACCACCATTGTCAGTGCACTGAAATTCCCTTGACCCAGCCATCTTGGACACTGTGGTGCCTTCCCCCAGTGCGTCCAAGTATGAAGTCAATACTGGGATGCCCAATCCCCAGTGTCGAGGGCCGGGATTTCTTTTTAATTTTTTTTACTGCAATAAAGAAACAGTCTCTCGTTGTCTGTGTGTTTTCTTCTGAGTAGCCAGTAATTAAGAAAATGATCCATTGGCAATCAGGTGTTGCTTGTTAACCCTTCCCCTGAGGGACAGCCAACAAGTAAAGTATGCAGTGCAGTGCAGTGAGGTCCAAAAAGGCCAACATAAAAGCAAGAGTGTTTGGTACAAATCCCCAAAGAGCCACTGTTGAAATCTGTGTTGCAGGGCTGTGAAGGGGTTTACACATGAAAGGAGTATGATGGATACTCACTCTGTCACAGGTACTGTCATCTTTTTTTGTCTTGTAGCATCAGTGTGTTTGTGAAGGACTATATTCTTGCTGACTTTATCTAGGCTGCTTATTTTGCCTTATTCATTGATTTATCAAGCTTCTTAGATCATAACATGTCTGAAATTCCACCCTCCCAATGGCTGCACATTCCTGTGGACAAAAGAGCATGTGTTTGAGTAAGTTGACCATGAACTAACATGAACTCATGAATGCATGAGTTATGCATATTTTATGCAGTCTCAGACACAAATGAGCATGGAAACAACTTAAAACTATTGCTTTGAAAATCTAAACTGTCAATCAGGGCATGTGCATCAGCAAACATGTAGTCTTTGACAGGCAAACTGGTCCCACAGAACTAAAAATAACTACTAAAAGCTAACAGTGCCTCAATGTGAACAGAAAATACAGCCCCTCCCCCCAAAATAAGTAGGTGTCACTTTTCCTGCTTTAGCAATTTGGTTTAAAAAACTCAATAATAAGCATCAATGACATTATAGCATTATAAAAGAAAGGCTAGTGGAATATCTTGAATCTAGTGGCTTGCAAGATCGAAGGCAGCATGGATTCATGAGGGGAAAGTTCTGCCAGATTAATCTGATTGATTTCTTTGACTTGGTGACCAGGGAAATAGATAAGTAAAGGGCAGTGGATATGGTCTACTTGGACTTTAGCAAGGCCTTCAACATGCCACATGGGAGACTGATAAGGAAATTGGACAGTCTAAGGGTGGGATCCCAAGTAGTAAACTGGGTAAAAAAACTCATCAATGGATAGGTTGATAGAGGGTGGTTGTAATGGCACTCACTCCAAAGAAGGAAGAGTCACTGGCACGGTGCTGCATGGGTCAGAACTGGGATTCAACCTTTTCAAAGTCTTCATAAGTGACACTGTAGAAAAGGTTGAAGGGATGGTTTGACTTTTTCAAATGACAGCAACATCTGCAATAGAGTGGCTACTCAACAGGGGATGAAGAGAATGACTGGGGATGTTTGAAAACCTGAGGAGTGGTCAAGCGTTTGGAAGCTGAGATTCAGTGCCAAAAAGTGCAGATTCATGCACCTGGGGCTTAGAAACCCAGGAACTGAGTATAAAATGGGTGTGAGTTTGGTAATGTCTGTCACTGAGCTGGAAAAGAACCTTGCAGTTATACTATCTGATTAACTCAGACTCACAAGTTATTGTGATAGAGCAGTGGGCTGAGCCAGTGGGATGCCTGAGTGCTTAAGGAGAGGTATCGGCAGCAGGAGAGGTAGAGGTGGCAATACTACTGTATAGGTCATTGGCGATACTACATCTGAAGTACTGTGTCCAGTTCTGGAGGCCTCATCTTAGAAAGGACATATATATGGAGGAGGCAGTCCAGAAGAGGGCAACTAAAATGCTGCAAGGGTTAAATGAGAATTCATATGAGGAGAGACTGATGGATCTCAACATGTACACCCTGGAAGAAAGGAGGTAGAGGGGGGACATAATATAGACCTACAAGTAACTCACTGGGTGAGCAGGGTTCAGGTGGCAGCCTGTTTCAAATAAGGAAATGCACCAAAATAAGTGGGCATACAACAAAACCAGAATGGGGAAGGATTAGTAGGGACATGGGAAATACTACATCACTAAAAGAGTGATGGATGCCTGGACCAGTCTGCCACCAAAAGTAGTGGGGGCTAAAACAGTGTGGGGGAGGTTCAAACATGTATCCGATAGGCATAGGGTATTACTGGTAAATAAGTGGAGTGGGGTGAGTCACTTCAGACCAGTTAGGTTCTGCAGAGAAAGAATAGGCAGGGAACATGTGGGCAGACTGGGTGGGATAAACAGTCCTTTTCTGCCAAAAAATTCTATGTTTCTGTAAGCATAAGTTAACATCCTTCTCCTGGAGAAATTAAAATGAGAGACTAGTCTCATTATCATAGCACACATTCAGAATGCACACGTAACTGCAGCACTATCTATGCCCAACAACTGCACAGCAAAGGCTAGCAAGCAAACATGGCTGGCTTTGGGCAATGTTTGTTTTTCTATTACCATGCGTCTGGGGTTGGGATTGGGAGGAGGGTGAGTATGGTGCTACAAGGGTGAGGGAAGGTGGCAGGATTGGGAGGAGGATGAGTAATGTGCTACAAGGGTGAGGGAAGGGGTCATTCATCTGAATGATCAGGGATAAGTAGGAGGGAGCTTTGAGGTAGGAGATTTGTTTTTTATTGTTTTACGAACATACGAAATTTGCCAGCAGATAAAGGCCTAGAGGTCTATCAAGTCTACTGGAATGTGCAGCTAGCACCCCTTATTCTGCAGCTGCCCTCACTTCCACCTAAAAATCATGGGAATATTTTGTTTTTAAAACTGAATGATCAAATAATGAATACCTGAATCTCTGTCTGTTGAATACAGCATATTCTGTCAAACATTTGGGAAAAGGTAGTCACATAGCTCTAATACACACAATAGTTAAGATCAGTAGCACATCTTTATATCAGGTCGAGTCATTCATACTGGAGTTTGAAGTAAATCAGTTAAACCTTTTGCAGCTTGTTTGATAATGAGAATTTAACAAAAAACAGAAAAAAAAAACACCAGTATGTCATTTTGAATCTGATATGTACAAAATGAAACCGATGTATTTTACAAAATAATTAATAAATACGCAACATTTAAACCAAACCAATTCAGCCATCTTGAAGAAGTTGCAGATGGTTAAAGGCCAGTTATAATTAAAGGGCCAGTACACCCTATGGAAATATCATTATTTTAAAAGTACAGTAGGAGATTTTATACCTAAAGCATCTCTCTTCTTCCTGTTGCTAATTTGAAGATTGTCTACTTAACAATTAAAGATATAATGTGGAAGACATATTTCTACATAGAGGATGGCATGTCTAGTTTTATTTTCCTTCCCATCACAGTAGCACTGCTTTGTGGACAAGGCCAATAGAATGCTAGGATGCATAGGTAGAGGTATCTCCAGCAGGAGAAGGAAGGTGGCATGGCCCTGTATTGCTCACTTGTGAGACCCCACCAACAGTATTGTGTCCAGGTTTGGAGGCTGCACCACAGAAAGGATATAGACACTCAGAGGTGTTTCTAATTTTCAGAAGTCAAACACTCAGGACATATTTATGTAATGCGCTCTTTCAACTCACTGAACCTTGAACCCCTACTACACCACCTATCCCTCTCTGACTGGTCTCCCCTAACTTACTTTTCCTCAGTTGACAAGGCCCTCACCTATTTCAAAAGCATATTCCTAAATACTTGAGATATCTTGGCCCCACTCAAATCAACCAGAGTCAGGGGCAATCATCTTCCTTGCATAACTCCTGAACTTCTGGCCTGTTTCAGGGCTAGAGATCATGCCTGGGAGCTTCATAAATCAACCCAGTCCCTTAGTGACTTTGCCTCATACCATAGGCTCCAAAATGGCTGCACCAAGGGAACAAGATTAGCAAAATCTGAATACTTTAAAACAGCCTTCCTCACAAATATAAATACTCCATCAAAGTTCTGGAAGGTGGTCTATGCCCTCTTCACACCCCAATCTCACCCTCCACTCCTGGTACTCAAAATAAATAATGCTCTTGTGGCTGACCCGAACACAGTTGCTGCTGAATTTAACTCCTATTGCACCTGTTGTACTGCTGAGCTTCTAAAGGCCCTCTCATCCTACCCCTCCCCTGTCACCCCCCCTACATTGTTACCCCTCCCTCATCCTGTACCCCCACCTTCTTCTTCTCAACCATCACCCCTGAAGATGCTGTAAAAACCCTGCTCAATATCAACCCTTCAAAAGGCTCCTCCCCTATGATCTCAACCCCAAACTCCTCTCACTCTCAGCCCATGCCATTGCTTACCCTCTCTCTCTTTCTCTCATTCTAAAACTCTCCTTCGCTACTAGCTCAGTTCCCACCTCATGGAAACACGTGGTGGTCCTCCCTCTACCCAAAGCAGGAGACTCATCTTCCCATGGTAACTTGCCCCATCTCCCTCCTCTCCATTCTCGCTAAACTGCAAGAGCACCTCATACTCTCCCAACTTACCTCCTACCTTTCTGATTCCTCCTTTTTTGCCCTGTTCCATTCTGGTTTCAGGAAATACCACTCCACTACCACCTCCCTGCTCAGGCTTACTGATTCCATCCTAACTGGGCCTTATCACCTCAGCTATTTTTGTCAACCTTGCAGAAGCATTAGATACAGTCTCCCACACCCTTCTCCTGAACTCTCTCTCAACAGTAGACCTCTTGCCCTCGGCCACAAACTGGTTCAGGGCCTACATCACTGGTAGAACTCAATCAATCAGGATCTCAGGCATCAACCCCCTCCCCCCACACAATCACCACAGGAGTACCACAGAGCTCGGTGTTTGGACCCTTATTATTTTCAATCTTCCTAAATGACCTGCCCTCAGTCTGCTCCCCTTCCTCCTCCATCCACATGTATGCTGATGATACGGTTTTGTATGCATCTGGCTCAAGTCCTGCTGAGATTACAACCAGCTTGCAGCATGATTTCAACAAAATTTAGCTCTGGTTTATTAACCATCATCTCTTCCTCAATGCCAAGAAGACTATCTTCATGACCTTCGGCACTAGGCAGAGACTTTCTCGGCTCCCCAATCTCCCTTCTTTCCACACTCTGGATGGGACTATTCCAGAGGACACTTCCTCCGTCAGATACCTTGGGGTTTGGCTGGACCAACATCTCAGTTTCTCTGGACATAACAATGCCATCTTGAAAAAACTGCACCCCAAGCTTGGTGCCCTGTTCAGGAACCATAACTGCATTCTTCCTACAGCTAGGCTAGAAACTGTCCAGAAGATGATCCTCCCCATTTTCAACTACTGCAATGCAGTTTATGTTGCTGCTCCCAAATCCTCCTTGACCAGATTGGACACACTTTTCTACTATTTCTGTTGGTTTGCCCTAGATGCCCCTTCTTGCACCCACCACTGTGATCCCTACCATGCTTTGTCTCTCCCCTGTCTCACAAATCGATGCCTATCCCTCTGTGCTAAGCTCACCTCCAAACACTGGCTAGGGGTTCTCTCTCTTCCTCTTTTATCACCTATCCCCCTTCCTCTCATTCCCTTAGATCCACTACTTTACATACTTTGATAATCCATAGGAACTCTACCCTAATCGGTCAATCAGGCTTTTCACATGCATGGGATAGACGTAGTGGAAAATTGGTAAATAGGCAGGGTTGTGGGAGGGTCACCAGAGACCAGTTAGGGTCTGCTGAACAGACTAGGCAGGGACCATGTGAGCAGAACAGCTGGGCCAAGCAGTTCTTTTTAGCCCACAGATTCTATGTTTCTATTTTTGTGGCCTCTTTGATTGCAGCAACTGGCCAATAGACACTCATCTCTTGCCAGAGTGGTAACTTCTGATGTCAAGGTGAGGTCACAAAGCAGATGAGACATGAAGTGAAATAGCACATGGGATATAGCAATGCCTATTTATTTGGCCTGTTTGCTGAATGAGTGACTGCAGTCCTGCAGGACAATGGCCTGTCACTAGTACTTTACCATTGCATTATGGTAGGCCCATTCTTTAGGGCAGTATATAACTACTGGAAAAAGGTTCTGAAGCAGCTCAGCTCAATAAATAAGTAGCACTTATATACTAACATACTAAGTTGCCAGCAGAGTAGGTCTAAAGGTCTATCACGTCTGCTAGAAAATCAGCACCTGGTTAAGACAGCGTTGCTGCCCCCTCATTTCCCCAGTAACTCCCCTCAACCCCATCCCCCATCAGAATTACACCTTCAGATTTGGAGGCCTTCCTCCGGTTTACCTTACTCTTATACCTGTCCCAGCCCTTCTATAATCCCTCCACTGTTTCAACAGCCACCAGTTCTGCAGGCAGTGCATTCCATAGGTCCACCACCCTCTCAGTAAAGTAGCACCTCCTAGTCTCCCCCCTGATAATTCCACCAACCAGCCTCATGGAATACCCCCTTGTGGGCCCTTTCTCCCTCAGCTGGAACACCTAATTTAGGCTAACCCAATTGATTCCCTTTAGATATGTAAAAACCTCAATCATATCCCCCCGTCTTTCCTGTCCTCCAGGGAGTACATGTTCAGATCATCAAGCCTCTCCTCATAAGACCTCTCCCCTAAGCCCTGTATCATCCTGGTTACCCTCCTCTGGACCCTTTCCAGCAGTGCAATTGTCCTTCTTCAAGTACTGGCGCCAAAACTGCACGCAATACTCTATGCCAATTTCCAGGTAAAGCAATTTGTTTTACATGATGTCTAATACTATCTGGTAGAACATTGTCTAATAGGACTTCCAATTATTTTACTCATTTTGTACTTACCCTGTGGAATCAATTTCCTGCTAATTTACATTCTCTGAATCTGCAGCCCCCTCCTACTACTCATCTAAAATGCCAGCTCATGAATTCAGTTTCAGCACAGAGAGATTATGGTTGCAGTACACCTAAAGAAATTAAATGAAGGATTTATTTGAATATGTGATTGCTGTTATCTGCCTATAATGCATCTGTATTTATTGATATGGTGCATTTTGAAAATGTTATACTTCTGATTCATTATACTGTAAATGGGTCACTATTGAAAATGGGCTTAAGCTCAGTGGTTATAAACTTAAATAAAATGAAATGAAAAAGGCATATACTGTACTTCCAAAATAAAAAGTTAACAATTGCTTTTAAAAATGAGAAAAATGTTTTGTGTTCTACCATTGGTATTGCTAGCTCCATAATCCAGTGTGTATCAAAATGCAATCATCTCACCTTTATAAAAATTCTCATCTATGGTTATGTCTATGTTACACGAAAAGAATAGTGGTGAGTCTGCACAATGTCTGGGCCAGACATAACATTGTTAGAAGCTAGTTTGATCTCATGGTTAGAGCACTGAACTGTGAAATTGAAGACCTAAGGTTCAAAAGCCACCATAGCCACTAGCTGACTGTATCACCAATAGCAGGCCAATTAACTACTTGTGCATCAGTATCTTCCAGCTATGCAGAATCAATGGGCAGAAGCTGGACTCCACTAAAAAGAAAAGTCAGGATTATAGTTGTGCTATACAAATATAGGAGGTTCAAGCAACTGCAATATTGTGAATTTAATTAAGATGGACAACAACTGTATGCAATCTGCTGCACGCCACAATATAATAAGAGCATCCATACACAAAGGTTAATAATTCTCTAAACTTTGAAAAAAAAATAATTCGCCATTTCTATGCATCTGGGGAAATATAAGGTTACTAAAGATGGCTGCAGGTCAATCATTCTTAATATGATGTGCACTATAATGTAACCAACTTGACATTGAAGCAGGGTTAATTATTCAGCATAACTGGAAGAAAATAGATTCTACTATGCTGGAGGCATTGCAGTAGAGAGCAAAAGAATGACATAATTGCAAGCATACCTCTCAACTGCCTCAGCTTAGAATTATTTTCCCTAGTTTTGCCTCTCAAAAGCCAGCTGTATCCCATATGCAGAGGATATTGTCCCACAATTCTACATTTTAAAGCAAATGTTTGTTGTAATTTTCAGTGAGCTGCACATTGAATAGAAATCTTTCATGAACATGAAACCACACCATTTAGATTGTGTTATGAACATTTGTCTCTAAAAAGATGTCACTTCCAACATTTGGATCCTGAACGGTTGAGAGGTATGTTTTTCTTTGTGACCTACCAAATATATGTACCTCCTCTAAAGCCTATTTGTATGCAGATGACACTGAACTGTTATACGTGGATGAAGATGTGAAAACAATTGAAAAGTGGCTCAGTCATGACTAGGCATGTTGTGAAGTTTTAATTCACATGTGAAATCCGGAACTTTACATTTCGCAAAGACTTTATGAAGTTCCTGACAGTTGTACCACTTTTGCTTGCAGTTATGTTTTATTACAAAAAGAGGCAATCACCCCATACCATTTCTGGCACATCATATATCACCCTAATACCACAGGTCTGACATGGAAATAAGGGCAGGGCTTTGGCGAAGTATATTAGGCACAGTCATATATTCAAGACATGTTGCTTTCGAAAAGTGCCTGTGTACAATTGTAAGTAGAATGCCCACAAAACGCAGGTGGCATCTAGTTTCAAATCAACAAAGGATGCAGAAAGCCTATGCAGAGCATTAGAAAAGGCAGGCAGGCAGGCCAATGTGAGACATGCCCAGACATGCACCATGCCCCTGTACTGGTTGCTGCTAGAGTTCACTTGGCCCACGGGTGCAACATGGCATGGGATAGTCCACACAAGGTAAGGAACAAAACTAATGAAAGTGCACCTGGCCCAGAGGGAGTCATGCTGTTGATTCTACCTTCCACACTCTCCACCTCATGGCAGCCCAGGGAGCCAGCCACTACCTCCATTGCTGGTGTGAGAGTGGTCTGTGTTATTGGGCACTGTCATGGTCTGCAGTGTCTACCATGCCTCCATCAGCTTACAAGTGCTGCTGCTGCTCCAGATTGCAATGCTATTTGGTGTGGATTGTGACCCTTGGGGAAGGCCCACTGTTATAATGAGCTAGTAACGAGTGTATAATGAGAGGCAAACATTACATTTTGCACATTGAATGTTACAGTAGGTCCATCTGCATGTTGCCTTTCAGTATATGGCTGTTTATGGCTGTCACTACTTTATTAATGAATGCTAATGACAATTGCACCACATTCTCTGCAAACACATACTTTGGCCAACCACATGCCTTGATGACATCTGTGCCAATGCTAATGACATTAGGCATTTTCTGCAAACATGAACCATTGTGATCACATGTAGTTGGTAGCATGTGCAAACAACACAGAAATGCCTAATCCAACTACATCAGCATTACCCTAGAGGCAGTCAACATTCAGATAACTACCACTGTAGATTCTGCCTGTGTGCCCCTGTCACGTCTGGTGGGATGTTTGCTAGTATGCAGTGTGTGCCCTGGGTATGTTACTGTACAGTGCTGCATCCCATTGTAGCAGCACTTCACCATCCCCTACAGCTTTTACTCCTGTACATGTCTGGTGGCCTGCGCATTGTGGTTCACAGTATACTATGGCCATCCGTCTTTCAGATGAGATGTTAAACCGAGGTCCCATCTGCCTGTTCTGGTGGTAGTTCAGGTGGATGTTAAAGATTCCATGGCACTTCTCGAAAAGAGTAGGGGAAAGTTTATTGAAAACAGAAATTGGAAAACAACTATACATGACAATCTAAACAATATTGTGTGTGTAATTTTATATCATTATTATATAACTGGTTCAGGTAACAGTCATATCTGCATCAGTGATCCATGGAAGAGCAATCCACAACTCCAAAACAATATTCAAAGGCATCATTTGATATTCAAGTTCATACACTTTTTGTAAGTCTTTTACAATTTTGTGTTCTAATTCTAGAAAGGTACATTCTTTTTGTTGTAAGGTAAATAGACAGTGAGCCATCCAAATATTCCATTTGATTACAACAAATATAAGATTCAGTGTCTCCTTATTCCATCAATTCCAATGAGGAGAGAAATGGCCATACATTAAATTTTGATAAGTGACTGTCTGAAATATTGGTGCATTCCATTGCTGAGCCAGAAACTTCCACAAGGGCTGAATGTAAGAACACTCAAAGAATAAGTGGGATATAGTTTCCTGTATAACTATACACTGGGGGCATGAGAACAGCCTTTTCTGGAACTGTTTATGTTTCTAATTTGCTTTTACATTATTGCATTCATGGCAGGAAAAAGTCCCACATATGAGCTGGTATTCTGGTATTTCTTAGAAGGGGCCATAAAGAGCCCAAGTAGGGTGCAGGACATTTCTCAAATGGTACAGGGACTGCACAAATGGTGAGTAAAATGAGTTTATATAATACCTTATGGGTGGAGGCCAGAACCAGCTGGGTAGTTACCTTCCATTGTTTTAATTGCAAAAAAGTAAATTTCAAATAGAGAGGCACTGAATCTGTTTCCTGATTATATATAAGTTCTTTCCCATTGGTGGAACCATTGTCTGCATGATGAATACACACATTGTTCCCATCCCTTCTGTGTGTTAACTAATAAGGTCCTTAGGTTAGCTATAAAGAAAATACTGGTAAAAAACAAAAGGGGTTCACCATTTGCTTGCCACCTTCTGTGATTGGCAGGTAAGTTATATTTCATTTTATCAGATTAAACCTGCTCCCCCACAGGGCCTGGAAGAAGACGCTGAGAATACTGGTTTGTAATGTTTTAGGGATTGGAAAAACATAACTCAAATACAAAAAGAGAGGTATTAAAAAGGTTTTAATAAGGAAAACTCTTTTTTTCTTTCCTCTCTCTCCCCTATTCCATTGTGCCACTTTGTGTTTACCAATCACCAATTTGTCTTCCCAATTGGTAACATCTGCCTTCGGGGTACCAAATTTGATCCCTAAAATCCTAATAGAGCCTGTACTAAGAGAAATAGGGCCAATGGGACCTAATTGTAACTGAGGGAACCTAATTTCATGCCCACACATTTCTTTAAATTCAGTGAAGCCCCTGAATGTACACCAAACTTGGTGCACAGGTTTAAAGATATAGCTACTGATTCTCATCTGCTACAAGAAAACACATATCATCTGCATATGCAGTTGCCTTGTACTAGGCTGCAGTGTCACTATTTTGAATTGACCATATATGAGGATGGGAATTTAAACGTCTCAACAGAGTATCAATAAAAAAAATATGTAAGAGCGGGCTGAGTGGACATCCCTGCCTCCCCCCCCGACTGGTATTAACGAGCCTGCCTATCCATCCATTTATAACAGGTACCACTGTTGCTGTCCTGTACAAAGCATGAAATCAGGTAACCATGCAATCTGGGACATGGTAATAAGGTAAGGTATCCCATAAAAAATCATGGTAGATTGAATCAAAGGCTTTCCTTTGATCCACTGATACAACATATCCTTGGGCAGTATTTTTGTGACCAAGTGAAAACAGTTATCAAAGTAGTATTAGATGATCTCAGATTTTTTATTTGGAATAGAGCAGAATTGAGCGGGAGAAATGTCCTTTTGGTAAAAATTTTGGTTAAAAGTTTGAAGTCTGTATTCAACATACAGATTGGTCTCCAGTTCTGAAGAACTGTAGCATCACCCTTCTTAAATAAATAAATCAAAGAACCTTTGGTAAAATCTAAAAGTACCATTTCAGAGGAGAGTAAGGCATTGAATACTTTTGTTAATTAATTCTTCAGATGGTCCCTAATAATTTTATAAAGAGCATTTGGTAAACAGCCCAGACCAGGCGTAGTGTTCAGTTTCAATGAGCAAATGGCTAGTAATAGCTCCTGCATAGTGATAGGTAAACAAGCTTGGGTCTTACAAACCTGTCGTATATCTGGGATTACTATGTTGGAAAAAAAAATTGGGGAAGCTGTTCACAGTAATTGGCATAGGTATATTCAGTGACAGTTCTACAGATCTCTGTTTGGGCTGTATGCTATTGGCCTGAAGAGTCAGTAAGACAGGTCATAGATTTCTGGCCTACCATATGGTAATTACTATCAAAGGGACATATTATATGTTGTGCTCCTTGGGTGCCAAATCTATGCTGATGGTGCAATTGTTGGGATTGGTGTGTCTGGTAGGCAAGCATATCTGCTTGGATAAGGTGAATTTGTTAAGTCCTGGCCTGCGGTATGTGCTATCATCATTAAAGATTGTAAATGAGCTCTAAGTTGTAAATGTTTTAACTAATCAGTATTACATTTCTGGTAACTATATTGTTTTAAAAATTTCACAAATTTTACTTTAGTTTCTTTCCACCAGGAGATAGGGTCATCAAAGCAGAAAAAGACCAACTGTCTGGCTTGCAGAACTTGTGTCAAAGCATGTAAGAATGTGGCGTCCTGTAACAGAAATGCATTAAATTTTCATAGCCCAGGACCTTTTGGCAACGGGGTGTGAATACCAATGCCTATTGAGACCATTTTATGGTAAGAAAATGCTACTGATTGGACTGTAGCTGAATCAATATGGAGGTTCTGGGAAAGGAAAACAAAATCAATTTTGGTGGCCAGTTTACCTTTTTGAAATGTTGGGGTATGCCATTTGGAATGTGCAAAATATGCATCACACAGGCCTGCTTTTTGTACTATAGTTAATAGCTCAGGGGAATCACAGTACAATTTCTGTGTTCGAGCATATGCACTTTTGTAGTGTAGGCTTAAGCCACAGTTAAAATCTCCTGAAAAAATAAATGTTTGGAAGTGTGTAGGTAAGAATGGATTAGCCTAAATAAATCTGTATGAGCTGTTTTGGTCTGTGGAGCATATAAATTAACTATTCTAAAAGGTTTCTGTCGTATTAGTATATCCAAAACCGTAGCCTTTCCAGGTGAGATATCATACATTTTTAACAGTTGAAAACCTATTAAGTTAACCATAATCCCAATACCGAAGCAAGTTTCCTGACCAATAGACAAGAAGGAAGGGCTGAGCATCCATTCCCTCTGAGCCTGTCATATTTCACGTGTTGTATGAAATCAGGTATCCTGCAGAAAGAAGATGCCTAGTGGTAACATGAGTAAGAAAGAAAACACAGCCTGCCTTTTAGTTACCCGCTTTACACTATTTACATTAATAGTGTGGCAAACAAAAAGATCAATCATTTGGAAAGGGAAATTAAACTAGGGAGACTTCTAACCATCTTAATTTCTTTTTACCTGCAATGGTTTTCCCTTTCAGTTTAACTTTGGCTTTCCTTTTTTGTAGTATTCCTCCCCTATTTTGAGCTCTGAGTCTGTGGCCCCCTCTGGGTGGGAGGAGGCTACCAAAGAGGAAACAGTTTCTCCCCCAGTATCTTCTGAATTCTCCTGGAGGAGCTCATATTTATTGGACAGCTCTACAGAAGATGTTTTTGTGGCCATGGAAGGGGGGGGAGTCATTTGTGGGTGACTTCTCATGAAATGTCTACAGACCCTTAAGGCTGGGTCACTCAGTGGAGGGGCATTTCCCCAGATCCAGGAGTGGTGCAAGTCCCACTGCCTAAGCTCAGAGTGGGCAAGGGTTGGGATAAGCAAGGAGTAATCTGGGGGCAACTCTAGTGGGAGTACAGGAGGCGCAGAAGGACCTGCCACATCCTCAGGTGTATCTGAAGGCCTAGCAAAGGGTGGGGTTGGTGGAATTACTGAGGGTTTATTCCAAAGTTTAGCTTTTTGTGCTTGTGTTATGATAAACCTCTGGTCTGCCCCATCTTCATGATATTCTTGGCTATGAGCAGCACACTTACAATTCTGGAACGTGTGACTTAGCTCGTCACAAAGATTACATTTGCATTCATTCAAACATCATAACCCTACATGACCAATTTCCCCGCATATGTTTATTTATTTAGTTATTGAATTTTGATGACTGGGTTGGCCCACTGGGCCCACAAAGGTCCCTTTTTCAGGGGTGACCCAGGGAACAGAAGCAATAAAATGCATACAATCAGGTGATCCAGAAGAAATACAATACATGCAGTCAGATGATACAGGGTTACAAGAAGTAGACAAGATAATGAGGATAACAGTACAGGCAATGTTGCATTTTACTTTATCACAAACACTGCTTAGGTGAGATGAATCCCCACACCTATAACAGGCTTTAGGTTAGCCTGGATAAAACAAGACTCCTTCTGTCCCGACCTACAAAAAAAGAGTTGGGTAGATGTATTGCTCCATACTCATTTGAACTCAGCAAAACATTAACTTTCCATCCCCAGTCGAAATGTTCTCAGTGTCTAGCATGGTTTCTGGTTTTCCAAGCACTGTACATCTTTGTTTTAGCCAGTATGAGACATCAGCCATGTCCACCCCCTCATTCCTAAAATGGATGGTGATAGTCTTGTATGATGGCTTTGTCACTGGTATTACCATAAACGGTGTCCATAATGTTGTTTTTTTCATGGAATGATATTTGGACCAAAATCTCTCTTGTTCATGAACAGTCTGAAAGCACACATCGAAAGTGGTTTCACCAGAAATGTGTATCAAAACATATATTTCATGTGAAAAGAATTTCATAGAGTCTTTGTGAAGTGTCCATGCCACAAATAAGTGGTTGGGTGAATCAGGAAGGCCTCCAAGATATGAGAGTCTGACCACATTGTGGCATTTCACCTGCAAGATAGGAAGTTTAAATAATGAAGAAAAATTTTGTTTTTGGCTCTCTCCTTGTTGTATTCTAGGGACATTAGTAGGTATTTGTATGTCTTAAAAACATCCAGGTTTCTTATTGGGTTTTGAGGGGCCTGTGGTAATTGAAGTATAGGGTTCTATGTTAAATTCAGTTCCACCGGTAACTGTAGAGGTTCCTGCACACTGTTTTCAGGCACCGGGTCTGTAGAAGGCCCCGAGAAGTCTATTGGGCTGGGCATTCTGATTGGGGAAGAGCCTGATTCCCACGATCCTGAGGGCATCTTGTTTTCCATCCAGTGCTTCATAAGGCTTTTTCAACAGACTATACCTGAGTTAGGGGGTCATTTTGCACATTTACAAAAGAAATAGTCACAGTATCAGGAGTAGAGCTGGTGATATCAGAAATGGGAGTACTTACAGCAGGAGGCTGTTCTGGTGTAGAAGAATTAGTGCACCATTTGGTGGTGATTTTGTCACTGAGTTGCTGCCCCTTAGATGACCCTGCATCATCAGGTTGCACTGTAGCTTTGATAGCATCTACTGTGCTGTCAGCATGGAGCCATCAGATTTCTTTCTGTAGTTTCATTTTCTTGATAATGAACTTGTGCTCCTCTGCCTCCAGTAAGCACTGCAGGTCTCGTATCTCTGTTATTTCTCCTTCTTGGGCAGAAGAAAATGAGTCCTCCTTTCAAGTATCACTATCTGTAGCTCTGAGTCCTTCCAGATCTGAGTGAGGCAAGCTTGCCTGTATCACATCTTGAGTGTGATGCAACTGCTCCTGAGTTATATCAGGTACCTTCAGGTTTGTCAATAAGACTTGGCTAATAGTTTCAGTATTTTTCGAGGTGGGAGTCAAGACCAGCTCTCCAACCTCCATGTCCTCCACTCCATCCAGCCATCTAGTCACTGTCGTCTTGGACAGAGGTTCCCTTACCTGTGAGTAGGGGAATTTCCCCTGTGTCCTAGCCACATTTCCCCCCATTCACTAAAAATACCACCAACAGCTTAATCTGGTTCAAGATCAGTTGGCATTCATTGGTATCCTCCTCCTCCAGGTCATGCCTGAAAATAGGCAGAATTTGTGTAGTGCACTTACCCAATAAACAAAAACTAACTAACTAAATAAATAAATAAATTGCACTCTGGTTGGTGCATGTCCATGTATCACTGGTCAGTTACTAACCACCCTTCTGGTGCCTCACCACTGTCACTCACGTCATATGCATCTCACATTATAATACTGGCACATGCATATACTGTGCACAATTGCTTCAGTGCCCTGTGACCGCTGGACACATGACTGCACTGCTTGGTGACTTCCACATTGGACAACAGCCCATGGCATCAAACACAGCACTGCCCACAGTACCACAGCCATGCTACCAGCCATGTAGGGATGCAATGTCCTTATTACACATACAGTCATTGCCAGGACATGTGATGTGCATTTCTTGCCCCCGCCATGTCCTGTGTGCCACTCTGCACTGCACAGGTGTGTTCTCCTCCATATGCATTGTGTGCTGCCTACAGGGAGTCATATCCACTGCAAACATATTGGTTGTACCTTGTAGCTCACCTGTTAGTGGCCTGTCCCTGTGGCACGTGTGGCACACACGCTGATGATATTTCTGTTTTCTGTTCTAGGTGATGGTCCATGTGGCAGGTCCAGGATGGGGATGGCTTGCTTTTACTCTTGGTGAGATGGACCATCCACCATGTCTGGGGCATACACATGCTGCTAGGGGAGGCAACATGTCTGCTGCAGGAGAATGGAATATGGTTGAGGGTGCAAGCGCAGTCTTAGGGGAAGTCACGGCAGCAACCAGGAGTTGGGGTAATGGCACCAGCTAGTAGACCAGTTATATGGACTCCCTAGGTTTTCCTGGTAATTTTTTGAGCCAGCTGTTTTTCGTGGTGTTTACTGGCAGTGTTCTAGTCAGTTTAGTGTTGTATGTTTAATAAGGGTGTGCCAATGAATATAGTTTGTTATATCTCATGGCAGTGTGCCAGTGAGTTATGATTTCCATTTTGTTATGTTTCATGTTGTGAATTTCTGTGCACCAGTGAAGTGCCTTGTTCATACTGTACATACCCGTGTCTGTCCTTTATGGTTATGTGTGGTTTTCCAGGGTATTGTTGGGAGGGTTATGGCACTTCCTGTGGAATGCCAATCATGCTGTCACTGTTGTTTTGTAGTGTCCCTTTGCGATCACAAGGGAGTTTGCAAAGCACATTAGGCAGCTTTTGAGGTTGCATTTGTAACCATACCTATAGCTATTGACTGCTATACTGGTACACAGTTAAAAAATGCTGTGTCATTTTGTGATTGTTCTGATGTACCATTGTTTAGCAACTAGTGCAGATTTGTTATTGCTAATGGTGATTTGTGCTGCAATTAGTGACAGTTGAGAAAATCTTTTCCTGTATGTCAGCTTCCAGTTAGAGTAGCATTCCACACATTCTACTTAGTACTGTCATGTACATCTTCTAATTAGCAAGTGGAAAAGGACAAACTATTTCATGTAATGTACCATGCAGAGTTAGGTAATGTCCATCTGCTACACTCTGTGCAGTCTTCACAGCAATGTAAAATAAATATGTTTTTTCACATAGTTATCACTGTGAAGAATGGTGGAACTTTGCACAGTGAAGTGCATTATACTTCATGAACTACACATCTGAGAGATAGTCACACATTACATACTGCCTGGAAATGTTCTTCACTGGGTCGCATGCTTGTGCAGTCAGAGTGTGAGAG
This sequence comes from Neoceratodus forsteri, assembly GCA_016271365.2. Taxonomy (NCBI): domain Eukaryota; kingdom Metazoa; phylum Chordata; order Ceratodontiformes; family Ceratodontidae; genus Neoceratodus; species Neoceratodus forsteri. The sequence goes on along the minus strand of CM057455.1, from coordinate 1,120,953,364 downwards.
CAGAACAATTAGGATCTGTGTCTCACAATGCTAAACAAAGTCTCCCCCTATTAGTCTTAAAAAATCATAGCATAGAAATCATTGATCAGTCTGAGTGTTGTTACTTTATAATAGTTTTGAAAGCTTTAAGCAAGAGTGCAAACACTCTTAGCAAGTATTTTGACAGGTTTAAATGTGCTTAGTCTTAGAGTGCAACAGTGCATCAGAGCTGAATCTGCTGGGTTGGGGGGAGAAGACTCAACTCCTAGGGCCAGATTTTCTATCAGTTAGAATTGCTGCAAGCACTTGGTGCATCAAACATATGGCACACCAGACTTGTGGTAATCTAAAGGGATTTTCTGTCCCTTGCATCAAATTGACACTCACCAGATTGACCTTTTTGTGATTTATCTTGTGTCATTCTTGAGGACCTCAGATACATAGCTTGGGTTGGCTGTCACAGCTACACCACAGATTATAAAATTGGGTACAGTTGTGGCAATCAGCAATACCACAGCTAGCATGCCACCAGGAATTGAAGCAAGGCATGATTCAAGCCCTGTGTCAGTCTTCAAACATCCAGTCCCAAGTTTCAGTGCTGTTTTACATGTACCAAGTGATTTAAACTCTTAAGGCTGGAGTTTCAAAAGAAGCAGTTGCAGACGCAAATGCATGCAGTCCCTCAGTCTCAGCAAAAATGCCTTGTGACAAGTCATAATTTACAAAAAGAAATTGACACACATGCAATTTCTGTCCTTTTCTGCTGCAAATGCATCTTTTTTGAGTATGAAATTCAAATGCAGTAAGCAGTTTGGACAGATTTATTTTTAAAAATAAGGCACCTGCAGATGAAAATCCAGCATGCAATATTTTTTTTACCTGCACAGCTTTTTGTTTTAATTATCTATGCTGTTGTCCACTAGCTGTTAATGGGCAATGGTCACCATATCTGGGAGTCTGGAACTGAGTAGATTTTTTCTCAAATAACAATTTACAGAAAACAACCAGTGTTTTGCTGTGCCAGACAACAACTAATAATTTGTGTAGGTCTGTGAATCCAGATTCCTGCTGCATACAATACCTTGGTGCTTGGGCAGCAACACATTTCTTATTCATGAGAAATATTATTTAAAAAAAATATTTGGGGCTGTGCCAGACTATAATATGGCTCTACTTGTTGTTCCATGGAGCAGTAGATTGGGAGTCATTCCTCCCCCCTCACTATCCCACTGAGCAGTACCGAAACCATGCATGCCCAAACATCCTTTGAATGATAATTTCCGTTTTGCGCCTTGATGGATGCACTTCCATGTGCCTCCGCCTTATCTTTCATTTGTTGGATGATTTGATCATATCTGCTTACAACTTTGTTACTGCTTCTGGTGTTCATCTGGACTTCTTCTCCATTGCAGTCATTCAGTTGTTGCTTCTTCTTGCCAATTCCCTTTGTTTCTTGCAGTCTGCTGCCCCTGCCTCCTGCTGTCTGTGTTTATGCCTGGTTAAATAAAGTGATTGATTGATTGTCTTGTTGGCACTGTCCTAGTTTTAATGACCTGCTGTATTTGGTAACTGATTGATTGCCTGGTTTTACCAACCTGGCTTTGCTGTCCTCACATTTGCTCTGCATCTGTGCAGTGCTTGCATCCTCCTGCCTGTTAGATTCTCTCTACCTGCTCTTCTGACATTTTGGACTCTTCCTCAGATCTCCTTCAGGCTGCAGCTTTCACTTTCTGTCCCTACCTTTCTCGATGTGTTACCCTGAAGTCCTCCCTCATTGAATGCTTAAGCCATAGAGGCCCCATCTCTTCTGCGTATTGCCTTTTATCACTGTGGTATTTTCTTCTGCTTGCTCTCTGCTGCCATGTAGAGTATTCCCCCTTCACTTGCTGCCTTGTTAAGGAAGACCACTCTTCCACTTTCTGCTTTCCCATGGAGGGCCCTACCCCATTGCCACTGTTTGCTCTCAGCTGCTGGAGTAAGTGCTTCCCCTTTCCTTACATATTGCCTCACCCTCAGTCTCCTCAATTTTTCTTCTGTATTGTCTTTGAGGGCCTGTCCCCTTCCTCTGCTTGTTGTCTTGTTTCAAAGGCCTTCTCCCCTCTGCTTGCTAGATATTGCCTGAGAGGTTCCCCAACCCCTTTTTCTGGTAATTGCTGCCTACTGCCTCAGAGGTCCTCCCTCTCTACTTAACACCAGCTGCCACAGAGTTCTTGAACTCCACTCTCTGTTGCTGTCTTATCTAGAGGATTCCCTCTACCTGTTATCTGAGCATGGAGGGCCCCAATCCTTCTTCTGTTTATGGCCTTGATTTGGGAGCTCCTTTACCTGTGGCTTACTACATCAGATGACTTTCTCCTTCCTCCACTTGCTGTTTTGTCTCAGAGGCCCCGTCTGTTGATACCAAGGCATCAAAAGCACTTCCCCCCTTTTCCTCCATTTGTTGCCTACTGGTACTGGAGCCCCTCTCCATTTACTTCCTAATGTCACAGAGGTTTCTGCTTCTGCCATTTGTTTGTTGCCTTGTCTCAGATGCACACCTGTCCTTGCTGCTTTACCATAGACAGCCCTGCCTCTTTCCCCTTCCACTTGCTGTCTACTGCATCAAAGGACCCTAAGACACCCTCTGCTTGTTCCTTTGTATCACAGTTCTACTTGCTGTCTTGCCATGGTGGACCCTGTTCCTTGCTTCACTGATTGCCTTGATTAAGAGGCTTTTTTTCTGTCTTTTTCTCCCTCCCTCTCTCTTTCTCCAGTTTTGCTTCAGAGACTTCTTCCTTTCTCCCTTACTCTTACTGCCTTCTAGGGCCATACTCCTTCTTCTATTTGCTGCATTGCCTTGGAAATCCCCTTGCTCCATCTTATTGCTATACTCTGCCATAAAGGGTGTTATTCTTCAGCCTGCTGACTCATCCTTTAGGCCCCCGTTTTGTTGCCTTGCTTGTAGGGTCATACTTTTCCTCTGCTCTTTGCCTGCCTAGGCAGCTCCCCCTATGCTGCTGCCTTGCCTCAGCGCTCACCCCCTACCCCCCGATTAGTATTGCTACCTTGGCCACTGTTTCATTTGTGATTAACCTTCTTTGATTACGTGTTCCTCCTCCAAATTCCTGTATTCCTGCCTCCTGGTCCAAAATGGCTGCTGTACTTGTCCCTTTGGTCTGCTGTGGTCTTGCCAGCCCTTTCCTGCCTGCTTTGTGTATCTGCATTCCTCTAGTCCTCCTCCTGCTTTAGGACTTTCCTCAACTGTCTGTCTTGTCTTCATCCCCTTGGCTGCAATAGCTGTTATTACAAGATTGCTATATTCAAATTATTGCAGATTATCATTCTTCCAGACTTTAGCTAGGTAGTGTTCTTTTATTTACAGAACCATGAAAAAGTAACATTTCCTCTACTCTTTTTTTTCATTGTTTCTCTTCTTACTGTAAGTTCAAAACCGGGTTGAAATCTCCCATTGCATTATTGTATCTGCACGTAACTATTTTTCTTTATGTTGGTTTATTTTGTATTCATAATGTTTGTATATGTATCCCCATATGTTGTTTGTATATTTTACACTTGGGTCCCTATAGAAAATGAGCATTGGCTGCCCTTGAGGTCCTACCTGTCAAAAACATTTTAAATCAAAAAAAAAATAAAGCTATTGGATGCCTAGGCTGTGCTTCACCCTCAAGGATATTTGGAACCTTTGTTTTACTACTTAGATGTCCTCAGGCCTGTAGGTGGATATAAGGGCTACAAACAGGGACCTGTGGAAAAAACAATTTATTTTCATGAGTGCTGTTTGACCTTGGGTAACCTCACGCATGGCATAAGCCACAAGTGATGTGCCTAAGGTCAAACAGCTCAAGTGAAAATAAGTTGTTTATTCCACAAGGTCCCTGTTGTGTATTCAGTTTATGCAATAGACAGGGACCTTGGGTTGTGTGTATTGTTCTGTAAAGAGTACTCTGATGTTATTAACATTTTAAAGCATTGTGGGTTTTCTTATTAAAAGAATGCTTCTCTGCTACAGATGAGTGCTGCTGCCAGGGCCATTGCCATGGATGCCACATCATGACTATGGCAGTAACGTGAAAGTGTTATTGCTGATTGGCAGAAAAGCTTCAAAAAGTTTTGAAAACATGGTGGATTGGTTAGTGAGACAGCAATCCCCCGGGGTAAGTCCTTCTACATTTTGTCTGGTGGGTGTATTGTAAAACAAAAAGAAGTAAAAAATAAAGTGTATTCTGAAAGAATGATATTTTACTCTGAAGAGCGAGCAAGGGTAATGTCGTGCTGCATGAAGGGTGGTGAACTGGGCTGCACTTGAAACAGTTTTCTATTCTCCCATATGCTAAAGGCTAGATCAGTGAGGTCAGCTAAATGGATAGTGAGCACAGTATGAGTGGGCAGAGCAGAAACAGCTTGGCAATTGAATGCAGTCATTAGTGTAGGGAGAGCAGGCAGCTGGAGCTGGGGAAAAATGAAGTTAACAAGTGTTGGGTGGTGGTGGGGGTGATGTCATGTCTACTATATGGAGAAATGCCTGATCAAGTATCTACTATGTGTAGAAATGTGAGATTCCATATTTATACACAGAGTAGACATGACATCAGCTATTTATCACATGTATAACATCATTTATCAGTGGAGATTTATCTCCACGCCTATTGTATAAATCCAGGTTCTCAATATGTGGCTTTATGCTCACGCTATTCTTCTTATAGGGAGGTACACCCTCTTCCTTTTTACCAGCATACCTTCTCTCTCTGGCACTGCCCCAGCCACTCAAGAATATGGCCCAGTGATTTGGGGGCATTTGCCTTAACAAGTACTGTACTGGGCACTTGTCAAAGCAACTACCAGACACCACAATATCTGTGGGTTTCTGACCCAACATTCACCTGTCCCTTAAGGAATCTATATTATGACCCTTCACCCCTCAAGGGATGGCCTCAACAATTCCACCCATGAGCCTGTTTTATCATCAGAGAAGAGTAACTAGGCTGCCAGGCCACAGGCATCCCTAATGTAAGTCATCCTCTTTTTCTTGGGATGTATTCTGAAAACCTGTCATTCTTCTTGAACAGGGTGTTACCCTCTGAGCCCCTCTCCTTGGGTAGAGTCTTTCCATGCAGATATTCATTTAGTTGCAATGTAGCTCCTTTTAGATGGTAAAATTGTCAAACAAGACAGAAGGAAAGAGCATTTTATCCTGGCTAATTGAAGTAGAGTGTTTGGTGTTCCATCATATGTATAAATAATAAAAACACCAAATTAAAACTAAAGACATGGTGTCATAAAACCTTAATTCCCTAGAAGATTCCTCCACATGAGTTCTTACTTTTCTCCATCAAACAGAAGGTCATACAATAATTATATGGAGAATGAAGCATTAGCAGGGGTGTGCAATGGTTTTTCAGCACACACTCAAAATATATGATGCCTTATAAAGCTCATGAGTGAAGCTCAAGGGACTTACCAAGGTGGTATATACTGAGGGTGTAGGTAAAGAACAATTACACACCCCTTACCATATTTTTCATAATTGGCGAGTTGATCGACCTCCACACCAGTTCATTTTACTGCACTGGCCTGATGTTGATTGCTGAGCGCTTCCTGTATCCCAGTCTCACCGCCTATCACGGGGCTCAAAAAGATGTTTTTGCCTCAAGATTCTTAAAGTACAGCCCTGGCTCCACTTTCTGCCCTGGAGTTGGAAATCCAGTAATGCTATAGGTAGTATTTTTGCTGCATTGCTGGTTTCAGTTGTGGCTGTGGTTTTAACAATTGTAAGGTTTCGGAACTTGATCATACTACAAAAACTTGGTTGACAGCTCTTCTCTGTCTCATGCCCACCATTGTGGGGGATAATCTCTGAGGCACTCCACATTCCTTATATCATGGGTTGTGTCTACCTCATAAGTTGTTTGATGCACATGTGACTTCAAAGAAGTCCAACCCCTTTTCCCTGTGTGTCTGCCTCTTCTGGATCAGTTCTAAATGTGCATCTGTACAGGTTGAAGCACATTGCAGTAACTCCCCAGCAAGAATATACAAATCTTCTTTTCTCTCAATACCTAAAGTAAGACTTCCTACTCAACTGCATATACAATTATAGAATATGCAAGGTATATTTATAGGCATTATAAGATTACTTAGACAATGCATTTGGAACTCATTGTGCAGGATATAGAACTGGCCAAGGTAAATGTAGGGCTAGATAATACTCTGAATGCATGTTTTTAATAAGTCTGCCAATAGACTACACCTGTGAATCAGACAGGACATTCCTGCAGTAAACATACAAGGCTCCACTACTGAAAATGGTCACAGACTTAGTCACTCATTCATGCTATTTGCTAGGATCCCTGCCTGTGATCCAGCTACTAAGGAAAAACTGTGGCTGCTTGGCATTCTGGGGCTCCTGCTAGTGGCCCCAGAACTAGCCCCCACTATCCAAGCAAACAAAAGACTCAAGATCAGCATTGGGAGTGGCTGGAAACAACCTGGGGATCCTGCTAGCAGACCAAGGACCCATTCTGAATAAAATGCAACAAGTGATGTTAAGTTTCAAGCCCAGATTACATAGAAACCCAGCAGTCACTGATTTACCTGCCCCCTCCTGACTGGGTTCACTGTTTTAATCTCCTAATTTTTTTAAATCTTCTTTTGTGTGTCTGTCACCCTCTGGATTCCTCATACTCCAAAATGGCAACTTTTGCACCTTCCTCATCTCTTGAGTACTTGGGGAAGGCTGCAGTCATTCAGATCCACTGCTGTGACCATTCCCTTATTTGCCAGACTCCTGGAGCATAAGTCTGATGTGCTACATCATTTAATGCCTCTGTGCATATGAGATCCAATATTTCATTCATGCATGCACAACTACGCATTCTGCCACCATCTTGAGTATGGCAAAGATCGCAGCAGGCTCCCACATGCCCGTGCATGCTCAATAGCAAGTCTGCAACCAGTTTAACAAGGTAATTATGGTGGACAGAGGAGAAGAATAACAATTCTATAATACTAACTGAGGCTTGTAACTAGCAGGGCCTCATGGATAAATGAACGGTGGGCAGTGTTCCCATACCAATGCAAACAAGCACACTGTAACTCAAATGTATTGTGGTCTTAGATGGCTACATTAAGCAGCACCCAATACAGTAGTCCCTACCTTCAGACTGTTAAAGGGGCAGTACTTACATAAGCCCAATATAGGCAGACAGGGAATTTTTTTAATAGGAGAAATGTTAAGGCTGGACACAGTACACTATTCATGGGGGACAGAAGTAATTATACTCAGTCTATAAGAACTACAATTTTATATATCTAATATACATACATGTTCCACTAAGTCATGACACAGAGAGCCCTAACCTTGTGTTCCACTGTCCCCTTCCTCCTCAGAATGGCAAAGACTAAAAGCTGCAGTTGCCCCCCTACAGTGCCAGAGGAGGATGAGGGTGTGGAAACCAGTGAGGTTACTGTCCAGCAGCAAATACAGGATGAGACAGCTATAACTGCACCTACACCAACACAGACTGTAGAGACCAACTTAATCCTTTTGCAGAACCAGCAGGTACTTCAGTTCCAACAAAAGTTAATGATTGCCATGCTTGAAAAACTGTCTGAGATAGCCGAATCACAACTCCACACCCCACCAGAGCACACAGACACATCTACACCTTCCACACCTACACCAGAAGCCCAAGAAACTGCTCCAATTCCTATCACTGTGGAGAATCAGGCAACCATAGGGCCAAGGTCCATTATATCCCAGAAAAACTCTGGTAACAATTCAGAGGATGAGGGGAAAATGGAATTAGATCCACAATCACTAACTGCTAAATGGTGTTTTACCAACCAAATACCGGAACTGGTTCCCAACATTATGGCCACTGTGGCCTTCAAGATCCCAACCCCTCCAGCCCAATCTAAACTATTGCCATCACTCCAATCATCCATGAAAAAGGCAAACACTTTCCCAGTATGCGAGTCAATAGATGAAGTGGTGAATAAGGAATGGGAGTCATTGGACCTAGCTTGCATCCCAGAAAGAAGGTCATGGGACAAGATATACCCACTCGAGGCAGAAAAACTGGCACTATGGTGCACCTCCCCAGCACAGAACTCAAATCCCTTCCCTTAATAAGAAAACTGTGCTATCTATAGAGACTGCATTATGCCTTAGAGATCCAGACAGGGCATTTGAGGACATTTTAAAGAAATACTTCGAGCTATCCTGCCTGGGAGCTAGGGCAGCTACCACAGCAATATATGCCACTCGGGCACAGCTAGAATGGTTGCAACAGGCACAAAAAAGCATGATCCCATAATCAATGGAGGTCCACCTTCCAGATAATGTCATCCTATCTACCAAATACCTGGCTGATATGGTGGTAGATGCCCTCAAAATTAACGCCAGAGCAACCACTTTACTCAATAGAGCGAGACGGTGCCTATAGATGAAACTGTGGAACACAGATAATGAGTCAAAATCTATGCTATTCAAGCTGCTGTGTAAGGACAATTTTCTGCTTGGGAAAGGTCTGGAGAAATATCTTAAATGCAAGGATGATGAAAAGACACTGGGGAAAGAGAAACCCAGCAGGTCTACTTACCTTCCAGCATGACAAAATTACTGGTCTCACTCATTTTGAAACAAAAAGAAAGGACAATATGGAAACAGAGGAAATTGTTACAGGCCATCACACACCCCTAACAACAACTACAGCACATTCCATGGAAGGGGAGCCATCAGGGGAAGTGGTACTAACCCCAACAATAGAAGGGCCATTACAAGGCAAAGACTACCAATGTTACAAGAGCTATTAAAACATTCCTGTAGGTGCATGCTTAAGTCAATTCTCAAAGGCATGGTCAAAATCCACACAGGACAAATGGATTCTAGAGATCACACAAAAGGGGTATGCCATAATATTCACAGACATTCCAAAGCAAAACAGTTTGATCTTATCCCCTGTTTCAAAATGTAAAATAAGATCAACACAAATACAAAAGGTTCTAACAGACTTAGTCCAAAACAATGCGAAAATGGAGGTACCGCTGCTGGATAGGGGCCAAGGGGTATACTCCATATTCTTCACGGTACCCAAGAAAACAGGGGACTTAAGACCAGTACTAGACCTAAAGTTCTTAAACCGCAATGTACAGTACATACTATTCAAAATGGAAATGATACATTCCAGCCTGAAGGCCATGCAGCCATGGGATCTACTGACATATATAGACTTGAAGGATGCGTATCTTCACATCCCCATAAGACCATCCCACCAAAGGTTCTTAAGGTTTCACATCCTTGGACAACATTATCAGTACAAGGTACTCCCATTCGGGCTGACATCAGTGCCATGAGTATCTACAAAAGTATCAGTCATACTCGCATCAAAGCTAAGGGAACAAGGCATACAGGTCATACCCTACCTAGATGACTGGCTGATCAGAACAAGGTTAATCCAGCAATCCACCTGGGAGACACAAGCAGCAATAAATTTCCTGGAAAGACATGGCTGGGTTATAAACAGAGGCAAGAGTTTTCTAACACCCTGTCAGTTGTTAGAACATCTAGGCACACTAATAGACACAGTCAGAGGGACAGTACAACCACCAGAAAAGCGAGTCGTGAATCTGATAACCATAGTTTCCTGATTACAGAAGAGCAAATGTCCATCACTGGTGATGATATCACAAACACTAGGGCTAATGTCATCATGCATAGACACAATCCCCTGGGCGAGATAGCACATAAGACCATTGCTATCATTCCTAGTCTAGCAGGAACTCACATATGACTTAGATTTTACAAAAACGGTCACAATGCCACTACATGTGATACATTTCCTACAATGGTTGTCATGCAGACACAATCTAATAAAAGGAATGCCACTGGACATTCAATCAGACATACAAATAGACACAGATGCCAGCCTAACAGGTTGGGGGTGATAACTGGCCACAAGAAAAACCAGGGAAAATGGTCACTACTAAAAGCAAAGTTACCCATAAATGTCTAGAAATAAAGGCAGTTTTTCTGGCACTTCTTCATTTCAGCAAAGAATTCCAGGGAAAGAATGTACTGATTAGATCAGACAATCGGGTAACAGTCTCATATATCAACAAGCAGAGAGGAACACAAAGCAGGACAGTGCAAAGCGAAGCAGAAAAATAATCCCTTGGGCTCAGAAACAAATTGTAAGCATTTCAGCAATTCACCTGGCAGGGAAACTAAACACTACAGTGGATTGGTTAAGCACACAGCAAATACATGTGAGCAAGTGGAAGTTACTGTACACCTCCACATGTTCCAGTCGATTAACAAACGCTGGGGTCCAGTGGAGATAGACATGATTGCTACCAACAAAAACAGCCAAAGCTCTTGATTCTATTTCTGCTGCATGGATTACAAGTCCATGGGAGTGGATGCACTACCATCAACATGGACATTCAATGTGGCCTACATTTTCCCTCCATTACCACTGATCCCACAGGTTCTAAAGAACATTTGGCTAACCAGAATTAGAGTGGCTCTCATAACCCTTTACTGGCCCAGGAAAGCATGATTCACCATAATAGTGGCAATGACCCTGGACTATCCCTGGATCCTTCCTGCCAGACACAACATCCTCACCCAGGGACCAGTTTGTCACCCAAACCCACAAAATCTCAAGCTAACAGCTTGGCTTCTGAAAGGGAGAGATTGCTGAAAGCAGGCATCACCCCTTGGTTATTGACACAATGTCCAGGTCAAGGAAGGGTTCTCCCACCATAACTTATCAAAGACACTGGGAAATCTTCTCCAGATGGTGCAGTGATAAAGACATAACTCCTGACAAACCAGCCATAGCAGATATACTATTATTCCAGCAAGAAGGACTAGACAAGTGCCAGTCAGCATCATCATTAAGAGTACAAGTAGCGGCAGTTGGGGTGGCAAGGGGTCTGATAGATGGGACAGCCACAGGTTCGCACCTAGACATTGTCCAGTTCCTGAAAGCAGCCACCAATGTATATGCCCCAGGATTAGAATGATAACAGCACCCTGAAACCTCAGTTTGGTACTCAGTGCAAAGATGTATCCCCCATTTGAACCACTAGAATCCATAGCACTCAAATGACTAAGCCTAAAAATGGTCTTTATGGTAGCATTATGTTTGGCCAGGCACATAAGCAAGCTACAGGCACTATCATGCAGGACTCTGTATTTGATATTTCATCAAGACAGAATATCTCTAAAGACAATTCCTTCCTTTATACCTAAAATAATGTCCATGTTTCACAGCAATCAATCCATCGAGATCCTGGATTACATGCCCACAGAGGAAGCAGCACAAGACCCTCAACTGCAATCGTTAGGTATGAAAAGGATAATAGTCACATATGTCACAAGGACAAAGGATATGTACATAAAAGATAGACTATTCATCATTCTCCAATGGCACAGAAAAGGGCCAACCAGCATCAATCATGCTCAACCATTGCATCCTGACTCAAGACAGCCATCACTGAGGCATACAAAACAACCAACTCAGGATCCCCATTGAAAGTTAAACAACATTCAACAAGAGCAATAGCTGCCTCATGGGTAGAGAGAAATATGGCTACAGTGGAAGTAATTTGTGCAGCGGCCACTTGGGCATCACCACACACTTTTACAAGACACTACAGAACTGATGTGTCTTCAGATTCAAAAGACAAACTTTGGATGCTCAGTATTGCTAGCCACAAAATCATCCACACTAGAACATGACTATCCACCCTAGACTCAGGGTACTGCTTTTTAAAACTAAACAAATGACGCAAGGAATGTGGAGTGCCTCCGGGATTATCCCCCACAATGGTAGTTTACTCACCTGGTAAAAGTGATTGTGGGGGTATACATCTGTGAGGCCCTCCACAACCCACTCAACTAGACTGTCATGCTCAGATAAGTTAACACATAATTATTCCGGCATGCTATATGGGCTGGAAAGAACTTAGAGTGCATTAATAGGTAACAGCCAATCAATCAATCAAGTTCTTTATTTATCCAGATGAATACCAATGAGCAAGCTCATTCGCAAGGTGGACCTGCATTACACAAGTCAAGTAACAATACATTTATATACAGACAAATAGACAGTAGATGCAAGAGTACAACAGTACTGGTAGGCCTGCAATAGACAGGATAAGTAAAAATACATTTGGGTTCAGGTAAAAGACAGTCAGTAAGGGTATACATAACAATAGGGTAGCATGTCAGTAAAAATTTATACCAGATACAACAACATACATGGTTCAGTATTCCTGTAAGGTAAAGGCATTATAGTCCAGCGAAGAGATTAGTTGAAGTGGATGCTACAAGCGAAGAGACATACATAGTCAGTTCAAAAAGACCCAGGCGTATCAAGGGGGAGACATGTGTCGGGAGAAGTAGGCAGTCAGTGGGGGGGTTCTGGAACTGGGATAATACTTGGAGTGAAGGAATGAGACGCTGTGTGTATACAAGGAATAGGTAGGTGAGGGAGGGTGAGATTTAGGGTGGTAGATAAGTAGGTGGCTCAGGGACAAGTTATGCACTAATACAAGAAGGAAGAAGGATGGGAAAAGCAGGGAGGATGTGGAAGGGGGTGTAAGTAAGCTAGGATCATTGGAAGCAGTTAGAGGCTTCTGTAATGTATTTTGAGTATAAGGTCTTAAACACAGTGAGACTAACAGGAGTCCTCAGTTTCAGTGATTTCTGTAGCACACTCCAGAGTGACGGTAGAATGAATCTTGTGGCAGGTCTCCCAAAACACATTAGGGCTTTAGGCACTTTCAGAGAAATCAGTGAACAGCTTCTTAAGGCATAGGTTCCAGGCATATTGAGAGTCAGGCAATCAACAATGTACTATGGAAGTTTGCCAGTGATAGCTTTGTATGTCCAGAGAGCTGCATTTTTATTTCGGCTGTAGTGTAAGGAGGTCCAACCTATGGCCGCATATAAAGAGCAGTGATGGGTGGAGAAAGGGAGACCAGTGACGAAGCGCAGGGCTCTGTGGTAAAGTGTGTCCAATTTACCGAGGTATGAAGTAGTACATTGGCTGTATATAAAGTTGGTGTAATCAATTAGGGAAAGGAACGTAGACTTAAATAGCTGTCTCTTGGCCTCTGTAGTTAGTAGGTGGTTTAACCTGAAGAAGAGACCTAGTGTCTGCCTCAGTTTTTTTAACAAATCCTCCAGGTGGTCTGCAAAGGAGAGTCTGAAGTCTAGCCAGACCCCCAAGTATTTGAATTTCTGCACAAATTCCAGGGTTTCTCCTAGGAGGGTGGTGATGGGGGGTATAGCAGGGTAGGCTACATGGTTAATAGGTGAAAATAGCATTGCCTTTGTCTTTTTGGCATTAAGTAGCAATTTTTTACTAAGGAGCTGGTATTGAAGTATGTTGAAGTCAGCTTGCAGGTCGCTACAGGTAGTTTCAGGAGTTGTACGGCTTAGGTAGATCACTGTATCATCTGCGAACAGGTGAATTTTCACCTCATTGATGCCTGAGTCTATATTGTTGATGTAGATGGCAAATAGGAGTGGCCCCAGGATCCCTGCGGGTCCCCTCTTTTTAACAGATTTGAGGAGGAGAGTTTACCTTCGTCCTTGACCTGTTGGTGCCTATCAGAAAGGTAGTTGTGGAACCAATGCAAGGAGGTAGAATCTAGACCAATAGCTTTTAATGAAGAAAGAAGGAGGCTGTGGTCGACAGTGTCGAAGGCCTTACTTAGGTCTAGAAAAATGGCACAGACAATTTTTTTTTCTCTAGCTCGCGCTGCCAGTCATTTGTCACCTTGGCCAGGGCCGTAATTGTACTATGCTCAGTTCTGAAACCAGATTGCATTGGGTTTAGCAGGTTAGTATCATCTATGAAAGATTTCAGCTGGGCATTCACAATTTTTTCCAGAAGTTTTGATAGTACCGGCAGAAGAGAGATGGGCCTATAGTTGTTTAGATCACAGGGGTCTCCGGATTTAAACAACAGAATAACATGTGAAGTCTTCCACAGTTTGGGGAGGGTCCCTTGAGAAAGGGACAAGTTAAATAGATGCGTAATAGGTACGGCCAAGACATGATAGGAAATCTTTAGGTAGTATGGATCAAAGGTGTCAGCGACAGCACTTTTTCTGGTGTCCAACTGGAGGAGGAGATCTTCAACCTCTTTTAGTGAGGCAGGAGAGAATGAAAAGACTGCATCTGAGGGACTAGATTCTGAAGGTTGTGTGGTAAACTGGGAGCATAGGTTGCATGCAGGTGAGTTATCAAAAACTAGCCCTGCAGTAGCAAAGTGATTATTGAAGGCTTGTAACAAGGACACTTATGGTCCTTAATACACAACACAATGTGTGCCATAATCTATGTATTTGTATATATATTTTCAATATGCTTATAAAGTCTAACAGGGCCTAACAAGCCATAAGCATTGCATTGTTATTAGGTACAGCTTTGGAAGATTTTGAACTAATTCAGAAGAGGCAGGCACACAGGGAAAAGGGGTCAGACTTCATTGAAGTCACATGTGTATCAAGCAACCTATCAGGTGGACACAAGCCATGATATAAGGAATGTGGCATGCCTCAGAGATGTATACCCCCACCATCACCTTTACCAGAAGAGTAAACTACCATTACGACTGGATGGTTATAATAGTGAATTACACCATGGTTATCCAGATGTAATAAAGGCAAATAAGTAATTGCTGTACAAAGAGAATAATGCATGGTGAAGAGTGTTATGAGCATTTCATTTACAACCAAGATGTGTGATGCTACATAAACCCCAACAGTGAAGCTTGATTGGTTTATAACAGCATTACATACAAAGGCTGTGTATTAAACTTGATTATAATATTGTGTCTGGTCAATTCTGACTCATCATGGGTCAGGACTTTTTTCACATGGAATTGCATTAACCTAGCATATAGTCCTGTTTAAAATACATAATAGGGGTGCATTAATCAAGGGCACAACCAGTTGAGGTCAAAAAGGTAAATATGCTAATTATATATCCTCAGGGTGAAAAAGATCTCAATGCAAATCAGACAACACTGCAACGTAAAAAAGAAATCACACATTAAAAAAAAAATCCCCAACCCACCACCACCACAGCAGCATTGTTCAAAAATCACAAACTGTAAAGAGACTCTATCCAACAACTCTGAAAAAAGGCATGCAGTACTTCCTACTCACATATCCAGAACTAAAAAGCCTCAGAGCTGCTCACACAAGAAAACATTTTAAATATCTAATAAAAGCAAAAATATGTTTTAAAAGTATTATTCTAGACAACAACAGAATACATGCATCACTTAACTGTCATCCAAAAATCTACATACAATTCTCTAAACGCTAACACAATATCCTCTTACCTAGAAACAAACAAAGGACAGCTCAAATGCTCCGCATAAGTCTCAGCTTCCTAGCAGTGCACCTAAATGAGGTCTCATGATATCTAATCAATAGCATAGGCTACCAGGTCTGACTCAGATCACATAGAAAAGAACAAGAAGTGCATCTCAGGTTCCCAGCTTAGCTTCACAGATCACATGGGAAGGGCAGGAAGTTAAAAGTCAAGAATACCAATTTAATGCAACAAAATAACCCACTACCCTGCAGTGCAATGCCACAACTAGTGCAACTTACCAACTGCAACTTAACCCATGCCATATATCTAATTATGCTAATGCACTAAAGTAAACCATTTAAAAAGACACACTACATTACAATGCTACTACACTGTTAAAAAATAACATTATTAAACATTTTAGAAGAGGAATACTTCAATTCCATTAGAGGTATTATGGTAAGTCAGTGTACATTGGGTTGGTTGAAGACCTTCACTCTTTGGGTTTGGGACCCCAACCCACCACTCGGTATGTTAGCATAGCATAATACCCCCTCTGTAATACCTTATTACTTACTTAGATGCTGGGGGAAAACTGCTGTTTGAGGCAATGCTGTTACTGAAACAGAGACGCACAGTGAGTCTTGATTGCAGCTCATTTGTGTGCAAAAAGACATTTGGCAATCCTTTGTTTTGTATTGTGTAGCAGGGAGGATATTGTGTTTTTCTAATGATACTGTGTTTCATGTCACTAGTTTGTTCCGCTGCTTAGTGAGTAAAATATAGACATGGCATATCTCTGAATAAAAATGCCACCATTTTTGTTAAAGCTGCACTCAAAATAGACAGACTAT
Source organism: Neoceratodus forsteri (assembly GCA_016271365.2). Lineage (NCBI taxonomy): Eukaryota > Metazoa > Chordata > Ceratodontiformes > Ceratodontidae > Neoceratodus > Neoceratodus forsteri. The sequence goes on along the minus strand of CM057455.1, from coordinate 1,120,937,188 downwards.
GAGTCTCAAGTGCAGCTGCTCTGCTTGTCAGTGTGTGTTTGTCATAATAACTGACTGGTTATTACAAGAAATAATTGTTTGTCCTATCAAAAAATATTGGCCAGTCATTATATAATAATAATTATTCTGCTGTGAGTTGGGGCTGGAAAGTGGTTCTGCACATTTCTCTATCAAGCATCCTGACCATCATTGGCCATGTCCTCTGCTCTCCTTATGGGTAGTAAGTGTTTCTAACTATACTATAGCTCAAAGTAGAGAACCCAGCAGGACGGGATAGCCACAGAACTGTAATCAAAGGTAAGCTAGAGAACATTTACAAGGTTGAGCGGGGGTACAAGCATAAATATTATGGTTAGTATTAAAAGTAGTCCATGAGTATGTTGCATTTGTTACTAAGACAAACAAGTATACAAAGTTAATATGGTTGAACAGCCAACTGAATGACAACGTTCTGGACAAAAAAGAACTTTCTGGGTTACCAAATGGGAGTATAATAAGACCAACAGGGAGTTTTTTAAAGGAAAGCCTAGAGAAAAGCTAGCAGCTCATTAGGAAGGCTAAGGCAAACATAGAGTTAAGGATAGTGAAAGAGATCAAGGATATTAATAATATCTTCTTCATGTAATTTAAGGAGACTAGATAAACATGAGGTAGCAACGCAAGGATCAAGAAAGATGAAGAGAATGTGTAGGAGGATAAGGTGAAAGTAAAGCACTAAATGAGATCTTTTAGTTTTGTGTTTTTGGTGGAAGGTACGCTGGTCGGCCACTGCTGGACAGTATGATAACGTATGGGAATACAGTACAGTAAGTCACACATTATTGATGAGCTCCATATCAGGAGAGATGGCACTAATGGGTCTGAGGGACCTAAAGGTAAACAAGTCCCCAGGTCAGAATGATTCACCCAAGTGTATTAAGGGAGATCAGGTCAACACTGTCTGTGCCCTTAACAGAAATATTTAGTAAATCACTAGCAAAGGACACAGTGCCAAGGCGTAGTAGGGTAGAAACATGGAGCACCAGCACTAGAATGAAGACAAGGAGAATCCAGAAAATTACAAGCAAGTTAGCCAGACAGAGTGCTGTATGAAAATACAGTTCCACCAGCTGAATTACTGCAAAATTTCAGAATGTACTTTTGCAACTTTTATGAAATTCCAGCTTAGAATGGCAGAATGAATGCATGAATTTCAGATTAAAGAAATTCTGCAGAACTGATCACTGAACTGATGAATGCTTGCATGCAGAGATGTTGAAATGTATAACTTTGCCCTTAAAGTTTGTGTGAATTCACAAAAATGTGTGCTTTGCAGAGCTTCATGAGGTCTCCCAGTACATGGGAAACTTAGGAATGTGAAGTTTTACTCACAAAGTGTGTGAATTTTGCCATGAAGAGTGAAATTCTTGGTGAAACGTCATGCTTTGTAGCAAACTTTGTGCAAATTCATGGCTACAAATCATGTGGGTTTTATAGATTTCACTTTGCCAATTCCATGACATTAGTTAATTAAATTACGGAGACAATTTTCGGGACTTCACTCATCACTACTTTCATGTATTGCAGACTGATGTATTAAACTGCAGAAATGAATTCTGCAGAACTGTCATTTCCCAGTTCATTTGTATCATTCTTCAATTCAGCCAGAAAATTTCATGGAACCGGACAAAAATTTATTAAACACATTTCGACGAGTCAGATTTTGCCGAATACAGAAATTCAAAAAATTGCACAATATTTCATAAAATTTCCATGAGTTTTGAATTCACATTTTCCACCCAGTACAAGCCAGGCATCTTTAGTTGGAAAGCTATTAGAGGCAATCATAAAAGAGTGGATAGTTGAATTCTTGGATGTAAATGGGCTTATAGATAAAACTCAACAAGGATTAATGAGAGGCAGGTCATGTCAAATGATTGAGAGGTGTTTTTTTTTTTTCAGTTCAGTGACACAAAGGTGGATAGAAGCCACATAGTCACATCCTGAACCTGAATTTTAGCAAGGTCATTGATTCAGTGCCACATAGCAAACAAGTTAAGAATGCTGGTGGATTTAGGCCTATGGCAAGGTTTAACTGGATGGATAGAAAATTGGTTGACAGATATGATGCATGGAATGGCCTACCTTAGGAAGCAGTGGATATGAATACAGTGCAGGGCTTGAAACAGGCATGGGACAGGCATAAAGGAGCAATAAAGATGAGTATGAATAGACAGGCCGTTGACAGAGTACAGGCCTATGGCACATTCATAAGGTAGACAAAATGGGCAGACTGGATGGGCCTTGCAGTCCTTATCTACCATCAACTTCTATGTTTCTATGTTTCTATAGTGGTTATGTGTGGAAATGTTTTTGATGTCAGGGAGATAACTAATGGGGGCCTCCTTGGTCTGTGGTTGCAACCGAAAGTGAGTCTGTCTGCAGATGACATAAAACTATGGGGGACGGGAGACAGTGAGGAGGGAAATAGTGGCATGAAGAGGGATGTAGGGGGGAGGGAAAAGAGATTAAGTGTCAGGCAACTGAACTGTAATGCCAAAAAATGTGAAGTAATAGACATGGTTAGCAGAAATCCACATGCAGAGTAATGTAACAATGCAGTATGGATGAAAGACACAGGGTCATAATGTGACACACGTTATAGCACAGGTCAAAACCGCGCACCAAACAGCATGCAGCAACACAGCGGTGGCATATAATGCTGACCTCAACAGAAACGCCACACACCCGATCACTGTTATTTATTTTGTGTGTTGCTCATATACCTCTATCGCTCTAAGGCACTACGCACTACAGACCATATGGTTCTTCATGCGTGGTTTAGTTCACACTATAATCACTCGGTACCTGGATGGCATGCTCAAAGGATAAATAGACCTGGGGTAATAATAAGCAACAGTCTAAAAACATCTTCCAATGCAGTAAATATCCTACATGACCTTTCTTTGGAAATAGGTGGATTTGGCTCACAAGGAAGGCCAAAGCTACCCTCTTCTGAAGCAAGCTCATGTGAAAAGGTACAGATGTGTCCACATTTGTGAAAACAATCTATAGCATCCTCTACCCCACCCCTCATTGTCAGCCAGGAACAAGGCCACTCCTACAGTAGCTCCAAGTCAATAAATGCCCAAGGGCACTAATACCCCATCCTTGCCTTATCCACCAGGCCCAATATCATGCAGCTGGCAATTTCGATATCCAGGCAATCACAGTTCAAGAGGTAATAAAGAGCTCTCTGTGCTTAATACTTCCTTCAGCTGTGGTGATAATGTTATTTCACCCAAGTTTCCGCACATTGGTGTCCCTGCTATAACGGCTCCCATCGCACACATTTTCAACCAGTCCCTCGTAGCCAGCTCCATCACCTATAATTGGAAGCATGCCATAGTTGTCCCAATCCATAGATTGGACTTGCAAATTCATTGGGCAAAAGAATAGAAGGCTTCATTAACAAAGTTTTAAACTAAAATGTGGTGGGGAGGGTGTCAGTTTCACAAATAAGGTCACCCAGATTAAAGTTGTGAACACCCAGAAAACATGTAAAATACTTTTAGCCAATGCCCAAAGTTTGAATAAGTTTAAGTTAGCTGAATTGGAAGCATATTGTAAGGTACACCATGTTGATGAAATGGCAATTACTGAAACATGGTGGGATTCAACCAATGAATGGTCCAGGGATATCCAGGGATACCAACTTCATCATAGGGACAGAGATTTGAGAAAGGGTGGAGGAGTATGTATTTATGTCAATAATAGTATCCCTACTGTGGCCCATCACTTTGATATAAGTACTGATGTCAAGCTAGAAACTATATGGGTTAAACTGTCTCTACATGGTAGAGCTCAATTACTATTAGGCTGCTGTTACAGACCACTCAATTCTTCTGAAGCTGATAATAATGCCCTATCACAGGAACTTACACTAGTGTTAGAATTTGGAGAAGCGATCATATTGGGGGATTTTCATCTGCCAGGCATTGATTGGTCTACTAATAAAGGCATTACAAAAATTGAACAATCGTTTGTGGAATATTGTGCTGAAAATGGGCTAGAGCGACTTGTAGTAGAACCTACTAGTAACAATAATATTTTGGATTTAATTCTTACAAATATACATGAAAAGTTTTCTAAAATCAGAGTGATCAATTCACTAGGTAGTAGCGATCACAACATGGTTTTGTGCCACCTTTCCGTAACCAGGGACCCAACTATAAGATCGACTACCATTAGAGATTATAATTTGGCTAATTTCAATACTATTAATAGTATTCTAGGCAACATAGACTGGGACAGGGTATTCAGTGGACTTACTACTGAAACAGCATGGATGAAGTTCAAAGAGATTATCGCTCAAATAGAATCTATGCCCCCACTAAGATTAAATATTACAACAAAGGTTGAGTACCTATTTGGTTGAATACCATTATAAAAAAACAAATTAGAAGCAAAAAGCATTTAAAAACTTAAAGGAAATTCATCAACCATTAACCTACTAGCTTATAAGAAGTCCCTTAATTTATTATAAAGCCTGATTAAGCAGGCTAAAGCTAGTATAGGATTTAGAATAGCCCATAGCAAAAACTCCAAGCTGTTATACTCATATATCAATAGTAACTTAAGAACATCTGTAAGAACAATTGGGCCAATCCATAAGGATAATGCCTTACTGAACAATGACAAATCAATGGCTGACAGTGTTAATGCTTATTTTTGCTCAATTTTTTTCCCCCAGATTGGACAGCGATCAGCATATTGGTGTTGGTACTAATAATATTGAGTATTTTACACACCAGGATGTCTTTTTAGAGCTAAACAAACTAAACCTCAACTCTAGGCCAGGACCAGACAATATCAATCCCAAGTTCCTGAGAAATTCTGCTCAGGTAATTTCTCTTCCCTTGCCCATCATCTACAGTTTATCATTGAAAGAGGGATTTATCCTCTATGATTGCAGATCCGCTATTGTGGTTCCGATATTCAAGAAAGGGGTAGAGGGCTGCTAGAAAACTACAGGCCTATCAGCTTGATGTCACATTGCTGTAAGGTTATGGAGAAGCTCATTAAAAAATGTCTGGAGGACTTCATATTGGTTAATAATTTAGACAATAGTCAACAGTACAGGTTCACCAAAGGAAAGTCATGTTGCATGAATCTAATTAATTTTTATAACAATATTAGTGAAAATCTGAACAACAGTATACCATCGGGTGTTAATTATTTGGACTTCTCAAAAGCCTTTGCTAAGGTGCCTCATAACGTATTGATCACTAAACTGAAGGACAAGGGCATAGACAGCAGTCTAATTAGATGGATTTATGGTTGGCTATATGACAGACACCAATGTGTCTGCATAAATAATAAATTATCCAGTGACGGTCAAGTCAGCAGTGGTGTACCACAGGGATCAGTTTTGGGCCCTGTGTTGTTTAACCTCTTTATTTCAGACATGGGTAAGAACCTACTGTACATAATAATTTGATTAAGTTTGTGAACAATGTGAAGTTGGGAGGGCAGGTTAATAGCCTGTCTGATCACTTCTCCCTAGTGTAGGACTTGGGGAAAATCGAATTATGGGCAATACAAAATGGTATGACATTTAATGTCAATAAATGTGTGACTATGCACCTTGGTCACAAAAAAACCCAAACACTCCTTTATACTCAATCAAACTATATTCAGAAGTTCTAAGGGGGGGGGGGAATTTAACCAGGAAAGGCACACTAAGCTGAAGCTTGTTTTCAGGGGTGACCTGGAAGCTCAAGGAAGTTAAGTGACTTGCTCCGGATGACACAGTATGCAAGTGGGAGCTGTGGGTTTCAAACCCAAGTCTCTAGGTTTACAGCTCAGAGCCTTAAACCACTACGCTACACAGCCTCCCTAATCTAGAGAGAGATCTAGGAGTACTTGTGGATTGTAAGCTCAACCTATCATCCCATTGCACAGCTGCATCAAAAACTACAATGGGTTTAATTTCAAGGATAAGGCGTTCTTTTTCAGCTCAAACTGAACAATGTATTATTCCACTATATAGAACTTGTGGTTGTCTCCAGGTAGACTATGCATCTCCATTTTGGAATCCTAATTTAATCAAAGATAACAATAGGATAGAGAGAGTCTGGAGGTCCATAACTAAAATCGTTTCCAGACTAAGATTTATTACATACTAAGACAGGTTGAATAATACTGGGTTACACCCACTTCATGCAAGGCATCAAAGAGGTAGTCTCCTGCTCTTACATAAGATCTTACAGACCAGTGAACTTACAAAAAGCTTTGGATTGGCCTTTAATACATCCACAAATACCACCAGATTCCACAACAGTAAATTATTGATTCCACGTGTAAACACCAACAAAAGAGGACATTTTTATACAGTAAGGGTTGCTAAAACATAGAACAAGATACTAGGCTCAATTGTTAATATAAAGGATTTCAATTCCTTCAAAACCGTGTTGGATAATATTTTTTACAACAAACATACATTGGTTTAATTTTGACCCACTAGTGTGGGGGACATTCTCAATGGGCCTTGTGCCTTCTTATGTTCTTTAATACCTAGAAACGTAGCACCTTCCAACTTCCACCTGATATCTCTCGTACTCATCCTTTCCAAAGTCTCAGAGAGGATAGTGAGCAGAAATCTGTCCATATTCTACTCCATTTCAGGCTTTCTAACCCAGTAGCAATCTGGCTTCTGTTCTAACCACTCCAATTCCAACTTTCTCTTCAGTGACCTTGATCATGTCCATTCAAGCACGGATAAGGGCATGAGAAGAGGGGTCATCTTCACTGACTTAGCCAAGGCCTTCAACATTGTAGACCACAGTCTTTTCTTGGATGTGCTTACAGTCTCAGGCATCTCCCACTTCACTAACCTGATTCTCTTCCTACATAACCAATAGGTCCTAATCATTCAAGCTAACCAGAACCATATCCCCCCATTACTAGTTACCTTTGTGTTTCCTCAAAGCTCTGTCCTGGACCCATTGCTGTTCACAGTTTTCATAAACAATCTCCTATTAGCTCTCTCCTCCAGTGACATACATGTTTGCTGATGGCATAGTTGTGTACACATCCAGCCCTATTACCTCATCCATTGAGGAGACCCTTCAAAAGGACTTCTACACAGCACATAAATGGTTTCAGGACAACTGACTACTCATGAACCAGAAGAAAATTGTATCTATGCTGCTTGGCTGCAGCCACTGGCTAAGCACTGCACCAGATGCATTAAACTTATGCTTTTTCGAGGGCAAACACCTTCAATCTGTGTCCTTATGGAAATACCTAGGCATGTACCTGGACAAACATCTCTACAACTCTGACCACATCTCCTAGGTAATAGCCCAGTGCTGCACAAAGATTGGAACCCTCTACATGGTGAAGAGCTGCCTTCAGCCTCACATCAAGAAATTTTCACTGAATGCTCCATCTTTCATTTGCTGAATTATGGAGATGCTGTTTGCGCTGGTGCCAACTCCTCCACCCTGACCAACCTCACATCACTATTCAGTGCCTTATATAGATTCCTACTGGCCTGATCACCCCTCCAGAATACACGATTGCACCAAATATAATGATCTTTGTTGGATACTGCCCTTAGAGTGGCACTTGCTGCACACTGCTTTATTGGTGGCTAGGTAATGATGAGGTAACCCTCCAAGCTACCTTGTGTATTTTTTCACACAGGCAACAAAGTGCACATTCCCCCTCAGGTTTGAGGAAGGTTGCTGTTTCTATATCCCATATTGTAGGAGAAATCTAGGGCAAGCCTCAGTCACATACAGGGTACCCTCCATTTGGAACAATCTTCATGCTAAAATCACCACATCCATTTCCTATCCCTTGCATAAGAGACTAATCAAAGTTCGTCACTACTTAATTTCATGCCCCAGCCACAACTCCTCTGGTTGTAACTGACAAAGGCCTTCTATTACATACCGGAACTGCTATTACATAGTAGGACTGTTGGGCTACACTAACCCCAGGCTTCCTATTTTGAAACTCAGTGGGATTAGTAGTACTACCTCTCCTGCAATTATGACTTGCATCTTCTTTTGTAGCTCAAGCCTAATTTGCACATTGGCTGTTTTACGCAATGTGCATAGCTAAACAAGGGTCTGTACTGTAACACCTCTAATTGCACATCCCTCATTGTACCTCAGAAAGTAATATATAGTCCAGTGTGCCTAACTGATACCAAAATAAATGAAATCAATTAAATAATATTGTCAGTGAGGCCACTCTTATGGTTTTAAGAGTGGTCTTACATGCATTGCTAGGGTATGAGAACTGCAAACAGAAGATGAGCAGTTCTGGTACTGTAAGAATGTAGCAACCGTAAGAGTGGTCTCTGCAGCTTTATTAATACTGTATATTAGCCTGTACAGCCAACACTGCACCATTCTTCCTCAGACTGATAGTGGTGCTGAATGGCAGCATCATCCCCCTACCCCAAGCATATCCAGCTGGCTCACTGAGCTGGCCCCCTGTGCTCAGCTAACCAGCACTGAATCACAGTATGCTACCCACTGGCCAATGATCAGCTCTGAATACAGTGTTTCTTCATGACGTTGATTTACATTTTGACCCCATATTTTCAACATGGTGTTTTTATGACCCCCTCTTCTGAACATGACAGGTGTCATTTATAAAATACTGGCTGAAACATCATTTTTCAAGAAAAGTGTGAAAACACATACTGGCCAGGATATTAAAAATTACAGTTCTCAGGCTCATGAGGTGATGTGAAAAAATGACTATGTTGAAAATGTGGGGTTAAAATATTGAACATTACCAAAGTTATGAAAAAACATTGAAACATTTCAATGTTCAGTAATACTTGGTCACTTTAATAATATTGTTTTCACCAAATTTTTTATAGACTTCTAAAAAACCCATCTCATGAACCTGGTAAAGGACAATTTTTCCAATCCTGCCCACAAGATGATTTTGCAAAGCAACTGCAAAATCATGGGTTTGAAAAAAACTCACCTGCCTTGTTCATAGGGCGGGGTCCCAAAATGGCCATGATAACAATTTGTTGAAAAACTAAAATCACAAATTAGGAGTAAAAGTTCAAAATGTAATAAAAATACATATACTGCTCTTACCATCCTTTCTTTCAGTTTGCAGTTGGCACTGCAGGATGAAGATGTCTTTTGTTGTGTAGAATGGATCGTCGGCAATGGGCATTCTGTAGATGAGTAAGGGGAGGGGGGAAGTGTGAGGTGGTAGGAGCTGAGTGGGGTCTTTAGTTGTGGGATGTCATAGAAACATAGTAACATAGAAACTGATGGCAGATAAGGATCACTAGGCCCATCTAGTCTGCCCATTTTCCCTGTCTACCATAAAAGCCACAGATCCTACTTGATCCCCGGCTTTACCTCCGTGTTCCTACTGTTAGGGTTTCCGTATGCCTCTCCCATGCATGCTTGAATCCCCCCACTGTGTTTCCTCCCACCACCTCTGCTGGGAGTCTATTCCATGCATTCACCACCCTTTCTGTGAAGAAATACTTCCTCACACTACCCAATAGTCTACCCCCTTCCAATCTCATATCATGCCTCTTCGTTCCTGGACATCTCCTTTTCTGAAAGACACTACCCTCCGGTACCCTATTTATGCATTTTAGATATTTGAAGGTTTCTGTCATACCAGCCCTGTCTCTTCTCTCCTCCAAGGTATACATATTGAGGTCTTCCAGTCTCTCCTCATATGACTTTTGGTGCAGGCCCTGCACCATCTTTGTTGCCCTTCTTTGAACTGCCTCCACCCTGTCTACATCCTTACAGAGATGCAACCTCCAGAACTGGACACTGTATTCCAAATGAGGCCTCACCAATGATCTCTAGAGTGGCATCACTACCTCCTTCCTTCTTCTGGTGCCATTTCTTCCTATACACCCCAGTATCCCACTGGCTCTCCCCACAGCCTTGGCCCCTTGTTTTGTCACCCTTAGGTCATCAGATATGATTGCCCCCAAATCCCTATCCTGTTTGGTGACCATCAGCCCCCACCTCCATCACATAATCCTCCCCTGGGTTCATGCACCCCAAATGCATGATTTTGCACTTTTTCACATTAAATCTCAGCTGCCACACTCTGGACCATTTTTCCAGTTTATCTAGGTACATCATTTTTTCCACCCCTCCCGGAGCATTCACCCTGTTGTACATGTTAGTGTCATCCACAAAGAAACACACTTTCCACTCCAGCCCCTCCACAATGTCACTTATGAAGACATTAAACAGGACTGAGCCCCAGACTGATCCCTGTGGCACCCTGCTGGTCACCCTCCTTTCCTCAGATTGAGCACCATTTACTATGGCCCTGTCTTTTATAGCTCAACAAGTTCCTAACCCAGTTTACCACCTTGTGAGCCACTCCCAGGCTGCCCCGCCTTGTCCACAAATCTTCTATGTGAAATGGTATCGAAGGCCTTACTGAAATCCTGATAGGCCACATTCACCGCTCCCTCATGATCCATGACCTTAGTCACCCAGTCAGACAAATCAAATAGATTTGTTTGACATAGCCTTCCCATTGTGAATACATGCTGTCTTGGATCCTGTGCTCCATTGGCTTCAAGATGTTCCACAACCCTTTGTTTAAGTAGTGATTCCATAATCTTCCCCACTGTTGAGGTGAGGCTGACTGGTCTATAGTTTCCAGCATCCTCCTTACTGCCACTTTTGTGAAGAGGGAGTACATTTGCCCTCCTTCAGTCTTATGGAACCACTCCTGTATTGAGTGACTCACTGAACAATGCTGCCAGTGAAGGTGCCAGCACCTCCTGTAGTTCCCTTAATATTCTAGAATGTATTCCATCTGGTCCTATTACCTCATCCATTTTCAGTTTTGTGAGTTCATTTTGGACTCTTTCTCCTGTAAATGGACTGGTGTCCATCTCCCTCCCATATTTGTTCCTGTTCCTGTCAGATATTGACTGGGGACTGTGTTCTTCTTTTCAGGGTTAACACATTAAAATATGTTTGAGGGACTGTTTCCTTTTTTTATGGGGGCTGAGACTGGGGATTGGTCTGCCCAGTGTTAGCAGACTGCTTGACAGCACAAGGGGTGGGCACCAGTGACTGGGGAGAACCCAGTACAGCCATCCTAGGTGGCACTGTTTTGATCAGGGCTCCCTCAGCTGGCAAGCACCAGGTAAAGACTTTCCAGGTGTCACTGATTAGATAAGGCCTCCCATGACTGGGGAGCACCCAGTAGAGCTGCATCAGATGGCACTGTTTAGATTGGGACTCCCATGGTAAGTGAGTATCTGCTAGAGCTGCACCAGGTGGCTCTGTTTTGAGAGGAGTTCCTGTGGGAGGGAAGCATCCAATTGTCACACCATATGGCATTGTTTAGATTGAGGCTCCCACAGCTGGGAATCACTCACTAGTGTTCTTTGTTGTTTGGCAGTATCAGAGGTGGGCACCCTGGTGTCATACAGTTGTTTGAGGGTAACATGGACATGGGGGCACACATGGAGCAGGCTAAGTGTGACCATACACAGCTGACTGCAGGATAGGATCCTGCAGGCAAAGGATGCAGCTGCCTCTGATAGGTGTGTCTGCCTCCTTTCAGCTACACAAAGTTTCCATCCATCTGCCAGACTAACAGCATCACCATCAGCCTGTTCTTCACTGGACTGTCTGTGATGTGCCTTCTGCAGCATGAGCAGCTTTGGGCATTTCACTGACATGCCTCTGCAACCACTACTCTTCCAAGTAGCCACAACATTTGCTTTGCACATGCATGCAAACAAACTTAAAAAGGTTACCAAAGATAAAACCAAGGTGCTACTTGCAAACATGTATTTGTCTGACAAAGTCATGTCAGGCAAACAGTCTAAAATTTATAGCTCCACTGTTCAATGCAAAAGAGGGTCATAAAACTGAATACGAATATTCTTTTTTGTCCATGGAGGATCTCTGAACCTAATCCATAGCAATATGTTTCATAAAATATTTTCAACCATAATAGCTCTCAACCCAACAGTTTTCAAAACCTATCTTAAATTCCGAATCTGAGACCATTACAACTATGCAACAATGGTTGTATATACCTCTGTTAAGCTGTCTTCTTTCATACGGAAATATGTAAGGAAACTAGGAAAACCATTTTCTGCCACCATGGATCAGTGGTTAAAGTGATTTATGGAAGGTCACCTTCGCAAATGGGAGTAGTAACCTGTAGGAGTTGTGAATCAGTCTCCTACCATTCAAACTGCCAAAAAGTGCTGTTTTCCATGAAAACATCCTTTTATTTCTGTCCTCTGTTTCATTTGCATAAACCTGCCATTGTTTTCTGAGTGCTGCAACCCCTAACCATGACATCATGCAAGGGAAACAAAGTTTTTTTTTTAACATGAAATATTTTATTATTTTCAACATTAGAAAAAAACAGTACAGTACATACCATACTGAATAATGTTACAAATACAAAGTCAGCACCGTGGCAAACACTTGTATACAAACAAACTGAGGCATACACACCTCATTGCATTACTCAATGCAAAAGGGAAGAAGAATCTTCCTTGTAGCACGACATGAACTAATTACCAAACTGACATTTACTTAGGAGCACCTAACAGAATTCTGAAAGAGAGTAATAAATCCTGAGCTCAGTCAAACAGAGAGATAGGCTGTCCTGAACAGGGCAGCTTTGGACAACAGATATAATCATCGTTGGGTTTTCCTACCAACTGTACAAGTAAGCATGTGGAAGAGGGTCAGGGAAGCAGCTATCCATCAGTACTCTCAAGTAGGTGGATTGCCAGGAGGTGGAGGAGACACTGAGCATAAGTGCGAATGGAGGTATGCACCCCATTTTTGGTAATACTTGGGCCCCTTATGTAGACTGAGGTAGGAAAGGCATTCAAGGATGGACAACTGCGCTATTGCCACATGCCAAGCTAGCAAGGATGGGTGGGCAGGTTGTCTCCATTTCATAAGAAGGGCACTCTTAACCTCCATCAGGACTGTGGTTATCCATTGTTTCGCAGGTAGGGGGAAGGGATCTAGTGTGGAGGTGTCTCCTAACAACACTAATGGGGAGGTCAGAATGATGTCCTGTCCATTCACTTTAGAGCAATCTTTTTGTACCCCAACTCAGAAAATAGTTATTTTCGGGCATTGCCAAAGGACATTTAGGAGATGAGCAGGTTATTGCTGACGTCGCCAGCATTGTGCATTGAGAATTAGGCCCATCCAATATAGCTGTGCCGGAGTATGGTACCATCAATGTAGTATTTTAAATTCATCATATGGCTTCTCGAATCTCTGTAGCTAAGGTGGGCTTGTGTCAAGCAGCAAACTCATAGCTCAGGGGATATCACAATATTTATCTCTCGTTGTCAGTGGGCCCTGCAGAGCTCCAAGTTAGGGGGACGAGCATCCCATAGCACCTTGTATATAGCTCCAGTGATACCTTTCTGTCTTCCAGAGTCACACATGGTATTGAACCATCCCCATTTATGTGTTTTGGCTATGGATTGCTGGAGGTACTTCAGGGCATCCCAGAGTTACAGGTACTTCCAAAAGTCCTGCTTGGGTAGGGAATATCATTCCTGAATCTGCTGGAAGGACATAAGCACTTCAGAGGTGGAGATACATATGTCTTTTACCACTAATATCCCCTTCCACTCCAAGAAGGGCCAAGAAATTGCTGCCCTACCAACTTGTAGGGAAGGATTGCCCCACAATCTAGTGAGTCTGAAAGGGGAAGACCAAGCACCTCTTGGTGTATGGAATAGTGAGAGCTCAGACTGCCATTCCCTCCATGTCTCACCCACTATAGGGCCACCTATGTCCTCTGGAGGCTTTCTGGCCTGAAGTAGTGCTCCCAGCCAGAAACTGCCTAAAATGTCAGTCTCTAACAAAACCCAGGGGGGCGTATGCCCATTTGGTGGTAGAAACCAATTAGTGGCCTGAGCCATCCTGTATGCCAGGGAGTATCCTGAGAGTCAAGGCAATCCTGGCCCCCCCCCCTTTGTCCAGTGTGCTCTAAGCTTTGCCTTCCCAAATGTTGGTGTCTTACCTTCCCAAAGTAGCCCTGCTATAGACTTGTTCAGTGCCATGAAGATCTTGGGGGGAATACATACCGGAAGGTTAAGGAAAAGAAAGAATATTTTGGGAAGAGTGAAGATTCTGATGGCTTCTACTGTACTTTGCCTTTCAGAAATAACTTGCGTCATTTCCACTGCTGCATTTCTGCATTAATGGAGCTAATCAGGGGAGTAAAGTTTACATCCACTAAGTCCTTCCAGGATGTTGGGATCACTATACCAAGGTATGTGAACCCCTGGGATGCCCATACCAGATCAGAACCGGCGAGGCATTCCTTAAGCGGGGATAGGGTATTTTTTTCCCTGTTAGCTTATAGGCCTGGAAAGGTAGCAAATTACATGACAGTAGCCAATATCAGAGGTAAGGCCTTGTTTGGGTTGGTAATGGTGAAAAACAAGTCATCTGCATATGCACTGACTAGATAGGACTTCTTGCCTACCTCTATGCCCCGTATCCCCAGGTCCACCATTAGCCTTCTCATTAGTGGGTCCAGGGCAAACAAAAAGAGCAGGGATGGCAATGGGCAGCCCTGTCGAATAACTCGCTACAGCTCAAAGGAAGGGGAAAGTTGTTTGTTGGTAAGTATTTTAGCTGTGGGTGAGGTGTACAATGTTTTCATCCACCCCCAAAGAACCCTCCAAACCCATAGGCCTCCAAAACATGGTGTAAGTAGCCTCATTCTACAGAAGCAAATGCTTTAGAGAAGTCTACCACCAGAGCTGCCATGGGTGTCTTGGATTGGATCGTGAGCCACTTCAGATTAAGAACTGCACACAGGTTATCTGCTCCACATTTGCCCCTGCTGAATCCAACCTGTGATGGGTGGACAAGAGAGGGAAGCACCTTTTCCAGCCTGTGGGCCATGATTTTCCCCATGAGCTTGGTGTCAACTGAAATCAGCGAAAAAGGGTGAAAGTTGGCACAGTCCAGAGGGTCATTAGATTTTTTTCAGGAGCAGAGTGATAATTGCATCCCTCATGGTTGTCGGAAGCATCTCATTCTGCTGAACCTCCTCAGAGGCTTCCAATAAGGGTAGTGTGACCTCATCTTGTAGCATCTGGTAAAACTCCACCGTCATCCCACTGGGACCTGGTGCTTTACCTTTTACCATCTGTGAGAGGGCTATTTTGAGTTCAGTGAGAGAGATGTCTGCCTCCAACATGTCTCAGTCTGCAGTTGTCAGCTATGGAATGTGGGTGGCATCCAGGAAGGCACACATTACCTGCATCCATTTCTGTTCTGCTTGGGGCAGCTTAGAGCTATACAGTTGGAGATAGAAGTCTCTCATTGTGTTATTAATGTGGCTGGGATCACTGACCACAAGGCCTCTACTGTCTGGCAGGGCATGAATTTGAGAGGGGGACCTGCTGCTTTCTGAGATGGTAGGCAATGAGCTTGCCTCCTTTATTTCCCCCCCCCTCCAAGAATTCATGCTTGGACCACATCAGTTGCCATTTGGCCTTCCATTGCAAAATGGTATGGCTCTTGTATTTCAGCCCCGTAATGGCAGATACTAAGCTTTGAGGTGGTTTGGATGACCTTTTATATTCATCTTCCAGAGGTTTGAGCTGTTGATGGAACAATTCAAACTCTTCACACCTTTTCCTATTTAGCACAGTAGTGTAGGCAATTATGCACCAATGCAGGAAAGCTTTAAAGGCTTCCCGAAATCATTCCTGGACCCACTTCCCCCATGGAGTTGGTTTGGAAGTACATCTTGGTTTCCTCCATCATTTGAACATAAAAGGCGATATCCTTCAGTAACGGTGGGTTAAGTCTCCACTGACGGGAGGTGCGTGTATTTCCGGGGGGCAGGTAATGCGTAATGATGGGGGCATGGTCTGATATAAGGATAGTCTCTATGGTGGTGCTGTGGATGCCCTGTAGAGCCACACAGTCTGCCAGCCAGAAGTTGATGCGACTATGCATGACATGCACCAGGGAGATGAAGGTATAATCTCTCCCTGAGGGATGATCCGTGCACCAAGGGTCACATAGGCCCCATTTCTCTTGCAATTCCAGCAGATCTGCCTTGGCTTTTGGGTGGGCCTCAGGGGTGCACTGGGTTTTATTTAGGAAGATATCTGTCACCAAGTTAAAGACTCCCCCGAGCATAACTGGGAGGCTCTCATCATCCTTCTTGAGCTCGGCTATGGCATGACTGATCTGTGGAAAAAAAATTTCTGAGTCCAGATTAGGAGCATAAATGTTCCCCACAACTAACTTCCCTCCTGGAGAGGCAAAACAGGCATCCACCCATCGTCCCTGTTTATCTGTTTTAACTTCTTCTTCAACCCATGGACAGGCCTTGGGCACAAGAATAGCTACTCCTCTCAACTTGGACAAGGCAGAGCTATGTACCACCTTTCCTTCCCAGAGCTTCTTGAGCCATACCACCATCCTGGCTGTGAGGTGTGTCTCCTGGAGCAGAGCTACATCTGCGTGAAGGGATTTTAGGTGATGAAGCACCTCAATCCATTTAGTCAGATGGTTGAGGCCTTTGACATGCCAGGAGACACATGTCCACCCTTGATGCATTGGGTTGGTCATAATGACCAATTACCACCACCTGCTTCCACTTACTGTACCTTGCTTTGGGTAGGTTTCGAATCTGATAAGTGGTGGATCATAAATGGGAATTCCGCACCTGGAGAAGAGCTAGGCAATACTCAGGTAGGGTGCTGAGACAGGGAAAACTCAGAGTGAAGAAGGTGCAGGTCAGTGTAACTAGAAATGGAGGTGTATTAAAAGGGGGTAATGAACAACAAACGAAATACAGAATTAGCTGTGTGCAAAACAAATATCACATATTTAACAGAGACACCAACAGTATATTGTTCAAAAGTTTTAAAAGAGTGGCAGATTAGGGATGTAAGGATCAGATGACCCTCCAACCCTGCCCTGAAGGGGAGGAGAGAGTACCGCTGATAACCTAAGCCCTCTACTCACATTGTACAGCCCAGAGGGTAGTATCAATCAGCACAGTGCTGTTGTGAATTCACAAAAGGCAGTAAGGGTATACGCAAAGTGAAACCCCAGATGTCCTGTGGGACTCTGCCATGCTAGCCTAGTGCCCAGTGGGGAGAGTCAGTGTTTTGCTATAAGAGTACCCATCCTACCCCGGACCTGACTGAGGTGGAATCATGGATCCCAGCATCAGGTGTACATCATGTAACAAGCCAGGGAGCGGGGGGGGTGAAGGGAAACGCCTCCAAACTCATGGAGCTTTAAGGGAGTACAGATGACTTATTGTGTTATACCATGTAGTTGACTGGTAAACAAAGCTTGCAGGAAGGCAGTCCAGAATGACCAGAGAACTAAGGGATATCTGACTTGTTAATGGGAGATGTTAACCATTACTACAAGTGGTGGTAAACTAGGTTTGGGGGCCTTAGTGCCCCTATAGCTTCTGATCCACATAGGGGGTGTATATAGAAGAGTTGAGGAAGAGGGGGTGTCAAAATGGGAAGAACTGGACATCTGAAAGCATTCATGGGAGGTCCCTAAAACCCAACAACAAGCAACCTCCTGTGGTCATATTGTCTTGCTGGGGGGGGACAGCAGAGTCAAGATAGGTCTGCAGCGGTTGCTATAAAGAGCTTTTTGCCCCTGACTGCCCGCTCAGCATATCACCCCTCACCCACTTTCAGCTGTTGCCAAAGGGACTGAATTAAATGTGAGGTGGGGACTGATTGCCATTTCGCAGGGTCCTGTGGATATTTGGGCCCCCTTAAACCATCCCCAGGAACATGTTTTAAATCCTGAAAAAATGAAGAATTAAAAAAAAAAAATTTTTTCTTATTTATTCCTCCTTCTCCCCCTCAGCTCTGGTCTCCTCGGGAGCACCAAGGAGTCATCCCCCTGTGGTCTGCTCCTACCTGGTCAGTCTTCCATCACCCATGTAGCCTCGGTTTACCCCCCCGGGTGGGGACGAGGTGGGCCCCAACATTCCTGACAATTCAGTAGTGTCGGTCGGTCGGGTGCCAGGAGAGCAGATGCAAATCGGGGGCAAGCTCCAGTGCTCCATCTCCGCTGGAGCTGAGAGGCATTTTCCCCTGTTCTCGGAAGTGGCTGGTGCCCTGATGTCAAGGCATTGATTCCAACATCTGCCACTCCCCCATTCCTTCTTCTGCTCCTCAGCACTTGCTGTGTCTCCGTCTTCTACCAGAGAGCAGCCAAGCATGGAACAGGGACCCCTGTACCTCCCAGAAAAGGAGAACTGTCCTCTGGATGCTCAGTCCTTTCCCTCTCCTGCTGACCCCCAGCAACCCGGGCTTGTTCCTGAACCCAGGTCGCTGGCGTGGCACGAGGTGTGGTGTCCAGCACCTCAACCCTCAGCACCACCAGGCTGGCTAGAATATACAAATCTGATTAAGTCCAGATGCCATGAAGGCATATCCACAGGCCTGTCAAGCACCTTCACTCATCGGGGATATTAAGGGCGGCCAGTTGCTCGCAATTTGTCTGGCCTGGTGGGTGGTCACCACTTCAGCAAAGGATCTTAGTCCAGGATTGACATGTGCAGCTAGTTGCATCTAGTCCACCACTGCTGCTATATCTCCCAAGGTATTGTCCACTGCATCTGCCCAGCTAGGTGATGTAGAAATGTTCATCAGGGAGTCCTGCGGTGTGGCCAGTACTTCCCCATCATGTTTTTCACTCAAGGATTCCTTTTTAGGAAGCTTAGCTGTTGGAGAGAGGGGAGGTGCCATAGCTCCTGAGAGGCTCTGGCTTCTGGATCTGTGTCTTGCCTTTTCACGTTGTACAAGAGGGGATAGATTCAGATTCACCCTAGATTTCTCTAGACCCATCTGAGAGGAAGGGGCTGATTGGCTATTGCTTTGTATCTGCTCATGAGGGCCTCCAGCTTCTCCTAGGTGGTGGGGGACTTGTTGGACATACCAGTGTCTCTTCTTTGGCAGTTCACTGGAGAGTGAGGTCTGTCATTATTGGGACTCTTAGGTGCAGAGGGGCCTGTGGGTGACCAGAAGCTTCTTGGAAGTGTAGTTTGAAGGTTAATGTTAATGTTCAGCCAGAATCACTTGGCCCAAATCTTAATGTCCTGGGGTGAATTTGCCAAGCACTCTTTGTCATCCTTGGTTACATGCAGACTAGCTAACCCCCTGAAGCAGTAACGGAAACCTGTGTCTTTCAATTTGTATTTTATGAGGATAAAGGCTTTGCGCCTGGCAGCTACCTCATTTGAGAAATCTTTGTAGAATGAAATATGTGCCACTCTCCATTGAAGGTCTCCATATTCCCTGGCAACTCATAGGATTTGTTCATTGACTGAGTAACAAAGCAGGTATGCTATAATTTTTCTAGGTAGAGAGCCTGGAGCTGCAGCTCTGCTTCCCATTCTGTGGGCCGTTTCCACCTCAATGGGCCCTCTCCATCTATCCCACAACAGCCTGGGAATAAAGTTCATTAGAAATGTCTCCATATTATTGACCTCCATTCCTTCAGGAATTCCCAAAATGCAGATATTATTCCTATGTCATCTGTTCTCTTAGTCTTCTCTCTCCCAGAGCTTTTGGAATTTAATGTACTGTTCATGTAATCGTGTCAGCAATTTTTGGTGTTGGCATTCCAGGACCAAAGTGCGTTGCTCTGAGACATGCATGTGGTCCTACCAAAACCCAAACATCCACCACGTTCCCTGTAAGAACACTGCTGATACCATCCACAAGCAGTAACAGGGCCTCCTGCATCATTGTGATGTAGTTTAGAGAGTTTGTGACAGGTGCCTGCACCCCCTCAGGCGAAGGTGTTGCGGTCGACTCCAAGGTCATGAAGGTGTGTGGCCTGCTGCTAGCTGTAATAGGGTGTCACAGTCTGAGTTTTTGCTCTGCACAGGCTGAGTTTACTAGTGCCCACAGTAGCTGTTGCCCTCAATCAACTGCCGCAATCTCTGCTATGCAGATCGTCAGAGAGGGTACCAAGCCGTGAGATCCAAAGAGGTGCAGAGACTGTTTCGACTGACTTGGAGTGTCCAAAGAGTCAGAATCACTTGGGTACCAGTGGGACTCACGTCACTAGCAGGGTATTTCCACCACACCCAGTGGATCTCCTTAGGCAGCTCTGATTGGCCCACAAATTCTGTCTTGCTGCTCTGGTAAGTACATTTGTACTCCTCACTGGGTTAAAAGTTTAATATCTGGTTTGGTGGGTCCTTGTGCCCCGCTTCCCATAATCTGTGTGATAAAAAGTGATCAGAGTCCAGTTATTTTCAATGTTTAAGGTCCCGCATAGGACAGAGCAATAGGGTCAAGCAGCCATCTTGCTCAGTGGCTCAGTAGCACCCCAGAAACAAAGTTTTTAAAGGGACACTGTCAGTTTTAAGCTGATTCTTTACATTGTCTGCAAGTAGCTATATCTAGCATTATAACATGTGTAGAACATTCTGGTGATTTGATTGGCTGAATCAGCTCAGCACCATGAAATCCCTGACCCATAATTACTCTTCTGAATGAGTTACAGCCATTCAAGTCCTATAACATAAACATTGAAAGTATCATTACACTCACACATTCTGACAGGAACTGTCCCTTCAGATCTATCACTTCACCAGCAGGCAGTAAACGTGAAACAACATCTACACAGAATGGCAAATGATCTTTCTAGTCTACCTGCATCACAATAACATTTTCTAGAAGCTTTTTAAACAGTCAATACTGCTGTAAACACTACCAAAATTGGAGACTGCACTTTGATTAGGGAGACAGAAAAATCAGCTATTTACTTTACACACAATGCCTTATTATGTAAATTAGTATACAGGCTATTATATTTCTGTGGTCACTACAGAAATAGGAGACTACACCTCTCAGTAAAGAAATCCTGTCAGCTAGATACTGCATGCAGAATGCTTTGTTTTGAAAATAAAAAAATTGTGTATGTGCCGTATTGGTCATAGTAAGAACAGATCCAGAAGCAAATGGTTTGATACCTTTTATTGGACCAACGTAGATGTTGCAACAAAAGAACAAAATACTCTAGCTTTTAGACAGACCAAGTCCTTCTTCAGAAGCTTCTGAAGAAGGACGTGGGTGATCCAAATGTAAGAGCACATTGTTCTTTTGTTGTAACATCTATGTTGGTCCATTAAAAGGTATCAAACCATTTGCTTCTGGATCTGTTTTGAAAATAAACATATGTAAATTTATATTGTTGAAGCCACTACAGAAATATGTGACTGCACCCAACAGTAAGGAAACTGGAAAACAACTACTAATTGTACCCACAATGCCTTGCTACATACATTTATATATTATGTGCTATACTACAGTCATCACTACCAAAATAAGTGACTACATCTCTGAGTAAGGAATATTTAAGTCAATTTTATGATTTACCCAGAATTCCTTGTTGCTGTATGTAAAACATTGACAGCTCCCTTGCATGACATCATACTGGGGGTGTGGCCACACAGAGAAAACTGTAGAGCAGCCAGAAACAAAGCACTGATAAAACATTTTAAAAAAATGGCTATGACAACTGCCAGTAGGGGCACTAATCAAGATGGCAGCCTATTCACCAGTTCGACATCCCAGAGATACTAATCTGCTTAAATCTGTCTTTCAGCACCGAAATTTTCAGCAAACAATGACAGAAACTGGTGCTCCTTATACCAGAGACTGAAATGACTGCCTTATTTTCTGACTGTATTGTAAATCCCAGAAGGAATCCACGTTTCTATCTCAGCAGCCTATGTGGAGCACTCCAGCCTGCCAGCATGGATAACTCAAAGCAGCACCAAATGTGGGAACAGCCCTCCATGGAGACAATGTTCAGCCAGTTAATTGCCCAAATGTGCCAGGTTACAATGGTGACAAACCGCAACACGTAAGTGATGCAAAATCTGGAGTCTAGAATGTTACACTCTGAACAAAGGATTACTGAGACCGAGCAGAAAATACAGGATCTTGAGGTAGCCCTAATGGAGCAGCATCATGCTATGAATCTTATGAGGGGCAAAATGGATGATTTAGAGAATCAGGGCCAGTGCAGCAACCTCTGGAATCTGGGGTTTCCTGAGAGGGTAGAGGGGAAACATACAGAAGGCTTCCTACAATTTGCACTGGCGGAGATGCTAAACTTAGACCCCTCATGGCCTCCCCCAAATATAGAGAGCACATCGCTCACTAGCTACCATGCCCAAACCCCAGGAGAGGCCCCAGCCTAGTACCACCAGATATGTGGATTTTAGGGACAAAGAGAAGATACTGAATAAGGTGAGGGAAATGCAACAGATGGCCCCGTGAACAACCAAAATAAGTATCTTTCAAAATTTCTCCAAGGACTTGTCCGACTGCAGTAGGGCCTACCTGGAGTTCCAGTGTATAATGCACAAGATAGGCCTAGTCTTCTCTTTGAGATACCCTGCGATGATGCGAGTCATGCATAACGGTGTACCAGTGTTGTTTGAAACCCCCGAAGTGCTCATGGACTTCCTGAGGAAGAACTGGCCTCATGAATACAATCCTCACCTGCCATCACCATCCCCCTCAAATCTTCACCAGAGGACCCTGACCGCTGCTCTCCCAAGCAGGCCACTAACCTACAGGAGAGGCACAATTTCAGTGAATCAAGGTGGGAACTCCCTCCCAAGGCCAACAGAAAGTGACACACATCCAGGAAGCACGGGAGGCAAGAACACCCTTCCAAAAGGGGGTCTTATGTAACTACCAAAAGAGTGCCGATGGACATATCAAACCCCGACTTGTTGCAGGGCTTCCACATGGAGCAGCATTCGAAGACCTCCGATGTCTACACTGAAGGCATTTCTCCATCCCGGCGTTGACCAGACTATGCACCTTACTCCACGGCCCATCCACAGACAGTAGACGGAGACCTACAGTAGTCACCGACCCACCCACGGATGATCTCCAACTCGGCCACATGTACTCCAGAGGATCCAGCAAGTGACCAGAGCAGGCCAGCCTGAGCCTCCCCTCCTGGGAAGTCCATGGCTGGAGAACCCACTCCATGGTCAGATAAGTAATGACTTTCTGTGTTTTCTTCCTTGTTGCTATCATTTGGTTACCAAGGCTAGGCTGGGGGCTAAAAGGGGGGACTGACCGGGCTGCAACACCAGGCTCAAGCTTTCATTCGCTGGACCCAATCCACGCTGGTCGATTTTCGAGACTCCCTCTCTTCACCCCCCACCGGCATGGTCTTGTGTTTTTTTCCCCAAAATCTGCCTTCTTCTGCCATAAGTCCAGCTCCTTTATTGAGAGGGATTGAGGGGGGCTCTGAGCAATGCATAGCAGCTGAACATGATACCTCTTCTATGTCTCTATACCTAGGACTTTCACACGGGTAACAGAAGACCCTGTTTAAATGTTGTATTTTTATTTATAGTGCATGAAACAGGGCCGACTGGCCCTTAATGTGAAAATGAGAGGTCTCAGATCTGACATGTTGGGGGGTGCAGAGTCATACAAGGCCTAGGCCCTCTGTGATTTTCATTAAACACAGGTGTGTCTGTCTAAATAAGGGCCTAGCACCCGCAGTCCTAGGGGAGGGCATTTTAACTTCGTACTCACGGCACTCGCAGGGGGCAGCGAGATCCTCCTTAAAGCCTGCCTCCCAGATGTAGTTTAAACCAGCCACATCCACACCACTGCAAAGGCCACAACCCTCCACCCAGATCCATCAAAATCTCATTATTAGGCTGTTTGGCTATGGCCCAGTTGGACCTTTCAACCCTGAATCGAGCCATTAGGACACAGATGGTACTGTGATTCTTTCCCTCTACTTGACTCTCAGATAACCATGCCCCCCACATACTTTAGATGGGAAATACCCACCCAGAAAAGGTGGGCTTAACCTTTTATGCAGGTGCATAGTCACCGTACACCCTCTGGGTTTATGTCAGGATGAGACGTTACCCGCAGTCTCACCAGGTGACGTTCCTATCCTCCCGGGGGGGGTTCTAATCTCCCCAAATCTGGAGGGGTCTCAATTATATGTATTCACCCCAGGACTAGAGGCTGGCATGCTACAGGTTGGCATGGCAGAGGTAAGCCTCTACTTCCCCAGTGTATATCACTAGTTGTAAAATATGTATATAGTTTGACATGCTGTTTTGCCTTTTGTTGTTTGTTTGAGGTTGTACAAGGGACACACACAGACTTCAGCCGAGTAGCCAAGAAAATGCTAGATGGTGACTCATGGGAGGGGCCAGGTTACTCACTCACTCTCCAAGTGGCTTTTCAGTTTTGCTCTCCTGTGGAGTTGCCACCCCGAGCCTAGCCCCCAGCCTGATTTTGATGCACTCCTGCAAGCATACCTGCCTCCACTGACTAAAAAGTGATAAAACATGCGTGATGTGGGACGTAAGGGGGCTCAATACCCCATAAAGAGAAGCAGGTATTGCACTATATTAGGAGGCTGGGGACAGATGTGGCATTTCTGCAGGAGACTAAGCTTACAAGAGATGACCATGGCAGATTAAAGAGGGACTGGGTGGGTCAGGTCCTACATGCGGCTGCTCCAACTTCGAAAAGGGGGTGGCGATACTCCTTCATAAAGCCCTTCACTGGAACCTAATAATAGGAAGAGATTTCAATTTAACATTAGACCCCTTCCTAGGCAGATCTCCCTCTAACACAAAATCTCCGTCTAGGGCACTGTTGGCTTTAGCCCAGATGCAGCAGGATTTGGCTCTCATGGACGTATGAAGAACCTTTCTCTCTTCCTTTTGGGATTATACTTTTCACTCCCCAGTGCATAGTTCACACAGTCAATTAGATTTTTGGCTCACCTCCCCTACCATCACCAGTAACACTATCAATATAGGCATCCAACCTCTGGTCATTTTGAATCATGCCCCAGTAAAGGTGATCATCACCTGGGGAACCCCCTCTTATCTCCCCTCCTGGAGACTGGGCCCCCCTGCTCCTTCATGACTTGGACTTTCTCCCCTGGCTCCAGGGTGAGGCTAAGGATTTCTTTTTGCTAACAACCTAGTAGTGGACACCTCTGCAGGCAACATGTGGCAGGCATTTAAGGCCACCTAAGAGGGGCTATTATGGGTTATGCTCACAAAACACTAGAAGGCCTGGGACCAAAGACTACGATCCATGGAGGACCAGTTCTAGGAGGCAGAGGAGACTTTCAAGATGCTGGACCACCCATCCCTTCACACCAAAGAGGGATGCCAGGTTGCAGTCTTAAGGATGCAGATGAACAAGCTCCTTTCTAGGAAGGCCAAGATCTCAATTATAAGGTTGAGACACAAATACTGGGAGGGTGGGGAAAAAGGAGATAAAGTTCTGGCCTAAAGGTTAAAGAAGCAGCAAGTGGATTACCACATTGCAGCTCTGGTGGACAAGGGTGGGGGTCACTCACACCTCTGCTGAGGGGATTAGTCAGACAATGGCTGACTTCTATTCCTCGTTATATAAGTCCTCCAGAAAACCCAACCCTGTGGGGGTGACTCAGTTACTGACATCCTTAGGACTTCCCCAACTCTCACTACATCAGGCCTAGGCCATAGATGCCCCTATTATGGTCCAAGAGGTGTCCTCCATGATTGCTTCCTTGAAGAAGGGCAAAGCCCCAGGTCAGGATGGTTTCCCCTTTGAAATCTGGCAGATGTTGAGTCCCATCATCTCCCCTATCCTGCAGCAGGTGTATGTCGAGGCACTGCAGGTCGGATCACTCCCCCCTCCTTCAGGGAGGCAATTATCACTATCCTGCCCAAGAAAGGGAAAGACCCCCAGAAGGCCACCATCTACATGCCCATATCCTTACTGAATGTGGACAGCAAAGTGCTGGCCAAAATTTTGGCCAACAGACTCAACTCTCTCCTACCTTGTCTGATACACCCCTCCCAGGTGGGATTCATCAAAGACCTATACAGCGCAGACCACATCAGATCGCTGGTGAACTTAATCCAGCAAGCCAAATTTACCCCCACACCAGCAGCTGTAGTAGCCATAGACTTTGAAAAAGCCTTTGATTCCCTGGAGTGGGAATATGTCCAACAAGTACTGAGCACAGTGGGATTTGGAGTGGGTTTTTGAGCCTGGGTCCAAGCTATATACTTCTTCCCTACAGCAAAAGATCTCACCAATTCAGTGCTGTCCCTCCCTTCCCACTTAGTAAGGGTACCCAACAGAGATGCCCACTATCCCTCTTACTTTTTGCCCTTGTAGTAGAACCACTGGCCACTGCCATCAGACAACACCCAAAGATGCACAGGATTGCCTTCAGAGGAGAGGAATAACCCACCCTTTTGTATGCAGATGACCTTCTCCTCCCCCTCGCTGATCCCCCCACTGCTATTCCACCTCTTCTGAGCACCCTTTCACAGTTTGTTACCTTCTCTGGGCTCCAGCTTAACCAGACCAAAACAGAAGTCCAGCCCTCAACATTCACTGCAGTCAGCTCATGGTGGCCCAGTATGGTCTTTGTTGGTCCCCAGATGGCCTCACATACCTGACCATATGCATCTCCACTGATCTTACCAGAATTTGGGACGTGAATTTGAAACTGGTAATATCCAAAATCCATACAGAGCTGGGTAGATGGAGAGCTCTCCACCTCTCTCTGGCAGGTAAAATCTCCACCATAAAAATGGTTACGGCTCACAAAATTATGTACTTCTTATCCCATATTTCCCAGAAGATCCCCAAGATCTGGTGTTCTGAATTAGACACTCTGGTGGGAGGTTTCCTTTTGGGAAGGAAAGAAACCCAAGTATAGCAGAAATAAACTGTGGGCCCAATGGACAGAGGGAGGGTGGGGACTCCTTTGTTTTGAAGGCTATATATGGGCCTTCTCAGCTACTCAGACGTTGAGATTGTTTGTACCCCCTATACCAGGAGCCCCTCAATGGTTAGCCATGGAGACAGAGACCTGTAAGCTGGCCCATCTGCCTCTGTTGATTTATAACGACCCTGAGAGGGTCATTTGGAACCATTCTACCATAGGACCTTCACTGGAATACTGGGGCAAAATTCACAGTAAGCTGGGCACCATCCCTCTGGGATGCACCCCACTGTAGGGGAATAAGGAGATTCTTATTAGTAAGGAACCAATAGTCTGGAACTCTTGGACTGCTCTTGGTCTAGTTACCCTGCAGGACCTATATGCCCTAAACACCAGCACCCTAAGCTCCTTTGCAGAAGTATGCAAAGTATATGGAATACCCACTAAAGATTTCTGGAGATTCCTCCATCTTAGGAGTGCATTTACTAGCTGTATCCAGAAACATTCCCAAAGCCCATACCCTTCCCTATTGGAGACAAGGCTCCGTATGGAAAAAGGTCAGTCTAGTTGTATTTATGCATCTCTTAGGGAGGTTCTTCCCTCTCAGTCCCTGGCTTCTAAGATTGAATAGGAGCAGGCTCTCTGCATTAGTATCACTGTCCAGGAATGGAAATCCTGCCTGAGAATGGCCCACATGACTTACCCTGACACCAGAAGCCAGCTGATACAAAACAAGATAATACATTCATGGTACAAAATTCCTGTGGTCCTGAGGAAGGCTAAACTGGCACAAGATGATCTCTGCTGGAGATTCCAGAAGGCCCCAGGGGACCTGTTACATATTCTATGGCATTGCGCCATGGTCCAACTCCTGTGGTCCAGGGCGTGTAAGATGGGGAGTGAAATCCTAGTCAAAACACTCCTCAGAACCCCTGAGCTGTGGATCCTGGGACTCAATTCTGCAGCCTCCTATCTCCGCCTAGGAGACCTGAAGCTCCTGGCCATCCTTCTTAGTATGCAAGTTAAAAGACTCATACTATGCAAATGGAGAATGCAGGAGGTTCCTTCAATCATAGAGGTGTTTAACTCCCTAGTTCAGACTGCTAATTTCTCCAGAATGTCACACACGGTGACTGGATACCCTTTCACGGGACACTTCTCTGTGGCAGCCCCTTGTTGTGCATCTGAAGCCCAGGGAAGGTATAGGCTGATCGGTGAGGTCTACATCTGGCCTCAACATGGAAGCAATATATATAAGGTCACCATTTCCCATCCTCCCCCTGTAGTCCCTAATAATTTAGGAGTCTTAACTTTTTAGTAGTATAGTCTTGGCTTGCCTAAAATGTTAAATAATCCCTCCTTGTATCAAGAAGTGGCTGGTGTGTGTCTATTTTCTTTTTGTTACAGGTCCTGTCCTGGCTCTAGTGAAAAAGTTGATAAGGCGGCAAAGAGGCTCAGTAATGGGAGATGTCTTAATCATATCAGGTAAGCACCAATTAGCAGAGCCTAGTTTGTCATGTTGGCATTTATTGAAGACCTTCTACTGTTTGGTTTGGCCTTGTGTTTTAGCTATAGTATTGCCTACCCCATAGATATCACTTAGAACTAGCTAAGAGGGGGACAGGACAAGTGCAATCCTTTCATGATTACAGTAAACTGTGGTAAGCAAACACTCACATACAGTATGCATGTGCAACCTACTGTATAACCATTGAGTGATTGTCAATGCACCCTCTTACATGTAATGTTTGTTCAAATTGAAATAATAAAAAAAACTTTTAACCACAAAAAAAAATAACTATGACAGATTTTTTTTTTTTTACAAAACAAATCGCAGTTTCAATATCTGAAGCATGGCTGGCAAAAGCATACTATGTGAAAAAGGCATTTGGGGAACTTCCATTAATCACTTTAAAGGACCAGACATGAGCAGCTATCATGTCACTACAGAACATGGTTAATAGCAACATTGACATTATTTTAGAGAAATGGCTGTGTAGAGTTTTATTTGTTAAATGCTCCCAGAACCAAATTCTTAAATATCAGTTCTCTTTAGAAGTTTTACAACTGTAGTGCAAATCACATAAAATTAGACAGTTTATCTACTAAATTAACAGTTCTGTAATTGTTTTCAAAAGTTAAGTACAATATCTGGCATACCATGCTGATTCTAGTTGCTTTTCTGCTCCCTCTGTCCCCTTTCCATGATGCCCTGCCTTTTCTGATTGATATTTTAGTAATATAAGTAATGCATTAATTTGTCTTTTAACATGTCTATTTATATAGCACTCTGGGAGAAGAAAAATGTGTTACAAGTGCTATTATAGACTAATGCATACATGCTGCCCTTTTCATGTTTTGGGAAGGCATCTCCCCTCCCAACATACAAAGGATAAACTTAGCTTGAGACTGTAGCTGTTATATAGCTGTAGCTAGGAAATGGTGCACATTTTGAATTCTCAGTGCATCTGAAAAGATAACATAATGATTTTTTCCCAGTTACTATAAATTGAGTTATTTTGGTTCAAATTATTTTTTTTTTTTTGGGGGGATAACCAAACCAGCTGGGACTGATTTCCCCACTGCTGGTCTCCTAACTGATTTAGAGGAATGTGAGATTTTTAAAGAACTGGTCTTAAGTGCTTTAAAATATATAATGAGCTTAACAACATATTTAAATGGCTGTCCAAAAATGAAACATTTCACATTTTCTTTATTCCCACTGATCTTCCTTATCAGATGGAAGCAGTTCAATTGTAGCCATGGAGTTTGCCACTTTTGTATTACAGTGCTTAATTGGAAACTAGTTTTCATACCTTCTTTGTTTCATTGTGATTGTGATCTCTTCCTATCAGAAGTACATCATGCATTTGCATCTTTTACTATTATGTCAATGAAAATGTTAGAGACACTGCTATAGAATATTCAGTAATTTGCAGAAATAGCAAATTAATTCATTGATAAGGAAACAGACTATGAGAAAAATGTACTTATTTTACAAGGGCTTAGTGCTATTTTGCTGTCCTTTTCAAAATGAAGCAGCTTAAAATGTTGTGTTACTGATAAGTTTATACATGTGTTTGGCAAATCAAAAACATCTAGAATCTCACATCAATCAGTATACTGTGGAATACACTTTAGCACTGGGCTTAAGGCTTGATGCTGCCCATTTAAGATATCAGAACAGATGTTGGTATGTTATTACTGTTTTAGGAGGGGCTTGCAGGGACTCTCTGGAATTCTAGGTGGTCAGGCAGTCAGTGTGAATCTGCTGTATGGGCTAGACTCTTTTGGATATGCTGTCTCTGTAGTCTGAGAATAAACTCCTTTACTTCTCCATTTATTTTATGCGTTGGTCTGTTATTCCTATGGCCCAGAAGGTGTCCAGAACAGAAGCAAGAGATGGGCCTGGCAGATCATAGAAGAATGTAAGGGTCCAAGTGGCAGACCAATACCAAAATGCCACACATGGTGGAGAATGCGGCCCTTCTTCTGCCCATACCTTATCTCACTTGTCTGAATCACTGGGTACCCCAGTTCGTTGTCCCAGTATGCCTGTATAGCTTACATGTTGCTTGCACCACAGCTATAGCTGCAGTAAAAAAACTACATGACTTATCTCCTGCTTGGGCAGCAGCATTCAGCCCTTCTCTAACATTGTAGGCTGTGAAAGAAACAAATGTGTACTGCATATTACAAGCCTGCTAACTGAATGAACTGTAAATTACAATCATGCCAGGCTGAGCACCAGGGTGTTGTGGACTGCCTCTTCATGAACTCTTAAACTAGAAACATATGGCTTTCTGTTACTTTAACTCAAGGTGCCTTCCAATACACAGACATTTGTTTTGCCAATTCTGTCCGAAGAAAGTATTCCAGGCTTCTGAACCTTAAAGAGAGCAATACATCTCTCATCACAGATACCAAACCAAAGTCTGCCATTTATCTTTTGAAAAGACTACAGAATTGCCATCTTGCATTCTTTCTGCTGCTCTGATATAAGCCACTACCTACAACTACAAAACAGGAAGCAGCCTTCCGCCCTGTTGGCAGCCATATTGGGATGTCAAATTAGCCATGAAGCCTATGCTACAGGTCCAGCTGCCATCTTTGTGAAAGGCACCAGCTTGTTCAAAATGATCTCACTCCATGGAAAGTAATGGTGGCCATATTCTTGAGAGGCACCAATTGAAATGAATGGACACTGCAACAAATAGCTGCATTTTTCAAAATAAACTTCATTGACATAACAAAGAACACTGAATTAAGTTGCAATTGTTTATTGAGACATCATTTGATGAACTTTGCATACAAATAATTGTACTTTGGTCTACAAAAACAATTTTCTCCATGGCACACCATCTGCTCCATGACGCCTTGTCTTCTGCATGAAGGCAACTCCTGATCATAATTACAATCTTCACTTGGTGACACAAAGCATACCTCCAACTACAATGTCTGACAATGACACCATTACACAAGCTGCAGCATCCGCACCTCCACCCTCACCCACCTCACAGGAGTGGAGTAACCACATAGAAACCATCCTGCAGGACATCCAAGCTTCCATCTCACTCCAAGATGCACCAGCTATGCAAGCCATATCAAGTAGACCTTGCCCATATTAGAACTATGTCACCCCAGTCCCATGTCCATACCAGCCTATAGTCAGTACCCTTCTCAGCTTTGCCTCATAAAGATGCTGCCGACTGGCTCGAGCAGTTCCAAGCCTTGATTGCCTTCATGGGCTGGACTGATCCCTTGCATATTTCCAATGCCTTGTGCTTGCTTTTGAGAGGGACTGCCATTTCCTGGTTTAACACACTTCCAGAACAAGTTAAAGGAAATACTTCTACTCTGTATAGCACTTTCAGAAACCATTTTGTCCACACAC
This sequence comes from Neoceratodus forsteri, assembly GCA_016271365.2. Taxonomy (NCBI): domain Eukaryota; kingdom Metazoa; phylum Chordata; order Ceratodontiformes; family Ceratodontidae; genus Neoceratodus; species Neoceratodus forsteri. The sequence continues at coordinate 1,120,905,502 of CM057455.1, read as the reverse complement.
ACACCCCCCTTGGTTACTGGAACAAATGCTGGGAGTGCACAATGCAACCTTCTAAGTCCATAGAAACCTTCATAGCTGACATTGAGTCATGCTGCAAATGTCTACAGAAAACAGAAAAAGATCAAATCACAACTTTTGTCTGAGGCCTGCTTCCTCAACTCCACACTTACATCATTCACAGTGGAAGCCAACAACATGGATGGACACAATCCAAGCAGCATGACTAGCACAGGAGTCCATTTCACTGTTCCAGGCCACAAGTGCACCAGCACCTCATTCATCACAATTGGATGCACTCACAACATGTGTCCAGCAGCAACAAGCCATGATAGACTAGATCATCATGACTGTCAATAGTTTATACCTGAACTCAACTTCTTTGACTACTTCTGTCAATGCTCTGCAGCAACCTTGACAGCCACCTGCTCCACCTCCATCTTCACGTGAGCCTGTGACCTGCGTGGATACAGAGGACACACTGCTGTCATTTGCTGAAAGCTAAAGTACCATAATAATAGCCAAGATAACAGGAACCAAAGGCACCTACCACGGTACAATCAGTACAATGATAGCAACTCCTTCCAGGATCAGGGAAACAAGAGCTGCCCAATTTACTTGCGACTCCTGTTGGGCAGGGGAACACTTCAACTGACCACCCCTCTGACTCTCACAACTCAAACAGACAGCATCCTAGAACTACCCACTTTGTCACCCTCCCATTTCCAGGGGCCAATGTACCTGTCATTAGATCACCACTCTTAGCCAACTATGTCCCTGTAACCATTGGAGATTGGGCCATGCATGCCTTGGTCGACACTAGAGCTGAAATCTCAGTTACCAACACCAGTATTTTGACAAATGAAGCAGTTTGTCACTTGTCTAGTATCTCTCCAGCTGACCTAAAATACATTATCACATCCAGTGCTGCTAAGGTACCTGTCACAGGCATGCTCCATCTCAAGCTATGCTTTGGTTCATAGCAAGCTACTGTCAAATTCTACCTAGTACCTGAACTACAACCACTGGTGGTTCTTGGTATGGATTTCCTTAAATCTCGCAAAGCCATCCTAGACATTGCATCAAACAAACTGTCACTAGACCCTCAGAAGCAACTCATAGCTACAGATTCAGTCACTGTGCCTCCTAAGACTGAGATGGTTCTGATTTCCAAGATCCGAGGTGAACATCTTCCACAAGGTGTTGTTGGCATCATCACTGGATCCCCCACTCTGCATTCATCAGGTCTTCTCCCAGGGAACAGCTTGTCTGCTGTGCATGGAGGAACAGTCTTCCAGAAATGCTACAACTTCACAGATAAGCCAGTAGTCATTTCAAAAAATACCACTATCAGAAAATTTGCTGGCTTGTCTACAGGGAACCAGCTCCATTTTAAGCAAGAACCTCAGCCTGGTTCTACCAACCCTAGTCCAGTCAACTCTGTCACACCCACCCACCCCAGCATTACCAGAGTTACCCCTCGGTACATGACTACCCTCTTCCAACCTCCCAGCATTTCCAACAGAGAGAGAACAACTTTTAAAATTCCTGGAGGGTTACCCCAATGTCTTTGTTGGTCCAGATAATAAGCTTTGATGTTGTGATATCCTGCAACACACCGTCTAGGTGCATTCCAGTCTGCAACGCATCTGTCAGTGGCCCTACAAGGTGGGACACAAAAGAAACAAGCCCTATAAAAACATGATCAAAGACATGCTTGACCAGGACATCATTGAAAAGTCTATGAGTCCCTGGGGTGCACCATGCCTCCTAGTGATAAAGAAGGACAAAAGGGTATTGCTTCATGGTAGATTACATACTTACACAGTGCAAGATGCTCATCCCTTATCCACAACAGAGGATGTCTTAGAGAGTCTTGGCGTGGCCAGCCTAGCTTACTTCAACACTGTAGACCTACAGAGTGGGTGCTACCAAGTCTCCATTGATCCAGCTTCTCATCTCTACACATCCTGGTGCTGTCACTTGGGGTTCTTCCAATTTAAATGACTGCCTATGGGACTTCAGAATAGTTCAGCTACATTTTAGTGTGCTATGGAAGCTGTTCTATGTGGGTTGTCTTGGAAATCTTGCTTAGTTTACCTAGACAATGTTATAATTTTCAGCAGAACTTTTCCACAACACCTCCAACATCTCAAGGAAATGTTTGAACATCTCCGACAAGCCAACCTCAAGCTTCACCCAGAGAAGTGTTGTTTTGCACAGCAAAAAGTTCATTACCTGGGACATGTTGTCAAATCTCAAGCCATCTCTCCAGACCCAGACAAGCTCTCAGCAGTCAGAAACTATCCAGAACCTAACAATCTCAAGGACCTTAGAGTTGTCCTAGGCTTGTCTGGATACTACAGAAAGTTCATTTGTAACTCTGCATAGATTGCAGCTCCACTTTATGCCCTCACCAAAAAGGGGTGTGAATATTCCTGGACTTCCAAGAGCAAGAGGTCTTTGAAACCTTAAAAAGGCAAACTGATCTCCTGTCCAGTACTGGCCTACCTAAGGTTTGACCAACCCTTCAAACTCTAATAAGATGCTACTTCCTGTCCAGTGGGCACTGTGCTATGTCAGGTACAAGGTGGAACAGAACAGGTCATCTCCTATGCCGGGTGCTCCCTTTCCTCAGATGAGCAAAATGATGGCATCACAGAAAAAGAATGTCTAGCCATGGTATTTGCCATAAACAAATTTGACTGTTATCTTCGCTACTCCTCCTTTAAAGCTTTTGTTAATCACTCAGCCTTCAGATGGTTGTTCGAAAAGAAGGAGCCAGTAGGCAAATTCACCCTATGGATTGCCATGTTACAATGCTACAACTCTGAAATTCAGCATAGATCAGGTTGAGTTCACTCCAATGCTGACAGCATAAGCCAGAGACAGTATCCCTCCACATCATCCTCAACAGATGAAGACTCCTACTTACAAGCTCTTTCCTTTTATGCCACAGATGTGCTTCCTGTGGACACTCCTATACCACCTCAAGTTGCCTTGCTGCTATTACCACCTGCATCATCAGAAAAGAACACAAATCCTCACCTGCGGCAAGCAGCTCAAGAGCTACTCACTTCCTCTAGTTCTGATCTCTCCCTGGCAACTGTTCAAAACAAGTAAAGAGCAGATCCTCAATTCACAGACATACTCTCTTATTTAGAGTTTGGAACTTTACCGCAACAGACGTAACATTGCCAGGAAGTACTTCTCCTTGCGTTACAATACTTCCTCAATGATGGTGTGCTTTTTCACATTTGGACCAAGGAAGGTAAGGACAATCGCATGGATAGAACTCATGTACAGTTAGTTGTGCCAGCCTCTCTAGTTAACGAAGTTCTCTACACTCATGCCTCTCCACTTTCCAGAGGTCATATGGGAATGCACAGAATTCTTGAAAAGACTAGGCTTCACTTCTTCTAGCCTCACACAAAGACATTGTCCAATTTGTCAAATCCTGCCAGCCCTGTGCCCAGAGAAAGCGTACTGCCAAACCAACAAAAGCAAACATCATTCCAATGCCTGTAGCTACTGAACCCTTCCAAAGAGTCAGTACATACATTCTGGGACCACTACCAACATGCTCTGACTCTGGCATCAAATACATTCTTGTTTTTTGTGGAGTACCTTACAAAGTATTTTGAACTAATTCCCCTAAAAGACATAAAAGCCACTTCAGTAGCAAATGCCTTCCTCAACACTGTTATTTGTCATCATGGTACCCCCTCATATCTGCATTCCGACAGAGGCACTAACTACCAAAAGCATTTTAAATGGAATATCTAATTGCCTGTTTTAGTTAGATTAGAGGGAACTGCTGTGTGTTAGTTCAGTTAGCAGGAATCATTGTGTTTAAGCTCTTTCAGTCTGTACATTTCTGAATTGTGTTTTGTCCCAACTTAAAAAGAAAAGAAAAAAAATCAGTTTGTTTCTCCCTTCTGCTTCACTCTCCATTACCCTTTCGGTTCCCTGTATGGTCCGGCTGTGCGGCATTACCTACTCTTCTTGCCTGCCACCCCAAACCACTCTCTTTGTTTGTAAAAGCTAAGGCTGTCAGGAGATTGGCCGTTTTTGGTGTGCTTTTCTCCTGACCCTTTGTCTGCTTAAATCGGGAGCCTACCTGACCACTCCTGGTCTCAGAGCAGTGCACCCACGCCTCCATAAATTAATTTCTTTTGTTTGTACCCCTCCCCCAAATTTATCTAATCCTGCTTTTGTATCTGCAACTTGTAATTTCTTGCCCTCCCGTCCCTCCTGCAGGCTGACCCATGGGCATACCTCCACTGACTGCTCGGCCTGAGAATCGAGCCACTGCCACTTCTTGGAGCTCTTGCTCACTCCTGAGACATCAGACACAGGTGAACACTCAGACTAGCCCAGCACCCACACCGTGTGCCCCCTGGAACATTCAGAGGCTCTGCAGCCTTCCATTGGTTGCTGCTCCTTCCACCCCATTGGCCCAGTTTCAAACCTCCAGAAAAAGACTCTTAATTGGACTAAAACTAAGCCCTGTGAGCCAACTATACCTGGTTTTTCAGCCCTCCTGCCCTCCCCCACCCCATCACTCTTTAAATACACTATTTAACCACCTCAAATCCCAGGACCCTCTCCCATTGGCTAACTGAACCCCACCTTTAATTGGACGCCTATCTCAGCCAACATCCAATCATACTACTGGCTGCTTATCTTCTGCTATTACTCAACCCCACAGAGCTAACTGTGAAGCTAATTGTGCTACCACAACTTGAAAATTGAAGCCAAGTACCCACTACCTGGTACCCTGCTCCTGCTTACTACTCTTATCATCTGCCTACCAACACTCCTCTCTAACATGCCACCAACACTACCTAATCTGCCACCACCTATCCTGCTGGACCTTGAAAGACCTCTCTATCCCTCAAACTCAGTGGCCTTCCCATCACACAGTTAGAATTGCCACCACTCCCACTTGCTTCCCTGCCCCTTCCTCTTAACCTCCTCACACTCCTGGATAATTCTACATCTAATTAGCTCCCTATGAACCATTCATAGTTGCTTGTGCCCACCACCTAGACAGTGCTCACTAGCTTCTTTGTGCCTACAGCTGTTCAAATACTACCTAACAATTGCCCTCCTACTCCTTGCAGCAGGGGACATACACCCAAATTCAGGCCTTCCATTCACCCTTTCACAGCCCAATTCAGTGGGTCCTTCCTCAGATTTAGACACAACTACAAATCTCACTGGTAGCCCCCTTCCTCATGGCCTGCACTTCCTGCACCTAAACATAAGAAGTCTTGTACTCAAACTAGACTCTTTCCAGGTACTCACGGCTCACTTTGCCCCAGAAGTCATCATCCTCTCTGAGTCATGGCTAAACAAAAGCATCTCTGATCCCTCAATCACTATCCCTGGCTAAGCTATGTCTTGCCATAACAGGGTGACCAGAGGTGGTGGCATGGCCATCTATGTAAGCTTAGACTTACATTCCTCCATAGTCTTAGCCAAAGCTGAACCTCAAGCCTATGAGCTCCTGCTGCTTCAGCTGACCTCCCCTTCTCACTTCCAATCCACACTGCCTGAATATACTGCCACCCTGGAACTCCAGTAACATCCATCACTGACCTCCTTGCACATATCTGCTCTCTAACCTCTGCTGGAGAACTATATATTTTGGGTGACTAAAACCACAGTTGCCTAGCTCAATCCCTCTGCAAAGCCTGGACAGAAATATCTGCACAAAACCTATCTCAAACCATCACTGAACCCACCCATCTAAACCTCAAAACTGGCAACCACTCGCTAATAGACTGGGGTCTTACCACCCACCCCCACCAACTCAAAACGTCTGGCCTATTCTTTGACTCCCTGAGTGACCACCATATTATGTACCTAGTCCAGAAAATTTGGCTCCCCAAATCCCCCCAAAGTTCCTAGTCCAGTATTCATACAAATCCCTTAATCTCACCCCAGTGCTCGAGGATCTAGTGCTCTCAAGCTGGGTCCCATCAACTACTGTCTGCTCCATAGACAATGCCTTCCTACACTTCCACAGCGTGTTCCTAAACATCTGGGATGCGCATGCCCCACTGGGTTGCACCTGGGTACATGGCAACCACCTGCCTTGGATCACCCAAGAACTTATATCATGCCAAAATGCCCAGGACAAAGCATGGAGATCTCTTAAATCCTCTTGCCTCCCACAAGACTTCACCATATACAGGAGGCTTCAAATTAAGTGCACCAGAGCTATCCATCTAGCCAAAGTGGAATACTTATACTCATACCTCCAGTATAACTTAAATAGTCCATCAAAATTCTGGAAGATCATCCACTTCCTCTTCTCCCCACCAGCTGCCACTCTCACTCCGCTCCTAAATATCAACAACACCCTTCTCTTGGATCCAAGTGCTGTTGCCCCTGAATTTAACTAATATTTCTCCTCATGAGCTTCTACTGTCCTCTCCTCCCTGCACACCCCACCCCATACAGACCTCCAGCAGGGATAAAGAATATACACAGCCTGGACACCTTCTCTTTCAAAAATATGGCAACTGAAGCTCTAGAGGCCCTTATGACTCTAAACCCATCGAAAGGTAAATCCCCTGATGGGCTGGATTCCAAACTCCTCTACCTCTCCACCCCTGCCATAGCAACCCCCCTTGCCAACCTCCTAAACATCTCCTTTGCCATTACAGCTATTCCCCAGTTACGGAAGCACACTGTCATCCCCCTCCCTAAAGGGGGAGCCCCCTCCTCCACCTCAAATTACCCCCATCTCTCTCCTCCCAACTCTTGCAAAACTACAAGAAGATCTAGTGCTCATTCAACTTAACTCCTTTTTCTCCTACTCTAATTACTTCACACCATACCAGTCAGGATTTAGGAAGGGGCACTCTACTGACTCCTCCCTGATTAGGCTCACAGACACCATCCTTTCTGGAATGGATCTAGGACAGATCACTTCGGACATCTTCCTCGACCTTGACCAAGCATTTGACACTGTCTCCCACCCCTTGCTGTTATCATGCCTGTCAGAGTCTGGCCTCTCTGATTGAGCCACCAACTGGTTCAGTGCCTACCTCTCAGGTAGAACACAATCAGTGAAAATAGCAGACATCATTTCTTCCCTCTCCCCATGACTACTGGAGTCCACCAAGGGTCGGTACTCAGCCCCATTCTGCTCTCCATTTTTCTAAATAACCTCCTGCTAACCTGTTCATCCTCATATATCCATATGTACACTGACAACACTGTCCTATTCACCTCCAGCTCATCCCCAGAAGAGGTATCAACCAATCCCCAGGCTGATTTCAACAATGTCTAGCACTAGTTTAGCTCCCACCAGTTCTCCCTCAATGCTGAAAAAACTGTAACCATGACCTTTGGATCTCATCAACATCTGTCCAGGCTCCCCTCCCTTCCCTCCTTCCTCACCCTGGATGGGACTATACTGGAAGATGTCTCTTCCTTCTGATACCTATGGGTTTGTCTTGACCATCATCTATCATTCTCTGATCACATTGATGCAATCGTGAAAAAAACTGCACCCTAAGCATGGTGCCTTCTACCGGAACCACGATAGCCTCCCCCTAACCATTAGGTGTGACCTTGTGTAGAAGATGATCCTCCCTTCCTTCGAATACTGTGGCATAGTCTACTGCACTGCCCCCAAATCTACCTTCAGCCAGACTGGACCCCCTCTTCTAGGCCTTCTGTCAACCTCGCCTCCGAGGTCACCCTCCGCACCCATCACTGTGACTTCTACCAGTCCCTTGCACTCCCATCCCTTGAATATTGTCACTTAATTCACTGTGCTAAATTTGTCTCCAAATTCTGGCTCTCCTATCTTAGCTCTCCTCCTTACTTTCATCAGCCCCCAGCCCCTCTCATGCCCTTAGATCCCTCAACTCTCGGAAACTGTCAATCCCCAGGTGGAGGACTACAGCTGGTCAATCATCCTTCTCACACCAGTTCCCCAAACTCTGGAATGAACTCCCTCCTCAAATCCACCACTCCACTACTACCCACTCCCTATATATGGCTCTGGAAAATTACCTCATGGCAAATTGTTCCTGCACTTGATACCTACAAGTGCCTCCCCCCGTGGCCACCCACCCCAACTGCCTGACCAGTGGCATGTAGCCTGCGCTATGAAAGCTGGCTTATCTGCACCAACTTCAACACTTACTTGTCATGTGTTCCCTTGTCCTGCCTTAATTAAAACTTGCTACCCTATGTATTAAATGCCTCAGTGACTTGTACTCTATGTACTAAGTGCCTAACTGTACCAATGTTATTAGCCTGTTCTCTTCCACATCTCTGTAACAATGTATCATGTACTAAATGCACTCTCACTCCATTTTAGGCTTGCAAATGTATTCCCACTTGATATCCTGTGTGATATCCTACTTGTTAAATGTACTTTTACTTGCTAATTGCGTGTTACCCCCCATTGTACCCTCATCCCCCAGGTCGCACTGGGAGATGAGCATCTTCTTGCTCAGTGTGCCTTTCATGGTGAAACAATTCAATAAATAAATAAACAAGTGTTTGAGAAATGTGCAAATGCCTCGACATTAAGAAGACACACACAGCAAGTTATCATCTGCAGTGCAATGGACAGAGTGAAAGAATGATGTCTACTATTCTAAACACACTCTCCAAGTACCTGGATGAAACTCACAACAATTGGGACCGGTTCACTCCATTTGTACAATTTGTCTAAAACGCTGGCCCTTGTATTGACAGTACAGAGTACACCCCCTTTTTTTTGGTGCATGGACGCCATCCAAGAACTCCCTTGGACAGGGATCTCTCACTGCTAGAGGTTACAAAGTCAGCTTCTTCATTCATCATTCCTGTACTGGAACAGCTTGAACTGGCTAGACATATGGCAGTCACAATATTGGGACAGAGAAAATCCGCCATGCAGCTAACGTCAGCAGCCAAGTCTCAAGAGCCTTCATTTTCTTTAGGGGACATTGTCTACCTGTATTGACCTGTTCTAGTTCTTGGCTTCACAAAGAAACTGCTCCGCCCTTGGACTGGTCCTTTCTACATCATGGAAAAGCTTCCTCCAGTTCACATCCGTTTGAGATGCAAATCTAATGGAAAGCTCGTACATAGCAAGGTCCACATCAATCATCTGAAACATGGTACTTGATTAACACCATTCCTGATGATTCCAGTCCACCCAGTAATGAAGCTACACTTGAGCCTGCTATCCTGTCTGACTCAGAATTTCCTCCCGATAACCTGCAACCAGTTGCTTCTGCCCCTCACACTCCTGACAGTCTCCAGCCAGATTCTGTTTTGCCTGATCATCAGCCAGATGAACTTCCTGGGATATCTTAGCCTTCTTCCTCTTCTCAGGAATCTCTTTGGATGTGGAACCTTTGTAAAAGAGCCTGGCTCAAAGGTACTTGTAATCCTAGTTGTAATAAAATAAAAAATAAAAAAAAGATCGAGAAGATTTTAAGAAAGAATTATGTAAATGGATCCTGGACTTACAGAGTCAAGTGGTGTGATTTTTACAGCTCACAGAACTAGTGGGTTGCTTATGATGACCTAACTCCAGCCTGTCAACAACTGGTTCATGGAACACATGCCACTATTCCCACTGTCCGGAAAAGTCGACGACAGTCTTGAACTTTTGTGTAACCAGACTCAGTAATTTTTCTAGTGATATTCTCTCCAAATAGTTCCTGCAGAAAATGCTTCCTGGTACCTCATTCGAATGCACCTGTTGCTCATGGTACTGTATGAATGGCATTAACCTTTTTCCTTGCAGGAATGTCTTTTCAAATGCACAGTTCCATGTATATTTTTATTACTCTGCCACTGTTTATTGCAATATTCATATTTCATGTGCTTGGTATTCTCCAGCTGATACCCATTCCCTCTTTTCCTTTCCCCCACCCCTGCACTGTGGAACTTGGCACCCTAAATGAGCTTCAAGTCACTATGGTGGCTTCTCTTCCCCTAGAGCATCTCTAACTGGTCACCATGTGGTCCAGATCCTTTCCTGCCCCTCCCATCATGGTGGTCTACTGTTCAGTTACCTGCTGTCCTGCCCTACTTACTTTTTCTTTTTAAACTTTTCTTGTATTCTATAATGTTTGCTTGCTTGAGTGGTGCTCACATTCACTTCCCTGGGGGTGGTGTGGAGTACACTTTAGCATTGGGCTTAAGGCCTGATGCTGCCCATTTGAGAGCTCTGAACAGATGTGGGTGTGTTATTACTGTTTTAGGAGGGGCTTGCGGAGAATCTCTGGAATTCTCAGTGGTCAGGCAGTCAGTATGAATCTGCTGTCTGGGTTAGACTCTTTTGGGTATGTTGTCTCTGTAGTCTGAAAACAAACTCCTTTACTTCTACATTTATTTTATGTGTCAGTCTGTTATTCCAAGATTCCGGAAGGTGTCCACCACAGAAGCAAGAGATAGACCTGGCAGATCTTGGAAAAAGGTAAGGGTCCAAGTAGCAGACCAATACCAAAACACCACAATACATACAGTATATAAATGACCATTTTTAATTAATAGAACAGGTTAGTATGGAGCAGATCTGTTGGGGAAGGGTGATGAAGCTCCGAAAATAGTTCAAAGAAGCATAGCATTAGTTTAACAAAATGGTTATATTAAATGCATGCTGAAAATAGAAAACAGAGTTAAACATCTATGTTTTGACCTTAGGTGTTCTTCAGGAAATATCTAGAAGAGAAAAAAAACAAAGTGACACTAACTTTGTTTTTCTCTTTTAGATATTTCCTGAAGAAGACCTAAGGTCGAAACATAGATTTTTAGCTCTATTTTCTAATTTTGGCATGCATTTAATATAACCATTTTGTTTTGCTTTTAGACCACATCCCAATGCAGCACCTTGTTTGGAGCTCTGTTTGTGTCTGTGTGTGTGTGTGTGTGTGTGTGTGTGTGTGTGTGTGTGTGTGTGTGTGTATGTGTATATATATATATATATATATATATATATATATATATATATATATATATATATGTATATATATATAGATAGATATAAAAATATATGTATTTTTTTTATTTTGCTACTGGAATAAGGCCAATGGTTGAACATAGCTTATGAATACAGTAACTTATATAAACTACATCCATGGAGCAGGAGAGAACAGAGGTAAACTCTGGAACTCTCAGCCATGCTCTATTTCCTCCTTTTGATCACTTTCAGAAATTCAAAGCAGCTTCAGTTGGTACAGAGACACCTTTAAAACCAAAGATTCTATTTTTCTCTGTCATAGCACAATAACTACATTTGCCTTTTCTGTTAGTCAGGTTTTACTGTCTTCTTTTATCACTATTCAATTCCTCTCAAGCAAATAGTAAGAAATTGCATTTTTGCTTTTCTGTAATAGTAGGGATTGCACATGCATTGTTTGATTGGACTACAGGCAATGTTTGCCATGCATCTCATTGATCTGCATTTAAATATGTTTGCCCAAGTGTCCTTTGTATGCTTAGTTTGATGCTGCAGCCATGTGGTTGCTAACTCTCCCCCTAGTTCATCATCCTTCTCTTACTTCGCATCACTAGATCCAGAAGCAAATGATTTGATACCTTTTATTGGACCAACATAGATGTAACAAAAAGAATAAAGTGTTTTAGCTTTCAGACAAACAAGTCCTTCTTCAGAAGCTTAATGCCAGTTATTTAGAAAATCTCATACTTTTAACAATAAAATTATGCAGAGAAAAACAGAAAAAAATTTCCATTGGTTCAAAATGCTCATTTATGTAAGCATCACTAGATCATTCTTCCTTTCCTCTACAGGTAGACCAGTTTCTCTGCCTCTTCCTGTGTTCAGGGCTTTTTCTTGCATGAGTGCTTCAGCATCGTTTTCCAGGACTACCAGATTCCCAACGTTATGCACTCCTTGCAGCTCCTCTGCTCCCATCTGTGTCTTTCACAGCATTTGCTTAATCATTGACATTCCCTATTCTGTGTTTCTGCTTCTGGCTTATCTGGGTTATCAGGAATGTTCAGTTTACAAAAGAATGCAGTTCCTCAGAATTTTGAGCATCTTTTTTTTCTGAAAAAATGCTTCCCTCTTGAACCTTATTTATACCTGTGAGGTATTTGAAAGTTTCCATCCTGGTCACCTGGTCATTTAAACCTGGCCTGGTGAATTCCCCCAGGTGATACATCCAGCATGTTTTCCTTTCCTTGCCTTGTGGGTGCCCCTAAGTGTTAAATACAATATGTTCATCTGAAAGCTAGCTTTTTCTATGTATCACTCGCTCTTGGGACTAAGATAGCCTCTTCTTTTCTCACAAAAGCATGTACATGCTCATCTGAATTTTCCATTGCTGCCACATGAATAGCCAATGTTGACTTGTTCCATGAGTGGTGACCAGGTAGAGTTGGCATCTTTGCTGTAATTAACTAATGCATATTGGGTTCTTCTGTTTACATTTTACAGATGTGCCCCCGTTGGATGTCCAACTATAAAGTGATAGAAAAAGACATAATAAAGAAATGTACCTATTGCAGTATTTTTGGCATTGTTATGTCTTTCAATTCTCTTGAATTTGTTATAGCAATCTACGAAATTGGATAAAATCACTTTTTGCAATAAACGTGTTTCTTTTCTTGGTGACTGTCTGTGTAATCTAAAAAAATGCCTGCAATGACATGGTCAGGCAAAGGTGTTTCTGGGAGTGGCATATAAGCCACATAAGTCAGTGGTGTATAAGCTTTGGCTCAGTGGCAGGGAATTCCACCACATCATGTGGAATAAATAAAAAAAATAAACAAATCCTTGAAGGAAAAAAGTACTATGTCAGAGAGGGTTAGGCCATGCATAGTCCCTGAATCTGTGTGGGTAGCAGCACTGCCTGCAGCATCACCCTTAGCATAGGTGGTGTGTTAAATAAATTTTGTGTGTGTGTCTGAAATAAAATCTACCACCCAGTCGACAAGTAACAGCAAGTAGCCATGTAGGTAAAAGTTGCAAATTAACACCAGAGGATTACTACAGGCATGAGGAGGATGACTTTGAATGTTCCAGTAGTGGTCAGTGTAGTAGTGGTGGTGCTCCAAATAGTGCCTCCAGTCCCAACAGGACTCACGTTATGACGGATCACATTCACGGTCATCATAAATTTCTAATTTTCAATGCCAACTATTTGTGACAAGGCAATGTAGTCAGTCTACTACATCAACCCCTGTGAGTAAAACATTCACTTCTTTTAAAGATTTCCTCAAAAGCAGCAGTGGCACCAGTAATGAAGCATGTGTAATTACAGTGTTTTTCTTGGATCTCTACCTCTTTTGTTTCACATCACATAATCACTCCTTACAAATCATGATGATTCAACTTTTTTTGGTGCAACCCTTTTTTTTTAATCTTCAGTTTCATCATGAATCAGGACACCCAGTTATCATGTCACTTCACTCATGAGCCTTGGTCCAAATGATGCTACAAGAGGAACAGGAAGGGAGTTGCATTCCATGAAGGCCTGCTCTCCCCAGTCGGCATGAGGCAGAGGGTCACGAGTCCTGGTTTCTGGTTTGTGAGGTCATGGCTCACCTCCTCAGGCTTGTTTGTGGGTAAAATACCACTGGACAATTGTGGTCACTTGCCACTCAGCCACTTGACCCCCCTCCCACTTTTTGCATTTCTGGTTCCAGCTCAGACAGGTACATCATTCCCTCAATCCACACACAGGTATGGTCCTTCATGGGAAGGGGTGCTGAGTTTTTCAGGTTGACTCAGAGAGACTCCTGAGCTGTACACATCACTCAGATATGTATTATCTTGATCATTTAAGAGATATATGGTATGAGCCATTTCCTCCAATATGTGCATGGTGTGGGTTTGTCTGAGCAGAGAATGTAGGGACCTATCAAAACAAGCTTTCAGTATGGCTTTTACTATTAAACTGCTGTTCATGGGCTGTCATTGTACCCCCCATGCCTAGCTCTACTTGTTACAGGTTTTTTTCCTTTCTTCCCCAAACACAGACAGAGTTCCTATTGAGTCCATTATGCATTTTATAATGGAAGTTAAATATCAGCATCTGTTTGTGTTTTCCCAGGACTATGACCTCATATTTTTGTGTTTTGTGTTACTTAGTCACAGTATGTATTCACTAAATTGATCTTGTGCCTTTTTAGTTCATTCCAATTGCAGTCGTGTTCATCTATTGTAGCACTGTACCTTTTTTGCACTAGTAACCATAAGGAACCTGTGATCTTGTGAGACATTGCAGTTCAGGTTTTCTGTACTAGAACAAGCTTTTTTCCCTTTCACCCATTATGTCCCAATAAGTGGCAGCAGTAATCTGCTCTATTGTACTAAAGGTCTTAGTTCTTAACATATTTTAATTCCTTTTGATCAGACTTTTCCTGGCTTTCTCTTCACTATTGACTATTTGAACAGCGTCAGTGGCTCAGCAGGTAGCACACTAGCTTCTGAGGCTGGGAGATCAGAAGGCTGTGGGTTCTATCCCCACACCAGGCACTTAGGTTAAATCCCTACACTGACACTGTTGTGCAGCATGAGGAGGGTGCTGCACTCCTGTGGTGCTGTCTTTTAGAAGAGGTGTTAAAAGTCCCATCTGCCTGTTCTGGTGGTAATTCAGGTGGATGTTAAAGATCACATGGCACTTCTCGAAAAGAGTAGGGGAAGGTTTCATTCGTATTTCAAATCTAGAACAACAATAAAACATCTCATTCATGTTGTAAGAATAGCATTCAAGTACCATGCCCAATGGATGTTTCACATAAATTCCAGGGGCAATCATACAAATAATAAAAAGGTAAAAGGAAAAAAAAAACACTTTTCTTTTTCCTAAGCCTAAGGAGGCTGCCCATGAGCAAAAACAAAACAAGACTACAAACTCTAGCCTCATTACCCACCCACTAAGAAAAGATTTGACATAGCCGTCCCTTAACCCACCCAATATATACCCTCCAATAACAGAGTTCAAAGATACTCCCCAAGTTTATTGCATTTGGCAATGTAAATTGCATCTAGTTCAGCCAGGAGGTTAAACAAAATGTTGGTCATTGTAACTTCTTCCCCTTGTAAAAACCTTTGACATCTTGCATGCCATATGACCCATTTCAGACATGCTAATATAACAAATATGGTACTCTTATGTCATTACTGCCAAAGCTCTGTTAGTTGACCATAGACTAGAATTTAGTTTGTCATTCTCATAAAACAGGAAGTGTTCCAGAAAGTGTCTAATTGTACCCAAAAGGATTGTATGAGTTAAGATTAAAAAAATAAATGTATCATAGTCTCTACTTGCTATTTACAATCAGGTACCAAACAAAATCTCTCCTGAATAGACTTATGCTTGTGGTTACCTCTTACTTTGAGCTTATCATGACTGCAGATCCACATGGTATCCTGTATCTTTAGAGGGATCCTAGGTTTCAGCATACACCCCAACAATAAAGCGCAATCAATTGAGGAAGCCACTTTAAAGACAGGGTCTTCAAAATAACCTCTTCCTACTATCTTCACATAAAAATACTTTCGTGTAATACTCGTAAACCAGCTAAGTTAAACTTTCCACAGTCTAATGTATTTCAAGCATACTTGAATATGTTGTGGCAGAGATGTGTCCTCCTTGTGCCATTTTCCCCCTTCCCCATGCTGAAAGAAAACCTTCTTCCCATATCTGAGTGACTTTAGTACCCACCCCCTCTTACCACAACACCAAAGGCCTAATATTCATATAGAAAAAATTCCCAAATAAAAACACAAGGGGCTGTAACATATTTAACCCTCCATCCTTCCATGCCCTGTATGTGTGAGACCATTTCACAGGATTTACCCAGCTAACCCATAATAATGAGAAAACATAAGCCCATAATTTTTGAGTGCATGTTGAATGAAAGGGGGAAACTTGGGAAATATACTCAAATAGTGGCACTATAAATGCCCTTATCAAGTACACCCTTTTCTTTCTTGTCATCTTCCATGCCTTCCATTTCTGTATTTTCTTACTAGCAGCATCATAAACTTCATCTTAATTACTTTGAAAGGCTTCTTGAGATCCAGAGTATACCCCTAAAAGTTTACCCTTGTCCTTCCTTACAGGTATCACAAATCCCAGATCTTCTGATTCCTTACCCAATGCTTCAGCCTTGCTTTTCTTCTTATTAATCCTGATACCAGTGGCCTGCTGACAATCATTGAACACCTGTAAAGCTTGCAATCCTGAGTTTAAATCAGCTAAAACAGAAACATAATCATCTGTGTTTGCATTGACCTTTGCACATGTGACCCCTACACTATGTTGAATCACAGTAATGAATTCCTTCCCTTCCAAAACTCTCAGAATGGGGTCCAACCCAATTACATACAACAAGGGGCTAAAAGGCCACCCCTGTCAAACCCCATTCTTAAGGTACACGGGGATGCCAAGATGCCTGTTAATCATAGGCCTCACTTGTGCCTCTTGGTATAGCAACTGTATCACTGTAATGAAACTTTCTGGAATACCATACTATGCCAAAACTATCCAAAGATACTCATGCTTCACAGCATCAAAGGCAGTCTCCTGATCAACAGTAAAAATGTAGCCTTCTAGGTTCCTCTTCAAACCTTGCTCAACCACTTCAAGCAAAAAAAATCAAGTTTTGCAATATACCCCTCTAGGAATTGCACACATTTTAACTTCCAAGATGAGGTTTTTCACTACATTTGCCAACCAAGCTGTGTAAATATTAACTAGGATTTTTATAATCCACTGTTAATAAGCTTAAAGGTCTCCAGTTACCAAGATCTTTTCAGTCTCCTTTTTTATGAAGGAAGACCATGATTTCCTCCCTCATGTTGGCACCTATTTCCCATAACATCGCCATAACTTGGTACACTTCAACTAATATAGGGGCCAACTGGTCCATGAATCTTTTATAAAAATCATTGGGTATGCCATCAATCCCTGGGGAGGTGTTCAGTGATGGTTTGCTACTGGCTGCCCTGACCTCCGCTTCTGATATGGGTTCCAAAAGCTGCACTCTTTCTTCTTCAGTTATTTGGGGAAGGGGCAAGGATTTTATGAGTCCATCCTGACATTGGGCCCCTCCTACTTGGAACCTGTCCTGAATGTACTGCTGTACCACCTGCTGCATAGACATCTGATCTGATGCTGTTGTTCCATCTAGGAAGACATGACCCTCTGCCCTGCCTTATTAGCCTCTGTATCATAGGGGTTAACCTGTCCCTTTTTCCCCGTACACAGAGTTTTTGAGCAAAGGCCCTAGAGTGTTCTTGTGCCTGTAAGTAAGCATATGTTTTACCTTTGATTGCCGTAACTTGGTCTGTGAGCTCTAGCTCTGATACACTTATCTGCATTATCAACTTTAGAAATTTAGCACTAAGTGCCGAATACTGCATGTATTTCTTTTTAGTCTCCCTAGAGGATAAGGTAATTAATAAATCCTTTAAATCCCATTTTGCATCCTCACACCAGTCTATTGGATTGTTATACAAAAATCTGATTTCATGTCGGGATTCTAGTAACATAAAAATGTCATGGCCCTGGGCATCTGATTGCAGTAATGATACATTAATTTCCCAGTAACCGCTCCCTATGGATATGTTTTATCTGTACCCCAGGCTTATTTTTACTGCAAGGTGGTCTGAAGTTTCAAAAGGGATTGCTGAGGCCACTACTCCCTACATTCTGTCTGACAAAAAGCAGAAATTTATCCTGGTTGATAAAGAACATTTGTAAAATGTGTGTATAGGGGCCTCACCTGAAATGTCATAGGCATCTTTTAATCCATTACAGTTCAGAATACGAAGCAGCAAATTGATGTCACAATACACTTTTCCCATGTTCCTACCCCAGTCCCTGCTAGTTAAAAAATCATGTCCCCATAATATTATCTTATAAGTTGTTAAAAAAGGAACAATCTGCCTAAGCAGAGCAGTTCTGCCTGCTTTGGACTGAGGGGCATAGATGTTAATAAGTCAGCATGCAATCTCTGTGATCACTACAGTACATCCATAATCAGTACTCTTCCGGGAAAGAGGTCAAACACTTTCAGAACTTTTACATCCAAGCCAAAAAACAGTATTCCTAAACCAGAACATAAATCATCCCCCAGTGACCAAACGGAGGACCCCCAAGGCCACTCTGTTTAGGCTTGCACAAATTCTGGGAGAGTATGCAGCCTTGTAGCCTGTAAAAAAATGACATTTCCTTGTTCCATATGCAGTCTTGCGAAAGTGACTTGCCTTAAAGTTAACAAAGTAAATGCCATTAAAATATGAAGAGGTTGGAGTTTAACAGTCATAGAGATTATCTGTGTAAGTCATTGTGTTTTCACCCTTGTTTTCCTCTTCTTAGCCTTAGGCTTCACCACTAGAGCCATCTCTCCAACCACCTCCATCTGAGTAGGAGGATATGGAGGACACCTCCAATGCTCCATCAGAGTCAACTGACTCAAGATCCCCTAGTACTTCATAAGGGTTATGGGTTGACACTGCACTGACATAAGCATTAACAGCTGATAGTGGAAGCTGTAATGCAGCCTATGACCAGATCACCCTTTGAAAGGGGAGATCATGCCCTGTGGCAGGAAGGGCCATGTCAAAAGAGGTAGGAACCATCTCTTGTGGCTGAGCTGAGGGGTCTCCAGGCACCATCTCACTGGTTCCCTTTAAGTCCAGGACCTCCTTTGGGCAAAAGTCTATGTTTGGTTCTGATACCACTGATGGGGGAGAGGGAGCAGGGGGCGGTCCAACTTTCACAACTGAGGGACACTCTGTGGGATGGGAGGTAGAAGCTTGGGGTTCTCCTGGGGCAGGAGCTACTGTTTCTAGGGTCCTCTCAACCCTAAGCCTAGTAACTCTTTCGGGCATGGGGTTCTGGAGGAACAGCTTGACATAAGCCTTCTACAAGCCTGGTTGGTGTAGGCCTCATATGGGCAGTTCCTTTCTTTTTTGGCCTTATGCTTAGCATTGCCTGTTATACTAATCCTCCCATACACTGTCAACCACAGAAATTCCCACATGTGAGGTGGGATTCTAGTATTATTCAATTGTTGAAGAATACCAAGCATCAAGAATCAAGGTAGTGGGGCAATTTTTAAAACTTGGCTCCTCTGGGTATATTGCTGCCATAACTGATACAATTTAGGCCCCTTACTGTCCCTTATGCACTGTTTAGACAGTCCCCATTTGTACAATTTCTGAGCTGCTGGTTTAAAAACTCCGGAATATGCAGGTGCCCTGATGTTTTGGGAGGAGTTAGATGCCATGCTAAGAAATATCTACTCAGGTTTGCCTTTTTCAAAACTGAAGTGACTGATATTGTGGGGAGCAACCCATGTTTTATAGTCTGGGAGATAGAGTGTGAAAAAAGATCACCGGGTCTACCATACCTAAACCACCATTTACTTTAGTTAAATATGGTATATTGTAATTTTATGGGGTTAAGTTTATAATCCCATAGCATCTGGAAAAAGAGGCTATATAACTTAGTTTCCAGATGGACTGGGGGGTCATAGCTACAGACAGGATCATATGAATGATAAACTCTTTGATCACCTGTATTCATTTAAGTTTGGCCAGTTTCCATTATTTCCAGCATTGGACTTTATAGTCTGCATTATTTAGGGTGGTATCCCAATTCAGGGTGGGGACATTTTTGGGTCCAAACTGTATACCTACAATTTTCAAAGGGTCAGAACAGATCTGAATTCCATGCATGGCTTCTGGACCAGGGTAACCAGTTCCTATAAACCAACCTTTGCCTTTCAGAGTGTTTAACCCGTAAATATTCCTTCATAAACTCTAGAAAAAAAGTTACTTAGGTATAGTCTGATAAGAATAAGCAAATATCATCCGCATAGGATTGCAGATAGAATGACCTGTCTTGATCAGCTCTGCACAACCCTGTCCATTGGGGAGAATCAGTTAATGATCTGATCAAAGAATCAATTATATATATATATAAAAGGGGACTAAGAGGGCAACCTTGTCTTACCCCCATCATTATGTGAAACCCATTTGTGACTTGGTTTCTAATCACTGCATGCACAACTGCTGTAGTGTACAGTGATTATATCCACCTTATCATTGGTGCTGGTATACCATATGCCTCTAGAGTCAAAAATAAAAAAGGGCAATAAACCCTCTCAAAGACCTGGTATTGGTCCACAGAGATGATGCAGCCAGACTTCTCATGTAATAATTAATAATCTATCAGATCTCTAATTATCATGAGAGCATGCTGGAACTTCCTGTCTGGTAGGTCACAGAATTGTACGGGAGAGAGAACCAAACTCGCCTAAGACTTCAGCCTAGTGTTAAGGATGTATGTCAATATTTTGTAATCAGAATTTAAAATGGTAATTGGCCTCCAATTGTCCAACAAAGATTTATCCCCTGATTTAAACAAAAAAATGAGTAATCCTTCTGTAAACCATAGCGGAATATACATGCTGACAGGAGATAACTAAATAATAATTCTAAACATAATGAAAATTCTTTGGGAAAAGCTTTATAAAGTTCATCGGTCAGGACATCAGGACCTGGAGATGTATCAGTTTTCAGAGATTTAATTGCCTCTTCAATCTCCACCACCTTAATAGGAATTGTCATCTCCTGAGCCCCCTCGAGGACCCTAGGGATGTCAATCTTCTGCAGAAAGAGTTTTATCGTAGTCTCCAAAGGGGGTTCCGGGGGATTATGAGACAATACAAACTCTTTAGTAATACTATGGAGATCTGCCATAGTGTGCATTATACTCCCATTCCTGTTCTTTAAAGAATCTAAGTAAGTGGAATCTTTAAATTTTTTAAATGCCTCAAAAGGGTCCCCTTGGCGGGATTTTTTTGTTCCATTTTGTAATAATGTCTTCATGGTGTTAGCTCTATCATACGGATAATCCTTCATATCCTTTTTGAATATATCAATTTTAGGCCGTATAATTCTGTCTGGAAGTATTTACTATAGAAAAAAGATATTGTAACTGTTGCCTTGATTTAAGGTATTTCAGGAATCTGTCATTCTCTACATACTTCCCTTTTTTAATGAGCAAGGATTTAAGATCTCCTTTAGAATCAGCCCACCAGTCTCCCAGATCTGTGTATAAAAAAGTAACAGATAGATGGGCCAATAACAGTTCTCTAATTTTGGGTATCAGTTTTTGGTTAGTTAAAACAGAAGAGTTCAATTTCCATCTAGGCCTATGCTGTGGTCTTGTTGGGGTATTTGAAAAGATGCAAGTTAATGCTAAATGATCTGAGAACTCCAGAGGTCCAGATGTAAACTGGAATCGGCGTAGATTTTTGCAACAAAACATATAATCTATGACTGTGGTGTATTTATTTCTTTTATAAGTAAATTGAGGGCCACTTGTCTGATATTTGCTTCCCTCCAAAAGATCAGCAGTCTCTACTAATCTCTGCAGTGCACTAGAGTCACAATAGTTTTTTTTCCTGGTACCACTGCCCTCCGAGTCTTTGATTTTAATTCACAATTAAAATCTCCACATAGAAAAACCTTATAGGAGGAGATCAAAAAGGGCCACACAGTGTCAAAAAGAGCCACTCTTTCTGCTTTGATGTTTGGACAATAGACATTGATCTTTCTACAGTCCATCTGTTTCCACAACCCATCTAGAATCAATAATCTGCCAGTGATTAGGTCTATTAATTTAATCAGGCTGAAGTCATAAGAATTGAACAGAAACCCCACCCCATCCACTGTTTCTGTGCCGAAGGACTCATAGGAGGTGCCCCAAATCCATTCCTTCTGGAAAAACCTTGCCTGATCACTGGTAAACATCCACATTTCTTGTAAAAAGCAGATATCTATAAGGTTTCTATGAACATAATCATACACATTTCTTCTCCTTGAGTTCAATATGCTATGCACATTCAAAGATCCAACACAAAAGGGAGTCAGACCTTAAACTATTAAATTATCAAGTATCTTTTTTCCTTCTCTTTTTCTTCTTCCCCTTATACCCCACATGATGCTGCAAAGTGGTAATTGGATCTGCCTTGATGGACTGGGAATCAGAGTCCCCACTTTCCATCTCTGAGTCCCTCCATTGCATAGCCAGTACAGCAAAGGAATTGCCAGAATCAAAATCAACCGGGGTCAGAGCTGAGATGGTCTTCATATTTCTTGTCGATCTTCTCACTGGCAAAGTTACTGGAAGCACAGGAACAACCTCATGGTTACCATCCTTTGGTGGGTCCGTGTAGCACACCAGATCCAGAAGGGGAGGAGGGTGCAGGGGAAGGGGCTGGGAGAGGGAAGAGGTAGGGGACTCATGCAAAACAGGGTAATCATTAGATGAAGGAGATGGGAGGGACTTCCCTTCAGCTGTAGATTAGGTTGATGGGCTGGGCTCCCTTAAGTCAGTATCCAGGCAGGAGACTCAATTTTGTGCTTGTTGTATCAGCA
The DNA here is from genome assembly GCA_016271365.2 of Neoceratodus forsteri. Lineage (NCBI taxonomy): Eukaryota > Metazoa > Chordata > Ceratodontiformes > Ceratodontidae > Neoceratodus > Neoceratodus forsteri. The sequence continues at coordinate 1,120,883,106 of CM057455.1, read as the reverse complement.
GGTCAGGGCTCATGCATGTTGCCTTCTTCTTGGCTGCCCAGGCACACTCTGTAAATACATGGCCAGTATCCTCGCATAGGTCACACTTTGTGTGGTTGGCACACTGGAATGCAATGTGGTTGATCTCCCCACAGTTATCACACTGGGGCTTATCACGGGAGCTACATAAGTGGGTTCTAGACCCACATTTGTAGCACACCTGGGGTTGCCCAGCATAAATGAACACACCCCTATGATGGCCCAACATAAAAGAATTAAGCAATAATGCACGACAGGGTGTGTGTTGTGCTGGGATAATGTCATGCCTGGGGTGATTAGGCACGAGGCTGCAGGCCGAAGTGCGACTAATACCAAATCCCAACTGCTTACACCCTGAAGTCTGATAATACTAATATAATGGCTCATTTACAATAATTAAAAAAATAAAATGAAAAAAACATTTTTGTCAGTAGATTTTGTGTTGATTTTTCAGTGTGGAGGTATACAGAAGAAAAAATAGTGCCATTTTGGCCAGCAGGTGGTGCTGGTGGTAAATGCATGGATGTGTGTCTTTATGTGGTTGCTGCCTGAGAATTTTTTGTCAGACTCCCCGCTTGAAGTTTTTTATTGTTTGTGGTACTTCGATTCCCCCCCTCACACTGCGTTATGATTTGGAGGTTTACATTATTTTATTTTAGTCAGTCGTGCTGCTGCCGTGGAACCGGCTGTATTGCGCTGGACAAAATGGGAACTTGTCAGCGGCTGAGAAAAACAGCGCGACTTCCGGAATTTTGGAAACGGCTCCGGGTATGTTTTGACAAGGAACAGCTCTTGCCTTGCCATCAGAAAGACAGGTAAAGAAAATAAAAACAACAAGCAACTGGTGGAGGGGCAGTGGTGGATCACGAGGTGAGGGAGCACTCGTGCTGTTTTGTGAAGGGGCTCGTGCTCGTAGCGGGGTTTTAGGGGAAAAACATTGAGATTCTACTGTGGGGCCATCGGTTGTAGCCTTAAAGGACAGCTGTACGTCATGTTCTGTGTAATTTTTTTAATAAACTGTGAAATTTTCAGGGTTGCGACATCGCGTGTCTGCATTGGGGGGGGGACCTTGAAGTGCATTCCGTGGACTGATCCTAATCTCCGTTGATGTGGTCTTTTGTGTACTGGGACTAGACCCGTGATGTTGTACTGGTTTACATCACGGGTCCAGCCCAAGACTGACCAATCAGAGTCCAGGATTTTTTCTTGCCATTGTATAATTTGGAATATGATAAATTCCTGACTCCGTTTGTTTGAGTTTCACCTTGTACCACCACCCCCCAGTCCAGAACATTTCTGCATCTAGGATTGCCTCAGGTGGGCTTAACACCTTGCATTTCTGGGACAACCAATAAGTAATGTCCCCCACGTGGACCCCCTCATTCTGAAACATGACTGTTGCAAATTTTATCAGGGGTTTGATCAATGGAATAACCAAATCGGGGTCCATGTGGGGGAGAACTTAACTTGATTGTACTGTTCCCAAAATAAATTAAGGGCATATGCATAGCAAAAACTTACATCGAAATTATCCTTCCCTGAGATGTTGATAAAAGCAAAAACTTCTCTTGGGGAAAAGTGCAGAGAGTCCTTTAATAACAGTTTGCCCACATGATGCCTATCAGGTCTCACATCCAGTCCACCCTTCTACTGTATCCTTACAGCATTTCTCCATGGCGCAGCTTCTTGTTTTATTTTCATAGTTTGGATAAAAGGGTTTTTTGACATCCTATAGGCTCTTGAGTTGTGTCCCCAGTTTCCGAAGGTTGTGCTGAATCTCCTTCAGTGGGTGATTCCTGCAATATCCTGGCCTTTGGCCTGGGACCAGGTAAATCAGCTTCCTGCTCTATAGGGTTCTTGAGCTTGTCTTTGAGTTGCTGCTGTACAAGGATTGCTTTATCTGGTTGCTGCTATAAAGCATGCAGGTGACATTCTGGCACATTTTGAGAAAAAATTAGCTTGGGGTCCCAATCAGGGGTGGGGAGCCATGTTCGCTGATCATTCTGAGTCCATCCTGCCTCACTTAATGCCTTCTGAGGCAACCAGAGCTCACCTGGGGATGCTATTGCTGATTTGTCCAATACAGCAACTGTCTGCACTGCATCTGCAGTAGATTTAAGTGGCTTCAGCCCCGCAGTAGGAGAAATGGGCCTTGTATTTTCTACCTGCAAAGTTTCTGTACTTAAATGTCTATTAGCCAAGGTTACTGCATTCTGTTTGTCCTTGCTTTCTTCCACCACCCCTAACCAAGGCCCAGAGCTGCATTTTGTAAAGGAGAACACAGTCACACCTTCTTGTGAATCTGGCATATTTTGGAAAATCAACTCAGCACCTGAGGCCCCATCTAGTTTAAAATTCTTCTGCAGGGTGCTATGAAACACAAACCCTGCAGTCTTAGATAGGGCAGTCAGCCCAGCAAGCATCTCCCCACTCGACACAAGATTGTCTTTATCTTTAATCCCCACTGCACCACTCAATCCCTTTGAAATATCTTTAAGCCTGCTTTCCTCTATGTTTGACTGCAGCCCCAAATAAGCATTTTCTTCCTTTAGCTTTTGGCACAAGCTTACCTCAGCTTTTAAAATGCCAGCCACTTGAGATGGTCTCAGAACTGTGCAATGCAAAGAACTTGGTAGGGGAACAGAAACTGACTCACCTGACCTCGCAGTTTCCTTTGATGATGCTACGTCATGTAGTTTGGCTGGCCTTTTGACAAGCAGGGCCGGCATTTTGACAACTGGATTTCTCACTTGTAGACTCGCAAGCTGCTCTGACAATCGTTCTTTCTCATGAGCATTGCTATCCAGCTCTTCTCTTATTTTGACTTGTAAAGCCCCCTCAGATGTTATTTCTTAATCCTGAGCAGAAATAGAATCTAGCTCTGTTCCTCTTTTATTGAGATCCTCAGTCAGCATGAAAAATGTGCTCTCCTCATGTTCCTTCAGAGTCAAAAAGCTCTCTTGGGGTACGATGGTTTCCATAGGTAGTGAGTTGGAGATCAAAATCTGCTCCCCTTCCTCCATGATGTCCATTGCCACCAGAGCTCCACTCAAAGTGGCCATTGCTCACAGAATTTCCCGGCGCCCTGGCCACATTTCCCCACATTCACTAAAAATACCATTAACAGCTTAATCTGGTTCAAGGTCAGTTGGCATTCATCTGCATCCCCCTTCCCCAGGTCATGCCAAAAAATAGGCAGAATTTGACTAGTGCACTTACCCAGTGAACAAAAACTAAATAAAAAAAATATATTAGATCTTGAATGAATTTATATTTTATTATTGATTAAAATGTATTCCTGTTCTTAAAACTTTCCCTAATCTGTTTACAACTGAGCAACTGCAAAGCAAAAACCATACTGAGGTATCAGGAGTGATATCTATTGAACCTTTTGCAAAATAAATTTGTTTGTATAGGTGACACTGGTTGATTCATATTGTATATTTTTAGCATGCAGTCTTCATTTTAACTGACTACTAACTAGCTATTATCTTAACACCTCTTACATTTGATAGGACAATATATGGTACAATATTTGGGCTAGCAGAATTGAGAGCTTGGAGGCAAAACTAATAAGACCCACTCTTCTACTCCTTTTTTTCTCCTCTAAGCTTTATTCCTTTTTTTTAATTCAGTATGCCTTATTGAGTTTTAAAACAACAAGCGACATATAAAGGTAGTGTAGATATATAAGATTTCAGCTGCAGAAATGAAATACACTATCAATAATAATAAGACATACATAAATACAAACCTTCACAATAAATCTATCCCCTCCCAGTACCCACCCCCAACCCCCATCTGCATAGATGACATTAGGGCAAGGTATACAACAGAAAATCTAATACTATCTAAGGTTTCCATAGAGAGAGCAGGGCCAGAAGAAGTTCCCAGACCTGCTGATACAATTGAAGCCTATATCACATATGAGCAATGTGCTTATCCAGATATATAGCAAAAAGGACTTCCGGTACCATTCTATGACCGGGGGCAGGGAGTCATCTTTCCAATGTCTAAGCATGACCAGCTTTGCCACTGATGCAGCTAAGGAATAGATGTGCTTTTCTTATCCTAGGGGTTCCTGGGGGGTATAGCGCTAGTAAACAACACTCTGGGGTGAACAACAGCCCAATGCCAAGAAGTGGGTCCAGGACCTGTTTGATAGAATTCCAGAAAACTTGAGTGTGGGGATAATCCCATAGTAAGTGGTATAATGACCCAAGGGCTTGTGTACATCAGGGACATTCAGGGGAAGGAAGCTAACCTTTTTTATACAACTTTATTGGGATGTAATATAAGTTGTGCATAATATTAAATTGAGTCAGACACAGTCTGTCCTGCTTGATGCATACATAAATTGTGCTCCACACCTTCTGCCAGAAATCTGGTTCCACTCCTGGGTTCAATAATAACAGACCCCTGATGGCAGACTGGGCTGCCAGTGCCAATAACTGCTTATATATCTTGAAAGTTGCATGCGGCTGATCTGCCACATGAAAAATCTGTGCTCGCCCATCTGAGGACTCTGGAACCTGAAATTTCAAACCCAGAAAGGAGATAGTTGCTTGCCTAATTTGCATGTACTTAAAAATATCACTTGCACCTAGCTGAAACCAGTTTTGGAGAGTAGAAAAGGGGATGAGCTCTTTTCCAGAAAGAAAATCAGCAAGAATTGTATCTTTTAATTTAGGAAAGAATGCAGGGGAAATGGGACGGTGCTCACTTTGGAAGTGTAAGTTATTGAAGATAGGTTGGGAAGGGGAGAAGCACCAGTTCTCTGACAGGTATCTTTGCATTTGTTGCAGGGATTTTAAGGACCACCCTATGGCGGAAGCTCTAAGTGGGTGCAAAAGGTGGGAGGGAGTCAGGTAGGCCAGGGTGGGGAGTGACCCGCCAAACCTGTGTACCAGATCCCTTTCTATGTCCAGCCAAATTGGAAGATAGCTATCTCCAGCCCCATGCTTACCATCCTTGGACCAAAGTGCTACTCTACTGATATATTGAGCACTGTAGTAGGTGAAAAGAGAGGGTAATGCTAGGACACTCTGCAATTTTGGAACTGTAAGTTTAAAATACACCCTTCTCACTGCCTTACCTCTCCAGAGAAAGGAGTTGAACATTTTCTGCAGCCTCATGAACCAAGTTTTGGGAAAGAAAAATCCTAACATGCCCAATGGGTAAAGCAGCCTCGATAAAATGTTCATTTTAAGAACGTTGATGTGATCCCAGATAGAAAGGGGCAATGTTCCCCACCAATCTAGGTCTGCTTGTATTATCAGCACCAGATTAGAAAGGTTCTTTTTAATCATTGTGGGAATATCTCTGGTGACACTGATCCCTAAATATGTGAGGACCTGGGGCTCCCAATTCTCTAAGCTTTCTTAATTTACATTATTCGGCAGCAGCAGAAATGAACTTCATAAGATCTTTCTGGCTGCAATTCAGGACTATGATGACGCCATCCATGAGGGCACATGTTTAGGCCAGCAACAAGACTTGCAGCAGAGTCAACATCAGAAACACTAAACTGTTATATGAACTCTGAAGTATGGGCCACTCTGAATGAATTCTTTAACACATAGAAGGATAAAACCACTACTAGACCATACTTGACTTACATAACAGAAGCAATGTATTGTAACTGGTAATGGGAATCAGGGGCTAAATGAGGTCTCCTGTGGATTGTTCTGAAGCTGCTTGAACAGGACAACCACTGCTAGACAACAGGGAGGCCTCAGCAGGACATAAGAAAAGACAGGAAACAATGAAGACACAGCTTGTGAACATGTAACGAATGAAGAGGCAATCCAGGCTCAATCTAAATAAAGAGATTTAAGGTTCATCCTCCTCAAGCCATATAGATCTTCAAACTGCCATCTTATGAAGTCATTTAGGCATAGTATCGAAGGAGTGAAAAAACATGAACCCACTGAGAGTGTGAGAAAAGCGTGACAGCTGATAAAGACAGAACATACACAAAAAAGAAAAAGGTAAGCTGGAGAAATGAACAACAACAACCAAGCATTTGTCAATACCGAACATTCATGTGCAGGTATTTGCAGTGGTGTTTGGCACTTGGACATGGCTTAAAAAAATCAGTGACAAAGAAGTAAAATGAGGGACACAGTTTAACAATTGGTTCTATCCACTGAAGCAGGCAGCATAAGAATATTGGTATAAAATACTTTGTCTGCAGAACAGCAAGTCTGTAACTCTGTTTGACTTTGTGACCATACAGTATACCTACTGTTCAGTCACAGAAACATAAATTTTAGAAGGGACAGGAACATTCTGAGGCAAAATCAGGGACATCTCTGATAATCAAGGAAAGCTCAGAGTATGGCTCCTCTCCCCCATCTCTCTCTCTCTCTCTCTCTCTCTCTCTCTCTCTCTCTCCCCCCACACAGTCTCTCTCTCTCTCCTCTCTCTCTCTGTCTCCCCTCCCTATTCTCTCTTTTCTCTCCCCTGCCTCTTTATCTGTCTTTCTACCCCTTTGTCTCTCTCTCTTATCCCCCTCTGTCTCTCTCTCTCTCTCTCTCTCTCTTCTCCCCATCTGTTTCTCTCTCTCTCTCTCTCTTCTCAATTCTTCTGTCCCTCTTCTCCCCCTCTGTCTCTCTCAGGAAACAAGCATTTGACAATGCCAAATGCTGGCTTGCTGGCACTGGCAGTGCTGAAGTTAGAGAGCTGTACAATAGGATTAGCAGTGAAGTAGTGAACTGATGCCATCCCCAGCCCCACCCTTCAGAGAGTGGCAGGCATTGGGGTGTGCCTTTAGGTTGTCAGCCATAACACTCATGCCATTTCACCTCACCTACCCCGCAGATGCCAACAAGTGCCACGGTGTGCCTTGGGGTCTTCGGGCCTTACATTTAACCCATTCCATAAGGAAATATGCTGAGATGGGTGCAGTATAGGAGAATGGGGTGAACTTTGGGGCCAGAGAGTCCAAGGCACACCTCAATGCCTGTCACTGACCGCAGGGTGGGGGTGGAATGTCATGAGCATTACAGTCGACAATGCCAAGTCACTCCCCTGATGCCTGTCAGTCTGTAAAGGGTGGAACATTGTGGTTGGAAACCCTAAAGCCCTGGGTGTTTGTTGGTATTTTCACTCCAAATTTTCAACATGGGCTATTTGTGACCCCACCTCATGAACAGTGGCACTGTCAGTTCATTAGCTGAAAGGTGATTTTGCACAGTGACTGTGCCATTTGGCACCACAGCTGTGAAAATACATTTTGGGCAGGATGTGAAAAATGAAAACTGCACTGTTCATGATGATGTGTAAAAAAATGGGATTGTTGAAAATCTGGAGTGAAAATATGCAAAATTGGTGAAGTCATGAGTACGCATAGAAACTTCGCAATGCAGACCAATAACACAATTATTTGGGGGAATTTTTTAAATCCAATTTTCAACATAGGCATTTTGGGACTCCAGTCATAAACAGTGTCACAGTGATTTTGTTACTCTGTCCTGAACATTGATTTCCCACAGCGACAGCACCATTGTGCGCTACATGTTCAAAAACACATTTTGGGCAGGATGTGAAAAATGACAGCTATACTGTTCATAAGTAGGTGTACCAAAATGGCAATGCTGAAATCTGGAGAGAAAATATGAAAAATTGGTGAAGTCACAAGCGTGCATATAAACTGTGCAACACACATCCATAAAGCAATTATTTGGGGGAATTTTTTAACCAAATTTTCAACATAGGCATTTTGGGACCTCAGCTCATGAACAGTGTCATTGTGATTTTGTTAATGTGTCCTGAACATTGTTTTAGCATAGCGACTGTGCCATTGTGCTCCACATGTGTGAAAACACATTTTGGGCAGGATGTGAAAAATGACAGCTATACTGTTCATAAGGAGGTGTGAAAAATGGCAATATTGAAAATCTGGAGTGAAAATATTAAAAACTGTCGAAGTTATGAGTGTGCATTGAAACTGCGTAAAGCATGCTCATAATACTGATTTTTTTTTCCATCATATTTGCAAGATAGGCTTTTTAGGACCCCACCTAGTGAACAATGGCACTGTCATTTCATTAACCAGTCCTGAAATGTGATTCTATGCAGTGATTGCAAAATGACTTTTTGGGATGGAGTGACTGTGCTTGTGTTCATGAGGAGGGGTCCCAAGCACCTGATGTTGAAAATCTGGAGGCAAAATTCAAAAAAATGACTGAGATATCCAACTAAGTTGACCCCCCCAATTATGCCATTACCCAGCTTACCGGCATTTCTTCAGTTCGCGGTTGGCTTTGAAGAGTGCAGATGTGTTCCCGCTCCACCAAAGATCACAGCGCCAACTTCCAGAGGTAATTATGGTGTCAGAGGGGTGTGGGAAGGTGGGGTGCGCAGAAGGTGGGTGCCAGTAGAGGGAGAGGACCCAACAGAGAGGGACAGTTTCTTTGTTTAAGGTAATAATAAAAAAAAAAAAAATGCTGTGGACAGTTTTCTTTCTTTACAGGTGCAAGAAAAATGTTGAGAACACTGGGGTGGGCTCTCAGTGTGCCCCATGACTTTGTGGGGGTAAAGTTGGCCACACTGGGGTGGGTTCCCAGTGTGGCACACAATGTGGGGGGTAGGGCAGGGGCAGGAACATGCCAAATGTGATCGGTTTCTGAACACAGGGAGGCACACTGGAGTGGGCTCTCAGTGTGCCACACAATCTTGGGGGGGATTAAACATGCTGACAGGGGTATTGGACACTCCCAAAGTCAACTTTCTGGGGATTGTGTGTGGCAGATGGTGGCAGCCACCATATTTATTTAAATGCTTCACCAGAAAAGGCATGATGGGAGGTGTGTCATCGGTGCTGCTGCATGATGAGCTTGTCTCTGATTGCATCGGCACTTTTCTTAGAAGTTATGTCCATTTTACACAATGTTGGTGTCAGCACTAGCACACTGGCTTTTTGGGGAATGAGGGATGCACCTACTATAGCGTGCCCTGCATTCGCCAACACAGATGCACCTCTGAAATGTGCTACTAGCACAAGACATCCCTTAGAAACATAGAAACATAGACTTTGATGGCAGATAAGGACCGCTTGGCCCATCTCTAGTCTGCCCATTTCCCTAACTACAGGATAGGCTGCAGATCCTAGTTAACCAACAGCCTATTTCTTCCTACCCCCCACAAGAATTGCCTTATGTCTGTCCCATACATTTTTGAATTCTCCCACAGTTTTAGACCCCACAACCTCCTCAGAAAGGATGTTCCATGCATCCACTACCCTCTCTGTGAAATAATACTTCCTCACATTGCCCCTGACCCCCTCTATCTTTAAATTGTGTCCCCTTGTTCTTGCACGTCTCTTGTTCTGAAAGATGCTACCCTCTTGGACTTTGTTGATTCCACTGAGGTACTTAAAAGTTTCTATCATGTCCCCTCTCTCCCTTCTTTCCTCAAGGGTATACATATTAAGCTCCTTTAGTCTCTCCTCGTACGGCTTCTCTTGCAGAGCTTGCACCATTTTAGTTGCCCCCCTCTGGACTGCCTCTATCCTGTCTATGTCCTTGCGGAGATGGGGTCTCCAGAACTGGACGCAGTACTCCAGATGGGGTCTCACCAATTGTCTGTACAGAGGGATAACAACTTCCTGTTTTCTGCTGGTGAGGCTTCTCCCTATGCATCCCAGTATACCCCAGCCCTCCCTTCTGCCTTCTCACATTGCTTGCTAACCTTAAGGTCATCTGATATGATTACCCCCAGGTCCCTTTCCTTTTTTGTTGTTGTTACTACCCCCCCATCGTGTATTCTTCCCCTGGGTTCTTCTTTCCCAGGTGCATTATTTTGCACTTCTTTGCATTCAATCCAAGCTGCCATACTTCGGACCATTCCTCCAACCTTGCCAAGTCCCTTCTCATCCTTTCCACGCCTTCTTATGTATCAACCCTGTTGCAGATCTTTGTGTCATCTGCAAAGAGGTATACTTTTCCTTCCAGTCCCTCTGCAATGTCACTTATGAAGACATTAAAAAGGACTGGACCCAGTACTGAACCCTGCGGTACCCCACTAGTAACCCCTCTTTCTTCTGAGTGGACTCCATTTACAATTACCTTCTGTGTCCTGTTGTCCAGCCAATGTTTTACCCAGGCAACCACCCTGGGACCCACTCCCAGGCTGGTTAATTTGACTATTAATCTTTTGTGTGGGACTGTGTCAAATGTCTTGCTAAAGTCTAGGTAGACCATGTCCACAGCCCCTCCCTGCTCTACTACTTTGGTCACCCACTCAAAGAAATCGATTAGATTCATCTGATATGACCTTCCCGCTGTGAACCCATGCTGCCTTTGGTCCTGTGCCCCACTGGCCTCTAGGTACTCAACAATTCTTTCCTTCAGAAGTGACTCCATCACTTTCCCTACCACAGAGGTCAAACTGACAGGTCTGTAGTTTCCTGCCTCTGTCTTGGTCCCATTTTTATGAAGGGGAATCATATCTGCCTTCCTCCAGTCCTCGGGTACCACACCATCCTCCCATGATTTATTAAAAAGAGTAGTCAGTGGTTTCACTAGTTTCCCCCTTAATTCTTTTAGAATTCTGGGGTGAATTCCATCAGGCCCCATTGCTTTGTCCACCTTCAGTTTTAGGAGTTCTTGCAGAACCCTTTCTTCTGTGAAAGGACTGGGATCGACTCCCCCATCAAGAGTGCTTCTGTTAATTGGATTAGGCACTTACCCCTCCTCTTTTATGAATACTGAGCAGAAATATTCATTCAGTATCCCTGCTTTTTCACTGTCCCCCTCTGCCCACCCACCGTTCATTCTATTCAGCCTCACTATCCCTCCCTTTGTCTTTCTATGTTCGCTAATGTATCTATAAAAGGTTTTATCCCCCTTCTTAACCAAGTTGACCATCTTTTCCTCAGTTTGGGCCTTTGCTATTCTGACTTCCCTCCCTGCTTCCTTCTGCCTTAACTGGTACAGCTGTCTGTCCTGCTCCTTCTGTGTTTCCTTATACTTCCGGAATGCTATCTTTTTCTTCCTGACTTTCACAGCCACCTCTTTTGAAAACCATAGTGGCTTTTTCTTTTGTTTTGATTTGTTTATTTGCTTCACACAAAGGCTTGTTGCATCTGTGATGGCAGTTTTGATGATTCCCCATTGTTACTCCACACCTCCTTCTAGCCTGTTTGCTAGTGCTTTTCTGAGGCACTCTCCCATCTTGCCAAAGTCAGCCCTCCAGAAGTCCAGTATCCTCACTTTTGTATGGCTTGACTCTGTAGCTGAGTTTAACATGAACCACAGTGTTTGATGGTCACTTGTTCCCAGATGGCAACCCACTTCTAGATCTGAGATCCTCTCACTGCCCCCATTTGAGAGTACAAGGTCTAAGATTGCTTCCTCACGAGTGGGTTCTTAAACTAGCTGTCTGAGGCCTGTCACCTGTGGGGCATCAAGAATGTCCCTGCTCTTGGATGTGGCAGCAGAAAATGTGCTCCAGTTAACATCTGGCATACTCAGGTCTCCCATCAACAGTATCTCCCCTTTCTCTGCCATCCTAAGTATGCCTTCTATCATATCCTTGTCCATTCCCTCCCCCTGACATGGGGGTCTGTACACAACCCCTGTGTGGATTGTCGTGCCCTTTCCAGTCTCCAAGGTGACCCACAGTGCCTCCTCTCCTGCCTGTTTCCTCTTTTGTTTAGTTGCTTTTATCCCTTCCTTTACATAGAGAGCTATTCCTCCCCCTCTTCTTCTCTGCCTGTCTCTCCTGTAGGTTATGTACCCTGGTATGTTAACATCCCAGTCATCATTCTTTTTGTATCATGTTTCTGTGACTGCTACAATATCCAGGCATCCCTCTTCCATCAAGGCCACCAGCTCAGGGAGCTTGTTGCCCAGATAATAGGTGTTGGTACACATTACCCTCCATTTCTTGATGGCCTTACCCCTTTCTGACCCAGCCCTGTTCTTATGCGTTTGTCACTTTTACCATTTACCCCAGCGCTTATCCCTATTGACATCTCTATGTTGGTGTTTACCACACCCCTACCGGACTTTTTTGGGGGCTAGATTTCCCTGCTCCAGTGCTCTCCCTTGATAGTTTAAATGCTTGCCAATGAAGCATTTAAACCTATGACCTAGGATCCTGGTTCCTCTCCGACAGATGCAGCCCATCATGCCAGTATAGGCTTGTATCACTCCAGGTGGACCCCCAGTCCCCAATGAAGCCAAATCCCTGAGCTCCACACCAGTTTTTCAACCACTGATTGAATCCCATGGTGTGGAACACCCTAGCCTCTCCTACGCCATAGATGGGCAGCACCTCTGAGAAGGTTACCATGCGTGCTACTTGTCTAAGGCCCCTCTCCAATTCCACAAACTCTTCCTGCACTTCTCTAATCCCTTTCTTAGTCAGGTAATTTGTCCCTAGATGGACAATGACATCCAGCTCCCTCCCCTGTGCAGCTGCTCTGGCAATCCTGAGGATTCGCTCCCTGTCCCTCCAAGCCATGGCACCAGACAGGCACCTTACCTCCCTCTCCCCTTCCTCCCCCAGTTCTACCTTCCTAATGATGGAGTCCCCCACCAGGAGTTGTTTCCTTCCCCTGTGGGGTCCCCTGCCACCATTCTGTGGGTCTCCTTTGTGGAGGCTCCCAGCATCCTCCTCAGTCTCCACTGTGGGTGCCTCCTTAGAGGAACCACACTTTGTCAGAATGGCATAGGAATTATGGAGAGGTACAACTGGAGGTATGTGCCTCTGTTCCACCACCCTCACCCTCCCTGAGCCCACTGTGGTCCAATCGCTCCTCTTTCTTGGCAACCTCTGAGGCAACGGCAGTGGCACTGGTGGTCCCTGGATGGAAGAGGAGGTCCCACAAATCCTGGCCAACTCAGCCTGGAGATGAGCAACCTCCTCCCTCAGCCCAGAGAGGTACCTGCAGATGGGACAACACCACATCCTCCAGTACGTCTCCCGGAAGACTGCTGCTCCACAGCCACTGCACTGCATCACTCCCATCATGTCTTATTTCTGGCCCCTTAACTGTTTGCAATCCTTACTCTTTCCTCTGTTTTTTTCTCTCTCTCCTTATTTTATACCTGGGTGCCCTTTAAGCTCCTGATTGTCCTGTTCTGAGACAATAATATCCCCTATTTCTCAGTAGACCCTTACTTGCTCAGAGGCAGACCTCCAGCAGCTAGAGGAGCCAGAGAGCTACTCTTGCCTTCTAGGATGGTGGTCTTTGGTGGCTCTGTGATCACTCACTTACTGCTCCCCAAACAGGAAGTTCCTGTTGTCAGTCAAATCCTGTGCCTATAAAAGTAGAACTAGCTTTGGGTGGGAGGGTGGAGGGGAGGGAAGGAGGGCAATATAGTCCCAGTAGAAGTCAGTCACACAGCAGTCCTTCCTCCTGGTGTCTTCTGCCAAGCTAGTAGCAAAATCTTTCTAAGGCAGTCTTTAAATTTAGCTTCTTTCTAGCTAAGCCACTCCCCCTATTTACCAGATCTTTGTACAAGTAATTTAAACCTCACAGCTATCAAATCCTTTCAATCACCTGTGATTTACACCTAGATAACTGTTCAGATAACCATTCAGTTCAGTTAACTCAGACAAACACTCACTTTTTTTTTGTTTGTTTTGTTAGGTTTTTTTTACCCTAAATTAAAAGTCCAAGTACAAGAGTTCTACTTCTTTAGTCCCAGCAGAGAAGTCCAGTCACACAGCAGTCTTTCCTCCTGGTGTCTTCTGCCAAGCTAGTCCTTGCACAAGCGCTCAAGTGAACACAAAAAGGACTGAAGATGGACTATTTAAAACAGATTCAAGAATTCAGTAACCAATTCAGAATGAAAGGAGCCTTTACTACTTCCCTATTGGTGTCATGACTTATGTTATCTAGTTGCTGCAGCTTTTATATTAATCAGTATTACTACTGATCATATTTATTTTTCTATTGTTTTGTGGATTTGGTATCATTAAGAAGCGGAACATTCATTATGATTAATATGCATAGTAAACACCACTTGGGAACAGAAAATGTATTAAAAAGAGCAATAAATGAAAAATGTATAACACTGTCCTAACAGGAATTAAACAAAAAAAGTACAGAAAAAAAGGATACATGTCAAACAAAAAATGTCTACCCCAATAACAAAGACATAAAAAAAAAATGAAAGTATGTTTTATCTTTAGCTCAAAAGAAGATATTTAGAAAAATAGTATACCTAATGTAAATGCAACATAAGTGACACTACATATTTAGAAATAAATTCAAAGATATGAAAGACACGAGCAAGGAAGAGCAAATAATAAATACTGAGGAAATAACCTCCACATGCAATCATGAACCAATTAATATGATTAGTAAAAATTAGTCACTAAGCACATAAAAGAAACAAAATGATGGTAAGAACATTTTGAAGAATGCCAAAGTGAAGCATAGCAATGCAGGAAATTAAAAGAAAAAAGAAGAAGAAACAAATAGATAGTGGAAAGAAAATTGAACATGGATAATGGGGAAAAGCATAGTAATATAACACATGAATGAAAAAAACACCCAACTGTAAGTGTGGAAAACAACAAGAACATAAATAATTAAATAAATGAATACATACACAAAACTATAAATAAGTAACAGAGCAACAGCTTGACCTGGACACCAAACATATTAGGCTGAATAACTAAATGTAGATGGTAGAAGTACATAATCAGAAAAAAATACATCAAGACAATTGACTTTATTAGACTCTGCTGAACAATAATGCTTATTATTATTATTATGATTATTTTTATTAAGGGCAAAAACTGCAATAGGTAGTATGCAACATTTGTATCAGGACTGTATACAGTAGGTTAAACAAAAAGCATGATGGAACTACAGTAGTTAGCAATAAATAATAAAATTCTTTAATTCCTAATCTAATAAAAAAGGAAATCATAGTCAATGTATGGACAGTCTATTGGACATAATGACATTTAAGAACACATAACATTATCTGAATTATCTAATGTTTAACTCACACAGCTAAGGAAAAATCTAGAAAAAGCCCTGAAAAAGACCATATGGCCAACAGTCTGCTTATGGAGCAACTAAAACTACTGAAAGATGAGGATGACATAATTAAGGGAGGACTAGTATATAACAGATTTGTGTTGGAATCACTGTTACAAAAACTAGCAAAAACAGCTTGAAATAAAGGAGCATGATAACACAAGAGGACAAAATAACTGATATAATGGTAAGAACAAGAAGGCGGACAGCACGAAAAAAATCCAATAATAAACCAAGTATTGAGGATTATGGTAAAAGTGATCAAACTAACTGTACTTGACTGCAGTTGAATATCAGAAACATCAAATACCAAAATGCCATGGATTTAACATAGCCTGCTAAAATAACAAAAAGGAGAAAACTTTTATAAAACAGTACTAAAGGTTATTTAGAAATAGTAAACTGTGTATACCAAAAAGTATAGCTCAACTCCTGTTTATATGCCAATTCAAATGTTTTTTCAGGAAATAATATGCTAACAGTAAACATGCACTAATGTTTCATTATGGAATTACAGAGTCTTCTCCACATTTATCTATATTACACTTTATTTTAAGATGGTAACATCTTAAGATCTAAACAACTCCTTGCATAAGATAGAAACAGTACCAGATCTTAGTGAAAGATTCATGGTAATAATGAATCTGAAGCAAGAACAAGTACTAATGCTCCAATCTAATTCATATACTTCAATCTATTGTAAATTGAAATGATGCAATCTTAGTAATTAATGGAATATATAGGAACAAAAAAAAAACAATTTTATGAACTTAATCATTTTTTTATTTTCTGCAGAACATGCAGTTGAATTAAGTGCTGCAGACATTAAATTAGTGGTTCATCAAAAGGGACCAGGAAACAATTATCAAGTTACTGTGGTAGTCAAATATGAACAATTAGTGATTAAAATATAAATTAAAATGTTCAAAGTTCAGGAACTGAGGATTTATATTCAGTATCCTTATTTGAATCCAGACATAGAGAAAGACATTATGAGTAAATAATGGAGAACATATATTTTAAACAGAAATGATAAAGTGGTAGCCAGATACAGCAAAGCACAAGAAGAAAAAGGAAGGTATGCAAAAATAGCAACTGGAAACAGTGGTACTCTACATAAATGTACTTAACAAAGAGAAACATGAATTATTCCATCTCTGTTGAAAAAAAAAATGTGACATCTTTTAAAATCAAGTAAATATCAACTTTGAGAAGAAATGGATAATGGAAAATGTAAGTATAAGAAATGAAACAATTATGGACAAACAGACACCTTAATTTAAGACAAGATTCTAGCAGCTGAAATAGAAGAATAAAGCTATTCTTTAGACAACATGTGAATATTAATAGTGGAAATGGGTGATAGGCATTCTCAGTAGATGCCATAAAATTACATACGCAACTGAAATGGAGTACAAACAAAATCACATGAGAGTAGGCCAGTCAGTACATAAAATAGGCACACAGCAGAATTTGCAACAATAGATAGCAAAACTGTCAAACCATATATTAGAAGATGCAGCATATATTCCAGAGTACATGAAAATAATGATAGAAAGTCAGATAAATAAGATTTAGAACTATTTACTTAATATAGCAACAAATAACCAATTTGAAGCTTTTAATGAAGAGACTGATGCATCATTACAAATAAAATAGACCAGACAAAATGCATTAACAATAATGATAATTGCTGGGTTACATAAATATAAAGATGTTGTTTGGCTTAAATTCATCAGTGGGAATGACATAATAATGTTTCAGAAAACATATAGTAAAAAGGAATGGCATGTTTTTGGAGGGTTACCTTGACTAAACTCATATGCCTTGATGAAACATTCTAAAGGATATGTTGAAGATAGTCTTGAGATATATGTAAATAATAGATGTAAATGTTCTTAGGTCCTCCCCTATCTAGTGTATACATATGTTCATACGTGTACTCTGGATGGGGTGGATTGAGAACATCTACATTTCCAATAGTTGTCTGGGCATAGCAATAACATGGGGAAAACAAATGCTTAACATTTGCAATTGTTTCTGTTCTGTACATTTATCCTGCCAGACATATATTTTACAGAACAAAAAATATTGATGTAACTTACAAATATAATTTAAACCTGTTGGGCCAATCATAAAGATAACACTTTGATTTTAGCAAGAGCCTTTAAAGAAACAACTGGAACCCTTAAAGAGCACAATGCCTTTCTTGTTAAGGTATTTTTCTAGTTCTACAGAATATAGAGTTAAGATGAGAGAAAGCAGGAATAAAGTAATAAATGAACACAGGAAAGCACTGGTAACAATTGTGAGCAAAAGCAATTCAATATTTGTAAATGGTTAAAAACAAGGAGACATCCCAGGTACATATTCATAACAAAATAAAACACCCAAATTTGCAGCTCAATCTTTGCTTATTTGTAAAATGTTTAATCACTTTACTCATTAAGGGTACAACTGTTTATGGCACAAATCAGATAATGCATATAACCCAGTTAACACCTTCTTCCTCTATAGAAAATCATTCAAATATTGCAGTTTGCTTTCTGCCTCAGTTGGCTACTTACTTATTTTATCCCAAAGGAGAGAGGGAAGGTGGCTTAGCAATTCATTAAGCAAATATGTATGACAGTTTGTGTGTTGTGCTGGGATAACATCACACTCTGGATGGTTGGGCAGGAGGCTGCAAGCTGAGTGTTGCCAACATCTGAGATGTGACATTATCCCAGCACAACAAACATCCTGGAGTGCATTATTGCCATTGGAGCTGTGCGAAGTAGGGAAAATGCAAAAAGTTTAACAGATTTTTCTCTCTTCATGAAGCTGATCGAGGGAGAAGCCCATCTTCTCCCCACAAAATGGTGGAATTTGAAAACTTCACTGGCAGAGTTTGAACTTTGCCAGTGGAGTCTGACAACTTTTTTTTTAAATTGGCAGTGTCCCCCACCCCACACAGATTGACATGCTCCATGCCCAACTTCCATGGTGTATGTAGTGCCCTCATGCCAACAATAGCTCCCCCAATGTAAAATGAAATCCCTCCACCCATTACTGGTGTGTTTAATTTCCTGGTGCCTAGTGGTTCCCTGGCCAATTGCCAGTCTACTGAAATTAAATCTGCTGCACTCTTACTGCCAGGCACCACCACTGACACAAATTTCCTGGTGTCTAGTGGATCTCCATCCCCAAATGTCCACTTTATGCCCTTCTGTCTAGTGGCCCCCCTGCATGTATTGCCCCACAACCCCACTCCCCACCAACCAGACCCCAAGTGGACCACCGGCACAGCCCTCCACTCTCCTCCATGGCTGGTGGCCTGACTGAGCACTCACCTGGTAGGAGTCTACATTACTGTTTCTCCCATCCTGCCCCCTACTGGTGACCAGAGCAGCCCTCTGCTCCTCTCTGCATCCAAACAAATATCCAAGAATGACAGTGAGATGGCAATGAATGAGTGCATACTTGTACAAGCACAAGCTCATTCATTGAGTGCTGAGTCAGGCTGTCAGCCATGAAGGAGAGTGGAACACTCTGCTGGTGGCCCACTCAGGGTATGGGGGCACTACATGGAGGTATGGGGGTCCACTAGACACCATGGCATGGAGTTGACATTTGGAGATGCAGAGGAGGGTTCACTAGACACCAGGGAAACTTGTGTCAGTTAGTGGCACTTGGTGATCGGGAGGGGTTACCACTTGAATTTAACTTTGCAACAGGCTGGTGATTGGCTGGGGGGACCACTAGACACCATGGATGGAATAGGGATGTTGTTAATTTATATGACAGTTGGGCTGATGATCAGTGGGAAGGAGCACTATACACCATGGTCCAGATATTCAAATGGGTTGCGCCTGATGCAACAGAGTTGTGCCAGCACAAACCCACAATCTGCCCTGGTAGGATATTGAGAAGGCTGCCTGGGGCAGTGCAAATCCTGATGCACCTGGGCACAATGATAATGTATGCAGCACAGGTGAAGGGAGCTTGCCCATGCATATGAGGCACAACCAGCTATTCAGCCCGGGATGTGTGACACATATGCTGGCACAACCCTGCATTGCACCACATAGGGGGCCTCAAAGTTGAGCTTGTGAATATTGAGAAGAACTCCTGGCCACCCACAGATGGGCTGTAGCATGACTTCATTCACATATTTGGGACTGTCTAGTACAGTATGCACTGCAAGCCCACTGGTCCACACTGGGGACCAATGTGCTTACAGCCCATACTGTACCTGTCATTCAGCAGGTGGCCAGGTGGTTTGCAGGCTGGATGAAGCCACCTGCCGATGACATGGGGGAGAGTGGGGTGGGCAAGGGGTTCTCTGTGGATGGGAGGGGTTGGGGTGCTACAGAATCACCAGGTCATTTACTTACAGAGGCTTACTGTGATCATGGCAATGGGTGGGGGGGTTCCACTAGACCACCAGGGATGGTCATATTGACATATATCTGGGAATTTGGGGCTCGGATGGGAGGTGGGATCACTAGACCACCAGGGACAGTCATGTATTATATTTATCGAGGAATTGGGAACTGGTGGGGCACTAGACTACCAAGGATTCATCTTTAACAATATACCACTCGATTGCAGCTACAGGGTGGGGGATGCCCCAGGATCCCCCTGCACATGTCATGCTGTGCAGGGTGCCAGGTGCAAGTCGCTGGGCTGCCCTGCACAAGGCATGCAAATGGGGCAATAATGACATGCAAATGGCCCTATTTGTGCCTTGCATATAGTATGGCCTCATTTGCATGCCCCCTGCTGAATATCACAGGTGATGCACCTAGAGCAACTGCACTTGTGCTGCCGCATCCCTGTGCTCCCTATCTGTGGCTTGCACCGGTGCAGTGCTACTGTGCCATGTGCAGTGTATGTGCTGACCATGCCATATTCAATGGTGCTGCACCATGGCGCATCCCCACTGAATATCACCTGGACCTGGCCCCTGCACATCACAGTTGCACTGCACCTAGTCTTGCACCACTGCCTGGTGCAGCCTGAATACCCAGGCCAAGGGATTTAATATATATTTTTTTACATTTGGGCTGGTGATCAGCTGGGTGGGGGCAATAGACACTAAAGATTTTGTTGATGATTATATTATTTTTATTTTACATTAGGGCCAGTGGTGACTGATGGGGGGGGCACTAGACACCAGGGATTTGGGGGATTTGCAATTTGTAACTTCTCCCTGCTTTGGGATTTTGTTAATTGCAATTTGCACTTAAAAAATGAAAAGCAAGGCAAAGTTACAAATGGTGAATTGTCATTTAACAGGAAAACTTCACAAATTGATCCACAGAGGTGAATTTGGTGCCTTCGTGAAAAAATCACAGGTGAAGTAAAACTTTGCTGCATCTCTAATTGCTATTATACAATAGCTCATTTAAAAAAAAGATGGAAAAATAGACTTGAAAGTATTTTTTGTTTCAGTTATTTTTTTCCAATGGGCAGGTGCACTTTAAAAAAATAGAGCTGATTTGGTGTTTTGGCCAGTAGGTGAAGTTTCTCTGCAC
Organism: Neoceratodus forsteri; assembly: GCA_016271365.2. NCBI lineage: Eukaryota > Metazoa > Chordata > Ceratodontiformes > Ceratodontidae > Neoceratodus > Neoceratodus forsteri. The sequence goes on along the minus strand of CM057455.1, from coordinate 1,120,862,562 downwards.
CCCCAAACATTTCTGTCTGTATTTTCTCCCCTGCCACATTGGTGTCACCTCCCACAGTCATGGATATTTTGTGCTGTGTGGACTGCAACTTTAAGAAACAGCACCCCCTCTCAGGACAATATCCTGGTTGATTTCTCCTGATAGAACTTTTACTGAGAGTACAGACTGAAGGCAGAAAACAGTGACTGAGTAAGTAAAGCACAAAATTACAGAGGTGCTCATGCACTCACTCACTATTCTAGTGGGGACTATAAGTGACTCCATGAAGCCAATCGTAATGATGTCTTTTACATGTGAAACTGAGGAATGTCTTGAGAGCTGGAGGCAGTGGGAGTACTAAGTTGTAAAGACAATCTGATGGCTTTCACTTTGTGTCAGATATATATTTTTTTAATAATAAAAAAGAACAATGTGTGAGGATGTTAGCTGAGTAGAAACTGCCAGTACAGTGGGGGACTGATGTAAAGCAGCTCACAAACACAGCTTTCACTTCACAGTTTTTTTAATAAGAAAACTAAAATGATAACAGGGGTTGGGGAAAATGTGAAGGTTTGTAGTTTAATTAAGCAATAAACCATGACAGGGTGTTGGTGATGCTGGTTTTACCCACGCCTGGTGTGGTTCGGTCACGAGGCCGCAGGCCGAGTGAGTAAACCTCGCCAGGCGTGGGTTAAACCAGCATCACCAACACACTGGAGTGGTTTATTGCTATTATACAATGTCCCTATTAATTTTTTTTTCACAAAAAATGAAGAGAAAAATCATATTTTTTCTTTTTTTCCACTTTTATTTAATTTGTTGTTACGCTTGAAAAAATAGTCCCAGAGACTACGAGGTTTGGACAGAAATAGAGATCAGTGGGTGGAGCTCAAATCAGAGGTCAGTGGGGTGAAGCTTTGTTTCTTTTCCGAATGAAGGGAGAGAGCGCAGGTGGAAGTTAAATGTTATTGCTGTTACTTTAACACAGAAGGTAAGGTTTCAGGCTTCAGGGTTTTTTAAAGTTTGCGTCTGTCAGCTTTACAGCGTGTTACAATCAGGTGGCAGGCTGAAACAGGGAGAGAGCGGGTGTTCAGCGCTGTGAGTACGGCATCCGAGTAATACAGGGTCATTTTGTTGTTATCGCCGTTTTCAGCGGCAGTTGGACGTGCTGCGAGCGGGCTGGTTGTGAAGTTCAGGCTGGGCATGTGAGGCAGAGCAACGGGCGTTTCTGGCGGCTGTGCTGTTTCCGTTTCAATTTCACTGTTATCGCCGTCTGGGATTGATTTGAATATTGCTTCCCGCTAGTCATTAGCGATCAAGTCGAAAGTTGTTTGGATGTTCATTTTTTTTTTGGTGAATGGCCGGATTTTGGTTTTTTTCCATAGCACGATGTACAATGGTGGTTTTGCGATTTGTAAATGGGGGTCGGAGTGTTTCTTAATGGGTTGCATAGTGAGGTTGGCACAGCTGGAACTTTTTCCTGTTGGTAATGCTATATTTTACAACGGGGTGATAGTGCCAGCTGGCCAATGAGGGGTGTCCATTTTTTTATGCATTGTATAATTTAATGTAGTTCGTGTGCTGTGGGAGAGAGTAATTTACATTTTATAAAAATTTATTATGCACTGGCCAAATTGAGAGGGGCCATGTCAAGTGTGGGCAACTTGAACGTGGCAAGTGCAATGATTTTTTTTATGTTATTTGGCCATATGTTCTGATACTAGATTCATTATGTTGTGCTTGGACAGTATCTTGTGCCCAATTTTCAGAGGGGATGCGGTTGCTACAAACCCCCTGGTGTGCTGAACAAACAACACAGGGGGCCTGTGGCATTCCCTTTACACAAATCAGGATTTTCATTCCCCTGTGCCAAGACGCATAAGGTAGACCAGCTCCCTGCTGGTCTAACCTTGTGTCATTTGGGGACCCTTTTTATGCTGCTTGTGCCAATGGTTTGGCGCAAGCTGCCATAAATTGTGAAAAATACTGCAGCTGTGCCGAGGTATTAAAAATGAGGATCAGGTTGCGGCAAACAGTTTTGTGCAGCTGTACCAAACACTGCAGTCGATGCTGGACTTGATGCAAGCCTTGCATCAACTTTTGAAAATTGGTATCCATGGGTCCAGCTCCAGACTGACCAGTCAGAGCCCAGGATTCTTTCTTCCTGTTATATAATTGAAATATACACAATGGCCCTTCTAAAAACTCAATAACTGATTATTTTGTTATTGAAATGTATGAGGTTGGAGGGTGTGACCTAGCTGGGTACCAAGATGGACATGTAGTCATGGAGTTCCATCTCAATCCTGGATAAAATCTAGCCATCCTGCTTCAAATCTGGCTAAAATTCATGTGAAAAACATTTGAGACAGCATAATTTACAACACTACCACGGTATATGTCCACTTTACTAAAACAATTACATATTGTATAAGGGGAATAAAGCCTGTGGAAAAGTGCAAGGGTGGTTTGGTAAAAATACTGCAATCAGTGAAATTTGCCTAACCATCCCTTGAAGGAAAATACAAGATATTTTAATAAAAAAATAGGAAGCAGTACATGTTTGGCCTGATAGTCAAAGATTAGCACACCTGCACATAGGATTTGAGGGTGCTCTAATCCAGAACTGCATCAGCGCTTCCTGTTGGCCCATATTCAGAAGCTCTGGGTCCATCAGCATAATCCCTCAGTACCAAAGTGCAATTATACTGCTGCAACCTATTTTTATGAGGTGGTCAGTCCTTGCATATCAGTGCAGCAGGTCTTCAAAGGTTTGCAGTGATGATATAAAGCCCTTAAAGGGGTGTTAATTACCACCATCAAAATCCACCTCTTACCTGTGCACCCATTCCGTCCTCAAGGTTGGATGACTGTACTGCAGCCACCAACCCCAATCCCTTTTTCATGTTAGATGTGATATCCCCAGTGTCTAGCATCCCCCCTCCCACCTCTTCAGTAAACTGAAGAGGTATCCCTGATTTCTAGTAGCACTTCCATCCCCACCAACAATCACCCATTTCATGTTAGAAGTGGTATCGCTGATGTCTAGTGGCACCCTCACCCCTGATCTCCCATAGACAAGATTCTGCCTCCTTCACATAGGAGCACTTTAACTGTTCCTTAATATAGGATTCAAAAACATATCAGCATTTTGATCTTGCCTATAGTGATTATCTGTATTGTATCTACTCTGACTAGCAACTATCTGTTATAAAGTGTCACTACCTGTATTCTCTGTTATCTTCCTGTGTAAATGACTAATTTGACTGTACCTTCTCCATGATACTTTGTAACTTCTTGTATAACTCTTAATGTACTCTCTACTGTGCACACAACAGTGCACTCTCAAAAATTGCAATTTTGTTCTTTCTTAGAACTAAATGTACCTACTTGCCTCGTCCTCAGGAACCCTGTATAATCCTGTTGTTGTTTCTATAACTATGTAATATCCTGATGTCTGTACTCTCCCTGGTCATGACTGAAAATAGGCAAGAGAGTGAGTGAGTCAGTGACTTCAGAAGGGAAGACGCAAGCCTGAGCGACAGTTGCTATAGCAGCACTCGCTCACATTTTTTGTTTTGCCTTCCGAAGCTGCCAACTCGGCTGCTCTCCTCTCTACAGGTGGTGGTTTCTGCTACAGATATCTAACTAATCTTAACTTAAAAAGGAGTTTATATACTTATTTAACAGAAGATGACTGATTTTAAATCTCTGGCAGCATGTCATTTCTACCATTGACACCACTCGGTCGAGCTACACTATAACAACAGAACTCGCTCTCTGTCCTCACTCTACAGTCTGCAGCTTACTTTTCAGATATCTAAGTAATCTTAAGTTAAAAAAGGAAATTTACATACTTTTTCAACACAAGATGCATTATTTTGTATCTCTGCCAGCACATAATCTACCACCATTATCAATGATCGGTCATGCTACACTACAAAAACAATATGAGGTAGTGATACTGTGCGACTGGGCACCCCCAGTGTCAGTGATATGTTTGTTGGGGGGAAGGTGTAGGGTGATGTATGCTGAGAGGGAGGGTCAGGAGGTGGGAGACAGTTATAAGGGCACCAACAAGACATCGATGGACCATTTTCTTTGTTACAGCTGGTGTCTGCAAGAGTGCAGTACTCTTCCTGAATGTTTGAAATTCCTCAGCAGACTGATCATGACAGATGAACTGTGCTTGTTGGGCAGCGTACATCAAAGGAAAGAGCCAACCCACAATTGGGTCGACTTTTTCTTTTCATGTACACAACTTTTCCACCGAGCAAGACAAACTGTGTCATGATCTGCCTGGCTGATGATTGGTGTGGCACTGACCTGCCACTTGCAGACCACTCTGAATTTTACTGACAGTGTGAGACCCCTGCAAAGGCACTCTCATACCAAGACATTCCCTTGTGTGTGCGTGCATAGTAAACATAAAAATGAGGAATTCAAAGTAGGGTTTTTAAATACAAATACAGGTAAATGTTTTACTAAGTACTGAAGTGTGTTGTGAGATGAGTTACTGTGCGCATTTGATTTTAATTATATAATTTTAAAATTATTAAGGCAATTTAGCCAATCAGTAACTTTTCACCTGCCTTAAATGATCTAACACAACTTGGTGACATTTCCTCTATAACGTCAACTCTGGAAATTTCTTTATTTACAACATCTCACTGTAGAATGAAAACACTGACAACATCATATTAAAATAATACACTTTTAGCATACAGAATTAGGCATTCATCCAGAATTAAACTTTTTAAACATGTTTTTCTAGTTATAAAGATTTTTGAACACTGCTCTTAATACATGCAATTGTCAATCAAAACTAATTCATGCTGTTTATAGCAGTCTGAAGGCAATTACTTCTCAGCCACACTTATGCAATTTAATCAGCAATCAAGCAAAATCACATAGTGAATTCTTGTTTAATCCTGAAAATTAGATTAAATACAGCATTGTTATAAAATCACTCTTAGCTGCACCTGTTCAGCAAAACCTTAGCCATGCTACTTGTATGATATATGATGTAATGTTCTGTACTGGAAGATTGCTTACAAAGTGGAGTTTATTATATGACTTATAATAAGGATGCTGCTGCATATAAGTACTATGGACATACCTACACATAAACTGATTATAAGCTGTATATAAATGTATATATCCTACTATACTTATGAAACAGTGTAATTGTTCAACCATTTTCCAAGGTTCAATCCTTTATATCAATGTATAGGCCCTAGTCCAAAACAAATTAGTTTGCACCACGTGTATTTTCAGACTTGCACAATCATCTTAAATACCGGTACTGAAGTTGGCTGTTATGAGGAGACTGATCTTGAAAGATAATATGAAGCAACATTCCACAATTAAAATAGTGAAATCAGTTATGGTTACCACATTATAAAAATAAACTGTGGATTTACTGTACATAAGAAACTGCATAGAGCAAAATAAAAATGATAAGGTGATATGAACTATGAATAAATGCTGATCAAGTTGTAGATTTTCACACTAGAGAAGAATAAGAGGATATTATAATTGTGTTTGTAATTTTAAAATGATAATCTACAGTTAATAAAAGTAAGCAGTTTTAATTAGTATGGAATAACACCAAAAGAGACCATACTGTAGCCTCGGTTACCCCCCCCGACAGTGACATTTTGCCAGCGAGGTACCCCACAGTGACAACAGTGCCTAGCCATGGTGGGAGACCCACTGGAACCCGGCACTGTCTGTCGAGGGTCCTGCACCCCCCAATCAGCTCTGACTGGAGTTCATAATCCTTAAGTGGGGGGGTATGGGTGTGCAGACCCCATTGTGGGGAGGTTCTGGGGGATAAGCCCCCTGAAGAAAACAAAAGAACAAAGTGCAAACTGGCAGCCAACTTCAGAATGAGGTCGAACTGTCTGTGTCGCTGACGGGGCGTACAACAACATTTTTGTCGGACTCCTGTCGTGGATTCCTGTAGCCTAAAGATAAGAGGTGAATGAGTACAATGAAAAGGCAGGAAACATTTTTACTGTAAGAAAAACAAGTATGTGAAACATGCTGCCAGCTAGAGCTGTCCAAATTGGCTGCAGTGGGATAACGATGCTCTGATCTAGCTCCATCAGTTCACTAAGCAAATTATGATTTTCCTACTATATTTGCTGCTCAAAGTTTACAAACACTACAGACTCATGGAACCTGAAGTAGATCTTTCTAAACTTTCAAAAAAAAAGATTGGGAAAAACCTGGTGGACAAAAAAGAGAAAAAAAATGAAAGGACCAGAGTTTTTCTCTTACTAATGCTCAACAGCCTGTAAAGAAGAAGCAGGTCACTACCTCTTGATCACTACCTAGCTGCTGCTTCACCTAGTGACACCTGCATAGCAGAGCATGTTACTGCAACTAGCTGTTCCCACATGGTCAGAGGGATTGATTCTAAACAAGAGAAAGTAGAGAGTGGAAAAAACACAACTAGTTGCACCATGAAGTGGAAATCACACATGTCTGGCAAGGCAACTGAATCTCTATTTCTAATTGGGAGTTGGCTGTTTACAGTAACAGGAGTCAGCATGAGTGGTCAAGAGAAGGAGCTGGTACTGGTGGCTGATAACATTTCTGTTTCTGAAAAGTCTGCTAAAGTGGCCAGAGCCCCCAGTCCAGTACCCACCTTAAAGAAAATAGAATCTTTAGAAGAGGTGAATAAATTGTTTCAGAGTCTGATTAATCTCTTCCAAAAAATAATAACAAAACTAGGTAATAAATTTTCTAAAATAAAAGGAGTTACCCAGCAGATTCAAACTAAAATGAAGGAGCACAGTAAGCAAATAAACAATTTGCAAAATAAAAGTAGGGACTTAAAATCCAAATTAGAAACTGCCTTTGCCTTATTGACCTCTCTCATGCGTGACTCAGTAGATACAGTACAGAATAAATAAATAGACCATAAAGTAAAGTTACAAAAAAACTTTCATTCTTCTCTCTGGTCCCGCTCCATCTCAATCTCTCTTGGGTCCCTGCTCCAGAAACAAGTTATGTCATCTATAAAGTGATACAAATTAGAGACTTTTTTTCTGTATGGATTGTCATTTGTAAAAACTTGGATTTCCCCCGGAATACTAAGAAAGACTGGAATACGTGGGGGCCATAGACACCCCTACTGCCATGCCACATGTTTGCAGTTAATGCTACCCATTAAATTCAAAGCTGTTATGTGTTAACATGAACAACAGTGATTCCATGTTTCAGTATTTGGCCTTAAGTATTTCAGCCTAAAAATATACAATTGATGAAGTTTTACTCTTAAATAATGATGAATGTGATATTTTGCCAGGATTGAAACAAAATTTTATTTTGTGATATTTCATCTTAAATGTATTTTGTATAAAACTAATAAATGTTGTTCACCTGAAACTAATCATGGGGAGTATAAATGGTGACATATAAACCTTTAAAGCAACACCCCTTGACAATGGCTTTACACCAAAGCACTGGGGTAGGAGGCAACTACCGTGTGCTTGGGCCCAACAAAAAGAATTAAAGTTTATTTTCAGCTTTACCTTACAGGTCATTTATTTGCTTTGTCATTTGGAGTGCTGGTCTATTTGGGACTGTTTGTTGTATACTATGGCTGGCTACCATTGACCTGCACCCCCTCACATTGGCTGTTCATGGTGACACCCCATCTGGAACTGGATACACTACAAAAGACTAAAATGCTAGACAGCAACTGGAAACTAATGAACCTGAGCTCAGTAGTCTTATTGACACTGGTCTTTCCTCTATTTAACACATGGGTTTTGATCAAATTAGTAATGGCTGAACAATTTAATTTTATTGAAACTTAGTCTCCCTGTATCATCAGAGCTTATGGTATCCCTTTTCATCAGGCACCTGTAGCAGCTTAATTCACTAATAAAACTCCTGCTGTAACTGTGTAGTTTGCTGTCTTCTTGAACAGAGAACTAATTTTAAAAGCAACATAAATCACATGGGCTTATCGATTTAAAAATGCAAGGGGTTTTATATTTTCCAGATGTCACCCAGTAACACGACAATGGAGGCACTGGTTGCTTCACTATAGGGAGGAGACTGAAGATCTGGGAGATAACCTGTTGATTTTGTATCCCTGCAAAGCCTAGTTAACTTTAAAAAAATGTCACTGACATCTTTGATGGAGATCAACTAAAAACCTATGTTTACCATAAGCAATCAGCAAAAGCTGCTCTGGGGAAAATGGAATACAATGACAATGTTGGCAGCAGAAGGCTCAGGTGACACAATAGTACAAGTATGCCCTGAGATGTGTCCCACTGTATGGGGGCAAAATGGTGACCAATGTCAGCTATGCCAAGTCTGGCATTCATATAGTAGCCATGACCTTGGCAGTGTGGCACTAGAAGTATCTGCTGTCCACCATAGTTAGAGTTCTAGGTATGAACCCGGCACATCACCAGCTGCATGCACATAATTGTATAGGTATATATCGACAGTATGGTCCAGCTAATATATGCTGCAATGTAGTTGTCAGTAATGGTGGTAATATGACAGAGTCCCCAATCCATGGGGACTACTGCATGAACAATGTTGTAATGCCCACAATAGGGAGTAGTATGTTGGAAACTCTGCACCATCTCCAACATTCTGATGTGCATTGTTTTACATAACACAGACACTACTGTACAATGCTTGTATGTACCACAGCCTGCTTTCCTCAGTAGCCTGCCCCAACATACTAGACAGTACTTGAGGACAACTACCTCTAGCGCCAGCTGCCTAGGACCACCCCTTGTACCCTGTGACACCTGTAATCCTCACCAAAGAGACATCAGCAGAGGGTGCAGTAGATGGACACTGATGCCCATGAAGAGCTCAGCTTCTGGTGCACTCCCATGTGGCCACTCCATGACTGAGCATGTGCCTCAGCAGTGTACTGACTCTGACAGGCACTGTGCCTGTCTTGGGTTTCTGGGGTGGTCCACTGGCTAGTGGCCAACCACCACAACAATGGCATATAGGACCCATTTCCATCCATCAGTGGCCTACTATGTGACACAAGGGTTGTTAGGCCAGTTCTGGCTGGTCTACAACCTTGTGAGCTGTGCACCCTTTGGGGGATCTGAGAATCTCAAAGTAGGGGATGATGTAGCACCATGGTGTTGCAAGCCCCTTTTGCCATGGTGCACCAGTGTGTCTGTCACAAGGATGGTACAAATCTGACTTGTAAAGGTGGATCTCCATGTGGTGCAGGCCATGTCTGAAAATCAGGACTGGTGCATAGTGCAGCACAAGGTACCTCTTGCACCATACCTTGTTGGCAAAAGCACCATGCACCAGTACTGACCTTTCAAAAATGTGGCCCCATTTCTTACAGTATCTACAAATCTGCATTCTGTATACGGTAGCAAATACCTGAGTAAATGCCCAATGTGAACATCTCTTAGTAATGCAAGTACACATACTGCACAGTGTTTGTCTCCTTATGGCATTTCATTTTCCTCCTCCGTCTCTTGCCTGTGCATTCCAATTTCAGTATATAATACATTATTTGTATTGCATCTCTAAAATCTACATCTGTTTGGAATAAAACTTTAAGTATTTTAATGATTATTTTGCAGATTATGAATGTTTGTTTTAGTGGCTGGGATTTCACACACTCTGTTCCTTTCTCACAGTATGCAAGATCTTCAGGTCTGTGTGATAATGACGAATGCCTAAAGGCGATCACTGTTATCGCTCAGTCAGAGTGACAAACACATTTTCAGCACTTTGACAACCCTGGTGCACCAGCACAATGGCGCCAGGACATATTTTTACTACTTTCTGTGGGGGGGCTGCACCCCTCCCTCATGGGGATCTTTGCCTCCGCACCCCCCTACTTAAGGATTCCCAACTCCAGGGGGGTGCATGTTGGGGGGGGTGAAAGTAGAAAAAATAAAAAGGTTCAGGCCAGGCACAATAAAAATTGCACTAGCGCCAGGACCCGAACCCAGTACCTCAGCCACCCCAGCCATTGCTCAATCCCTGCCACCAGACTGCAGCTCGACTGACAACCACAGTGCCACCCCCTACAGCCTCTCCACCCCATCCCATGCTCGCCATGCTCGCTCCCACCCCCCACGGCGTACGTATAGCGACATCCTGTCGCTTGGTTCACCCACCCTCATCCGTCGCCCACCCGCCGGTCGCCGTGAGTGGATTGTTAGGAAGGTGTTGCCATATTGGATGGCACCCTTCCTCATGTGCCCACTTCACGGGTTACCAAGATCTTCCATAAATTTAATACACAAGGGGATACTTCAGTGTGCACTGTGTATGAGTTTTTAGTTATTCTGCACAGTTTAAAAATAGTTCCCCCTTGGCTACACTTCTCAACTGTCACTCATTTTAAAAGGGAACTATAGTCAAAATGTATACAATATATGTTGTGCAGAGTGTTTTGATGGGTGGGTGTAATCCTAGTGTATTCTTCCCTTTTTTTGCTGTTACAAGGGTTTTTCTAAATTTGCCTACTAGTTTTTGGGCCCCTGGGGATATCCACGTTTGATTTTTTTTTTTTGCTCTTTTCTTTTCTTCAATGCCCCCCTTTCCATGTAACTGTGATATATTTGAAAGCACTTATTCAGAAAATGCTGGCTCATTGTTAGGTTTACAGCCACAGAGCTGAGATTTTAAGTAACTCTCTTCATCCAATGAGCGCTGATAACTGCTGTAGTCACAGATGGCAAACACCTGAGGGATAATTGAGTGGGCACAGATGGCAAACACCTAAGGGATAATTGAGTAGACTGTTCTGCAAGGAAACAGCTATTGTCTTCAAAAATTATAGCAGTGATGACCTTGGATGATGTGTGTGTGTGTGTGTGTGTGCACGCGCGCATGCATATGTGTGTGTGTGTGTTTTGTTTGTTTTTGTTTATAACAGTGTGTAGTTTAATGAAATTAAATGCTTTAAAAACAAAACATTTACTCCTCTTTGCTGGACCTAACCATGTAACTAGAAAACAAAAAGACTGTATTATAATTATTTAGATGATACTAGAATATCAGACACCTGACAGCAGATTGCTGCAGAAGCAACCATCACTCACTGTATCAGTGGTCATGAATGCATTACTGTCATAAGACTGGAAATACTGCAGGAAGAAGAAGAGCAATGCAGATTCAAACATGGAAATCCCAAGGTACCATGGAAGTAAAAGACACATTTAGAAAACAACAGCAAACAAAGGTAAGGACACACTAGGATCACACATACTGTACAAATCAAAGCTCTCTGCACAAGATATGTTTTTGCAAATGTTGATTGTAGTTCTCCTTTAAGAAATGATCCTTATTTTGTCAACACATTTTCCTCTGAAGTGTCCATAGCTGCAGGATTTGAAGTTTAGCAAAAAAAGTGAATACAGGAAGATTGGGCTAGCAGTTTGGTCCAGTAGCTCAGCTTATGGATAACTGTGTTAGGTGCCTGAGTTCCAGTCTTAGTAAAAGCATATTATAGTTTATGTTTTGCTCTTTGCATTATATGTATAATGCTTTGTAGTAGCTAATACTTCATCAGTGTTTCCTTATAACCTAAATGGTCCTGTCTTTAGGATTTGCATAGAAACATAGAATTTGACAGAAAATAAGGACTACATGACATGACAAGTTTGCTTTCCTCCTTACCAGCATTATTACTGCAGACCATGCCCAATCTACAGCTCTTTCTCCCTCCACTCTTCTACTATGATTCTCTCTTGCTTATCACAAGAATTCTTGCAGATTGAAAAATAAAAGTACAGAATGACACACTAGAAGCTCCATTCCCAAAGGACTTAGATTGACGCAAGCCCTGGGTGTGCCAATGCATGACGCATGGGGCTTGTTGCAAACCCTGGGCTATGATCAGGATTCTCAAACCCTAACCCTTCATGCACCAAATGCGATGAGTTAGACCAACTTTTGATTGTCTAACATTGCCAAACATTTTACCGGGCTTGCACCAGGTACTTGGCGCAAGCCACCATAAAAAGGATGTAGTGTCACAAAAGCGCGTGACCTATGAGAATTGGGTGCACCATGCACCCAACAGTTTGAGGCAACTGCACCATTGGTGCAGGGCTTCTGTAAGTCTAGTGCCAAACTTTGGTAACAGAGACCCAGGACTGCATTCTGGGTGCCTAGGTTAAGTTCCAGGTTAGATCACATTCATTCTTTTTCATAACAATATGTGTTTCTAATTCTTACCCACAACTACAGTAATTTTGCATCAACATTTCCTTACAATCTAAATTATTCTCATCAGATGGATTGCCATTTATGATTGAAAGTTATTGCAAGCATCTCAAAGCTCAGAATAGCCAGCTGGTGTCACAGAATACTGGGACAGTACTTCATGGGCCTAGGATCAATTCCCAGTTAGATCACATGATTGGTAGATGCAAACACTTGTAGTCTGTTTCACTCTTTTCTGAAATGCAATATTTTATTTTGATAATTCCTCAAGGTTTTTAAGCATTTTACCTGATTTGTAACTTTATATAGTTTCTGAAAGAATGCAAAAGGAAAAAACTGTTTAAGACAGTTTTGGAAATTGCACCTGTTCATTGTCAAATAACCAAGACAATAATAAATTACAAAGAATCTGCAGTTAAATTGGAGCAAGCATTTCTCCAGTTTATGCTTTTAATTTTTAAGAATAGTGCTGTAACATATTTGTTATATTACTCTATCTTATTCAGTTTTAACATTAATGGAAACCATTGTTACCATTCAATTAGAATAAAACAAGAGTAGAATATCATTGACTATATTAAGTCAGTATGAAATCCTAAAGTGGATTATCTCCAGCTTCTTAGTCTTCTGTCCAATGCAGGAGTGTAGCCAGACATTTTCATTTTGTACACAATCTCCAAGAGTTACACCCCCCCCAATTAAAAAAATGTACACATCCTTTCCAAATGGCACCCCCTTCCAAACAAGTCAGATTGTTGTCAGATGACTCCTCTACTCTCTAAAGAAGTTATACATGTATTGGACACTCCTCAGTGGCCTTCACTAACCCAAATACTACAGATTAGAATGATAATATTAACAGAGTGGCTTATGGTTTGTGACAGGCTCTCAACAAAATTGTACACAAATGTGTACAGTGAGTATGCCTGTCTACACCCTTGGTCCAATGCTACATTCTTAAATACATAGAACATTTTATTTTGCTGATTTCCAATTTATTTTAATTAGTTACTTTTTATTTATATAGCATCCCATCCTGGAGGGTCCAGGCATTGGGCATACAAACATAAACATAAAGCAAATAAAATGTAATAAATTTAAAAGCATAATACCCATTAGTGGCTCATTGGATAGGGGCATACCAGTTGATGTGATATATTTGGACTTCAAAAAGGCTTTTGATAAGGTCTCTCACTACATTTTGGTTAAAAAACTGGTTGATATCAAATTGAATCAACATACCATAGGTGGGATAGCCAATTGGTTAACTGACAGGAAACCAGTTGTTAAAATACATGATGTGCTAACCCACCCTATACTGGTGTTAAGTAGAGTGCCATAGGGATCTGTTTTGGGCCCAGTTCTTTTTGGTATCTACATAGCAGACCTACACAAGGGATCCACATGTCATAGTAGTAAATTTGCTGATGATACTAAACTCAGCGGAGAAGTTGATAATAGCAGCAAAATTCTATCTCTACAAAAGGACACTGAAGTACTGGAAAAGTGGGCAGTAAATAATAATATGTCCTTTAATGAGAATAACTGTGTAGTAATGCATCTAGGCTGACACAATTTGAATTCTGATTATTATCTCAATAATAAAGTGTTAAAGCAAGTTACATCAGAAAAAGATCTAGGTATCCTGATTAACAACCAATTACTTCCAGGTAATCGTTGTAGACAAACTGCTATTAGAGCTAATTACATCTCAAACTCCATTAAAAAATCCTTTGTTAGGAGACAGGAACCATGTGTTCTTGCCCTATGCAACTCCTATATTAGACCCCATTTGGATTATGGAGCTGCTTTCTGGGCACCATTTATGACAATGATAGAAAGCTCTTGCAGGTCATCCAGAGAAAAACAACAAAGTTAATTCCAAGACTGAGAAATTTACATTATGAGACTAGATGTAAAGAGTTAAACCTGTACTCACTTGAGGTTAGGCGTATGAGAGGAGAGCTGTCGCTTCTCTATAAAATCCTTCAAGATGGACATTTAATGCAGGAATGTGGGATGAAATATGCTACAAAACCTATTAAATTTTGATGCAATAAACTCCAACTTTTTGTACCAAGAGCATCAAGGAATAAAAGAAAATGTTTCTTTTCCATAAGATCAACTGAACAATGGAATAAATCAATCATTAGTTAGTTCAGTCACTACTGAACAATTTAAAAATAATTTAGATATATATTTACAGAATTGGGTAAATTGTTGGTTGTCCCACAAAGTGTAGGAGGTAGACTTGTTGGGTCATATGGCCTTCATCTACCTAAATAAACTGTGTAAACCACGTAAACATTAGACGGCAACATTTTCTGTTATGTTCATGGTTTTATTTTCCACATTTTCAATTTGTTTCCTCCTAGTGCAGATTTTTTCTTTTTCCAGATGTTCTCATTACTCCCATCCCCCTCCCTACCATACTGGTTCCTTCACACTGGGCATCCACAGTGACTTTCAATAGCAATTACCCACTGAAGACAACCATAGGGTTTCCTTTTATCAAGGCTCTTTCTCAATCATCCTAATGAATTTCTCAAAGTCAGCCAACAGAAGTACCACACACACACACACACACACACACACACACACACACACACCGCCACCACCACCAGTTGATGTATGTCCTGGATGCATGCTGATCAGAGAATGACTTATTTCTAGATATAGCCTGAGGGAAGAGTACTGGGGAAAAAACATAATGATACAGCATAGTGTGTTGGTGTATGCAAAATGTGGAGAATCATATGTACAGTATGTGTACTCTATAAGCAATCACACACTATATAGAAATATCAATCAGTCCAGATAACAATATATTTACCTTTAGAAAGTATTTCCATGGCTGGGTCTTCTGAACAAAGGGTCTTGCTGAGGTGAGGTTGTAGATAAAAGCAAACTTCCACAAACTTGTTTGAAAAGGACTAGTGTGTCTCATCACTCAGTGAAATTTTAAAAGTGATTTTTCAATGCACGTAGACAATATCATACTGTAACAGCATATATTTTCTGTTTCCAATCTATTTTGCTTTTAAATTTGTGATAATTTTCCATTTTTGTTGCTCTTTAATAAAATGGTAAAGCTACTGCAGTTGTTCCACATCTAGAGATGTGCGAAACTGGAAAATTTTGTTTCACGAAATTTGTGCATTTCGCAAAATATTTCATGGGTGTTAAATGCAAAATTCCACAGATGAAATACAAAATTTGCCTCCCACAAAATATGAAATTTCGCAGTGAAATCCAAATTTTCACCCACAAAATGTGACATTTTGCCCTCAAAATGGTGAAATTAGGGTGAAATGTGACAAAATGTTGATGAAATTTGGTGAAATTTCCAATTTTGCATCACTTATTCACAATTTTGCAGCCAACGAAAAATTTTGCATAGTGGCAGAATTTTGTGAAATGTTTCATGTGGCAAAATTGCTGATTTCACAGCAATTTCGCCGGTGAAATTTAATTTTGCAACATCTCTATCCACATTCCCACCATAGGCATATATGTATTAACAAACCAAATAAACTGGTTTTGCCAAGTCGCTTTGACTGACATAAACAATTACTTGCTTCAAATACTGTTTATGATTATTTTAAATCTTCTTTTGATGTGTACAGTGCTCCAGTCTTCACTCTTTGGTCCTTCTGCATTTTGTCCCTACCTCTCATGGAACACAGTCTGATACATACTACTGTAGAGACTGAGATTAAGTATTGTATTGCATGGATTTGCAATTTGAAAATTAATTTCCAGTTGTCCCCTGATCCCCCACCAGAAATAACTTGCACCAAAACTTCTAGCTTTGGATGCTCGCTGGCAATATTTATTTTAAAGGCGCATGTATAATAATTACATCCCAATCTTTCATAGAACACAACAGTCAATATTATAGTTAGGCATATCAGTCCATTTCCTCGCATTGGACATATCAGTCCTTGTCTTCCATCCTGCCCTTCTTTCTTTCTTGATCCTTCTCCTGTTTCATGATGCTCTTCAGGGGCCAGACACTATGATCTGGCTCCCCCTCCATCACCAGAACTGGATCTCTAACACTTACCCAGACTCCCTCCAACTAGGTGTGGACACAGTGATCTTCCCCCAGCTCTATATCCCTCCACCTCCCCGTTACTCCCACACCTGGGTTCCTTTGTCCCCAGTGCTGCCTACACCCTCCCTCCTCTTCCTGCCCCCCCTTTCCCCTTGCTTCCACCCACTTTCTCCTCTTTCCCACTTTTTTCACTTCCTATCACCCACCGGCGAGGCTCCACCTAGCCCCCCTGGCCCACCAGCCACCCTTCTGCAGTTCATCTGGCCACAGTAGGGCCCCAACAGAGGCAAACATCCTTCCTTTGCCTCCCTCTTTTGTGTGCCATCCAATCAATGCCACCCCCTCTTCTTGCCAGTATGGGTGCATGGTGAATTTTACAGAAAGAAAGAGGGCTCCCAAAGGGCTACCAGCCCTTATATAACCCTTAAGGACCCCTGATCAGGACTCCTGGTAGCCCCTTCCCCAGCCAATGGCCAGTGAGCACTGCACTTAGTCATATTTCCCTCCTCTGATGTCACTAGCCTGCCTCCCTTTTCTCCCCCCTTCCTACTCCCCCTCCCTCTTTCCTTTGTTTCTTTCTTGCTGGGGCCATGGTATAACCTGGCTTGCCTTTAAATAGCAAGCTTAATTGTCCCCAATCCCCCACCAGAAATAACTCATGCCACAACTTCCAGCTTTGGATGCTCACTGGCAATATTTATTTTAAAGGCACATGTATAATAGTTACATCCCAATCTTTCATAGAACACAACAGTCAGTATTACAGTTAGTCATATCAGTCCATTTCTTTGCATTGTACATATCAGTCCTTATCTTCCATCCTGCCCTTCTTTCTTTCTTGATCCTTCTCCTGTTTCATGTTGCTCTTCAGGGTCCAGACACTGTGATCTAGCTCCCACCTCCATCACTAGAACTGGGTCCCAAACACTTACCTAGACCCCTCCCAGGTGTGGACACAGTGATCTGCCCCCTAGCTGTATATCCCTCTTCCTTCCTCCATTACTTCCATGCCTGGGTTACTTTGTCCCCAGCCCATGGTGCCTACCCCTCTCCCCCTCTTCCTGCCCCCTTCCCCTGCTCCCACCCCCTTTCCACTGACCCATCTCCCACTTGCAATGGAAGATGGGGCTCCTCCCTTGTGGACTAGTATCTCAGGCCTTTCCTCTCCATCACCCCTATTAGCTCTGCAGAAGGTCACAGGAACAGGCACATGCCGAATTCTGACAGGTGCACCCCATCTCATTGGTACACATCAGCCTGCTCAAATGAAATATCTCTATGCTGGATGTGTACCCCTCCCATCTCTGTAACTTCCCTAGCCACCTTCCTATTCAGGCATTTTCTCGCTACTTCCACCACCTTAATCCCTTTAGCTCCCCTCTACACCTTCTGGGATGTGAACTCAGACCAGCCGATCACCACTCCCGGCCACCAGCTCTTTAGCCTCTCCAGGTCTGATATACTGTCCCTTGTCAATGCTCCCCAAGGCAGCCCTCCAAAATCATTTCCCCCAGATGAATAATGATGCAGTCGTGCCTGGCCCACCACACCCGCAATTCCTCCAGCAGAGGCAGCAGCTGTGCCCACCTCATGCCCCTTATGCCTTTCTACTTAACTCTCATTGGAAATAAAGCTGTTTCTAGTTGGTCCAAGTGCCAGTCATAAGGATTTAATGATGTAATGTGGTTGACTGCTTAAAGAAGTGCAAATCTATAGGCTTTTGTGACATAAACACATCCTTTGTGGACACTGGCAGCCTATTACAATATTGGTTGGCTACCTTACGGAGGATTTGGATCACCATGGAAACCACTGTGGTACTTATGAATAGCAGGAAGTGCAGCTCCCAACTCTGAGGAAAGTATGTACATCAACACATCAAACCATCTGCTGGTACATGCCCATGCATGGCTGTGTGCAACCCTTTTGTCTCTCCTGATGTGAATTCCCATGGAAGAGAGACAGTGAAATGATCTTCCTGTGGATCAGTGGAGAATGCTAATCTATTTTTTTTTACCATGCTTCTAATCCAGTTTAAGAAATGTAAATGCTTTGGCACAAGTATGTTAATAAAATCCAGGATAAAGGTAAGAATTGCATTTTTGTTGTTGTTGTTGTTGTTGCTCCAAGTGCTGACAGCTGTGTTCTATAGGATAAAGACTTTTACAATACAGCACCATTTCAACCCAATTTGTATTATGACATATATACCCCATACTCTACCTCTTTACCTTTACAGGTTTCCTACCAGTAGCACGCCATTACACTTGAGGTATTGTTTAGCAATATGTATTTGAGGGTTTTTACCCAGCAAATCCATAAATAGTAAAGTACTGTCTTCATCTGTACTTAGTAATGAAGCATATAAAAACATACCCCAATACTGAAAAAAAGCATACTAAAACATACCTCTAATTTAAAAAAAAACAAAAAAAAATTGGCCCTATGGTTTATGCAATAAGAACTGATGTTGTGTTAGTAGTTATGACACAACCACATATCCCAGAAGCATAAGTAATGCGGTCACAGGCTTTTTATGACCCTGCAAATATGGTTATGACACAAGTACCAACACCCTGGATTGTCTCATTTTACTTGTAAAATGGGTAAGTGGGTAAATAAAAATTAAAAAAAACATTCAGTTTACAATTAGAAATATGCTTAACTTTAATGTAAAATAGTTCCTCTGCCATTGGGAACCACTAGGGGAGTAGGCAGATGTGTTGTTATTATGCTAGTAGTTTCCAGAAAAAGATGACTCTTGTTTAAAACCTGAACATTCTTAAGGTTGGTAGCGCATTGTCCAGCACTATGCCCCATAGGCAGCAGTTGTTTTTTGCTGTTCAACTTCAACTTCTTTATTTTTTTAAGAGCGCAAATCAGAATATCTAAGTGCTTATACAAAAGATAAAATACAACATAAAACAGCATTCCACACAATTTAAAACAAGAGACAGCAAGTCATGTACCATCCATAATCAGAAAAGGCAAGCCTAAATAGATGAGTTTTCACAGCCAACTTAAAGCTTCCCACAGTTGGGCACTCCCTTACCAAACGAGGTAGAGAATTTCACAGAGTCGGTGCCACAAATACAAATGCCCGAGCACCAGATGACTTAAAACGCACCCTGGGAATCTCCAGGAATCCCTTGTCAGCGGACTGGAGAGGGTGGAGGGGGTGATAAGGATGCAGGAGTTCCTGCAGGTAGCACAGACCTGTCCATGTAGGGCATTATAGGACAGCAAGCCAACCTTGAAGGTGATTTGCCACTGAACAGGCAGCCAGCGCAGTCCATGGAGAACAGGTGTTACATGGCAAGATCGAGGTAAACTAGTCAATAACCTGACTGCCGCATTCTGCACCAGCTGCAAGAGATGAATATCAAGCCCTGGGAGCGTTAGGTAAATGGAGTTGCAGTAATCAAGGTGTGAGGTCACTAAGGCATGGACCAATGTTGGAAGATCATTGGGTGGGACCAGATGTTTTATCCAGGTGATATTCCTCAAATGGTAAAAAGAGGATTTGACAATGGCTGACACCTGCAACTTAAGTGTCAGGCCTGCATCAAAAATAATGCACAGATTATGCACCCAATCCAAGGTCAATAGCTGGATGCTCCCGAGCCAAAGCCTGGAAGGTTGGCTCACCAGTTGTCCCCTCAACTTGACATCCTGGACCCACCACCAACACCTTGGTATTGTCCAGATTCAGCTTCAACAACTGGCATTCTGTACATTATGATGTGATGGTCAGACAATTTGACTGGCTCCACCTCCATGTCAGAGGTCTCCATCCCCAGCCGGAAGACCAAGTCAAATGAGTGGCCATGAATATGGGTCACATACTGTTGGTAGTGGTATCATAATGCATGGCTTTAGACCAATAAAGTTGCAATATTTTCCTTACCCATTCTATAAATTAGGAGTAACAACTCAATCTACCAGTCGTAAACTTTTAGCCAGGAGTTTGTATCAGCCACTTTTGATTGCCAGAGTGTATTTGCACAGGTATTCAAAACTGCTGTAGCCTATTCTTGTATATAGATTTGAATTTTTGATCTGTTCTTGGTGAAGAGGCAGCATAGTAGTGCAAGCAGCTTTCTGCATGATGTATAACTAAGCTGCATGTACATCACCAGTTTTTCCAGCAGAATTACATTTACTGGAATACACTGTGCAGCCACTTACAATCCAGTGAAGAAACTGGAAGAGGTACGATATAAATGGGAAATCATTTCTGCACTTAGGATCCATAAAATCAATTTTACTTAATGTGAGGAAACACAGTCAGCATTTCACTAATTATCTTACCTGGCCATTTCAGAATTTCATTTGTGATATTCAGTAAAACTGATGAAACAGGTTTTGTATATGTCTGTGGTAGTCATATATTTCCAACTGAGTTTAAATTTCAGTGATGCACCACACACACACACACACACACACACACACACACACACACCATGAATGAAGGCACCAATCACACAATGTCTAGGGTATACAGCACATTAAAAAAAAATTAAAATGGAATGTAGCAGAACATATTAACATACAAAGAAGCCAGAAGAAGAAGGCCATTTGGTCTATCTGGTCTTCTCATATTGTGAGGTCCACAGCTTGAGCTAATGTTCCTGCCCTTCCTCCCCACTCCTCCCTTCCTCCCTAACCATGATCCTTACTTTTTTCCTATGCCAATCCCACTCTCTTTTAAAGCTGCTCACTGTCTTTAATGAGATGACCTCTTCCGGCAGTGCATTCCAAGTGTCTATCACCCTCTCTGTGAAGAAGTGCTTCTTGACCTCCCTCCTAAACCTCCCACTCTCCAGCTTAAGACTGTGCCCCCTAGTATTATGGTTGCCACTCAGTTTAAAGAGACTCTCCTTATCAACCTTATTTATCCCCTTCAAGTATTTGAAGGTCCCAGTCATGTCCCCTCCCTCTCTCTCTCCTGTCTTCCAGGGAGTACATGTTCAGTGCCCTCAATCTCTCCTCATATGCTTTACCCTGCTGACCCACTATCATCATTTTAGCCCTTCTCTGGACCTTCCCCAGCAAATTAATGTCCTTTGGAGGTGTGGTCAGCAGTACTGAACTCCTTACTCTAGATGTGGCCTTACCAGTGACCTGTAAAAGGGCAGTATAACCTCCTCTCTTCTACTACTGATCCCCCTAGATATGCATCCCAGTGTCTTGTTTGCCTTTGCTGCTGTGTTCTTGCACTGCATGGAGTGCTTCAGGTCACTAGTGATCATCACTCCCAGGTCCTTCTCCTCTTCTGATACAGATACTTGGAGTACACTCAGGCAGTAGTCTGTCCTGGGAATCTTGGCTCCAATATGCATAACTTTGCATTTTGTGGCATTGAAGCCCAGCTGCCAGATCCTGGATCACCTCTGCAGCTTTTCCAGATCTTCCTGTAGGTCCTGTACCCCTTTAACTGTGTCCACTCTCCCACAGAACTTGGTGCCATCCAAGAAAAAAGGTACATTTTGCCCTTAATGCCATCCCTAGTATCATTGATGACAACACTGAACAACACCGGACCCCAGAAAGCCCTGTAGGACCCCACCGGTTTGCCTGGACCATGTCTGCACCATGCCTGGATAAAAAATCAGCATTGTTATGTTGGCTTCTTGAGCTATGCTTCACTGTAAATTTAAAAGGTTGTAAGGTCAGGTACCACCGCATAATGTGGACATTGTGGTTCTTCATCTGATTTGTCCAGCACAAGGTATTGTGATCAATGAGAAGGGTAAACTATGCACCTCATAAATAAAACCATAAACCTTCTATTGCCCACTTAATGGCCAGGCACTCCCTTCTCAATGGTAGCGTACTTCTGCTCCCTGTAGTGTAACTTACAACTGATATAAATTTTGAGGTGCTCTTCTCCATCATTGGTCTGAATCAGGACTGCTCTGATCCCGATCTCGGAAGCATCTGCATGCACCTCAAAAGGGAGACTAAAATCAGGGCACCTTAGCACAGGGGAAATACACAGGGCAGCTTTGATAGCCCTAAAGGCCTAATCACAATCAGGGATCCACTTGACAAGGTTCCCACATCTCTTTTTGCTCAGGTCAGTAAATGGTGTGGTGATGGAGGTGAAGTTAGGTATAAACCTCATGTAGCACCCTGCCAGGCCTAGAAAAGACCAGATGTGCTTTTTGGTTTTGGGTACAGGGCTGTGGGTAACTGCCTCAACTTTTTCAGTTTCAGGTCACACACTCCCATTCCCTAGTAGAAACCAAAGATACCTGGTTTCTGACATAACTAAGGCACACTTGGTGGGGTTTATGGTGAGCCCTGCTTTCTGTATGGACCTTAACACAGCAGTCAACTGTGTTTTGCGTGATGACCATTCTGGACTGTGGATGACTACGTTGTCCAGATAGGCAGCACAGTATGATGTATGTGGGGTCAGTATCCTGTCCATTAATCTGAAAAGTTGCAGGGGCTCTGTGCAGAACAAAAGGCATTGTGGTAAACTGGAATAAACCAAGGGGCATACTGAAAGCTGTCTTCTCTCTAGATTCAGGGGCTAAGGGAATTTTCCAATATCCCTTGGTCAGGTCAAGTTTGCTGATGTACTTTGCATTCCCTATGTTATCTATGATGTCATGTACCCTAGGCATGGAGTATCCATCAAAATGAAAAATATTGTTGACCTTCCTAAAATATAGGCACAACCTAACGCCTCCTTCCTTCTTTGGAACCACCACTATGGGCGATGACCAGGTGCTAGTGGAGGGTTTTATAATGCCCATTGTCTTCAACTTTTCAATTTCCTGCTTTACTCCTTCCCTGACTTTCTCAGGCAACCAATATGGTTTCTGTCATAAAGGTCCAGACTCGGTTGTAATGTGGTGCTGTACTCCCACTGCTCTACCCGGTGCTTGTGAAGTGGGGTGCAAATGATTCTATCAGGTGCAGGATTTCTTTCCTTTGGTGGGGCTCTAGCTAACGGTTTACTTTAATCTCTGAAAGATTTTCCTTTCCCTGTAGGCTCTGATATGCTCCCTTTAGCTCAGAGTCTTCTTTTTCTGGGAGTATATATAGGGTCCCCAGAGCTTCTTTCCTTTCTACACACTTTTTCAGAAAGTTAGAGTGATATATCTTTCTTCTGGGGTACTTATCGGGAGGTGTCTCAACTTCGTAGGTTAATGGGTCTGTTGGCCTCACAATCAAGTATGGCCCTTGCCATTTCAGCAATAACTTGCTGTGGGTGGTGGGTAGCTACAACAACAGCGTCTCGCCTGCTTTCAGTGCTTTCTGTTTACAGTGGCTATGATAGTATGCTTTTTGTTTGGTTTGATATCTCATGTTGTTTGCTTGTGCCCTTTTTGTATAGTTGACCAATCCCTTACAGATTTGGATCATGTATTCTGTAATGTTGGTATGACACACTTGTGTACCTTCTTCCCAGAACTCCTTGACCATCTCCAATGGTCCTCTGGGATTCCTGCTGAACAAAAGGGAGAAAGGGGAGTACCCTGTTGCAGCCTGAGGGACCTCTCTGTAGGCAAATAACAAGAGTGGGAGGTATCTAGCCCAGTCCTTTCCCTCATCATGCACAAACATTGTAAGCATTCTTTTTAATATTTGGTTGAACTGTTCAACCAAATCATCAGTTTGTGGGTGGTAGGATGTCATTCTTACTGCCACTACCTCCAGCAAACGGTACACCTCTTTTAACAGTGCGGCCTGAAAATTATTGTGTTGGTCTATAACTACAGTACCTCTTTTGGGATCCCAAGATGGCTGAACATTTTAGCAAGTTTCTCTGCTATCTGGGGAGTGGTGTTAGTGTGTAAGGGTATGGCCTCAGGGTACCTTGTTGCATAGTCACATAAAACTGGGATATATTTATATCCTCAGGCACTCTTTTTCAAGGGTCCTACATTGACCCTCACCATTCTTTCAAATGGTGTGCTGACTATGGGTAAGGGCACCAGGGGTACTGTGTCTTTACGGGTAACCTGGGCAACTTTTTGGCACTCGGGACAGGCTGTGCAGTACTCTGCCACTTCCTTGTGTATATTTGGCCAAAAAAACAACTGTAATAGCCTATCAAGAATGTTATCCCTACCAGTATGACTTACCCATGGTAGATTATGTCCCAAGTACAATAATTGGTTCTTAAAGTGTTTTAGGAACCAACAACTGCTCTGTATTTTCATCCATTCTCAGACTGTTACATATTCTAGAAAAAATACCATTTGTACATTTAAATACAGGGGCCCTGGGTGGTTTCTTCTGGTCCACCTGTTGGAAAAGTTCAGCAATTGTATCATTATTGTGTTATTCTTTGGCAATATCACATTTCACAAACAATTTGTCCATAACATCCACATCATTAGGCAGTCCCTTCTGAGCTCTCCAGCTCCTTTGAGCTCTTTTTTTCTCCCCTTTTGTTTTCCTTTAGGTAAATGGTGGATCAAAAACATCCCCTTCAAAAGGAAATGTGTCCCCCAGATTCTTCGCTCAAGTCTGTGACCTGGTTGTTACAGCTGTCACATTTGTATAGGTTACTAAGGTTGAAAAATGTGGATAGTCTTGCCAAATAACTACTGATACTAGCAGTTTTGGAACTACATCCACTATCATCTCTACCTCCTGCCCATCAACATTCATAGTCACTTTGGTAGTTAGTTATCAGTGGGTGTCTCCATGCACACAGGTGACACCTGTAAACATGTTCAGCATTGGGGCCTTCCCTAATACATCAGGGTGCACTAATGTCTGTCAGCTACCTGTGTTGATTAAACCTATCATGTTCTTTTTCCTGATGGTGACAGTGGTTGCAAAGT
This sequence comes from Neoceratodus forsteri, assembly GCA_016271365.2. Classification (NCBI taxonomy): domain Eukaryota; kingdom Metazoa; phylum Chordata; order Ceratodontiformes; family Ceratodontidae; genus Neoceratodus; species Neoceratodus forsteri. The sequence continues at coordinate 1,120,837,515 of CM057455.1, read as the reverse complement.
TACCCTAGTTAAATATAGCAAGATGGTTTGCTTCATTCTTTTTCATATAGCAGAAGTGTTCATTATGCCCTTTACAATTACAATACTAGCAGATAATGTCTGGGTTATAGGGCCTTCTTTCTCAGTTATCCTGTCTACCTGTATTTCTTCCAATGGAACGAGGTGGGGTAATACTAGACGGTCTTATCGGCTACTGGGTGGGAGTGATGCTCAAGTCCATGGTCCAATATCCTCTACTTGTTGTTTGCCTGGCCACCAGGTAATCCTCCACCAGGGTGATTGCAACCTTCACGATTAGGGATGATGTTCCCTCACCCAGATCTGGACCTCAGCAGGCATCATCTGCAAAAACTGTTCCATCACAACTGACTCAATTATGTCCAGTATTGTCTTCTCCTCTGGTTGCAGCCATTTGTTGCAAAGTTCATTGAGATGGGTGACTGTCTCTTGGGGGGTATCGTTCCCTTGATGCTTTAAGGAGTGAAAAATGCTGCCTGTACATCTCTGTATTTATATCATAACCCTTAAGTATTTCCTTTTTTACGAGGTTGTACTTCTCAGCACTTCATCGGTTCATGTTTCTGTTAGTCAGTTGCACTCGACCTGTCAAGAAGGGAGCCAACTTGACTACTGTCTGTTCTGGAGGCCACCCACAAACCTTTGCAACCCATTCAAATATTGTTAGGTATGCCTCAATGTCATCTGTAGCTGTAATTTTCATTAACTTTATGTCTTTAGGGTTGGCATGTGTACCTGTAACAGATTTATTGGTCCCAATGTCTGCAGGGCCCTCAGTGTATCTGCCCAATGCTCATTCTGCTGTCTTCTTTCTCTCTTTTGCTCCTGCTCCATTTCAATTTGCTTTCTGGCAAGCCATTTCAACAACTTGCCCATTTCATCCAGGGTTCCTCGACCCAGACCACTTCTAGTTCTTCCTCTCCACCATCCTGTTCAACGTTTTCTCCAAAGGATGTCGTCAATCTCCTCTCTGGTCTGCCCTTCAGTGTCTTCCCAAACTCCATGCCAGGGAGCAACTGCTTGCCTGTCAGCTCTGCTTGCAATCTGGTCAGAGCGGGTCATGGTGGAGTCGTCATATCAGAAAAGTATCACCGTACTACAGGTTATCTTGGTGTCAGGTTTGACACCTCCTGAAATCCCCCCTGCATGTAGGACTTTAAGGATCCCACTTCTAAAACCATGTGTCACAGGTTTGTGGGTTTCAAAGATAACATAAGACACAGTTATTAGGTACAACACACATGCACTGTTTTATTTTATACAAAAGTATCAAAATAGAATAAATAATAAATAGAAACAAAGATTTCAAACTGAACTAGAACATAAACAATAGCTCAATACTATTCCACCTTATTTCAGGTATCTCTATAAAACAATAGCCAACTTTCCTGTTTAAGATAAACACCTGTTTTAAGCACAGGTCCTTGTCTTAACTTGTCCTCAGGTAAGTGAGACTGACTGAATAGCTAATATGATTCTTGGTATTTGAGGATGGTTTTTATAGTCCTCCCACTTATGTGAAAGTCCCTCCCATAGCATCCAATTAGTTTTGGAATGGTCACTAAATAGGGAAACTCCTCCTCTATTACATAATGAGGGAAACTCCCCCTTTATTACATAGTGAGGTTTTAGCTAACAGAGTATAAATATAGCCATCTATGAGCCACTGTCCCCCTATAGCAAATCCCTTTCTGAGGTCTTACTTATGGGAAGCCCCTTTTTTTCTATATAAGCAAACAGTGCAAACATTTATTGCATTTATACACGTGCTGTATTATTATAGCATGCATACTAGCCCTTTAATTTATATCTTGGGGCTCTATACATAATGAGTCTCCTTTGGAGATCTGCACTGTTTCTTTATTCTTTAATTTGTTTAATTTCTTTACTGTTTTTAGCTTCTCTTGCAGCCCTCTCCTTATTCTGAGGGCTACTCTCTATGTGAAGTATTTACATACATCAGGATGTTCCTGTCCCTTTAAATCATTTGCTTTCTATCTTGTAGCAGAGTGGCAGACTGCTAGACAATCATTGTCTAGCTGCTCTGCTTTAGGGATCAATATGAATTTGGTAAGCCTGCCTCTCTAGCAGCCTAGAGTGGCTGTACTCATTCTATGGACTCCTCCATGGCTTGCTGGCACCATTCTACAGCATTCCACTTAAACACCACCCTTTCTGTGAAAAAGTGCCTCCTCATTTCTCTCCTGAATCTTCCACCCTCCATTCTCAGACCATTCCCCCTTGTGTTCCCCCATCCCTTTAGCATACAAAATACCCTCTGTATCAGTCTTGCTAATACCCTTCACATATTTAAAGGTCTCTATCATACCTCCACTATCTATCCTCTCCTACAGGGAGTACATGTTCAGTTCTCTTAGCCTTTCCTCATAGGATTTGTCCTCCAACCCAGGATCATCCTTGTAGCTCTGCGCTGGACCCCCTCCAGTAATTTAACATCCTTCCTTAAGTATGGGTGCCAGTACTGTATGCAGTACTCCAGATGTGACCTCACCAATGACCTGTACAGTAGCAGGATGAATTCCCCTCTCTTGGAAGGGATACCTCTAGCAATACATCCCAGCATCTTACTGTCTTTAGCTGCTGCTTTCCTGCACTGTGCTGAGTGGTTCATTTGCTCAGTTAATATCACCCCCAGATCTTTCTCCTCCTCTGTAGTGGCTATCTGCATCCATCCCAACTGGTAACACCTCCTTGGAGTCCTTGCTTCCACGAGCATGACTTTGCACTTCTTTGCATTAAACCCCAGTTGCCATGTGTTTGACCAGCACTCAAGTTTAGTCAGATCTTCCTGCTGCCCTTGCCACTCTACTGTGTCATCCACCACTGCCCTGATCTGTGTGTCATTCCCAAACAGGCTAATCTTGTTCTTAATTTTATGTGAGATGATGGCAATGAAAATGCTGAACAACACTGGGCCCAGTACCAAGCTCTGCGGCACTCTGCTGGTCACAGTTCTTGGAGTCAAGAGTTCCCATCCCACCACCACCCCCCTCTGCTGCCTCTTCTGCAACCAGTTCTTGACCCAATCAATCATCTTCTTTGCTGCCCTCTGGTATCCCAAATTGCTAACCAGCCTCCCATGTGGCACCAAATGGAAGACTTTGCTGAGATCCAGTTACAGGACATCCACCGCCTGGCCCTTGTCAAGTGTCCTAGTCACCCAGTCATAGTAGTTCACCAGATTGGTCTGGCAGGATCTGTCAGAGACAAACCCATGTTGCTTTCCATCCTGTAGACTATTCCCTTCCAGAAAGGTTAGCAATCTCTCTTTAAGGATTGTCTCCATTAACTTCCCCACAATGGATGTAAGGCTTACTGGTCCATAATTGCATGGATCATCCTTGAGACTGCTTTTGAGGATAGACACCATGTGCATCATTCTCCTGTCCCCAGAGAGGTATTGAACAAGTCTGCCAATGACTCTGCCAGGATCTCCACCAACTCCTTCAATACCCAGGGGTGAATGCCATCAATGCACCATGAATCAATAATGGCTGTGATATCCAGGCTGGCCTCTGCCATGATGGCTTTTAGGTCTGGAACATGGTTTCCTAGTCTTCTAGTATTAACACACATAGCCTTTCAGGTTTTGTTATCACTTTGCTTGTTGCCACATTTCCCCTCCCACCTTTCTCTCACCCTTTTCAGTGCTCACCTCCAATTTCTATCACCATAATGCCTTGATTAATTCACACCCTTGGGGGCTCTTCCCTGGGATCTCCTGTGGGGGGTCAATTACTGTTTCCCCAATTTCTTCCACCACCACCCTTGGCTAGTTTAAAAGGTCATCAAAGTAGCATTTAAACCATCCATTAATGATTGCGGTTCCTGTCATGGATGGATGTAGGACATCACCTCTGAATAGGCCCCTACCTCAAAGGTTGGCCCCTTTCCACAATATAACCGTTCCCCTCCTCTGCACCATTCCCTCAACCATTAGTTGAAGGACATGTTGCAGACAGCCCTGTCCTTCAAAATGTCATAAACAGGCAGCACCTCAGCAAAAGTTACTGAGATTGCTACCAGTCTAAAACTGCTTCTCAGTACCCTGAACTTCTCTGCACTACCTCAGTTCCATCTTAGTCAGGTAATTTGTCCAAGGGGGACAATGGCATCAAGCTCCCCATTCCTCCCTACTGCCATAACAATCACTAGGATTTGTTTCCTGTCCCTCTGGGCCATGGCACCACATAGGCACCTAACCTCCTTCTCCACCCCTTTTCCTATTTCCAGATCAATCCCCCTCCACAAGAAGTGTTTCCTCTGCCTTTTGGGTTACCCCCTTGGGATTTCCACTATGGAGAGCCCTCACATCCTCCCTGGCCACTACCATGAGTGCTTCCTCCAGGCAGTCCTGCCCTGCCAGAGTGGCATAGAAATATTGTAGTGCTACTGGTTGAGGAATGTGCCAGCTACCCCCCTCCCAGCCTTCTAGAGCTCATCACCCCCACCCTTTCTGAGTCCCCTTAGTCCAGCTGTTCCTCCTACCTGGCATCCTCCATGTTAATGGTGTCAGACTATGTGGTCTCTGGGTGAGAGAGAATGTCTCCTGACTCCCCACTGGGTCAGCCTCAAGTCTAGTGATCCCTTCATCAACCCAGAGAGGCACACACATATGGTGTAGCACCACAGCCTTCAAAAGGTCTATCTGAAAACTGTCACTCCACAGCCACTGCACTGCACCACTTCACATTCCATGTTTCTACTTTACCTGTGTCACTTGGAAGGCCTACCCCTTATTTTGTGTGTTAGACCACTCTGCACCCTTTCTCCTAAATAGGTTGCTGCTCCCTATCCCTGTGTTGACCTATTTCTATTCTTTGAATCAATTCTTGTGTGTCCCTTACCTTTGATGGAGGTTTATTACCAACACTCTATTTATTGATTACTGTTTGGCTTGTACCCTTACCCTAGATAGGGTATTACTGCTAATCCTAGTTGGGGCCTACCTTTTGTTTCCCACCATTCTCAGCATTGAGTGAAGACAACTGGACATGAACAGGTGTCCCACCTCAGTTGACTGGCAGAGGCTCCTGCTTCTGTGCTTCCTCCTGCTGATGCCCTGTCAATGCTACCAGATATCACTCAGTCAGATTCCCCACTCCTGCTTCATGGTCACGCAGGCTTTGGGGTTGCTAGGGATTGTGAGTCTATACTGAGAGAGCAGATGTGCTATTGGCCAGCTGTAGTTATGCGACCTGCGCTCCCCCAGTAATGGCAGCAAGATTCAGTAGCTAAACAACACCTCCCCTTCCTCCCACAATGCTTCATCTCACTTCTACACCTTCCCCAACACAAGTCATCCATCTTGTGTGTAGTGTTTGTACCAAAAATTGCAGTCCACACAGCAAATCAGTCACAAACTGCAGTGATATTACAATGATAGGTACAATGCCCAAGGAATTAGCTCTATTTAGGTACTCCCCACTCTCAGGACCCCTACAGCTCATCAGCTGCTTTATTGGCTCCTCTACAGTGGAATAAAAAGAGAAACACTTCCTGTTTGTTTTCAGCCTTACCCCCCCACAATGATGCCGAGAATTAATAGCCAACCAAAACCTTCCCTTCCTCCCACAGTGCTTCACCTCCCTCTAACCCCTCCCCTTTCACCAGCCAGCCATCTTGTGTGTAGTTTTTGTAACAAGAATTGTAGTACACACAGCAAATCAGTCACAAACTGCAGCAATATTACAGTGATGTGTACAATTCCCAAGAAAACCATAGACTTAATGCTATTTAATAGAGCTCCACTCTTGAGATCCCTGCAGCTTGTCAGCTGCTCCATCAACTCCCCTACAGTTGAATAAAATTTGCAATGCTTACTGTTTGTTTTTAACTTTTGACTGCAGCCACACTATTAGCCAGCTACAGTCAGATGACCTGCTCCCCTCAACAATGGCACCAAGAATTGGCTGCTAAACATCACCTCCCCTTCCTCCCACAATGCTTCACCTCCCTCTACCCCCTTCTTCAGCCAGCCATCTTATGTGTAGTTTCTGTAACCAGAATTGTAGTCCACACAGCAGATCAGTCACAAACCACAACAATATTACAAGGATGTGCACAATGCCCAAGAAACCCAAAGACTTAGCTCTTCTTAGGCACTCTCCACTCTCAGAACATCTGCAGCTCATTGACTGATAAAGACTGCAGGAGTTTAAGAAGTGCAGGGAGATTAAGGATAAGGGGAGTTAGGGAAGATGAGAGAGAGAGTTTAAGTGACTTGCTCAAGGTATTATAATTAATGGCAGTGCTGGACCTCACCACTATTAATTGGACCTCAAGGTTCAAAAAACTGTATTTCAACCATTGGGCTACATTGCCTCCCCCATGAAATTTAAGAAGGATAAATGCAATTTTTAATCAGGTTGGTGTTCTGCTCCCAACTCAAAAATAGGAGAGATGGGAAAAGAGGAGAAAATAAAATGGGTAAACAATAAATGGAAAAAAGAAAACATTTATGGAATTTAAATACAATAAAGAAAGTAGATAAGAAAAGAACAGAGGAATACAACAGAAAACATGAACTAAGGACATGATGATGTATTGATACTAAGCACAAATTAAAAGACTATAGGAAATTAAATGCAGATAAGCAACATGCAGAGAACAGGAATAAAAGGATAGTAACATCTGAAACACAAACACAGGGAAGAATCCAAATTTTCAGTCTGTATCCGTGTTGTGCAGTACACCAGTAAGTAAAGTTTTATCTGGTTTCTCAATTACTTGTGTACTGTAAAAGCATGTAAACATTTTGGAAAGCTGCTAACTGAAAGAATTTGGCAATAGGATAATCTGTGAACAAAGACAGTGGTTACAGAGTGCTACATGCTTTCTACACTGAAGATACACCCCACCAGTCATCTTCCCTGGGTAATGTTGCCCTCATGAAAATGCAGACATAGTTAAGTGATCTTGTTAGTGAACTTGCAGATGAAAGGTAAAAGTCCAGCTCAGCCAACCTCAGAAACAAAAAGAACTTAATGAGGGAGTAGCCAACTCCAATCAAGTCAAAACATTGGATTCAGACAGACTGGAAATCAAAGCCCACTTACCAATAAATGTTTAAAAATTAAGTCTCATTTAAATAGAAATCAGAATTAAGCTGGCATAGATTCATGCCATCAGCATCACCAACATTTCGGAGCTGATCTCCTTTATCAGAGTTACACTGGTTTATTTCTAAGAAATAAAAATCAGTAAAACTTATATTATAACACCCTCCCAAGCATTTGGAACCAATCACAAGCCATGCTGAAGCTAACCAGTATTGTATCAATTAACTCCTACAAAACACTAGCTATCTCTAAATTAAAAGACACATGTAGGTGCTACTAGGCCCCCAATGCCAAGTCAACTTCCTAGGTACCAACTGGCCCTCTACTTACTAAGCTGAAATGTGTTGCATAATTTAGGGCAAGGTTAAAGCTGGAATGTACTGCACATATAGCATAAGGACTTCTATTGTGTATACCTCTTGTATTATATATATATTTTTTTTCTTTGTAGTTCTACATTTTATATCTCCTGTCTATGTAATTGCAAACTGTATGTGTATGTGCCTCAGGACCTCCCTGTGAATGAGCTTGCTCAATGGAGTCTTTCCTGCAATAAACTTGAACTTGAAACTTGAACACATTATAATGTATAGGAAAGTAAAAATGGAATTTTCTGCCACATGACACTTACTGATATAAATGCAAAAAATAATAGGTGCCCATTCCTCTTGTTGCTACCTATATCATTTCACAGAAACATCTAGTATCAATATTCTTGTAGAATTATGAAAAATATGTATTATTAATTAATTTGCTTGTTTATTTTTTTTAGTTGGATTTTGTTAACCAGATGAGCTTGCTGAGAATTAAAGTCACTTTTTCAGAAGCGACCCGGGATTAATTACAAAGATATAATCATACTTAAATGCATGTAACAGTCAATTATTGTGGTACAGATATCACATATATTCTGTAAGGTACAGATAGAAGTCTCCAGGCAATATAGAGCCATACTAAGATCAGGGATGATTCATAGGCTTGACCATAATATAGAAATAACAATTCAGTGTTAATATGATACAACAACAAGGTCCCATCATAAAACAAGTTTCTTGTAATCACATGAAGAATGAGCAGCCTATCAAATAATGGGACAGGGTCAAAACAGAGAATGCAATAACAGCATGGTCAAATACTGTGCAGCAAAATCAGGTAAGGGAAAAACAATGATGGCAAAGATAGTGCTTGGAAACAGCAGTGAGTGTTATCACTGAATTCCCCCCACAAAAAACAAATTGATTATTTGTGGGGGGCTCTGCCCCTGCACTCTCATGTTATGTGGGACTGTGCCTCCAAACCCCTCCAACTTAATATAACTACTTCTTGGGGAAGGTAACTCAAGGTTAGGGAGAAACCTAGAGTAGGGGGATTTATTCTGGAAGGGAAGGGGAGCAAGAGAATAAACACAAAAACTAAGAAATGAAAAACAAGTGTTCTGGGACAAGGAACTAAACGCTGGTCTGCTAGCTGTCTGCCACCCTCCATGGCTATGGCCCTACTCTCCGAGCCATGGCAGCTGCTCAACAGAGTGATCCCCAGTAAAGCCTTTATCATCTGCTTTCCTGCATCCCAACAACCAACCAACAACTACAGAGATAGTGCTAAATCATACCTGTGCTATATTTTCCCTGTAGCTGTTCTGTCACACACTATTTTTATGGAGCATTTTTTGCTTCACTATTATTTTCATGCTATATTAACCCGTTACCTCAAATAACAGTGACGATATCAGAATAAAACTGAAAAGGTTACAGAATACCTTACAACAGTTTTCTTTGCCAATTTTTCCTTTCACAACTTGTTTTCTAGGGTGTTTCCCCTATACCAAGATTAGATTTCCTTGTAATATAAGTTCTTTAAGTACATAAATTTAAATGTTGTAGTCTCAAAAAAATTAACTTATTTTAAAATGGTCTATTTTGTAAATAATGATGAGTTTTCTTCCTGCAGAGATACTTTCTGCTGTTCTGCTATACCTTCTTCTGGAAGTACTGTATAGCCTAGAGGTTATAATAATGAGCTGTGAATGATCTTGATACATCCGGCAGAATGGGATTTGATTCCCACAACCTTCACTTGCATACTGTGTGACTCCAGAAGAGACTATAAAGAACATGTTAAAAAAACAAACTAATTTTTCAATAAAAAACAATGAAATAAGATGTTTGAGGCTAATGAGCAGAAGGATGATTGCACCTTCTAGAAATTGGTCTTGTATGGTTACTTCACAATTCAAAGTTCAAACTGACTCATATGTACAACCTGATTGCTGGACTAGATACTATTATAATGTGTATAATCAGAAATTCATAGATAATAGCCTACTCAGAAATGTTTCAGTTTTAAAAATAATACCTACTGAACTAGAAAATAATTTTATGTGGTTAGCTTCAATAGATGTGGCAGTAGTCTTACAAAGCTGTAAAAAGAACAAAGTTCCAGGACCAGATAACATAGCGGTTTATTTCTATTTTGAAGACATAGATTGGTAGTCAACTTTACTAGTGGATTTTTTCAATAAATCTATTATGTATGATTATACACCAGCATCATGGTTTGGTAGTCTTATTTTACCCATCTTCAAAATAAGTAACAGGGCCCTTCCAGAAAACTATCTGCCATTTAGTTTAATTGATACACTAGCTAAAGTTTATGTAAAAATATACTGACTAGGTTATTAGATTGTATAATGAGGAATGGAGGGCTATCTATACTTCAAGCAGGTTTTACTAAGGGCTGTGGCACTGCAACTTGGATATTCATTCTTCAACATCTGTTAGAAAAGTATTGTGTAATAAGGAAACAAAAGTTTTATGCTGCATTTGCAGACTTCAAATCTGCTTTTGATTCAATAAATAGAAATATCTTATGGCCTCAAATGCTTAAAGTGGGCACTGATCCGAATTTAGTAATGTTGATAAAACGTTTATATACTAACACCTGACCCAAAATACAATATTCTAATAATGGTCTACTAACAAAAGAAATTTCTATGGTGTGTGGTGTCCAGCAAGGTTGTGTACTGGCACCTAATTTATTCAACATTTACACTGATGAACTAATAGTTAATATGTTGAGTAATGATCTTCATTCTCCAAAACTTGCCAAGATTACAATTCCACTGTTGCCCTCTGTGGATGACCTGGCAATTTTCTCACTGACTAGGATAGGACTGCAGAGAAGTTTGGATATACTCAATGGTTTGTATACAAAAAGCTAAATTTAATGCTCAACCACAGAAAACCAAGGTAATGATATTTGGTACTAAGAAAAAATATAGAAAGCTCTCACTGGATGGTTCTATATTGGATTTTGTTACTGATTTTACGTATCTCGGGGTTACATTTTCATCAAATATGAAGTGGAATAAACAGATTTCCTTAATAGCTGATAATATGAATACAACAGCTCTAGGCTAGAAAAGGTTTAATGTCAGATATGGAGGTCACACAGTAGTACCAATGATCAAAGCAATAAACACTAAGCTAGTTCCTCAATGGGTATATTCAGCTGAAATTTGGGGTTTTGCAGATTCATGGAAAATGGATGTGGTCATAAATTGGACATATAAACAGACACTGGGGCTTCCTTATAGCTCCCCTAATGCTCTAGTTAGGTCACAATTGGGACAAATGTTGATTAAAGAGTGCATCCATATCCGTATATTATCCTTTTGGTTGAAACTTAATTCATCAGAACATGTATTACTAAAAAAAAACATATTAAATAAAAAAGAATATGGGTTAAGAATAATATATTTAACTGGCTATCACAGGTAGAGATACTTTTGGAGTAGTATGAGTTAATAAAACTAAAAAATTGGACAGACAAAAAGATTACAATAAATCAGGCCTATCTGAAAGTTATAAAAAATGTAGTATCTGAAAGAGCTAAAGAAAATGATCTATGACTAATCAGTGAATTGAAGGTTTGTACATGGCTTGCTAATAATACAATAGAACATAGTTTAAAGTTTTATCTAACAAATTTACATGATTCAGAATACAGGAGGAATTATAACACAGAACAGGTCTGAACTTTATCCAAGTAATGTCCTGATGGCTAGATACTCTAATGACCCTCAAGAACAGGGTTTTTGCAATTGTGGTATGGCTGAGCTTGAGGATCTACATCATGTAATATTCATATGCCCTTGGTATTTTGACTTAAGGAAAACATTTCTTAGAGAAATTATTGGTTCCATGGTACTACCCACTCGATACATTTTGGACTTGTTGTTTAACTTAGAAGAGATCTCCATGCTGGATAAATTATCATTGTATCTTTTACAAACATCAACAACCAGGAAGAGAAAAAATGGCTGCTAGAGCTATAAACGTGCTTTGAGATTATTGTATTGTAACATTTTATCTCACATTCCATTTGGCTGGGGATGTCTGTTTCTTATCAATGTTTTATTAATTAATGTATGTGTTTATCTGTTATGTCATTTGTATGCATGTTTATATTGTAATGGCAAATATGTCAACAATAAACTATTTACTATTATTACTGTGTGACTCTGAGCAAGTCACTTAACCTCCCCAGTGCTCCCAAGTCACTCCAGAAAAAAGGCACTTATGCCTAGTGGGCCTTATCCGCAGTGGCGTCATGCCCATGGGACCCGAGGGGGCATGTGCCCCCCCAAATATTTTCATTCTGCACACTCTTTTTTAAGGTCCTTAGGTCCTAAAAACAGAAGTAGTGCACTGCTGTTCATGCTTTTAATGGGGGGGGGAAGCAGCAGGTTCAGAAATTAGTGCATCGTCCGTGGGACGAGAAACGGGAATAAAAGAAGTCACGTCACAGTCTGTTTTCAAAACAGCAGTGTCTACTTGCTGACTGGATTGGTTTTCACACTAGTATAGGTTACAGACAGTCACAGTTTTCGCGCCTTGAGGCTGGAGCTGGAAGACAGAGCAGTGACAAGTTAGCAACAGACAGTTGATTGGTGGTAAAGCCTGCAAACCAGCAGCAGCCAATCACAGTGCTGGCAGTTACCACCAATCAACTGTCTCGGTAGCTGAGGCGCGATGAGCAATAGTGATCCACATAGCGTACTAGAGGCGACAAGGCACGAAATCAGACGAGCGAGAGGCAGTGAATGAAAACAGCCGGTTGGGAGATTTGCTGCTTTAGTGAGAGAGAGAGAAAGCTCTGTCTATGGCTATCCATGCCGGGCGTTTAATGGTAAGTATGCCTGAGAATGATGTAACGGCAACTGCTGCTTTGCACTTCGGGGACTGGTACTCAACAACTCAAGTCACTACAATTATTTTCAGCCCACCTGCTGCCGACCCCTCTTTCTGGTCCAGTGCCAGTCGGGCATGACGCCACTGCATAAAAGAATGTTGATTCTGGCCGGCGGCTCTTAGAGAGTGCTGCAACAGGACAGAGGAGGAGCCCTTGAAACTGCAGAGCTTTGGAAACAATACCAGAAAGAATATCGAAGAGTTACAGACAGTCTAAGTAAACACTGACTCAGTCAGTGTTTACTTAGACTGTCTGTAACTCTTCGATATTCAGGAGGGGACATAGGCTGAGAGGTGCACCGTGCACTACATTAGGACTGTGGTCATCGTGAACTGTAACGATGATTCTTTTCCATGTATGTAACAAATGATAGGGAATGGGATGCCTAAAAAAAAAGAAAAAAATGACAAAAGGGGAGAAGAGGGTTTCAAACTTCATAAATTCTTTTCAATAAAACAGATTCCCTCAGTAAAGTGTAGACTCCTTCAAAATCAGACAGCACTGGACTGGGCCCTGATCACAATGTTTAACGCTTATTTTATTTATTTTTTTTGTTACATCTCGTGATTGTGAAAATCTCTTCTGAATCAAAGCTCCTTGTTAAAGGATTTAGAAAAATCAATTGACATTTTCTTTGTTAGAAAACACACACGTAAGCAACATTCCAGCACTAATTTCTGTCTGCTCTGAGGATTAAAGCCTCGAAAAAGGAAATCTGTTGCATCCCACAATACAGTGGCACGGCACTTCAATATTCCTAACTGCGTTGACTGCAATCTAATCAAGACTTAATTTAAAAAGTCTCATTAACAGCATCTAGTGATAGAGGGACTCTCCTTTTTCACAAAAACGCAAGGCTCATTTCATTAGACATGGATAATTAACAAATGCTGGGATCAAATCCACGGAGTACTCCTTCATTTGTGTTTTACAGGTTATTTCAGATAAGGTGTTGGGGTGATCTAAGCCAAGGAATGTTTTTGTAACTTTAAAGCTTAGAATGTATTTTGTGTTTTATATTAGGAATGGCTAGCAAATTGGTAAGCACTTGAAGGGCAACTGATACATAAAACTCAGACAGGCTACTCATACCAAGAGTTGCCTACCTGAGGAGCTAATATGGCCCTGAATTGATTTTTCTCTCTTTTGCCAAGTAGTAAAATAAATATTTTATATTCAGTGTCCGGCTTTTAGCTTCCATGTATGAGCTGAGTGTCTAAACAAGCACTCCAGCCCTGTCCCAATATCAGCTTTTTGATGATGCACAGTGGGGAATGGGGCTGCAGGTGCATAACAAACATGCCACTAGATCTGGGGGAGCAGGACTGTCTAATGATGTTATTTACTAACTTTGCTGGCAGGTCTACATGTATGTGGTAATACTATATATTACATATAAGCCCCATACATGTAGAACGGCCTGCAAAGTTGATAAATGTATCTTGGGATAGCAAAAATATGTCAGCTGCTTTTTGACAGAGTCTTATTACTAATTATAAATCATGAAATCTCTTCTTAGTCAATCAGGACCTCCCACTGTATTGATACTCTAGCACTTCTGAGTTTGCTACAGTGTTGTCTCAGTCTAATGATGGGTGTGGGATGCATACACCATGTAACTCGCAGAGAAAGGCTAATTATTTTGTGGTCCCAATCGCTATCATGCTTTTTTCTTTTGTAAACTGTAACATATATTCATTTTTTCCTCTGTGTAGTCATGACAGTTCTCTGTTCATGTACATTAAAGCGAGATTCTGCAATTAATGGAGACATTCCTGACATGGGGATTGTGGAGGCATACATTTTTTTCGGTACTTCAGCAATCGAGTTAACTAGCTGAGGGTATGCAATGTTTTACCTGCTATATCTTTTGCTCGTTGGTTTCCAGCATACCTCTCAACCTCCTGTCTCATAAATCAGGGACAAGGCTTAAAAAAATCAGGGACAAAGGCCCAAAATCAGGGACACATTTTTAAAATTGATGATATCTACTCAGGAAGCTGGCAGAATAAGGGACTCAGTGTATAATACATTTTCTAATCTGAAGAATAAGAAGTCTACAGCTTTATTGTTTGATGTAATTTTGTTCTTACTATCATCAATGTTTAGTCAGGGAAATGCAGATTTTAGGAGGGACAGAGTAAAATTTTGAGGTGAAATCAGGGACATCCCTGAAAATCAGGGACACTTGAGAGGTATGGTTTCCAGGCAGGTACATATATTTTGCTATGCTATACTCGCTCTGCCATTTACAACTATAGTCTATAAGTAATATGATATTACTTACTTATAATTGTAAATGGCAGAGCGATGGGATATTGCCTTTTCCTTGTTGGGTACAGAGTTTTCTGGTGTAAAATGACTGAGTGATTGATCAGATAATGTGCAACGGTTGAGACTCGGTATGGCTAATTATTGTTTGGTGGTCCTTTCTTACTGGCAGTTCTGCACTGCAAGCTGCTGTTATAAAGCACAACAATTTCAATCCTCCACTGATGCTATTTGTAGTTGAGCTTGATGAAGTTCCTTGAACATTGTTTCCATTTCCAGACTGGTTAATACCAGTGAGTCACTAGTGACACTTCTTCTAGTTTGCAGGAAGCAGCAATATAATCCCCCAAAAAACACTCCACAATGTCAAATACCAATAGGTTTTCCATTTATTTGCCTGGCTTAGTAAGTAAAAAAAAAAAACATATTTCTAAGTAAGCAATAACACATGATGAGGTGTGGGTTACGTGCTGATAAGAGCACGCCTAGGGGTGTACTAAGGCACAAGGTGCTTATACAGAAAAAAAAATAATTTTAAACATGTTTTTGTGTGGAAAAATATGTTTGTTTTTTAAGAGCTGACGAAACAATCAAGCAAATGCTCAGCATGCTCATGCTGATCAGCAGGTTCACAGTGAGGCTGAGACTAGACCCGTGATGTACTGATTAACATCACGGGTCCAGCCCAAGACTGACCAATCAGAATCCAGGATTTTTTCTTGCCATTGTATAATTAAACTTTTCTATTATTTAAGTAATTGTACCTGGTTTCTATTAAGGTTTTCACTGTTTAAAGATGTTATGGTGGTACTGTACATGCGATATCATTTTGACAAAGTGCAGTGCGCCTGCACAAAATGTTGTTTTTTGGGGGTTGGTGAGAGGTCTTTTTTTGTGGCAGCTGATGTTTTAATAATAAAAGAATTAAGAACCATACTTACTGTAAGCTGGTGTGATTTTTTCAGATGTGAATGAATGCCACAGTTGTTTTTGCTCCTAAAAACACTACTTCATAGTTTCTCCACAATTGGTAGATTGCTATTCTTTCCCTTTTATATATTTAAAACCAATCATAAAGTAGCAGAAACATGTGTAACTTGTTCCCCAATTTATCACCCTCCACCATCTAATCTGAAACTGACCATAATAGGCGTTTATAAGGTGCCTTGAACTGAAAGCAGAAAAATAATTCCTTACTTTCAATGAGAAGATTACTTTAAAATTCAATTCCTGTCATGTAGAACTTAATGGATCAGCTACAAGTGGACTAAGTGGTTATGTGATTAATATATGGTAAAACTGAACTTGTGCATTTTGTGAGTCTTTCATGATAAAAGACTTGCAACATGCACATGTTCTTACTAATTCTTAATAAAAATGAATACAAAAGGTAACACTATTAGTAGAACGAACAAGGTACAAAAACAACTGATCATTCATCTAACCAATATCAGTATTATGGCACTTGGCTGGTTGGGTAACAGCTTTCTGGACTACTGAAAGTCGCAAAATGCACCATTTGATGTCAGTTTTCAAAATTTTTCGGGGGCAGCCCTGGACCCTAGAGAGGTTGACAGTTTGTGCCCTCCATAATTTGTAGATTGCATGACGCCCTGCTTATCCGGTTACCAAAGACTAAATAAAAACAATTATAAACACTCCCACTAGGTGATGCACAGAGTGTGGATCAGGCATGACCTCTAGCACAGCAATGCTTGAGCACGTGTCCTGTGATGTCAGACATAATCACATCACTGGGAGCATGCATGTGGACACTCACTTCCCAGACTACTCACAATATATAAAAGCAAGGCACATGAGTACGCTGACTTCCTAAAGAGAGAGAGAGAGCAGGGGTCTGTGCTGAACAGCCAAACCAGCTAGGCGAGTGTCTGTGACTTATAAAATGAGACACATTCTACTGTTTAAGCATACAGCCCTTTCAATATGTATTACCTATTGTACTGGTGCGGGGACAATTTCTTATAGGCAGCAGACATTTTAAAGTAAACTGGCTGAAACAAGAGCTATGACAAAACTTTAATGTTACATTGAATAAGCTTTCTACATCTGAAGCAGTGGAATAATATACAAAATGGATATAACATTTTTTTTAGAACATATAAATTACATCATTTTGAAAATGAATCCATTTTCTTTGAGATTACGAACTGTAAATGTATGTACTTAAAGCATTTGTGTTACAAAGAAGTCTAATCTTGTTATAGGCAAAACTCTATGCAAAACAGGTTTTGAAAGGACAAATTGTCAAAAAATATTTGTAAAGTATTCTTTAACCTTTTCACTTTTGTTGTGATATCACTGTTATTTTTCATGAAGTCATTCTAAAAGATTGGATATATTAGATATTTATTAGAAATGATATAGATAGAGACAAGAAGATAAGCAGCCACAAGAAGAATGGGCACTCTATTATTTTTCACGTTTATACCAGTAAGTGTCTTGTAGCAGAAAATTCCACCTTTATTTCCCAATACATTATAATGTGTGGTAATACATGTTTTACTGATTTTGAAATACATTTCTTTGAAATAAACCAGTGTAACCCTAATGAAGGAGGTCAACTCCAAAATATTAGTGATGGTGGTGGCATGAATCTGTGCTGGCTTAATTTTGATTTATAAATAAATGAGAATTAATTTTAAACATTTATTGGTGAGTGGGCCTTGATTTCCAACTTGTACGTATCTGACCTTTGCAGAAAGCAAGGAAAGGAAAAATAAAATATAAGATCTAATAGCAAATAAAAAATTAGTAGTGGTAGATTTAATTTCATTTATGCAATGGGGAACAGAACAAAATAAAAGTTAAAATAAATTTATTTATTTGGACTGATGACAACCTTCAAGTGTAAATAAATCATTTATTTACTCTTGAGGGGCCTGATTCTAGAAGGGTGGTGCAAGTTGCCGCCGAACGCAGCTTGCACCACCCACAATGGTGACAATGACCCTGCGCCCTATTTTAGAAGAGGCAGGGTCTCCACAAGAAAGACCTGCAACTTGTGACATGCGGCTAGGTATGCCGCACAGAGGGCGTACCTGGCCAGCATGTTGCAACCCGCTGCCGCAGGTTGCAAGTGCATCACCACCCATGCCCCATCCCCAGGTCTTCCACCGCAAAATGCGGCATCGTTACCTGCCCTGGTCGCCTAGTGCCCCCAACAGAGTTATATAAAATAATATCTCCCTCATAACCCTGGTAATCTAGCACCCCCAATCTGTATAATAATAAAATAGATCCTCGTATCCATGGTACTCTAGTGGCCCCGATCTGAATAATAATAATAATAAAATAGATCCCCATTTTCCTGGTAGTCTAGTGGCCCCCTGATGTGTATAATAAAAATATAGATACCAGTATATCCCTGGTAGTTTAGTGGCCCCCAATCTGAATAATAATAATGAAATAGATCCCCATTTCCCTGGTAATCTAGCACCCCCCGATCTGTATAATAAAAATATAGATCCCCATATCCCTGGTAGTCTAGTGGCTCCCCCGATCTGAATAATAATAATAAAATAGATCTCCATTTCCCTGGTAGTCTAGCAGCCCCTCCGATCTGTATAATAAAAATATAGATCCCCGTATCCCTGGTAATCTAGTGGCCCACCTGATCTGAATAATAATAATAAAATAGGTCCCTGTTTCCCTGGTAGTCATGTGCCCCCCCCAATCTGTATAACAAAAATATAGATCCCCATTTCTCTGTGGTAGTCTGTTGGCCCCCCACCAGCATACCAATACCCAGCACCCCTCACCCATACTCAGCTGGAGACTGGCACAGCCATCTCTCACCTCCATGGCCAGCTGCCGACTTAGTGCAGTAGGTGGTACTGCACAGACACACTCAGAAATTAATTTCTGAGCACTTCTTCTGATAGCACTAATACTGCACTCAGTCAGAAGCTGGCCATGGAGGTGAGAGGCTGTGCCAGTCACCAGCTGGGTACTGGGGTGGGGGTGCTGGGTGGGCTGGCACAGCTGGGTGGGGGGCCACTAGACTACCAGGGCATGGATGGACATTATTTTATTTCTGTTGATAGTGGGGGCACTAGACTACCAGGGCATTGAGGACCATGATTTCTTTATGATGTTCGAGGGACAACTAGACTACCAGAGCATTCTTTATGCCGCATTTGTGGTGGGCGACCTGTGGTTTGGGGCATGGGTGGGGGTATGGCAGTGCCACCCTGTGGGGTATCTGCCAATGGGTGTTTTGGGGGACTGGGGTATGGGTAGCCCTGTGGGGCCCTGCTGGGGTGTGTTGGGCATGGGGGAGGGAAACCATGCACTGACCACTGGACAGCCGCTGGGTCTACAGGACCCTCGGGGGTGTCCGTAAGTTATACCAGCTCAATGCTGAAGTAACTTACATTGCTAGCTCTCCTCTGGGGGTTCTTGTAGAATCCTGATGTGGACACTTTTTAGCTGCCTTCTAGAATGGGGCACAACTGCTGCCATAAATCCCCTAGTGCCATGTTGCAGGGGGTTTATGCTGCTTAAAAGCTGTTTGGCACAAGTGGCCTGCGACATGTCACAGGCCACTTTGTAGAATCCCACATGTTGCAACTGCTGGCATAAGCTGCTACATGTGCCATTCTACTTGGCGCAACTACTGTTATGCCAGGTGTAACCCTTCTAGAATCTGGCCCCAGGCATGTAATCAGCATGTATTTACAATGCAGCCACATCATTTGGATCCCTACTCTATCAAGCATCTTTTAGAACCTCATGCATTGCCAGACCTAGTTTGGAATGTCCATTTTAGATTCACAAGATTTATGTTCCACACTGCTTTGTGAACTGTCATGATAGCCACAATTTCTGATCAGTGCGGTAAAAACTTTTAAAATACCTTGCCATTCTAGGATCTCTCTTTGCTGGTGAGCAGTGCTGACTCTGTGCAGTGGCTGACTTCTACTCTGCTCAGAAAGCTGAGGGATGCTGAAGGCAACAGATAGTCACTGGTGCGGCAGTTAACATCAGCAGGGTTAGCACTTCATGATTACAAAAGATACTTAAGAATCCATCACAGCCCTCAGTTCTAACTGATGTTGACACCAAGATGTGCAAGTGAATAATGCCTACATGCATTCACCTTGAGCTGCCATGCACCACTGCAACATCAAATGATGCTTCTCACCTTAAGACTGCTACAAATGGTGAAATGTTTTCAGAGAAAGTGAAAAAAAATCCCCATGATACAGGTAAAAAGTGTGACTTTCATAGCAGCCACTCTGAAATTAAACCCAAAATGACTCAGAAATGTTGAGATTGCCCATCACATATTCTATGGGCAGTGTGAAAATAAACAATTTATTTTTTGCTTCATGGTTTGACCTCTATGGACCTCACTCGTGGTTCCACCACTCGTCAAACCCTGAAGCAAAAAAAAAATGTTTTTTTCACACTGCCACTGTTACATCTCCTATTTCTTTTATTAACTGTAACTATGCAAATCATAGTTTACATTAGTGCATAATAATGAACAAATACTCCATTTAGGGGGCAACATTAAAACATCATTGATAAATTTTCCAAATAATCATATCACATTGGGCCACCGTGCTACAGCTCATAGCTTATGAGCACACTTCCAGCTTCACTTGAGGCATTCATATGTTCAGAGTACTGTTAAAAAGAAAAAACATGATTTCAGAGCAATTAATTCTGCCTTTCTAAAAGAATCCTCCCAACTCCTTCTTTGACTGCTGAATCAAGTATGATGGCAGATTCTTCCCAATGAAGCTTATAAACCAGATCTGAAGCAAATCCATGACCAGCTACAACCTGTACCTAAATAGTTTTATTTGGCTCTATCTATATTGTTTCCTGACAGTGATGCAACTGTGTGGTGGTCTGGAGAAAAAAGGCTGCTTCACAACTCTCTGAGAGGAAATGCCTGATGTACAGTAACAATAGTAAGTACAGTAGATGAGTATGGTTGGTCTCATTTCTGCTTTTCTAAGGTGTACTTCAAGTGCTCAGTACACCATTGCATAATCAACCACTGTAAAAAATATAATATATACCAAGATTAACAAAATGGCTGAAACTGTATAACAGGCACACTTTCAGAGTGAAGAAGTTGCATCCCCCCTTAAAAGGGGGCTGGAAGTATAGCCTAGAGGTTACAGCAACAAGTTTTACATGAATTTGGTATATCCAGCTGACCTGGGTTTGATTTCCACAAACTCTAGTTGCATACTGTTACTTAACCTCCACCATGCTCCTGGGTCACACCAGTGAATGGTCTTTGTGCCCAGTGGGCCTTATCCAGTTACCAAAGAAAAAAAGAACTGCAGGAACAGTAACATTTGCATGAACATTTGCATGGACATGTAAGCCTTATTAAACTGGTGATTGAAAATCAAGACCTTAAATCTGGACAAGCTGGGAGCAAGGCAAACATTCACTGGTGGCCTATTGCAAAGGACTGGAGCTGTGATACAAAAAAGCCCATTTCCTGACCAATTCCAGATAGGAGACTGGAAAACAAAAATACCCCTGCTTTCCCTGCAGAGGTAGCCCTACAAGGTATGCTAGGGAGTCAGGAATGCATGAAGGTGATGTGTATCCAGACTGGTGAGGGCTTCACAGGTACTGTATATCCATAAAAGAGCATTTCACACAGTCCTTGCCTAACACACAGACAGTGCAGAGCCCATGGTGGTCTAGTATTCATTTATTTTAAAAGGCAAATAACCTGCCTTGGTGCACACAGTCTCCCAGTCAGGCTTTGCTCAAATGTTTAATTTATTTATTTCCTAGCATAAGTAACTGAAATGGAAAATTCATAGTATATGCCTAATTAAATGGTGGCTTCAGCTGTCAAAGGTTAAGACTCTTTTGACCTTTACTGCTTTGAAATGAATAGAATATTCTCTGGAATGAAACTTTATTGGGGGCATATTAATCACTGATTTTATGTATAGCTGTTTAACAATCTAATTACAAACAAACTCAACTGAATAAGAAATGCATACATACATGGTTGAAAATGTTACTCATTCAGAAGAAAAACATTTTATTTTCTGTTTATCTATTGCATCTGAGTTTTGAAATGATTTGTGCATGGTTTATTAGAATAAAAGATGTTTTAAACAGCTAATAGTTCAGTGAGTACTGGTGCATCACATGGACATTAGATTGTGACTATTTCTGTATGAGATGACCAAAGATAATTAACCATTTCAAAAACGACAGCCTTTGCTTTTCGTATACAGTACATTACTCAAAGAAAAATGCAAACATAAATGTTGTAATTATCTTGTGGTTCAGGGAGGTGGCAGTGGACAAGCTGTATTCCATACACACCCCCATGTATCACAAAAGGGCAAATTCCTTACATCTATCACAGATACTCATTTTTCATTACAGGCTGTATGCCTGCCTGCTACCAACTTGTCCAATTTACATCTTGTCAAAACTGCTGTAGGGGATTCTTGATTATATATCAGTGGCCTTGATGATAGCCACTCTTGCTGGACCTTTGCTCTGTAAATTGGGCTAGACACCCACCACAGCCATCATTTTGATGAGCTGTATGCATGTTTACAAAATTGCTTGTTTTTTGGGTAGTGCGCTTGATGTCTCATTATCTGTGCAGGGCTCAAGTGTTCCTTATCTGTGGCTGCCACTATCACAGAGACTCTGCTTGTATACTGTTGGCAGGCTTAAGTCCGGGTCTAAACCTCACGACTATGTGCCCACTCACACCCCTGCCAAATTAAGTCAGTTGCCACTCCTGATAAGTTCTTTGGACCACTGTTACCAAGTAAATTTTGAGCTCAGTAGTTCCAGCCTCCACCACTCAGCTCCTTTCCTCACCAGACAGAGCTCCCTTCCCATTGCACTTCAGGAATCATTCCCCTTTCCACTTCCCTTTCACTGCTGCTGACTCCACAGAAGGACACGTTCCCTGTGTCCTCTCAGGACACCGATTTTTGTCACATTGTTATTGTCCCATGCTTCACTGGCCCTAAGTCTCCAAAGGTTTCATTAGCTATACAGCCAAACACCTTTGGCACTTCCAACATTGAAACCCTCTTTGAAGGTGTTATTTTGCTCATTTTGCCAAGCTCTCTGGCATCTTTGTAAAGTTGGCAGTCTTGGTCATGAGATAGAACTGGCAAACTTTAAATCTCACAAGTATTTCATATGTTGATACAGTTAACAAATTATTGCTTATGTCATGTGCTGCAAGGAACACATTCAGTAATAACAAAACACAAAATGCATGCAAATTGCAGAATATAAAAATAAACACAATGGTTAAAGAGTAGGATTTTCTTTACCATTGCCAACATTCCCACTAGCAATAAAACTAGTCCATTTAACCTACTCCAGGATGCACCCAGAGACAAGCTATCACAGCTTAGTGTGCCTTTATTGAACTTACAAATACAAACAAATAACTGAAATTTGTAAAATACTAGAATCATGCCATGAAACATTGCAGAAATCTTTTCTTAATGTTTCATGAACATAAATCATCCTTCCTTTTGCTTTGCTAACAACATTTATTGACTTATAATGCAATAATAATAGAAACCAATATAGAAAAAACTGTAGTCTTGAAACATGCAACAATTAGAGATCATTTCACCCTTAAGAGTCAAAGAATATCAACATAAACTGGGATTACCATTTGAAGGGGCAGCCAAAGCCACCACTGAGAATGAAGTACCTTATACAGAAGGCTGGATGGGAATAACTGCCACAAGAGGCAACCACACCACATCACAAGAAGCCCAAATGGTATGAATGAGATCTGTGCTGTCCTGGGGAATCAACATGAGTCTTTCCTCTGGTAGGGCAGTTCAGCTCTATGCTTGTCCTTTAACCATAGAGAAGGTTACCATGCTATAGTTCATGGCAATATGGCTGTAAGCTTGGCCTTCGCCCGGCTGCTTTAGTAACTGTTTCAAACTTGTCTGATTCCTGTTTAACTTCTGCTTGAATTTTATTTATTTTACTTCTCCTTTTCTTTTTATTGTTTGGCTTTAAGCTTCATGCTCTGTGAGACCAGTTAGAGCAGAAACTATTAATCTGAGCATCTATAGAGTGGTGGTGGGGCTTCTGAAACCACCTTAAAGCGAGCACGGGGGTCATTTTATTCTGGCCCATAGTCGCTGGATATACTGAATCTGCTGGGCCTGTTGTACTAGTTTTTCTATTTGGACCTATCCTGGATTGGCTGTGTGGCATTTGTGGAGGTTCCTAGATTCTGACTTGGATTTGTCCTGGATTTATTGTTGAACTCTTGAGAAGTGTCTGCTGGTTTTGATCGACTGACCTAAGGAGCTGAGTTTTGTGAGAGGGAGGAGGAGGTGGAAAGGAGGTGAAGTGTTGGAGAATTAACTGGTTGTGACCAATGGAGAGGAAAGTCAAGATCCTTTGGATTAAGATTTTGGCCATGGATTGATTGTTTGACTGCAGTCTAAGGTCTAATGTTGGCATGCTGATAGGTGTAGGAGGAACAGTGCAACTTGATGCAGTTGAACAGGTGGTCCCGACCTGCAGGGGTGTTTGTCTGCAGAGGCATGTGGCTACATGAAGGACTGGGCTTTAATCTTGCGGGTAGCAGTGCAGACTGGACCGTGGTCCTTAGGTTTCAGGGGCTTACTGGTGGGTTGGCTCTGGTGGAGAGCCGCAGTGGTGCCACGGGCCTTTGATGTCTTAGCCACTCATTTTGGATCTTTTGGGGGCCCACTCCTACACAGGCTCAATACCAGTGAAGAGAATTCCTGCTATTAACTGCTCTGCTAGCTATGGTCAGACTTCTAATCTTATTTCCTGCTTCATTGTTATTTACTTGGAAGGCAGTGAGAGTGTCTTTTTCTAATCAACCTTCCTCACAGTGAGAGTGTTTGGAGGTTGAAAAATCATACAGGACATATTTGTTATTTTTAGTCAGTCTCCTTTGCAGTGAGAGTACTTGGGTGGCTGGAAAAAACTATTTAGAACATATTTATATTTCATTTTGCCCATGGAGTGAGAGTCCTTGTGTTCCATCTGGCCTCCTTTGGCTGTGAGAGGGCCTCATGGGGCTGAAGATTCTTTTACATTTGTGGACTTAACTTATAGTTTTAATACTGAGGAATCTATCATTCACTTTATAACTGATTTCTTATGCTCTCCAAATCATTGCATTGGACTTTAAAACTGTAATTTGTTTTAAAAGATTTGTTTTGTATATTTGATTTTACAAACTCGATGTTTATGTGTTTTAGTGTAATATTGTTTTGTTCACCCCCTGTGACTGTGGGAGGTCCGGGGTGGTGAAATGTTGTTTTTGTTAGTTGATTTATTTTTGTGTTTATTTATTTAATTGGGTTGGGGGGGTAATTATTTGGTGTTAAGTAAGGTCTTATATATTTTGTTTTATTTTATAATATTTTGTGTGCTTTGTGGTATAAGTTGGTTTGTTGAGAGGTGCTGTTTGAGTCACATGAATGTGTTGGAGGCCTACCCTCATGGTTGTGCACTATTCACCCTCTGCTCTCCGTGCCCTCTGCCCCTTTTTCCCTCCCCCTCTTCAGTTTACAACTTACCAGTGCTGTAGGGCACTGGATATTGTGTGTAGGGGAGGGAGGGGGTGGAGGGTGTGAACAGCGGAGGGTGAAAGAGAGGACCATCACATCGGGGTGGTAAGATCCAGAAGATACCCTGGGGTGAAATGGAACCTAGAACCTGGTCTGCCATGTCTGGTTTCCAAACCCAAGGGCACTACCAGTTGTGGTAGGCAGGTGGATCAGGTGGCCCGAGAGGTTCATCCAACTCGAAGATAAAAGAGGCAATGCCAGGTCCATTAAAACAAGACTGAAATTATTGCAGACCTTGTTAAAATGATGGACCTGGAGATCACGTGATACAGAGTGCTGAGTAGCAGCTCCTCAAGCAGCTCCCACTTCCTCTCTTATTTAGCTCTGTTGGTGTTTTAATTTGCAATTTTCTTGTTTCTAAGATTTTACGCTGCACAATAGCTGTTGCAATCTGGTCTGGTTATCTCTCAAGCAGATGGAGGCTATATGAAAGCCCCACAGAAGCATACCCTCCAGCAACTCCTGAGAAGGCTCCTAAGAAATCCAGGGCCTCGGGTGGTTCTAGCTCTGATCTCCCGAGCCAAAGTGGTGATCAGGAACCCTTAACGCTGGTCACATTTCTCGAGGAATTCAAACCCTTTCGAGAGGAAATGAAGTATATGGCAACGGACTTGACGTCGTTGTCCAGAAAGTTAGATGAGCTCTCATTGTCTGTTTCCGACAACACAGCCTGAATTGCTTCTATTGAGAAAATAATTGGTAGTCTTGACCCTGAACTGAATTCAATGCACCAGAAACTGTCTCATTTAGAAGCCAAGCTCGAGGACCTAGAGGGTCAGAGCCGAAGAAATAATGTAGTGGTTCTCGGTTTACCAAAGGGAGAAGAAGGCCAAAATGTTGAGGCATTTATTCAGAAACTGGTTGAGTGGGTGGAAGACCCATCCCCATTTGGCTCTGGCTACATTATTGAGCGTGCCCACAGGGCTTTACGGCCTAAGCCACCCCCTGAGGAACCCCCCCCTATCATCTGCCGGTTCCTGAATTATCTGGAGAAACAACATTTTCATAAAAGTGTGTGCTCTGCAAGAGGTTCATGGGAACATATTAGCTGATAATCTCCCAAGATCTACCCATCTCGGTCCGCATGAAACACAAGGTGTTTCACCCCATTGTTTCCAAGCTAATTGCTGCAGGCCTGAAGATCAGAATGAGTTACCAGGCTAGACTACAGATTTCAACTAACGGATCCTGGCAAAGTTATGAAGACCCTGAAGAAACCCTGAGGACCCTTAAGTCCATGCTGCCTGATCTCTTCAAGGACCCTTGAATGATGGTGGCATAGTATCGATTATCGCACGGAGTCAAGAATTCGAACTTTTGTTGTTCTATCCTTGGAGAAATCTTAAGAATGTGAAGATTTGGACGACTGCATAGTTTGCAGTGGACTTGGGGGGTCACCGCAGACCGTCCTGTCCCTTTTTTTCTTTCCATTTCATAATGGGCCCATAGTGGTCCAATGCAAAGGACACTGGGGTTTCGGGCCTTCTTGGGGGGGGGTTGCGAGCCAGGTTTTGTGGCGACTATTTTTGTTGGGGGTTGAAAGGGCCCAGTTTGGTTGGAGGCTAGTTTCTCATTTTTTCCTTTAGGACTGTTGCTGGGATGGTCCTGGGCTTTCTCCATCTCGCCCTCCACTCGGGTTGGGCCAGGGAATCGACCACCAGAGGGCGTTCCTACCTCTGGGAACTTGAGGGGAAACTCTACTTGTGAGGGATTTAGCAGGGGCACTGCTTGCTGGGAGGCAGCACTCTCAATTTCTCAGGGAGGCCCTGTTTACCGGATACT
Organism: Neoceratodus forsteri; assembly: GCA_016271365.2. Classification (NCBI taxonomy): domain Eukaryota; kingdom Metazoa; phylum Chordata; order Ceratodontiformes; family Ceratodontidae; genus Neoceratodus; species Neoceratodus forsteri. Next base: position 1,120,810,478 of record CM057455.1, on the reverse strand, counting down.
GACTGGTAGTGGGGAAAGGTAGCTTCTATACCTTCTCCTACAGTCAAATGTTTTCAGCTTTCCTATTTTAACTCTCACTCTTAATGCGAGCTGGGGCACTTCTCCCTCCAAGTGTTGCTGAACCCGGTGCATCCGATTTTAATCTAGGAGACCACAAATGAGTGGGCAATGAGATGGCCTTATCATAGCCACCCTATGTTATTTTCTCTTATACCAATGCCTTGGTTGGACTGAGGCGAAGGCCCAGGACTATTTGTGCTTGTTGGGGGTACAACTGACAGGGCTTGATCTCTGAAGGCTACAACAGTGCTAAATAGCAAGGTTCAGTTTTTGGGGGTGGGGTAGAGGGATTACAACCAGTGCTGTGCTGAGCGTTGCTTGTGAGATGGGGGAGTGGGGGAGGGCGTGGTTCGGGGTGGGGGTTAGAGGGTATGGGTGGTATCTACTTCTGGGTGGGCTACAGAGGAGGGTGGGCTTTACTGCAGTAACCCTGGGGATATATGTAAAGGAGATTTGCATCTCATGTGCTGAGTATAATTATTTCTGTTTGATATCTCTTCTGGATGGTAAATGAGTTAACATTTGTGTCTTGGAATGTTAAGGGGATCAGAAAGCAACATAAGCAATTTCAGGTTCTTAAACACTTAAGTTTGTTTAATTCACAGATAACTTTTCTGCAAGAAACCCATTTATTAGAAGGGGAAGCTTTGCAATTAAGGAAGCAACAAGTGGGATTGATTTACAGTGCCCAGGGCACAACAAATAGTTGTGGGGTCATGATCATGATTAACAGGAGTATCCCTTTTTCTCCTACACAAGTGATCAAAGATACCGAGGGTAGGTTTATTTTGGTCAGAGGCACCCTCTGGTCTGTTCCAATCCTATTGGGCTGCATTTATGGCCCTAATCTGGACAACCCTGGATTTTTCTTGAGACTTATATCTATCATTCTCCCAATGATTCCCATTAAAATTATTTTAGGGGGAGATTTCAATCAAGTACTTGATTCTCACTTAGATAGACTGGGTAGTGGCCTAGGTGGAGTTACCCCTGGGCAGAAGGCATTCAGGGAGTTATTAGATCAGTGTGGGCTCTGCGACATCTGGTGTGTTTTACACCCTGATTCTAGGGAATTTACCTTTAAGTTCATGGCACATGGCTTGCAGTCCCGCATCAACTATTTACTTATTTCTCAGTGCCTCCTGCCCGGGGTGAAGACCTCCTCGATTCAACCTGGCCCATTCTCTGACCACTCACTAGTGGTATGCAATTTGGTACTGCTCAATTCATTTAACAGGGAAACTAGATGGAAGCTCAATGATCAACTTCTTAAAGATGTTAAATATTGCAAACTTATTAGGGAAAAAATAGAATATTTTTCTTCACTAAACCCTTTAGATGGTGTAAAACCTGATATCTGGTGGGGGGTCTTTAAAGCCTTCATGAGAGGGATTCTGATTAGCATGGTGGTTGGTAGGAAAAGAGAGCGAGAGGAAGACCTTAAATCCCTACTATCCCAAATCAGATTTCTGGAAACAAACCTTCCACTAATCCCCTAGATGAGGATATTCAGAAACTCCTGAAATTAAAGGATAAATATATGGGTTACTTCAAGAGAGAGCAGAATTAGCTATTATTCGTACTCAGAGCTAAATACACCAATCGGGGGAAAGCAGGATGTTTACTGGCATTATGTAAACAGCAGGAGTCAATGAGATTTATCCCACCTATCAGGTCATTAGCAGATGGAACTCTCAAAGTGTCTCCCAATGAAATAGTTCAAGAATTTGCTGCTTATTATTCTGAACTGTATAGCGACATGGAGCACCCTCCCTGTCCAGAAGATATACAAGGTTATCTAAGAGGTTCTCACTTGCCCCTTCTCCCTGACAGATGCGGTGAAACTCTGGTTGTCCCTATTTCTCAGGAGGAGATTGCTATGGTTATTAGAGAATTGCCTGCTGATAAGGTCCCTGGTCCAGATGGATTTTCTCCTTTATTTTACAAGGTCTTTTGAGACCTTCTTGTACCAATACTTACTCATTTATTTCAACAAATCCTATCTGGGGAGGAGACAGATCCATATCTCTATGAGGCCCTGATTGTCTGCTTCCCAAACCTGACAAAGACCTCGATAAGGTTCAAAGTTATAGACCCATCTCTCTTTTAAACCAGGATGTTAAGATTCTCTCTGAAATACTGGCCATTAGGTTAGCACTGGTTCTTCCTGGGTTAATAGGTACAAATCAGGTTGGATTCATGAAAGGACGATTATCTTCTGATCATTTACGCACTTTGTCGCATGTCTTTTCGGCTACCAGGGATGCGGAGTTCCCAGCGGGCTTGGTCTCCTTGGATGCCGAGAAGGCATTTGACCGTGTGAACTGGAATTTCTTGTTTCACACTTTGGAGGCTTTCCATATCCCTTCTCTGTTTATCTCCTGGATTGCCGCCCTTTATAAAAACCCCTCGGCAAGAATTTCTGCGAATGGGGCCTTCTCCCACTCTTTTCCGCTCCACTCAGGTACTAGACAGGAGTGCCCCTCTCCTTTATTATTTAACTTATATCTGGAACCTCTTATCCAAAACATTCTCAATAATGACTCCATACAAGGAGTGAGAATTGGGCGGCATGAAGTGAAAGTCACTGCATATGCTGATGATCTGTTAATACATTTGTCCCATCCAGTATCCTCTGTTCCAGCCTTACTAAGTGAAGTGGCAAGGTTCAGTGCTTTGTCTAACTACAAACTGAATGCCAGTAAGTCCCTATTTTTTCCATTAAATCACAAAGTTTTTAAGACTGATATTAGTCCCTTGGGGCTATGCTGGACTCCCAGGTCTTTTAAGTATCTGGGTATTAAACTTTCATGTAACCCCTTAACATGGTTCAAGGAAAACCTAGATTCTTTATTGCAGGGAATTACACATGACCTAGAGAGGTGGTCCAAACTCCCTATCTCTCTGTGGGGCCGAATTAATATAATTAAAATTAATGTATTTCCTAGGATTTATTATCCGTTGTCCCTTCTTAATGCTTTTGATTCTTTATTCTGGTTCAAAAAGGTTCATGGTATTTTTACTAAATTCATCTGGGCCAATAGGTATCCCCACCTGGCTTACCATAATCTGGCAGCTCCTAAACTGGAAGGAGGGTTGTGAATCCCCATCTGGTTATATATCATTGGGCTAGTCACCTTGCAAAATGTTCTCGTGGGTATCTCGCCCAGAGGAAACATAACCCATTTGGCTCAAAATAGAATTGGATGCAATTAAGGCCACAATCTGGACCCTCTCGTTATTTTTCCTTAAGTTATCTCAAGTATGGTTGTAGATTGTCCCATAATAAGGACCTCTTGAAGGTCTACTACAGATGTGTTCCTTTTGCAGTATTTTCCCACCTGGACCTGGTCCAGTCTATATGGAACTCTCCATCATTTACTATTAACAAGAATCAAATCTCCATCTTTGGTTGCCTCAACTCGAAGAGGGGAAGCTCTCGACCTTTTCTGATGGTGAGGGGCATTGGTTATCAGTGGAGGAGATGGTTAGGAAATTTCGTATCCCGACTTCTTCTTTCTTCAAAGTCTTGCAATTGAGACATTTACTGGTAGTCACCCTGGGGAGTACTCCTCCCCTTCAGAGCATCTCTTCTCTGATTCCTGAGGTATCCCCACTTTCTGGGTCTTCTGGTGTAATCTCTAAATTATATCAGTTTTTGTTTCACAAAAGTTCGGGGCCCATTTGGGACATCAAGATTTTGGAGTAACTTTTTCCCCATCTGCAGTTAGATTGGTATTCTCTGAAGTCATGTCACAAATTTATCTCTCAGGATAGATCATGCTCATGCAATATCATGTATTGCATAACCTATACTATTCCTCAGTTAAGCTCCACAAGTGGGGCTACTTAGACTCAATAAATGCAATAAATATTTGCAGGATGAGGGCACCCTTTTATATGCTTTGTTTTCCAAGTATTTCACCTTTAGGTTTCAATCTAAACTTCCTTAGACCTCTGTTGGGCCTTCAAGAATACTTTATCCCTGAGGTATGTGTGTTGGGGACCTGTCTTCTATTAGAGTCAAGGCATAAGTTTCACATATCCATGGTCACCTTGTCAGCTAAGAAAATAATTTTCCATCATTGGAAAGACAGGTCCTCCCCTTCTTTCCAGGAATGGGTAAGAGAAGTATTATCCGATTTGCACACAGAAAAAGCAATAGCCAGCCTACATAACAGACTGACAGTCTATGCTAGAATTTGGGATCCCCTTCACTCATTAATCTCTCTGGTTCCAAACTAAACTTATAATAGGCTTAATGCTTTTTTATGGCCTTTTGATTAGAGGGTCAGCATTTATGGGCACTGCGACGGGTTACTGCAGTAAGGGGAGGTGGGGGCAGCATCTTTTTACTATGTATCAATGAGTCTATGTCAGCTTCTTTGTATGCTGCCTTTTATGGTGGAAAATGTGTGAATAAACTCTAAATTACAAAAAAAATAAAATGATGGACCTGGCTTGCATCACCGACACCTGGCTGGATGAGAACTCTGGCCCCATTCTGGAGGCTGTAACTCTGGCCGGGTACTCAGTGATACACCGCCCAAAATTGGATTGTGGGGGGGGGGGCTTGTGGTCTCTTTCAAGACTGAACTTAACATCACAAGTGTACCAGTTGAGGAGACTGAGTCATTTGAGTGTACTGTAGCAGCAGGTGTAGGTTGTCGGATCACCCTCATCTACTGTCCACCCAGAGATGAGAAGCGATTCGTTCAGGAAGTTGTGGACTTCATCTTTGATATGGCATTTGAGTCACCCAGGCTGAAGGTCCTGGCTGACTTCAATGCCTGGATCGGCAATGAATTCTTGCAATTTGGTCAGCACTTACTCCAGTTGATGACATCTCTGGGCCTCACACAAATAGTTACCACTGCCACCATAAACACGGTCACTCTCTTGACTTGGTCTTCCTTGGGACTGAAGCCTCTGACTTGGGGTGGAACCAGTTGGTGGTCTGATCACTACAATGTGGGGTTTAGTTTTAGCACCCCTTCATAGGCCTACCCCTGTGGAGATGGTCAGGTACTGTTTTTTACGGATGTAAGTTCTCCGTCTAGCAGCTGGCACTTGATCTATCGTCCTCCCAGTGGCAAACAGTGACCCAGAGGCCCTTGTGATGGCTTATAATTCAGCCATTTCAGTGGCCCTGGATGTCATTGCTCAGTCCATGTTCATCCTCTCTCCTTCACCCGATCCCCATGGTTTGATGGACTTTGAGGAGATGCAGTGACTAGGATGAAGGTTAAGCATTGTTGGCAGAAATACTCCTGGATGCTGACCACCTTATGTTGATGGACCATTATCAAGTCTATAAATCTGCAATCACCCAGGAGGCAGAGTTCCTGTCCGGGGATATTGCAGCCACTCAGAATTGACCAGCTCAGCTGTTTTGAACTGTGGACAGACTCAGCAACCCAGCCTGTCTACAAGTCCTGAAAGCCTTTTGTAAGTAGAGTGCGATGAACTTGCTCTATTCTTTGCAACTAGGTGGCTGACATCAAGGAGGCATTCTAACCAGCACACTCTATGGGCATTGCTCTGGATCAACACAAGGCCTACTGCTCCTCAGCTTTCCTGAGTACCTTCGACCCGACCGGGGTTCATGGATGTCATGCAGATCGTATAGAGTGCACACCATACATGCTGTAGTTTGGACCCAGACCAACTTCCTGATTCTGGTTGTATGGATTCCATCAGTCCAGTCCTAGTGCAGATTGTCTGGTGCTCCTTGGAACAGGTGCATTTCTAGCCCTCTGAAAGAGGCTGTGGTGACACCACTCTTGATGAAAGCTTCTTTGACCCAGACTGCCATGCAAACTACACACCATCTCTAATCTTCCTTCTTCAGTAAGGTGATTGAGAAAGTAGTGGCTGCACAGCTGTAGGACCATTTGACCATCCATGACATCTATTAACCCTCCAGTCTGGATTTCAAAAGAGACATAGTACTGAGACAGCGTGGTTTGGGTGCTCAATGATCTCCTGATGGCTAGAGACCAGAAAAGCTGTTTCTTCTGGTTCTTCTGGATCTCTCATCAGCTTTGACACCATGGACCTTGGGGTTCTACTGGACCATCTGAGGTTCACCTGTGGACTGCCAGGTACAGTCCTTGGGTGGTTTACATCATTCCTCATGGGAAGAACTCACAGAGTGGTGTCCGGGTTTATTTCTCGGACCCAGTTTTACGATCATGTGGGGTACCTCAGGGTTCAAACTTGTCCCCATGTTGTTTGCAGTGTATATGCTGCCCTCATAGACATTGTAAGAAGGTGTGGGCTGAGGTTTCACTGCTATGCTGATGATACCCAGCTCTACCTCTCTTTGCACCTGACCAGGATAGAGCTCTCTCAGTCTTTAATAGCTGTCTTGCTGAAATCCAATAGTGGATGAATTCCAGTTGGTTGAAGCTGAACTTAAAACTGAGGTGCTGGTTGTGGACCCAGGTTACTGGATGGGGATGGGTCTGGTTCGCCCTCTGGACTTTTTCTTGGGGCTTATCACCCAGATCTCTGAACAGGTGCAAACCTGGGGTAATTTTTGATGAAGGCTGTTCCTGCATTCGCAGGTGTTGGCTGTCATTAAATCTTCCTTTTACCATCTAAGGAATATCTCCAGGATTAAGCACCTTGTTCCGTCCAGTGACCTTCATACCCTGGTTCATGCCTTTGCGTCCTCACGCTTAGATTATTGCAACTCCCTTTACCTAGGGCTATCAGGGATAGAAATCCATTGCTTGCAGCTGGTGCAGAACACGGCAGCCCGGCTTTTGATGGGATCATCTTGGTCCTTTCATATTTCACCGGTGCTGTGCAGACTGCACTGGCTGCCTGTTCAGTGGCGGATTACCTTTAAAGTCAGTCTTCTGAATTTTAAAGCCCTATGTAGACTGGGCCTGGATAATATGAAAGAGCTTCTGGTCCCTTACTGCCCTGGGCGATCGCTCCGCTCAGCTGAAGAGGGGTTGCTAGAGATTCCGAGGGTGTGTTTGAAATCTTCTGGGGCCAGAGCATTTATACATATGGCCCCAGCACTCTAGAATTCTCTACCCCATCAGATACTGGAGTGCATGACCGTGGAGGGATTTAAGCAAGCCTTGAAAACTTTTTTATGCCACCAGGCATTTGGTGACTGATGGTATGATGTTATTACTGATTTTATATGATGTATGTTGTTGATGTTTGACTTTTGATTTCAAATTTTTTATGCACCTTGGTATTTGAAAGGCACCATAAAAATAAAGTTTTATTACTATTATTATTATTATTACTCTGATAAAGCATAGGTGTCCTCGGGCTTACCCAGGTAGCCAGGATACATTTTGAGCAACCATTAATGGGACACGTACTAAACTGCAGACAAAAATGTCTATTATAAGCTACCTCCCATCTTTCCTGATAGCTATTCAAAATGATGCCAACTAGGCTGACCCGGTGACTCTGAGGGCCGAGGCGCTGGACACCTTACCTCACACTACGCTGCTGACTCAGATTCAGAAATTACCTCTGGTCATCAGGGAGCTGGCATGGGGTGGAGGAAGGGAGCAGGATTGAGCAGCCACAAGGCAGCTCTCCCCTTCCCCAGGTGGATGCCCGCACCCTCTGTAGTTCCACTCCCACCGGGTGAAGGTCCAGTGGGAAGCATAGGCGAGAGGGAGCAGCAGCAATAGCCAGGGGTGGGGCAGAAGGGGCTGAGCCAGTACCCAGCATGTATGTGTGCCTCCATGCACACATACGTACATGTCTGCTGGGGTCCTGGGATGGGGAGAAAAAGGGGAAAAAGCACCATAACATACATATAGAAAAAAAATTATGCCAACCAGGAGCAGGTCAAAAAGCAATCAAGATCAGTCATCACCCATCTACGATTAACATATACCACACAATAGGGAGACAGCAGTATGAATGTTATAGACTATATAATGATGGTAGAACAACTTATATTGTGACTTAAAAAAAATAATTACAAACTAAAAGGCCTAGGCATCCTTAAGAATGTCAGTCCATATCTCTGATATACTACATACCCCCTAATCCCACTTCCAAACTCATCAGCATTTACTAGATGGGTCAGAATCTCCCTGGGGAACACTTGCTACATCTGGGAAATGACTATCCAAGGATTCTTCTGATAAGGCAACAGAAATCTCCCCATCTCCCACAAAAGACATTTCGAGAGTGGGCACCTGTCATGATGCATGGAAGGCACAGACCTGCAAAAACAGTATTGAAAAGCATTCTGATATGATATCCCTGTATGTTGTACAGTCTCTTTAAAACTGTAGCTGGCACTTCAGGACATATAAGGTACCCAAAGCTATAATGTCATGCTGTTCCTAAACCTGAAAATCCAAACCAGAAAAAGAAAAAAGCCACAGTTGCCCTCAAAAAGTGTCAATAGGGACATCTCATTTACCATCACTGATCCCTATATATCCCATTCCAGACCTTCAAGTTAGCAAGGTCCACCAAGATCCATATGGCCAATGTCTGATATGCTCATAAACTCCATGGATAGACTGACAGTGCTACTGGCAAATCCTCACTCTCCAGGGCTAGTTAGGTACCCTATGCACTTGCCCTGAGCAAGTCCAACACTGAACACATATGATATGCTCCACAGAAACATAAGTATAGCCCCTCCAACCCAACGAGTTCTTACATATAGAACAAATTGTGCATTTATCTGTACATTAAAAAAAAAGACCACTGGTAAGAAGTGTCCCAGTAACAGACATTATTGATGATTGTTACATAAAAGTAGGGTTGTGCAGCCACTATATCCATTCATTTCCAAATAGTTTGGACAGTGTTAACTACAGTATCTACAGCTCTAGACTGTGCACTATCCGCATCCATAATCCAGTAAAATGGATTGTGTATATTTTGGGTATTCCACTAACTGAAAATGTGGGTATTCTGATGGAAGATATTGTGTGCCATTCACAGAACCCTAACAAAAAAAAAATCAATGATCTGAAAATATATAAAAATATAATTAAATTGGTGACCTATAGTTGACACTAAAGTTTTCTACTTATAGCAGCATATGATTTATGGGGAGTATATTACCACACCTGTATGCCTGTAAGCTTTAAGGGCTGCAGAAAAATGCATGTAGCAATGGACAATTGGTGTTTTTCTTAATAGGGAATCTGTGATATCAAAAACTCACAATGCCATTGTTCTGACATTGGTAAGTCATAATACAATGATTCTGATATCAGATCAGTGGGATTATGAAATAGGATTTTTAGAGTTCCATGTATTACAAAACACAGCAGATGGGAACCCATCATTAACTTAGTTTGTCATTACATCTCAGGCTTCTGGTGACATGGTAAACCCCTTGAGCTACGCTCCACTGCTTTTTTATGTCACCTGAATCCCTCAGTTGAATTACAGCCTTGTTACTGATAAATTTCCTATCTAATATTCTACTTACACTGTATGTTTCATACTATAATGAAATATGTAGATTGATAACAAAATGCATGTAAATTATACATGCAAAATATACACATTGTAACTCCTCCATTTAAGTGATAAAATGCCCCCCAAAAGTGCTCATAAACAGCCTGCTAGAGCTGCAGACAAGTTACTGAATGTTTTCAGCTTTTGCTGAGACTTTTGCCCTGTACAAGTGAAGTGAAACATTTTTTAAAAATACTAAGCAAGTTCATAGTTGCCACATTAATGGGACTGGTATGGATTGTGCTGCTGTCTCAGGAGAGCTGTTCTGCCAAGCAGAAGATCAATGGTGAATCATGGCCTTTCAGAGGACTGTCTATGCTGACATTTGCAGTTTCCTTTAATATCTGTCTACCTATTTTGTTTTTAATGTCTGCCTTACACTTACAACAATTTATCTGCATGTGTGAAAAGTTACCAAACATGCATTTTTAAGGTATACATCTGCCATATGAACTAGTACTGTACCGTCCCAGCACATATTTGGAGCGGCAATACTGCTGCTCAGTCAGATAAATCTGCATATCTTTGTGTTCATTTTCTTCTGCCTTATTCCTCATTCCTCTATGATACTTGTTGCCATGGCTGCCCCTTCCTCCAGCTCAGAGGGATGGCAAGCAGCAAACTTCAAAGTCAAGACCAATGCCACTCGCTGGTTTACCAATGGGAGGTGTATACCCACTGAAGTTCCTCAATTCCACAACACACCTGGCCACTTGCCAGCATTAGTGTGTAATTCTGGGGCTTACACATGAGCTGTGGTTTTCCTGAACTACAACCACACTACTGTGCTAGCCCTGAATCTAAAGCATTGCATTTCAATTTGTGTATCTGCATGTACCACTACCTTTCATGGAAGCTTTTTTGCAATCAAGCTTTTGTTTTTCAATAGAAACAAAGAAGCTGTTGGCAAATAAGGAGCCCTTGGCCCACTCAGTCTGCCTTATTATCCCTATCTTTGGTGAAGCAGACCTTATTCTGTCTCTGCCCCCCTTTACTTCTAAGATCCCCATTTTGTCTATCCCATGCTTTTTTGAATCCTGTAATCATTTCCAACCAACAACCTCTGCAGTAAGGCTGTTCCACTCATCTACCACTCATTAAGTGAAGACGTGTTTCCTCAGATTTCCTCTGAACCACCCCTCCTTCTAATTTCATAATGTAACCCTTCTTTCGCTAGCATCTTTTGCTTTGGAAAATGTTACCTTCCTGTACCTTGTTTATCCCTGTGAGATATTTGTATATTTCAATCATATCCCCCCCTCTTCCTCCTATTCTCCAGGGAGTACATGTTCAGATCCTTAAGCCTTTCCTCATAGGTTTTCTGTTGCATGCCTTGCAACATTTTAGTTGCCCTCTTCTGAACTGCCCCCATCGTATCTATGTCCTTTCGAAGATAGGGCCTCCAGAACTGGACACAGTATACAAGGTGTGGTCTCACCAGTGGTCTATACAGGGGTATCATTACCTCTGTCCTTCTGCTTGTGAGGCCCCTGCCTATGAATCTCAATATCCTGCTAGCCTCTTTCACTGCCTTGTCACACTGTTTTGCAACCTTTAGGTCATCTGTAATAATGACACCTAGATCACTTTCCCGATGGTGTCTGTTAGTGCCTCCCCCCTCCCCCAAGTTGGTATGTTGCCCTACGGTGTTTGTGCCCCATGTGCATTGTTTTGTACTCTTTAGTGTTGAAAGCCAGCTGCCAATTCTTTGATCATTCTTCCAGCTTTTTTAGATCACCCCTTATTCTATCAACCCCCCCAGTGTGTCCACTCTGTTGCAGAGTTTTGCATCATCCATGAAGAGACATACAGTACCTTTCCTTCCAGTCCTTCAGTAATATCACTAATAAAGACATTGAAGTGGACCAGGCCCACTACTGTTCCATGTGGCACCCACACTGGTCACTTTAGCTACTCCAAGTCATTTTTATGTTAACTGATCAAAATGATTGTTTTAGTCTACTAGCTTTACCTTTATCCATTCTTATCTTTTAAATGCATTTAAAGACAGTGGGTCCAATTTTAGAAGGGGTTACACCTGGCATAAAGTGACTTGTTTGACCAGGAAAAGCATGCTGAGCAACAAACTGCTCCTCTCCCAATGCAACCTGGGGGGAGGGTGTATATTGGTGAGATAACACACAGGTTATCTTACATATATTTGACAGAATACAGAAGCATAGGTTAACATTAGTACTTTATGCAATTAATTGCAATAACTGGAATTCTGAAAAGCAGCCTACAACATGTCACAGGCTGCTTGTTCCAAAGTGGACGTACACCACCAGTTACTCCATAAGCCCCCTGTGACATGGCACAAGGGGGGTTATGGCAGCAGTTGCATCCTATTCTGGAAGGGCAGCTGGCAGATCCCCAGATTTGCTATTCTGGAACAATCCCCAGAGGACATGTGTCAAAGTACATTTACACCAGCTAATAGCTGGTGTAAGTGTACTCTGTGTCCACTGGGGGTTGCACCAATGTGCAGAGTAGAATAAGCCCTGAAACATTCTTTGAGTGCATACTATTTACAGTAGAGTATGCTTATATGGAGCTCAGTTGGTGGCTGGCCGTGGTGAGAGGTGGGCTGTTCCATTTGCCAGCTGGTTACAGATCGGGAGGGGTGTGGTGTGGTCTGGCACTGCTGCTTGGGAGGCCACAAGACTACCAGGGACTTACTGGAAAATGGGGGTTTTATTTATTTATTTTTTGAGCAATTCACTCTGACATACCATCCCTGAGGAGTGCAGGATCCAGATTGGGGCTCGGAGGGGGGATTTTATTAATATTATGAGGGATCAGGGCTAAGCGGAGCAAACAGTGTTAAGGGGAATCAGGGCTTGGGGATGGTAGCCCACAAAGGGCCTTTATAACACACACAATCAGGGATCAGGGCTTTGGAAGGGCATTTGCGCCCTTCTTCAGTGATGTACCACAGGCTTGCGGCAATCTGTGCAGATGCATCCTCTGTTTGGTTCACCACTCCAGTTGATGCAAGTCACAGGACCTAGCCATGGGGACCCTGCCCAATAGAGATTCAGGCACAGGGTCCCTGGTGCAACAGCATTTGGCACAAGTCACCTTTGGCACGACTTGCACCATCCCTTCCAGAACTGGTCCCCATGTGTTGAAGTGGTTCAAATAAAGACTCGGAACCATAAGTCTTGGGTTCAGATTGCATTAGAGCCACTTACTTACTGTGTAATTTCAGCAAGCCCATTAACCTCTCAGTGCTTCATCCCCCCCAAGCTGTACACAGGTAAAACAGGACAGCATTACTTACTTATTTACTTTCTTTCTTTCCCCTGTATAAAAGACATCTACAGTAGACTGGTGGTAACATCTACAGTAGACTGGTGGGTGATTCAGATCCCTAGGTGAGATTCTAAAATAAGCATTGCCATTTTTTTAAGTTTGCTGTTTAGGTTATTCTTTGTGCTTTCAGTATATTTAAAGCAATAATTCTTAAAATCAAAGGAGATGTGGTTTGTTTTACAATGAATCCAATGATGTTCCAGTTCTATAAATTTGAGGCTTAAGATAATCATATATTTTCAGCTGCTACAAATAGACATGTAAGATACATTTATGTATTAATCACTGTATTCTCTAGGATAGCATTCATTACTTATTTAGTTATTAGCTTTTATTGACCGCGTAAGCACTAGGCACCTTAGTGCCAATTTTCAGGTATGATCCAGCAGGTTATACTAGAAGTACATAGGACAAAATGAAATGCATTGTTAATAGTAATGATACAGAGGCAGCTTCAGATAATCAACAAGCAAAAAATAACCTACATAGAAATGCTGAACTTAGAATAAGTTGAATTGTAGAGTTCTATTGTAACAGTAGCAATTCACATAGATTAATTATGAAGACAAAACTATTTTAACCATCGCAATCCAATCATTCTTAACAGTCTATATACTTGTAGAATGATGCATATAGTATACAATATGTCACAAATACTTCAATTCTAAATTGTGTCTATGAGAACTATTGTGCTATGTTATACATTTCTGTGTCTGTCTTATTTAGAGTTGAAATTCAACCTTCAGTGTTCACATAATTATTTCTATGTTTTTAAACAAAGCTCGGTTTGATACTTTATCACTGAATGTACTCACAGTGGCATCCCCAACCATGTCCTGTAATGGCACCTTCTGGAAATGGAGTAGCTGAAAACTCCAAGCTACCCCTTACACAGTGACCATCAAGTATGTTATGATGAATTCCTGCATCAGCAGCAAGATCTTGCTTTGGGAATGAATAGATGAATCACTATTTTCTTTTTTTTTTTTTTAACTCAGGCACAACCTGATCACCAAGGAAAGCATTTTGATTGCTTGGCAGTAGGGCTGAGAAAGTACTCTGAAACTATGGTGAGTTCAGATACCAATGTGGCAAATAGCAGACCCTGGAATAGCATTTATTTTAATTAATTTTCGAGGATGGCACACTGATCTGCATGCTACTTATTTCCAGTTGTTGCCTGGTTTCCAGTTGCAACCATGGCCTTTGCAGCTGCAGATCAATGTATTTGTAATTACGGCAGCTCCTAAAACCTTAGTAAAACTGTAGATGTGCTGATTTTATTACTTCATAACCTAATTATTGTGTGCATGGTTATTGTTTTCAAATTAGGACATCCTGGAATGTTTTGAAATAATCAATACTGCGTTCCAACAAAATGTAATTTACCATATGTTTATATGTAGGGCTGTCACAATAACTTAACATAACAATATATCATATTTCCTACTGACTATAATGTATCCTTGCATAATAACAGGGGCAGCGTATTGGAACAATTCACAGAGCTCCCTGCAAAGTGCATTCTGTATGTGGAAAGTAGCTTATCATTGATGGGGGTTCTGAACATGTGCAACATGATGTGTGTTTGTCCAGTTGCAGTTTTAATATACCCTGTGAGGGCAGTGCAATGCAAAATGCAAACCTTTACAGGACTTCTTATCTTGCATTTTTAGGTATGTCACAATATATATTTAGCAGAACTGGGTACATCACAATAGCATTCTGAACCAATCAAAGAGTAGCTTTGCGGAAAATAAAGACTTGCACACACACACACGCATCACTGGGTTTCTCAGTGAGAATAACCAGACTCTCATAAAACTGCTGTGCTGAATTATTGTCATTCATTCAAATGTGAGGTATTACAGCATGTATACGGGAGCATCAAGATGCAGAATGGTGTGCCCCAAGGTTTTTCACTTAAGAACTTTGTCAAAGAGCTGTTATATTGGATTAGGTGCCTGATTTTATACACAGGTTTCTTAAAGTGACAGGAACCACATAGTCATTACATGACTTGATCAGGCAATTCTAAACCCCAAAATGGTGCAGTGCACATGCAAATAAGTTAAGTCAGATTTTTCTTGGTGTCTGAAGGAACTTCATTATTATATCTCATAGTCTTTCATTTTGTGTCTATAGAGCTCCATGAGTTCACACAGTATCCTAGTCATATTAGGAGGAATTTTTATTTTTCACAAAGGGTGGTGAACCCCTGGAATGACATCCCATGATACACAATACTCAATAAAAACAAATCCATCCTTAAGTGAAAATTAGATGCATTGATCATGGAAAATGGGATGAAGTGGTACTATGGAGTATGAGATGTGAGTTATTTATGGGCATGATTGCCTTTGGCTCCCAGATGCTCCTTAGTGTGATCCTTACTGTGATATCTTGTAATACCAGATGACTGTGAACTTGTTAGATTTGTCACCTAACCGTATCAAGTTTATGTTGCTAGGGGCATAAATTCTCAGCACCTTTGCTTAGTAGAATTTTGTATTCACATGCAACAGTTATAATTTCACTGTTTTTTCACTCTTTTTGTTTGCACATGTATTTGCACTATTTTTGTGTTTAGAACTGCCAGCTCAGTTCATGTAATGACCATGTGGCTCCTGTCCCTTTAACAATCCTATATATAGAATCAGGGACCTAATCCCACATGACAGCTGATTGACAAAGCAAAGAAATAAAATGTTAGGGCACACCTTGCTGCACCTTGATACTCCTGTGTACATGCTATATCACCACACATTTGCATAAATTAAAATAAATCAGAATAGCAGTTTAACATGAGTCTGGTTTTCCTCACTGATGTACCTAGTGGTGTGTGTGTGTGTGTGGTTTTGTTTTTTTCCTCTGTACATTCCATTCACTGTCTGCACCACAACACCTGACAGAGTGGCACTATTGCTTGGATACAAAGACTAGCTTTCATAATGCTGATGACATCCCAGTAGCCATGTGCAGCACTAACGTCAGCAATTAAAATCAAAGAGAAACAGTTACATCTTCAAACAAACACAGTTTAAAAGGTATAACAAGTAAATCAAAGTATATTATAAATTGGATATTCAAAAGAATAACTAAACATTTGTATTTAATCATTTGTGAAGAGGTGGGATTTTTATAACTCACTCATGGCTCTATGACTCATGAGTTATGGTCAGCCCCCTCTCTTGTAAATGTAAATTGCATATTTTGGGCCAGGCCAGTGGCATTGAGGGTTGAGGTGCTGGACACCACACCTCACGCCACACCAGGTGACCCGAGTTAGGGAGCAAGCTTGGGTGCCAGGGGTTGGCAGGGATGGGGCAAAGACTGAGCACCTGCTGGTGGCTCTCCTCCCCAAGGGGAGGGGGAAGGATAGCTCAGCATGCCAGCAGCTCCCAGTTGAGATCAGGGGCACTGCAGTGTATTGGCCGCATGTCATGCAGCATGGATGATATTGTCAAGGTTGCCTTGCACCAGTGCATCATGGGTTCACCACACAGGGGAGGGGCACCAAGATAATGGAAAAACCTTGCTCCACAGGGGAGGTGATGGCACCTGACCCCCATGCCCACTGCCCAGATCCACCCTGCCTGGCCCTCAGGTCCTCTGCCTAGGGCCCACTCCCACAACCAGAGTCTATGTGTGCACAAGCACCCAATGAGGAGGGGTGGCCCCAACCAAGAGGTGTTAAGCTGGGGGTGCTGGCTGTGGGAGTGGTGGAGAGAGGAGGCACAGGTTCAGGGGGACCTCAGGCAGCAGGATCAGACAGGATGCCAGAGAGATGCCCCCATGGGCTGTGGCCAGAGGGAAATTGAATCAAAAAAAAAATTGCATATTTTGTGTCAAACTATTGCATAGCACCTATGTCAGTATCAATGCACATTTCTCATTGCATTGGCTGGTGGCTGCATGCTGAGTTGTGCAGTACAACAGAGCAATCCAGACTACCATATGAAAAAGGTGATACATAGAGCTGGATTCAGAGAGGTCCGCCATGAGCTGTGGCAATGACAGCTTGCTGCAACCTGCCCTGCACCCTGGCCCATGCACCCAATTCAGGATCAGAGCAGGTGCAATGGTCTGCGTCCTGTGACTTGTGGTAGCTGCACAAGGTAGGGCACAGAACCAGGAATGCCGCAGGTTGCAGGACAGCAGCTGCGATGGGTGAGGGCTGCCATGACACCCCCATGCCCACCTCTGAGGCCTCATACAGTGTGGGTGCCAGCCCTAAGCCCCAATGCCATGGACCCCCCCAGAACATGGACCCATACCTGCTCTGATGGCGAGTGGTCCCCCACCCTCCAACACACACACCTGGTGGGTGCATTGGTGACTGGCCCTGGTGGTGAGGGAGGGCCGTGCTGGTCACTGGCAGGGTATTGGGGGTGTGTGGGGATTGCACTGTGGGGTGGGGGGCCACTAGACTACCAAGGGGTTATGGGGATGGCAGGGGATCATGCCCCAGGGCATGGGAGGGCTCACAATATGTGTGTGGGGGTCTGGGCATTGGCGGTGTGCCACACACTCTGCTGGCACTGTGCATGCCATGCCTGGGACCTGGAATGAATGAGGGGTCCATAACCCACAGGTGTTATGGGGCTGGGGCACAGTGTCAACCTCCAGTGAACAGCAAAGACCAGTTAAACCACCTTTTTATTGGCATAACTCATTTTTGACAGATGTTCACTGGTGGTTGTCTCTGAATCCCATTAGTGGATGTAGTGGCCACCCTACGTGACTAGAGTGCTAATGCTGCCAGAAACCCCCTTCCACCATGTCACAAGGGGGTTTCAGGCACATAGGTGCTATTGAGCTCAGGCAGCCTACCACATGTTGCAGGCTGCCTATGTGAATCCCATGGGGACATAACGCAGGATGCAAGTGCAACTTGTATGATATATTGTGACTCAAGTTGCCTTGTGTCCTGCGTTGACTTCTCTGAATCCAGCCCATTATGATGTATTACATCTTTGTACACAGTAAAAGAAAAATATGTATATGTTTAGTGAGTCCAGCAAGATAGTTCTAATGTGTTCATTTAAGGTCCAGTACAGCAGTATACCACCATATCAATGTCTACTGATACCTACAGACCACAGGTTTCAAATAAGCGCACTTCATCCCCCATCCAAGAAACAGCATGGAACTCATGTCTTCCTCCATCCTCCTGCATCATAACTGGCTTGTACATGGCATTAAAAAAGAGTTTGTTATGGTCTGTTTCATTTATGCATTGTTACAACATGCTTTTGCCAAGTGTTAACTCATGCTATGAAAACAGCTAGTTAGGGCATTTACTGAGTTTCTGATATGACATTCTACCACGTATGCATGACTCTGCCTTTTATTAGTATATCCTTCATCCATGCCTTCTTGCTGCTCTGTGACCTGCTTTGTGCCTCACAAACTACAGTTTCCAATATAAAGACTTTCTCGCAAACTACAATCTAATGCTAATATCCGAGTTTGTGCAGTAAAGACTGTATGCAGTTATCGGGCATCATAATATATAGCAATAGACGGTACCTTGATAAGTGATCTTAAATTTGTTACCTCCACTGCAATGCCATGTTTATCTTACCATTTTTATAATTATGCACACTGAGATAAAAAAGCATTATCACTGTCAATGAAATTATATTTGCACTAGCTATTTTTACAGCTGCAGAGTGGAGCTCTGCAGATGTTTTACTACCACATAGAAAAATGGACCTCAGCATATTGTTAACAGACTTCATTAAATTAGAAATTTATAGCAATCCTTCCACTCAGCAGTCTGTTTACTGCACTATATTTTCTGTTAGTCAGTGTTTTCCAGTGAGGAATGAGATTCACATTTCTTTCAGATCAACACAGAATGAAGTGTTGTTATCGCTGCTCCTGCAGTGGTCGGTAACACACATTTTTTTCTTTCACTAACAGTGTTTTTAAGTTTTGATGGGAAATAATAGTCACAATAACAGTACATGTATTTCAATCTTAATTTTTACATAACAGGACTTGTGTGATAAAATGGTTACTAGTTTCAGCTTGTTAGCCATTCTCCTCATGCCTGCATTAAGTGACCTGACACAACAGTCCTTTAGAGGAAATTCCAGAGGAGTTTCAAATTACTTTATCATTCCCAAATGTGAGTGTGTGTGTGTGTGGGAGGGGGGCAATTATTTATCTTCTATGAAGGCTGGTTTATGTTAACCCTTTCAGGATTGAATAGTGGAATTTGATCTCTCATGGCTTTGTATTTGTAGGAGGGGTAAATGCTAGGCAACTAATGTTTAAGGGTTTCTAGGGGTTGCAAGGGGCATCATAGGGGATTGCAAATAAATCATAGTGGTGTCAACTGCAACATCTGACTACGCAAAATGTATGCCTCTCACCCTGCCAGGACCAAAATGAGGTACACTGCCCAGTAAAATCAGGGACAAATGATCTCCAGGGTCAAAGGGTCTCGAAGGACAGCATGCAAGTGATTGAGTAGCTAGCTCAGCCCCCACGTGGGCGAGCTGGAGCAGCAGGAACTCCATCCCAGCCATGTCTGAAACCATTTATGGTCTTGGTGCCCACCACCTCCACTGGCAGGCTGTTCTACAGCTTCACCACCCTTTCTGTAAATAAAATTTCATCACATCCCTCTTAAACCTTCACCCATCCAGTTTCAACTCATGATCTCAGGTTCTTGTTTGTCAAAACATGTTTGTTTACAGCCCTTGATCAACTCCCACTGCATCTTTCCTGGACTTGGGAACCCTCCCAAATAAAATATCATTATGCAGTTGGAGGGGAGGAGTATATGGCATCATGAGTGGCTGCATTGTTTGTGGGTGTTCCTAAAGTTCAGGGAGTATACTGGTATACTGTAAGAGTAGGGCAAGGATTTTAAACAAAACAACCCTGGGTATAGTAACATCATTAGCATGCATTTCAGTTCTACTCTGAAAGGAGAAGATAAAACAATCAGCAACACTAATGAAATATAGAAAATGTAAGCAATCAGAAAATATAGGTTTTCAACAAGAAATAATATGATGGAAAAGGGGCTGACAGCGAACCCTTTAAAATAATAATTAAGAAAAAAAAAGAAAGCAGTCTCGTTCCTTATCTATCTTGGTCATTAACAGGGGTTAATTTTTATTGTTCCTGGCACTGGGTGTGCATGAAAGATCACCACCATCACCAATGGCTACTGAAAAATCAGTGTGGCTAACAGTTCTAGGTTCCCATTAAACACTGTGGCTAAAACATTTTGATGAATGTAACTGAATGTGGCTGGCTGTCGCACCACACCACAGCAGGCTGACACTGTCACATCCAGAAGTATATTTGGCCAATTGGTGCTGTGCAGCAGAGCAATTCTTTTTTGTCTTCACAAAAACCATGAGCAAAGCCTGATAGAGAGCAGCCCTCAAGCAATCCCACTTGTCCTCCTGTAAGCTATCGCATGTACTGCTCTTACTTGGGAACACCAAGAAACTACATGTGGTATGCACATATAATCCCCCAAAGGGTGGGCTCCCAGGACTGACCCACTTCCTGGACTCGGTAGGTCCCAGCATTGGGGACAATGAACTTATAATCATGGGGGATGTCAACCTTAACTGGACTGGTGGTAATGTGAAGCAGTTTGAGCCTTTACTTGCTAATCTTACCCTGACTCAACTTGTCCAGGAGCCAACCAGAGTTGGCAAATGGATCCTCCAGCTCCCTACTGGACTGGATCCTGTCAAACCATCCAGACAGGATCTCCTCAGCTAGAACCCTATCAGATTCTATCTCCAACCACATGCCAGTCTTCTGTGTGTGGAAAATTCCCTTCCCCAAAATTCCTCACAAAATCATACATATCAGAAACTTCTCCAGGTTCGATCCTGAGGTGTTTCGGGAGGACCTAAGTCTCACTGACTGGTCCGGGGTGCTCAGAGCCACTGACTCCTCAGTGGCTGCTTCCCACTTCCTTGCCACCTTCAGTGCCCTGCAAGACAAGAATACCCCAAAGGTCACCCGGAAGGTGAGGGGGTCTGCCACCCTTTGGCTGCATGGGAAGCTCCTAGCCAAAATGCGGGCTACAGACAAGTGTTGGGCCCACTTCAAAAGTTCCTGTGATCTCACAATTTTCCAACAATACAGACACCTCAGAAACAAGTGCAAAAAGGCCATCAGGGTTGCAAAAAGTGACTTCTGCTAGTCCACCCTACTCAGCTCCACCAGTGACCCCAGACAGTTCTGGAGAAACATAAAAACTCTTGTCAGCGGGTCCTCCCATCCAGGGGTATCTGACATGATCATCGGAGGGGACTCCTTTAACAATCCCCACACCATTGCCAACTCCCTTAATTCACACTTCTCAGACCTATTGGCCTTCTCCAAACTCTTCCTGCCTGAAGAGTGTACATCCTTCCTCCCTATCTCCCTCTACTCGGCGGGAGGATAACCCCACTGACAAATGTTCTGCTTCAGGGCTGTGTCAGTTATGGACTTACAGAGATGTCTCACTGACCTCTCCCAGTACTCCAGCCCTGGCCTAGACAACCTGGAGCCAAAGCTTCTAAAACTTGGTGCTTCCCATATCACCCCCCCAGTAGCTCACATCTTTAACCTATCCCTTGTGGGGGGGCGGCATTCCTGATATCTGGAAGGAGGCTAGGATAGTCCCTGTCCTGAAGCAGGCAATCCCAAAATACCGGACAACTATCGTCCGATTGCTATTCTATCATCACTCAGCAAGCTCCTTAAAAAGGTTGTGGCTGAGCAGCTTTTGGAGTAAATACAGTTCCACAAGCTGCTGTCCCCAGCCCAGCACGGTTTTCGTAAGGAGCATAGCACCACCACAGCCTTGGTATCTGTCACTTCAAGCATCAGAGCAGCCATGGACCAGGGCAAACTCTCTGGAGCCATATTTATTGACCTGTCCAAAGTCTTCGACTTTGTCAATCATGCGTTGCTTTGCTCACAGTTGCGGTCACTTGGCCTCTCCCTCCGGTATGAAATGGCTTATGGGCTACCTGAATGGAAGAATGCAGTGGACCAGCTTCAACAAAGTCCTCTCCGAGCCCTTACTGGTAACCTCTGGCATCCCCCAGGGTTTGGTCTTGGGCCGCCTCCATTTCTCCCTCTTTATTAACCAACTACCAGTGGCTGCAACTAGCTGTAGTGTCACCCTATATGCAGATGATCTGGTTATAGTGGCCCACTCCCGGGACATCGCTACTCTCAACCAGTGCTTGTCTGAGGACTTTAATAATGTGCTGGCCTGGGTAAATAAACATAAACTGGTCTTGAACCTGAAAAAAATGCAGGCTATGCTATTCAGCTCAGCAGCCAAAATCAAAGCCTTACGAGCCCCGCTGGGTATTACCAGTCCAGGTGGAACCTCCCTCTAAGTAGTGAACTCCGTCAAATACCTTGGCGTGACACTTGACCCTCAACTTGACCTGGGGAGTCACATTTTAAATGACTGCAGGGCAGTGAACTGCAAACTGGGCCTGGCCTACAGGGCCAAATATAACCTCACACCTGCGGCTCGACTGGCCCTTGCGAGAGGTGTACTCCTCCCCTCCCTTAGCTATGGTCTGCACCAATTTGCTTGCTTCTCCAAAACTCACCTCAGTTGGTGGCACACGATGTATAACAACATAAGCCATTTTGCCCTGGCTGCCCTCCGTCTCACTCACCATTGCGAGCTATATGATAAACTCTGCTGGCTCTCTCCAGCTAGGTACCTGGACTTTGGGGTAGGATGCCTTACAGGCAATGTGATTAGAACTGGCACCCCCTCGGGGCAGGCCCAGCTTCTACCACCAGCAGACCTCTCCCTCTACCAGCTCAGGTCCCAGGTTCCGGGGATGCTAAAAGTTCCCTCCACCCGAACCCTCATGGGAGACAGGGACTTTGCTGTATGTGCTCCCAGACTCTGGAACTCCTTTCCTGAGTATGTTCATTTGGCCCCCTCCCATCAGTGCTTTTACAAATCCCTGTGGGGTTTCTTGAAACAAGCCTCAGTGTGTGACTGCCCCAAGCTTCCTTAGTGCAACGTCACCTGTGAACTGGACCCAAGTTGCTTCTCACAGGACCTGCCTGAAATACCTTGCTTGTTCCCATGATTCTGTCACGTACCTGTGCACTTGACTGTAGATATAATTGTCTGCAACCATATAACTTGGTTGTGCCTTAACTAATATGTTATAATTTGTATATGACTTGCTAATCCTTGGATAATGTTACTCACTGTACTTCCACATGTTGTTGTGCTGTCATGATGTACTTGTATTTTCTGTACCACTCTATATCCCTATGTTGTCTTCTCCCAGGTCGTTCCTGACAATAGGCATAATACTTGTCTAGTGTACTTACCTGGTCAACAAAAGCTAAATAAATAAATAAATATCTGTCAGTCCTGTTCCGGCACCAAACAGTTGAAAACCCTAAGATGTTTGGGTCATAAAGACAGAAAAGCTGCAACAGATCATGTTTGCAGAGTGGTTAATTCAGTTCACAAGTGGCTAAAACACTGGGTGCATTTTAACCAGTGGCTAATTTTTAGACCCTAGTATTTATTTAGCTGGCATGAAGCAGCACTGGACCATTTGCTGGTTGTGTAAGGGAAATATGTTGTACCCCTCCACATATCATATTCTTTTATACTTTGGAGTTGGACAATAGCAATTTCTGTTACTTTTTACTCCTTATCACAGCCCTTTGTGGGAATAAGGAACCTACAGGAAACTAGGCACATATATGCATGGGGGATAACTAAATGACCATTTTACACAATCATGAGACAACTATATATGGATGTACAACATCTTCTGTTGTCTCAGAATTCCTAGTAATAACTCCCAAGTATTAGAGAAAACAGCTATGGAAACAGGAAAACAATATGCTCTTATCAGTTTTTTTATACCTGCATTGTTGTGCAGAGGCATGGCATCAGACCATACATGCCTGGCAGGTATACAGGCATCCTTCTGCACTCTGTCCACAGGAAAATACATGTGACCAGCTGTCACTGAGCTTACAACACTTAGTTGTCTCAACTCCTCTATCTTCTATTACCCATTTGATTATCATGTCTGTGTGTAGCATAGCACAACATGTATTATGTGCGCCACACAGTTTATAGTATCAACATTTTTTTTTTTTTAGTCGTTGGTAACCGGGTAAGGCCCACTAGGCACAAGTACCTGTTTTCAGGGGTGACCTGGGAGCACAGGGTGGTTAAGTGACTTGCCCACAGTCACACAGTATGCAAGTGGAGGTTGTGAGAATCAAACTCAGGTCTAGTGTGCTGGATGTATCAAGCTCATTCACACCTCGTTCCTCTGCCTCTAGGCTATAGTGCCAGCCCAACACTGAGCACATTAATAATTTCACACTGTAACCATTTGAAACACATGAGCTGTCATACATAGAAACATAGAAACTAATGGCAGATAATGACTGCTGGGCCCATCTAGTCTACCCATATTTACTTATGTTCACTTTTGATGCAGACCCAACTTGATCTATAGCATTGTCTCCTTCACCCTCTTCCATCCTCCAAGACAAAACTTAATTGGCTGAACAGAATTGCCATCACAATACAAGTGATTTTCCAAAAATGAATTAACAAAGAAAGAAATAAAAAAGGT
Source organism: Neoceratodus forsteri (assembly GCA_016271365.2). Lineage (NCBI taxonomy): Eukaryota > Metazoa > Chordata > Ceratodontiformes > Ceratodontidae > Neoceratodus > Neoceratodus forsteri. Next base: position 1,120,785,999 of record CM057455.1, on the reverse strand, counting down.
CACAAACTGTAAAGAGCAGCCTTGGCTATCTGTCATTACTGTGTAGAGAATGTCTGGATTATTAAAAAGAAAACAAAAAAAATACAATTCCATATTGTAGCTTACTCAGTATTGATATACAGCTGAGTACCATCATAATACAGTAAATTCATGCAGTATGTATCTATTGTGGTGTCACCACTCAATGAGTTATATATTCCTTCACATGTGTTCCTCTTGATTTTTTTCTCCCTTGCACAATGCATATATCATTACTGATTTGATTATCATGTCTGTGTAGCATAGTACAACATGAACTATTTGTGCCACACAGTTTACAGTATCAACATTGTGTATATTAATAATTTTACACTGTGTCCCTTTGAATCGCATAAGCTGTCTTACATAGAAACTGATGGCAGATAATGACAGTTGGCCCCATCTAGTCTGCCCATTTGAAATTATGATCAGTTTTGCTGGAGACCCAATTTGATCTACAGCACTTTTTCTTATATCCCTTTCCTTCCTCCAAGGGTTCCTTTGTGCCTGTTTGAGGCATTTTTGAAACCCATCACTGGTTTCACCCTCCCTGCATCCAGTTGAAGACTGTACTAGGAATGCACTACTCTTTCTGTGAAGAAGTACTTCCTCACATCTCTCCTGAATCTTCTTCCTTCCAGCTTCATATCATGATCTTCTTCTACAACACCTTTTTCTCTGAAACATACCTATCTTCTGCACCTTATTAACTCTCATGATGTATTTAAAAGGCTCCATCTAGTGCTGTGCAGAATGCAAAATTCCACCAGTGGAATTAATGTGTTATGACCATTCTGAGGGTGGAATTTCCACTGGAATTTTGCTTGTGCACCTGCAGAATTCCACCTACTGTGATCCACAGAATAATATTCCACAGAACAGTACTTTTTCCATGGAAAATTATTCCACAACAATTTCCACAGAATATATTGAGATCTATGGAATAATATTCTGTGGAACAATGATTTTTCCACAGAAAATTATTCTGAAACTGTTTCATGCTATGGATTTCTGCCATTCCATTTCTGGTGTAATTCAGTGGAATTTGGGTAGAATTTTGAATATTGCACAGAATTTCGTTCTGCTGGAATTTGAAAATTCCTCATAGCACTAGCTCCATCATATCACAACTCTCCCTCCTCTCCTCCAGAGTGTACATATTGAACTCTTTTAGTTTCCTTTCACAGGGTTTATGATGCAGACCTTGAACCATGTTGACATCCCCAGCTTTCTTCTTGTTGCTTTCTTCTCTTCCAATTGTTCTCCCTCCTCACCTTTTTTCTTTGACTGCTCCTTTTCCCCACTTCCTTTTTTGCTAACCCCTGTTTGGCATCTCTCTAGTGTCTAACTCAGTCTGTGGTGGCCCACTTTCTGCATCCCCATTTTTTCCATCACCCCTCTCATGTACTTTAAATGTCCATTGAAGTAATATTTAAACCATGTAATGAGGACTATGGTTTCCTCCTTAATGGAAGCTGGCCATCACTTTGGTATGCACTCTTATCCTTTCAGGTTCACTGTCAGTCCCCGTTGTAGCCATATCTCTCCTCTCTGCGCCATTTCTTCCACATAACTTGAAGGCCTTGGTGCAGAGATCCCTCTCCTTCCCCACATAGTACGAGATGCACTTACCACTTGCATTTTAAACATGTGAAACACATAATCAAGTATAAAAATTATCCAACTTTACCGAAAAATAAAATGTACACATAGAGCTGACTACAGCAATTCATCTTTATATTTAAGCCCATGAAACAGCGTCATCAAGTTAATGAATTAGCACCCATAGTGGCTCTGACCAGATTTTGTTTAATTCTTGGTATCATAACCAACTGTTTATGACAATACTATGGATAATATTATGAATAGAAAGGGTGAATAGGCAGAAGGGCTATCTTCATCACCACCCACTATCTCATTGGAAATATTCAAAGTTGGTTTTCTGCTATAAAGTAACAGTCTAATGTCTTGTTAAAGGTAATATAACTATCACTATTCACAATATGCTTTGGTTAATCATTCCCCAGATTGATTATTTTGCATAAAAAAACAGCTTTTGCCATGTCTTTTTAGATTTTACTATTAAGTTACCAATATGACCCATGCTGCCCCACTTACCAGTTCTGAACTGTAAATCCAACTGGTCACTTAACTCCTTTTCTGACAGAATTTTAGACAACAATAAATTATCTATTTTTCCCTTATCTGTAGGCTGACCAAGTTTACTTTTCCTGATCTGTTCTACTAAGTGGATTTTGTGATCTAAGCATCTGCTTGGTTGCTCTTCTGTGGATCCTCTGATACTTATTGATGTCACTTTCCAAAATGTCCCACTAAACTGCAAACAGAAATGCAGCTGTGATCTTATGTAAGATCTGTATAGTAGTAGAAGCACTGGTGGATTTAAAACAGAAAGTATATTTTAGTATTTTGTTAGTCTTGTCATATTGTAGGTGTATTGACATTGCTTGAGTGTGTCTCATGTATTTTTATTTATTTGCAAAATGTTTCACCAGGAAAGACAACCAGCCTATTTTCAGAAGTGTCGGGGTTACAAAAGATGGGAGAGCAAGCAAATACATATACAAAGTGAAATAAAAGTAAAATAACTATTACATAACAGTGAAGGCCTATTGCATAACAAAGAAGTACACTAGGTAGGTAACCTCAGATAACACAGACAAAGTGCTAGAAGTTGAGGCTGAGCACAAGTTAGTTAAGTGCCAAAGCATTCCCAAGCAGACTAGTATATGAACATGAAGGGGTGTAGAGGGTTAGACGGTTAAGAAAAGGGGGGAAAACAAGAGTAGGGAAAAGGAGTTGGAGATACAGGAGAGAGCAGCCACAAATCTATGCCCTTCTGGAAGCTGAGAACATGGAAAGGAAGACAAGAAACAGGTCAAAAAGATGGAGGGGACAGTGAGAGGGGAGAGGGGAGGCAGCTAAGATCAGTTCCACTCCTGGATGCTGAAAAGCCCTACAAGCAGGACAGGATCAGGTGGAAAGATGGAGGGAAAGGGGACAGGGGAGGATTGGAGGGTGGGAGGAGAGAAGGGGTGGGAGATAGAATTAGAGGGTGGAGAAAGAAAATAGGGAAATTGGGAGGCAGGAAAGATAGGCTATCTAGGAAATGGAGGGAAGGGCTTCAGAGGGAGGAAATACTGTAGGTGGAAGGAGGATGCAGTAGTGTGTCCCTGGCACTGTATGGAGAGATGGGGTGAGAAGATGGAGAAAAGAAGGTGAAAAACACTGTTCGGGCATAATTAGTGGAAGGGACCAGTTTAGGAGACTAGGGAAAGGGTCAGGGATATTGTAATAAAGGATATTTACGGAAGAGGGTAGAGCACTAATGAGGGGAGGGTTGTGATGAGGGCTACATACAAAAACACTTAGGGGAATGGTAGTTGTTTATTTTGCATCAAATACCTCACATCTTTCTCTTCTATTGCCTCTTTAAGTGGGACATTCCGTAGCTAGTTCTCATTCCCTTAGTTTTCTATTAGCTAAATGCTTTACTGCACATTTTGTAGTATTAAAACTCTTCCCCATCATATGGCCCACTCCCATATTATGATGAAGGGACAGGTTTGTCCTGAAATGTTAACAAATTGAAAATATATTTAGGCTTAGTAAGAACACATGCCTGTTTGTGATAGACAGTCATAATCAGCGGCAGAACAATTATGCAAATAGAGTTTGTATATTTTTTGCAACAACTGCATCTTAAAGAAAGTAGTAAAAATATGTCCTGGCACCATTGTGCTGGTGCACCAGGATTGTCAGAGTGCCAAAAATGTGTTTGGCACTCTGACTAAGCGATAACAGCGACCACCTTTAGGCGTTCGCCATTATCACATAGACCCGACTTATAATGGGAAAGGGGGGGCTCAGTGAAACATAAGGCCCTTATGGACCTGCCAGCTCCCAAAGCACATAAACTATAATTCCTACACTCTCCCTCCCCATCTGTCATGAGATTTGCCTTTTGAAAACAGTGGCATGTAGTTCTCAGACTGAGCCCTGTAAAAACCTGTTTATGAAAGTACATACCAAAGTGTACAGTGACAATTTTATTAGTTGTGGAGCTCTTATAAAATATTTATGGAGGATATTAAAAATCAAGGAGTATCTTTTTGGCCATTTAGGTTATCGTATTTCTAAACAAACCATGACCTCTTATACATACTTACAGGATGGTGGGACTATTTTTTATAGCAGTAAGAGTGTCTTCTCTTGTGTTTCTAGGGTGGGTGAACCAACAACTGAAGGTGAATGGTTCTGTTAACCTAGTGACACAAAAGCTGGTGCTGTTACTGTCATAAGAGACTGTCAAAGTACCTTACAAATATATTATGAATCACCAAACCAGGTTTGATGACTTATAAAATGTTTAAAGTGTAAAAAATGTGTTTTGTTAAAAATATAAAGTGATAGACTCCCCCTTCTGAAAAACTGAACTTTCTGGCCCAGATATTCAAAAGGGTTGCATCAGTGCAACAGTGTTACCTCATGTACAACCCATTGATGCGCCAGTGATATTCAAAAGGGGAAAAGTGTGCCTTAGAGATCCCAATGTGCTGGGCGCATCAGTAATGTATGCAGGCACAGGGGGCATGCCCATGCATAACCCGCAGCCCAATATTCAGTCCGGGATGTGTAGAGCCATGCATGTGCAACCCCTACCTGCACCTGCACAAAGTTAAGCCAAAATAAAAGGAACAATGATGGTCACCCACAGGTGAGCTGCCACATTGCAGGGCGCAACACGGCAGCTGCCACCTGTGGGTGGCCACACGAGTTCCTGCCTCACCTGGTGGTGCCCCCCATGCCCCATCATAGGCATCCATGTAAATAAACCCCCCTTCCAATATCCCTGCTGGTCCAGTGGACTGCTATGTGCCCAATCGCGGGCATTGGTATAATACAACCCCCCGTCCAATATCCCTGGTGGTCCAGTGGAGCGCACTCCCCGATCGCGGGCATCTGTAAAACATAAAAAGTCCTATTACCCTGGTGGTCTATTGTACCCTCCCACCCATCCACTGAGCCCCACCACCCGCCCCGGCGTCAGCCAGCGGCGGAGCAGCACCTCACCCACTTTCTGCCGCCGCCGACCGACAGTTAGTAGGGCTGCATGCCCATTGTTCACCAGTTTGAGCCAATGGGCATGCAGCCTATACTTTATTAGACAGTCCAGATATGTGAATGAACCAGTCACATATCTGGAATGTGTAGTAGGTAGAGCTGCTCGCCCATTGGCTCACACTGTGAACCATCGGGCATGCAGCCCTACCGAGCTGTCAGTTGGTGGGCAGGGGGGCAGGCGAGTGGATGCTGCCGCCCACCGCCTCACCGGGAGAGAAGGCGGTGGGGCCAGTGGGTGGGAGGGGGGCACACTCAGACCACCAGGATAACAGGACTTTTTATGTTTTTGCAGAAGTCACGACCGGGCAAAGTGTGGTCCACTGACCACCAGGATATTGGACGGGAGGGTGTATTATACCGATGCCCGCAATCGGGCACATAGCGGTCCACTGGACCACCAGGGATATTGGACGGGGATGTTGTTTGTAGACAAATGCCCATGACTGGGCACATAGCGGTCCACTGGACCACCAGGGATATTAGACAAGGATTAGTTTTTAGACAAATGCCCACGATCGGGCTGCCGGGGGGCATCAGCCCCCCACAGCTGCTGCCTGGCAGGGTGTCAGGTGCAAGTCGTCGGGGATCGGCACACCTGCATGCTAATGGGATGCAAATGGGGCCATAATGACATGCAAATGGACCCATGTGCACCTTGCATAAATTATGGCTCTATTTGCATGTCCCATTATGAATATCACAGGTGCTGTGCATGGCGCAGTGGTACTTGTGCTAATGCATCTCCATGTTCCACTCTGGCCACTTGAGCTGGTGCAGTGCCACTGTGCCATGCACAGTGGGGGTGGCCAGGTTGTGATATTCAAAGCTGCTGAGCCATAGCCCAGCTCCATTGAATACTGCCCAGGCCACACCCCTGCGCAACCAAGTTGAGCTGCACCCAGGCTTGCGCCACAGCCTGGCGCAGTTTGAATATCCGGGCCTCTGTATTTTCAAACATGCTATATGGCACATTCTTCATTTTTTATTTAGATTTTAGATTTATTAAAAATTGTAACTGGTTTAACAGTATGAAGTCATATTCTGATAACCATACGTGTGTAGTTCTGTGATGACAGTTTAAACAGTCTAACGCTGTAAGCCTTATATGAATGTTCCATTATCCTTATAAGGGTTTTTTTTTTTGTCTTCTACATAACAAGTTTAAAGATCCCCTAATGTCCTAAGCAAAACTTTGAAAACATACAACTTTGAGACACATTTTTGCTTATAATTCACTTGTTCTTCATATTCATGATACAGTGTTTAGTTTATAACTATGCATATTGGCTGGCAGTATAACCTAGAGGTTAGAGTGAAAAGCCCTTTTATTTTCTCTTGTATAGACAACATATTCAAATTAGTTTCTGCTTGAAAATTATTTATTAAAACAATCCAAAGATATTTCATGTTATTTTGAATTTTCACATTATTTAAAAGACTCAAACTATTTTGGGACAAACTAGTAATGGCAATGTTACTGTCCTATTATGCAGATTTAACTGATGGCTCAAGAGATAAGAAAATAAATCTGTCTCTTTCACCAAAGCTTCACATAAAATGTTAGTATCCTTGAACAATAATAGCACATCTCAGCAAAATTGTTTAACTTAATCATAGAATCTCTCATTACAATACATTTAATTCTAGAATTAGCTCTTATATAATTATAATTGATTTTTTCTCTGTATTTCTCATTCCATTTTTTCATTCTTCAGGTACAGAAGGGAGAGAATGATCTGAAAAGATGAGATACTAAGGATCAGGAAGGATGTGGGGGGGTGTGCAGGGAAGGGGCAGAGCAGGCATAAGCACTAAATCAATACATATGTTCTGTATTTACTAAAGAGAAGGATGGGGCACTGCCTTACAGGGTAGGGAGGGTAGGCACAGGGGGCAGGGGGTGATGGATGGTAAATCTAAGCAAGCAGGGTACTAGAGGGTTTAAGGGCACTGCAGGTGGATAAGGTGCCAGACCCAGATGGTGTACATCCCTGGGTATTGAAGGAATTGGCTATGGTCCTGTTAGAACCATTTGCAGACTTGTTCAATACATATCTGAGAACAGGGTACATACCCCATGACTGGAGGATGGCTCATGTAGTGCCCCTCCACAAAAGTGGACCCAAGGATGAACCAGGTAACTATAAGGTAAGCCTCACATCCATTGTGGGGAAGTTAATAGAGACAATCCATAAGGGGAGGCTGGTAACCTTTCTAGAGGGGAATTGTTTCCAGAACAGGAATCAACATGGGATTGTCTCTGTCAGATCCTGCCAGACCAACCTGGTTGACTATTATGACTGGGTTACTAGGGTACTTAACAAGGGCCATGTAGTGGATGTTCTGTATCTGGATTTCAGCAAGGCATTTGATTTAGCGCAACATGGGAGGCTGATTTGCAAGCTGGAATACCTGGGAGCAGGAACAATGATGGTGAATTGGATCAACAACTGGCTGCAAGAGAGGTAGCAGAGAGTGGTGGTGAGAGGGGAACTCTCAGCTTCAACAGCTATAATGAGTGTGGTACCACAAGGTTTAATGCTGTGCCCAGTGTTCTTTGGCATTTTCATCACCGACATCTCACATCTCATAAAGACAAGATTAGTCTCTTTGTGGATGACACAAAGAATGGGGTAATGGTGAATGACACAGTAGGGTGGCAGTGGCTGCAGGATGGTCTGTCTAAACTTGAGAAGTGGTCAGGCACTTGGCAGCTGGGGTTCAATGCTAAGAAGTGCAAAGTCATGCATATGGGAACAAGGAACCCAAAGAGGTGTTATCAGTTGGTAGGGGTACCGATAGCCACTACAGAGGAGGAAAAAGATCTTGGGGTGATGATAACAGGGCAAATGAACCACTCAGCACAGTGCAGTTAGGCAGCAGCTAAGTCCAATAAGATGCTGGGGTGTATTGCAAGAGGAATCACCTCCAGGAGGGGGGAAGTGATCCTGCCACTGTACAGGTCATTGGTGAGGCCACACCTGAAGCACTGTGTACAGTACTGGTGCCCCTACTTAAAGAAGAATATTAAGCTACTGGAGTGGTCCAGTAAAGAGCAACAATGATGATCCTGGGTTTGGAAGACAAACCATATGAGAAGAGGCAGGGGGAGCTTAACATGTATTCCCTGGAAAAGAGGAGGGATAGGGGGATATGATAAAGACCTTTAAATATATGAAGGGTATAAACAAGACTGGTATAGATAGAATTTTTAAATGTCTTTTAAAAAGTAGTAGCAAGGACACACTCAGACAGATCCATACACTTGTGCAACATGTATTTGCATTTGCATCTAATCCTTTCAAAACTTTGGCCAATGTATTAACTTGAACAATTTACTAGAGAATGTGTTCTTTTGATTTTCAGTTTCTTTTCCATAATTTAAAATCCTTTCTATCAGCCTATCTAAAGGTCTGTTTAGAGAGAATTTGGCAGTCCCCTACTGACCTCACAGTGTCTATTTTATGAATGTGTAGCATGGCTATTGATTGCAATTGTACAGTCATAGCAAATGTTAGATCAGTTTGTAATAGTCATATGATTTTTGGAAGATTCATTGAAATAAGAGTTGAATTATCTGAAACACTTAGTAAGAAAACAGCAGAAGAAAGTAAAAAAAACTTAAAACTTCAGTTATAAGCATGATTGTTGAAATTATAATATCTGTAAACATTTTATTGTCGTCTGATGCTTTCACACCCAAAGCCTGTGAAAGCAAGGACTACTAAAAATTGTAAGAGGAATTAACGTGATGTGTGTGATGTTATAAAAAAAGTGAAATGTCATTTAAATGTCTCATAAATCTGCTAAAATATTATGGAGTAATTTGTAATTCATCCAAAAGCATTTAAATTTTAGAAACAAAAATGTTAAATATTTTCTTCAGGTTCAGGAAAATTGCAGTCAAGCCTTCCTACACCAGAGGGGATATGAACGTAAAAACTTTTCTGAGGAAGATGTCCCGAAAATGGCAATGTACAATGCAGGAAATTAGAAACACTGACCAACTCACATGATTTTTTTTTATATTGAATATATTTATTTGATTTTGGTGCAGTGAATACAAATATTTTTTTTTCCAAAATTTAACAGGTGAGTGCACTGATCCAGAGTGTGACCATGTTGACAGGAAGAGAGATTACACTCAAACGGATTAATACTGCACCAACATAAATATACATTATGTTGCTGTCAACAGATGTCGCTTTGATGGGATTTCACTATGATCTGACAAAACATGACTTGGATCCGACATGCTGGAAGTAAAAGCTTGATGTGACAAGGGGTTGAGTTCAATATGACATCACCTAAAATTAGAGCTGATGTCAAGCTCTGTTGTATCAAACCAAGCCCCTAGTAGTATCAAATTCACGAAACAAAAACATTGCAAAGAGTATTAGCACTTTAAATCTGGCCCCACTCGCAACCCTGATGGTGCTTTCCAGTAGCCCACCAGCACTGCCCATAGCTGCTGCTAAGTTTTTAGGCAGAGTATAGTAGGTCCCCAAGTAACTATCATTGTACCACATCCCTTCCCATTGTTGCACCTCTTCCATTCTTGCCTGCCCTGAAAGGGTGGAGATTAGTGAGTGTTGTGGCACCCTTCAGATGGCCACCCAGTTCTGCCCAGACTTACCACTGTCTGCCTTTTTAAAGCCATATCCTAAAATTGCTGACCTTGCATATCTGCCACCCTCCCCAGTACTGCTCCACTGTCATTGTCTGCCATGACAGTGGTGGAGATATCACTGAGGGTGCCTTCATATGGTCCTTTAGCACTGATTATGCCTGCCACTGCCTGCTATTTCAAGCTGAATCCTGAAATTACTACCAACACTGCCACAAACAAATCCTCTTTCCCTGACTGTAGGAACTCACTGGATGTTTAGTTAAGCGCTAGTGTTCAGGGGTACTATCATTTGATTAAACCTGTAAGAAATGAACTCATGAGAAGTGCTTTTATTCATGGATGGTGTAGTATTGGCTGTGATTTGGGGACCAGATCCAAAATTGCTAGCAGCAGGTCTGGGCAACACTGGAGGGAGGCATACTTGCCACCTTGCTAGGTCAAGCAGCAGTGGCATGGGATCTACTTGGAGGCACCAGACAGCTGCAATTTTGGGATATGGCCTGCCAAGACAGACAGCAGCAGGCAGGTCAGGGCAGTAATCGAGAACATTGAAAGGCTCACAGTACTGCTATCACACCCTTGCCAGAGCAGGTAGTACGGGGGGGGGGTGGCAATACATAATTCTATGTCCCAGAGAGTGGTAAACTTATAGAAAAATCTCCGAAATAAATCAGTGCACATTGGAGGATACAGTCTTTTAATATAAAGTTGGATCAGTTCTTGATATTTATTTATTTAGTTAGTTAGTTAGTTTTTGATTACCAGGTAGGCACCATAGCCAAGAAATGACTACTTTCAGGCATGACCCAGGAGGTTAGAAGGAATAAACAAGGAATACAGAAATACAATAGTAAACAACAAAAACAGGGTAACAGCATGAACAGAACAGAATAACAATTGAATAAGGGTGTACAAGTCAATGCATGAAAAAGGCAGTATTCAAAACATTTATTTTATTGCACAACTATATTACACTGGTAAAACCCTGAGTTACTTATATTTATTCTTTTATAATTTTTGTACCTGCTGTTTTTAACTGTTGTAGTTATTTTAACTTTGCAATGTCCAAACTGTTATGTAATGGATGAACAAATAAATGATGATGATAAGCATCTAGATATACAATTCAGCTAGCAAAAATATTGGTGTAATGAAGTGCCAAAGTAGAAAATAAACATAGGCAAAGTGCACAATTAGAGTAAGTAAGGGAAAGAGAAAATGAGTGGGCAACCCAGCAAGTCAAGGAGGGTTAAAACAGGAGCAGGAAGCATGGCTGTACAGGAAGAAGTGACACTTGTATTCAAACTGGATATGACTAGATGCTTGACAAATTTCCAAGGGTAGAATTCCAGACAGTGGGCACAGCAAGGGAAAAAGATACACTTCCCTTAAGAGTTTGACATCTGGGAAAGTGTACCACCTGGATTAAAACTCTATATTCAAGCCCCACAGCAATGGTTCTCACTAACAACACTCTTTCACTTGCAGACAGGAACCAGACAGGGATGCCCACTATCTCCCTTACTTTTTGTAATGGCTATAGAACCCCTTGCATCTGCCCTCTGAAACTACCCCCACATCTATGGGATACAGGTAGAGGACAAATGTTACACAACTAAGTTATATGCTGACAATTGCCTGATCCTGACCCAATACCTACCCCATAGTCTCCCATGAATCCTTTCAACACTACAAACATTCAGGGAACTATCAGGCCTGAAAATCAATTTGGCAAAATTAGAAATTATCCCCTTAAATATCCTAACCTTGCCAGATGGACTGGGGAAGGTGGGCCAAGCATAGGCACAATCTGAAATAAAATACCTGGGAATAACACTTACTCACAAACCTATTACTCTAGTGGATATAAATATCCAATCCCTACTATTCAAACTCCATAAAGACATTGATAAATGGGTGCATTTGCATCTTTCCATGGTGGGTAAGCTCTCTGCAATTAAATGATGCTCACCCTTAAGGTATATCACCTATTATTCCATGTTCCCTTTCTTGTGACTGAAGTCTGGAACCAGAAGCTGGACACTTTGCTCAGCTCCTTTTTTATGGGGTTCATCTAGGTCTAGATACAGTAGAGCTAGCTGAGGGCTCAAAATTTGAGATGTGGTTGGAACTTAACCAATTCTTATCAATATTCCGTAGCTTTCATGGTGGCAAAGTCTTTGAAAGAAGAAGGCTACTCACTCTCCCTCACCCCCCAGTCTGGCCTCACATTGAACGAGATCTAATGAAGGGCTTCTCTGTTTCAGCACTACAGACACATCCTTACCAAAATCTCTTAAGGGCTGGCACTCCATCTTACAATCCCATTTGGCTTGGCAAAAGTTAGGGGTTAAAACCTCCCGTATCTTAGTATGGGGATATATACTCCTCTATGGCACAACCCTAGTCTCTGTATTGATAATACACCTTTGAGATGGGTGGACTGGAATTCTAAAGAAATAAAGCACATTGGGGACCTGAACATACCTGGAGACACTACCATGGATTCACTCAAGGGATTACAAGCCAGATACGGCCTGCTTCACAGTGACTTTTGGAAATACCTTCAGATGAGAAGCCTTTACTATTCCTGGGTTAAAAAGCAATGTACATATGTAGTGCGAAAATGGTGCAAATCTGTCAAACCTCTTTTCTGATTAAGGCTTGGATTACACACCCCAAAGGCAGGGCTGATCTTATACAGAGGTTCATGAGAAACAGTGCTCCCAACCCCTCATTCCTGGCTAAGGCCAAATGGGCAATGACATTAAGCATACCCATTAAAGAGCCACAATGGCAACAGTGCTGGTTGAGAACTCACCAGGCCTGCTACATTCCTCAGAGTCTTCTTTTACAGAATAAAAATAATGCATGTCTGGTATACTCCGGCCCAACTAAAATAGATGGGTCTTCTCTCTACAGACTGCTACTGGAGATGTGATACCTCTGAGGCAGATTTGCCCCACATCCTGTGGCCATGTACTCCTTTGAAACCCTTATGGGCTACATTAATTGACCTCTGCTCTCATATACTGAAATCATCCATCCCAGTGGACCCTGGTCTGTTGATATTGGGACTCATGCCTCAATCTCTGATCCTATCCAAAGCCCAGATCTTGTGGCTTATATAGGCCTCGGTTGAATGTAAACAACTTATCATACAACAGTGGAGAACCTTATATGTCCCTCAGGCCATAGAATGGCTCAAAGCCCAGGAAAAAATGGCTACTCTAACCAAAATGTTTTTCTATAAGAATAGGTGTCTAAATAAATTTGACGAGGTGTGGGCCCCGTATTTTGCTTATATTGACTCTGCTAATTTTCTATATCCTCCAGATAAATGAAGGATAAACTGAGACCCCTTTGAGATTCTAAGCAGAAATGGTTGATTAATTACTAAAGAATGTTATGATCTCTCTTTCCATAACTATCTTGAGTGCTCCCCCTCGGATGATTACAAGGTTTCCCCACCACTATTCACAGTTTCTACACCATATGTAAAGAAGTTTTGCTGCACTGGATCGCAGTCCTCCAGGATTAGTAAATACCTTCCAGAAATATCTTAACTAGAGCTACAGCAGGGACAAGCAGGTTTGTAGGATTTCCTTATAAGTTATTTGATAATCTAATGAATATACGTGTTGTAGTGAATTACTTAGTGCAGTATGCCATACGGTCTAGCTGTTTGTATGAAGGTGGTAAGGTTGTAAACCACCAGTTCAGCCATTTGGATTAATGGTTCAGTATTTGTAAAAACTCTGAAATCACATGATAAAAAGATTAACTGTAAAAAAAAAATCTGGGAACGTGTAGCAGAGATCTATCAGCAGATCTAAGGGCATGTGAGGAGGGCTGTGGGAATAGCAGAGAGGCTAGAGAAGCAGGGGTACCAGTTCTAATGATACAATCTATCAGGGAGCAGAAGGCAAAGACCCAATGGGAAGAGGGAGATGGCCAGTTCAGGTCAGTGTAGAGCTGTCAGTGATGTTTCAAACAAGGGGAGGCAGAGGCATATCTACAGATAATATTATAGCTAATATCCCACTTCCTAAGTAGTCTTTGATGCATTAAGATAGGTGATGGCACCATAGGAGAGTGCTGGAAGCAGTATTCCAAAGGTGATGGCAAGCCTAGCAGAGGGCATAAGGACATGGCTGGTTTTATAGGCCATACAATTTTGATATTGACAGAGTTACAAGTGAACAGGATGTGTTGGTCAAAGTTTAGGTTCTCATCCAGTAGGACTCCAAGGTATTTAAAGAAATGCACTGATGCCAGAACAGAGCCATCCTGGCAGGATATAGTAAAAATGGCTCGGGTAGATTTTAATTTGGCAGTGGAACCAAAGAGCATTGATTGAGTTTTGCCAGTATTGAGTAGTAGCTTGTGACTAGATAGCCAGAATTGAACAGATATAAAAGCTGAGGAGAGAGTTTGGTTAATCAGTAGTATGTCCTTAGTGCTGTAGTACAGAACAGGGTCATCAGCGTAAAGGATGGATGAGCAGCCCGGAAGGTTTGTTGAGATCTTATTAATAAAAATGGAAAAAAGAAGTGGGCATGGTATTTGATCCCTAAGGGACAACTGGTTGAATGGACGCAGGTTCTGACAAGGCAGAGTTGAATTTCACAACCTGGACTCTATTTGTTAAGTAGCTTTTGAACCAAGCAACTGAGTGATGGGAGAAGCCAAGGGCTAGGAGATTATCAAGAAGAACGGGATGGTCCATAAGGTCAAAGACCTTGGAAAGATCAATGAAAACTACACCAGTGAGATGGTCAGAGTCCATGGCACATAGGGTATCATTTGTAATTTGAAGAATGGCAGGATAGATAATGTGCCCTTTATGGAAACCATGTTGATTTGGTGAGAGGATGTTATTCTTCTGCAGGAAGTCAGTGACTTGGGCAGCTACTAGCTTTTCAAGGATTTTTCTCATGACTGATAGTATAGCTATAGACCTGTAATTTGCAATATCTTTTTTGTCCCCTTTCTTAAAAACCAGGGTGACTTTAGCAATTTTCCAAATGTCAGGGACATGGCTATGACAGAGGGAGAGGGTTAGGATTCTGGATAGAGGTGAGGCAATAAAGGGCACTGCCAGTTTTAATAGTTTTGGTTCAAGACTATCGAAGCCTACACTAGTGTTGTCTGAGATAGCATTTAGTAGTTTAAGCACACCTGATTTAAATATGGCCTTGAAATAGAAGGGTGATTATTGGGATGCTGAGGCAGGAGAAGCAGATTGAGAAAGAGGTGACAGCACTGGCTGGAATAAGGATGTGATGTTTGACAGGTTCAGAATGCTTGTTAAATGAGTTAGCTATTTTTATGGGATCATTACAATGTATCCCATTTATGACCATGTCATTAGTGGAGAGGGTTTGCCTGGACCCTAGAAAAGTTTTTACATGGGACCAGAATTTCCTAGACTAACCAGCTGCATTAGCTAATAGTTCTTTGCAGTATGAACTTTTGGCTAGTCTGATCTGCTTTTTACAGTTATTCCTCTGGGACCTACAAGCATTGTGGTTAGCTAGTAGGCCAGATTATTTAAAGTGCCTCCAGCTCTTGTCCCTGATGTGGATAGCAGCCAATAGATCTTTATGGAGCCATCTATTTTGTTTGCCACATATACACTGGGTAACCAGCGACGTGTGCCTGTCCTGTAGCGCACAAAATTGGGTAAGAAAATAGTCAAGAGCAGCTTGGGTATCTTGGGGTCTGGTAAAGGTAAGACCAATCAATAGATGATGCCTCAAAGAGGAAATTTGCTTGGACCAAGATGGCATAGTTCCCGAAAGGTAATGTAACGTGGTGATAAGGGTGAGGTAACTGAGTGATTCCACACACAGTAGATAGGGGAGTGATCAGATATATCATCTGGTAATGTACCAGCAGCAGCAATTCTGTCAATAAGATTTGTTAGTACCCAGTCAATCAATGTACTGGACATAGCAGTAGAGGTTACTCTTGTGGGCATGGTTATGACCTGGTGCAAATTATAACTTTGCACCAAGGTAAGGAATGTGTTGTGATTTGGACCAAGCCAGTTAAGGTTAGTGTCACTAAGAATAAGTAATTAATTGTGGCCAGCGATATTGACAGAGTGTTCTAGCAGCTTAACATGGCCAGATGGGCCACTTTGGGGTGGGTTAAAAACACAGACTAAGTGTAGCTTCTTTGTACCCATAAGAAGGAGGGCATGAAGGGATGGATTTACAAGAGGAGATTGGGGGGGATTGGGTAAGTGAGATATTTAGATGCATTTTATAAAACAAGACCACTCCCCCGTCTCACTTCTGAAACTGTCTATCAACCCTAATGAGATTGTAGTTATTTAGGGAGCAGACAGAGTCGGATATGGTGGATTTAAGCCATTTCTCTGAGAAGCACAGTATATCAGGATTGTGATGGGCCACCCAGTCCTCAAGTTCAGTGAGGTGATATAACAAGCTCCTTATATTTAGATGGGTGATGTGGAGCCCTTTCATGCTGGACTAGCCTACAGTAGTGCAGGGC
Source organism: Neoceratodus forsteri (assembly GCA_016271365.2). Classification (NCBI taxonomy): domain Eukaryota; kingdom Metazoa; phylum Chordata; order Ceratodontiformes; family Ceratodontidae; genus Neoceratodus; species Neoceratodus forsteri. Next base: position 1,120,769,684 of record CM057455.1, on the reverse strand, counting down.
TGTTGAGACGTGGGACCTGGGTTCAGTTCAATATCGCCAACCAAAAGTATAGCAAGGATCATGAGATATCAGAGCTTTCAATGGATATAAGGTAAAGCATGGCAGAAGTTATGATGCATATTTATTGTCAGATGAGTATCTGCAAGATATACGAGGAACTGTCGAAGGATCAGTTGTGTAAGATCTTGTCTAATATTAGACCTTACTAGCAGGTTGTAAAAATGAAAAAAGAGTAAAGCCGCTGATTGGTGGCATGGGAGCAGGGAAGCAGGGATGACCAAGCAAGGGCAGTTACAGTAGCAACATCCTTATAGGTAGTGTGATAAAAGCTGGGTATGCCATAATGGTACAAAAAGTTGATAAGTCTTATGGAAATTCTCAAAATAAAGCTAGGGAAGCAGAGAAATAAATTAGTAGTGATTGGCACTCAAGAATGACTAAATCAAGAGGATACAGGGCCACAATACTTAGACGCCCCTAAAGGCCATTGAGTATAAGGTGCAAATGAGGAATCAGGCTGTTTGTCACCGACCATGAGAGACTATAAAAGAGAAAGCTGAGCTGGGCAGCAGGGAGGGGGGTGAGGGGAACTGTGCACAGCCGCCGCAGAAAATCAATGCATAGCCGGGTGGGGTCAGAACTGTGAGTTAGGTACAGGGCTAAAATGCTAAACAAAGGCACATGTTTTAAGCAAGTCCAAGCTGTGCTAAGAGTAAGAGACTAGCAGTGGTGCTGTCCATGGCTGAGTTCAGAAAAAGGCTCCAAAGATAACATTTGAAAGCAGCTTCTCAAGCAGAACTGTGTGCAGTTTTGCTGATTTCCCTCAGTCTGTACCCGAAGGTCTCAATCCAGGGGTTGCTAAAGAGCTTCTGAGTAGCTGGGCAATAGGCAGGTGAAAGCCGCTGTGAGTTCGAATCAAGCACGAGGCAGGCTGGTGAGATCCTAGGGAAGATAGAAGGGGAGAAGGGTTATGTAGGGCAGGAGCAACAGGTAGGGCTACAGAAAACAAAAGAGCAGTCGGGCACAAAGAAAAGTGCAGGGAAGTTCAAGTGAAAGGGGGTGGAATTGGAGAGTCATGGGGAGTTACAGTAATTTAAAATTATCAAGGATAGTGAAAGGTAGGAGTGAAGAGGAATAGAGAAAACACATAAAATCAATAGTAAAACTTTAAAATCAAGCTTAAGCCAGGAGATGATCAACTAAACAGTAAAAGTTAAACACAAGCCTATGTAGGAAATTAAACACAGGCTTTAGCAAGGGATTTATTGACTTAACAATAAAAGATAATATACACTGTGAGGAGTAAAAACACTGTTTAAAACTTAACTTTAAAAACTTAACCTGTGAGTTAGGTCCAGGGCTAAAACGCTAAAGAAAGGCACACATTTTAAGTAAGTCCAAGCCGTGGTAAGAGTGAGAGACTAGTGGTGGCGTTCTCCAATGGCTGAGTTCAGAAAAAGGTGCAAAAGATTAAATTTGAAAGCAGCTTCTCAATCAGAGCTGCGTGTGGTTCTGCTGATTTCCCTCAGTCCATAACTGAAGGTCTCAATCCAGGGGTCATCTGGGCATGGTCTTCTGAAGCTAGGACCACTGGGGAGCTTCTGTGTAGCTGGATGGCAGGTGGGTGAAAGCCGCTGTGAGTTCGAATCACACCCAAGATGGGCAGGTGAGATCCTGGGAAAGAGAGAAGGGGAGAGGGTTTATGAAGGGCAACAGTGACAGGACAGGGCTACAGAAAACAAAAGAGCAGGCAGGCACAAAGAATATAACAGTTTTGTTGAAAACAGCATTTCAATTTGTCTGGGGAAGGGAGGGTTGCAAAGATCATGCATCACAGCACAATTTGTATGCCTGGGTGGAAAGGGCAGATCAGCTCACCTCACATTCCCAGAGGCTTCTGCCAGTCACAATTTTCCTCTCCATAGTTAAAATGGCTATTCACTTTATTGGTAACAATTCCCATTTAAAGGGATATAGTCACTTTTGGAAACATTTTGAAACATCATACTACTGTGTACTTAGACACAGTTCAGCACCTACCTCATATTTTTTTTTATATATTTCAGACATTTGTACCCATGCTGTGGCAGGCCATATCAGGGAAGTGACAGTACAGGGTGGAGAGTACTGGGACATGGCCTGTCTGACTGCGCTATAACACATCCAAGGGCCTCTCAGTGCTACTATACAGTATCTCATCACTGCCAGGGCAGGCAACAGTGGAAGAGGGGATTACTGCAGTTTGAAAGGGAATTGGGAACTGCAAGTCACAGTAACATTGGAGAGGACACTGCAATCCCCCCCCACCCCAATGTTGCAGATTAGAAAAGTCATGCTTATGAAAGCAGTAGCAGGGCACCAAAGGGCACAAACACTCAGTATGGATCTCCCATAACAGGGCAGGATAGGGGCTTTAGTCAACTAGATTCAAGGTGCCAGGAGCCGCCAAACTATTTAATAGGTATGTGGAATGGTGGGTGTGGGGGAGATAAAGTATACTGGAAGTGCGTTATTAAGGAGGATAACACCCTTTTGTAGTTTAAGTGACAACAAAACCTGTTGTTTAAATTAAAGGAAATTGAAACACAATAGGGAATGATGTGTGATCTAGTGGCTAGAGCACACTAAGTTGTGAAATTGGAAATCACGGGTTTGAATACTGTATACTGTTTGGTTCACTATGTGACATCGATCAAGTCCTTTGACATCCCTGGGCTTCCTTCTTCCAGCTGCACACTGGGGATACACAGTATCTCACTGAAAACTAGATGTGGCATCTCATTTGGTCTACCCTGCATAAATAAACTTTAAAGAAAAAATAAAAGTGTCATTTGGACAGAACTGGAGCGAAGAAAAGTGGCACCGCTCCCAGTTACAAAGCAGCAGTTGCTTTGAGGAAGAGGAAGGTCACAGTATTTGAAATTCATTTGATTAAGAAATACAGGAAAAGGGTATTACTTCTGATGACACTAACACAAAGGCCAAGATGGCTAGTTTCATCTTATACAGCTTTTCTATATAATGTTATAGATTCTGTACTTTATAGCTTAAAATTTCAATGAATAATAATGGTCTCTAAAGCCTGATTCAGTCTGACATTTTCTGAAGCTAAGTGAGGTGTGTCAGATGTCAAAGCCTTTTTAACAGGCAGCCCCCAGAGCATTAACAAAGGACTAATGTTTGAAACTGCTTATTTAAATTATTTAGGGAGGTGGGTCTGCAGTGAGTGAAAGCATACAATATTTAAATATAATGCAATATGTGATGAATATGGATTACTTTTTTCTTCATACGGTAAGGTATTCATGAAGACGACCTTGTACATAGTACCACAGTATAGAAACACAGTATTGTGATGAGGTAAGTGACTTGGGGTCCACTTTGTCTGTTATTCCTGCCACATGATAGTGGCTATACCCAATTTCAGAGTGGACACAGATACAAGCTTATATCGCCTGCTCATGTTATGTAACCTTAATGACATTTTCCATAAGGAATCTGTCTAGTCCTGCTTTGAAATTTGGAATAGTGCTACAGTATCTTCCACAAGCTCAAAGGGTAGTCTGTTACACATGTTAACTAAGGTTGCTATAATCAGTCCAATGGAACTGTAATTATTTGACTTTGGGTATTTTATCAGAATGCAGTATTTCAGTATTGAAAGCCAAAAATCCAAATTCTGAAAAAGGGTCGGATGCAGAGGTAGTATCTGATTCCAATTCTGCATCTGATTGCACAGCAATCAAGTAAAAGGTCCACCAAACCTGGTGAAACAAGAAGGAGTGGAACCCTTACCCTCCCTAGTAAAAGAATCTAAGTCCTCCATCACCTACCCTTGCTCACCTCCATTATATTTAGTTGCCCAGGTGAATAAATGACAGTCTCAGCAGGTCTAGTTACAGCTTTCTTTTGGGATCCACTTGAGTGAAATAGACACTGCTTCCCTACCCACCACCACCTAGCCAGATGGCAAACATCTCTGTCTGGTCACCCCATATGGCCACTGGCTGGCCTGGATATTGGCCTGGCTACTGTGGCTATAGACTACTGGAACTGTGAGCAATACTATCCCATGAGACTCCCCCTGTGCTACAGAAGCTTCCACAAACTTGTAGGGTAAGCTATGCTATTTTCTATTAACAAGGACTGAATTACTGTTGAAAGCTGGCTGAGATGGATTGGAAATCACAGGGAGAGCAATGACAACTAGTAGCCCATCTAGCCAGTAGCCAGGCCAGCCACAAGAGGCCATGTGGAGGGGGCTGGAGATGAAAAGAGAAAAATGACCAATGCAAATAAAAACTAAAGTAAACAGGGTACCATAATAGTTGACCAGCAGTGACCACTGACCACTGGCCCATCAAAACTGATTCAAACTAGATGCAGGTAAAAACCACCCCAGCAATACTAGGCAATGACGAGTCGAGGACACAAGGGTGGGGGAAGTGGGAAACATCACAGGGAGAGTGAGAGAAGCATGTCTTATGTGAGAAGTATTTTGTTTTTAAATAGTGTACTGGGGTGGGAGGCTTTTATTTTGTACATTCTTGGTATCAGAATCAAAACATTCTGATTCTGTTTTGGCTTCCTTTCCAGTGCCATAATCAGACTCCAAAGTGGAATTTCCAAAAATCAACTGAACCAAATAGAACAGATTACAAAGAATCTGGGCACCCCTTATCTTAACCACCTTTTGTGTGAATTAATACTTTCTCATGTTTCTACTTTATTCTATCCCCTCTTGGTGTAAGGGCATGCCCTCAAGTTCTGCTTGCCCTCACCAGTTCAAACTTCAGTGCATACTCACCTGTCTATAACCCTTACTATTAAAAAAAAACAGTTCTATGTCCCTGTTTAATCTTCTCATCTAAATATTTTGAGTATGTCAAATATTTCATCACAGGTTTTGTCTCCTACAATAAGCCACTAAACAGCTTGGTGGCCCTGTGATGGAGTCTCACATTTCTTCTGTGTTCATTCTGTACTGCATTGACCAGAACAGAACACAGCACTCTTGGTGTGGTTGAACAAAGGCTTCATATAGGGAAGGTTACCTTTGAGCTGTTCCTTAGCCCCTCCCAATCCATCCTAATACTGTATTTGTTTTCTTTCTTTTTATGATATTTTCATTTTACTCCATACCACACCTCTTGATGTTCCTCTCCCTCTGGCCTTCACAATTCACTTGCTGCTGCCTGCCAAGCTCACTTTCCACTTCTTGCAGCCATCTTCAGACTCCCTCCAGTCCTCAAAGTCCCCACAAGTCCAGTGCTACCCTGCTGGTGGGGGACCTGGTACCACAAGGGAGAATTTAGTGTGCAATTGGGGACTTGGTGGAAGGGAGATGGAACTGATTCACTGCAGAGCTGGATGGCATGGGAGGTTCATTCTTTCATAATGTGGTGGCCTGTGAGGATATCCAGCAGCATGTGACATGTTCTAGCAGAAATATTCTAGCTGCCTTAGTCAACCTAGTTCATTAATTCACCCAGAAGTAACATTGCTAATGAGCTATCGAGAAATAGTCAATCCCTTTTACTTGACTGACAAGAAGACTTGCCAGTCAGGAGGCTGTCTGCTCATGGTGAGACTGAGGAATCTTGAAGCATCTCTTCAGTCTACTGCAGAGAGTGAAGTGAAGTAGACCTATCAGCTGAAGTAGTCAGACACAATGACTGAGAGCAGATCTCTCATCTGCTACAGTGAGAGAGGGGCTGTGCCAAGACTTGAAAGGGAGAAGTGCACTTGTATAGCAGAAAGAGAGAGAGAGAGAGAGACTGAGATCTGTAGCTGAGGGCCTCAAACTGCAAGAGTAAACTGCCTTGCAGCTGAGCCTCAGTGTACCCTTTGAGAGACATTTTATGTAATCTGATATGAGGGTCTAAATAAGGTGAACCTAGCAGAGGGCCAAAAGCCACCATGCTGATTACCTCAGCCAGGTGACAGCCTCCAAAAAAACGTGGCTTGGAGTTTTGGTTGCGCTTCAGAGGCCAGGGATCCTCATGACACCCCAAGAGTCTGATGGAACAGATCCCAACTCAACCGGCGTGAGGTACCAGAGAGACTGATTGGCACAGGAGAGCTGAGAGAGCTATCAAAGGTGTGACACAGAATTGCAAGGGAGGCCGACCAGTGTCAGGGTAATGGTGAGTACTGAATAAGGGCCTGTAACCCCATCATTTGTTAGATAGGACCACAGGTTTGGGCTAACAATTTAATGAACTATGCCTACTGGCCATGATTAACAAGTTGGGCCAAATTAAACAATAATTCTACAATGTGCCATTCTGGCCAACTATATGCACCATTAGTATCAGGCCTACCACAATCCGACAGCTGGATACTGATAGCCACTGGGAGCTACCTAGGAAAATGGTGTTGCTAACTTGTACTAGAGGGGATTGGAGTAGCAAATAAACAGAACTTTGGGCCCAAGCAGTGTTATTGGTTGGGGGAAGATTGTGCTAGAAAGCTAGATAGGCACCACATTATTTTGTTTACAATAATCTCTTTCCTTCACCAGAACCTTGTTCCAAACCCCCCAATAAAACTCTGTTATTTGCTTGCAATTCCTGACTTGTGAGCACAATATTTGTGTGAGCAGAGTGTTTGCAATTTACAAAATTGCCTATTTTTGTTAACTTGTTAATCGCGTTGTGTGCCATTTGAGTGGAGTGTGCCCATGGATGCCAGAATAGGTTGGTACTGTTTCCCAGGAGGCAGTACTAACATCTTATATATATTACTTAATTTTTCACTGGGTGGAGGAACTGCATAATTTATATCTGAACTTTAACTCATCATCACTGGGTTACAAATCCCAACAGCACTTACTGATACATCTTTATCTAAGCCCATAAGACAGGGGAAATTTACTGTCATTTATAGTGATAGAGTGCATTTTTGGTGATGAAAAATGACTGCCAGCTTAAAATTTAACTTCAAAAGGTTTTGCCATATATTTTTTTTTGGTCATGCATACTGGTTGGTGGTTGTACTGTGGTAAGCCAATGGACAAAACAAAACTCTTTTGGACAATCAGGAGGCTTGAAATTCCAGGCTTGAAATTCCTTATCCTTTTTTAAATAGACACAGGCAATACCTGTATATTTTGTAATGCCAATGAATTTATTTGAATTAACATACATCTTTTCACAAAGCTACTAATGCTGGCAGCTCAGTTGCAAGATGTTTTGCTTCCATGTCAGAAAGCTTTATTCAGATTTCTAAAAATATCTATTTCTGTGTTCTAGCATTAGCTACATAGATATCAGCAAAGATCCCCCCCCAGTTGCCAAGTAAAAAAATGTCATATTTAGAGTTGAATGGTCATTTGTTATCGTTCTTTTTATTATAATCCTCACCCCCACACCTCAAACCAGTGTTGTGAGCTGCCAATGTTGCACCTTTCCTACAGCCAGGAGGGAAGGAAGAAGGGAGGGAGAGAGTACAGGCAGGTGGTCACATGGGCAGGTGGGTTACTACCTGTACAGTCAACACTGATACCACTCCTTTGTTGGTAAGCAGGGGGAACATGGATGCTACTAAGCCTATGGCCCCTTCCTTGCCTTAAAGTTGAGTGTCTCACCTCTGTAACCCAACCAGCCACCAGCCAGACTCATGGGAATCAAAGGACTGAAGGAGATCCCTAGTCCAACAGATGACTGTGTGACCCAATGCTGTTGTGCCAATGGACTGGACAAATGGAGACACATATTTATAGATATTCTCTGTTATTTCCATTGTACAAAATTTTATGTACAGAGCTAGGATTCTCTCTTGTTTTGCCACAACTAGAATTGGGGGAAAGTGATTCTGATGGGACCATTTGCAGTGACTCATCATCCACCTTTAAGACAGTCTGAGACTTGTGTTGGTTTACTCTCAGAGTGGAACTGCTCCATCTATATTGGGCATGAGGGTGCAGTTGCTCCATCTTACTGGAGGTCTGTCTGTAATAAGAGCAGGCCCTTCTTTAAAGCTGCTGTAATCCCAACCCTTGTAGGACTATCTTCTCTGAGATAAATACAAGTTACTGTCACACTTCTACACAGGATTGGCAGTGAGAGTGCCTTTCCATCAGTATTGCTGGCTGAAAACAGTATTTCTGTGACCACAGAATTCTGGACAGTGAGAGCATCAGGTCTTTAGTGGAAATTGGACATAGCTTAGGGAAGTGAGAGTTCCCACAGCTGCTATTTTTTCATTAGGATTTCAGCAAGACTGTTAATTTAATCTGGAACACTGGACCTATTGCTATATTCCTTTTACATTTAAAAAGGATTTTATTTAATATTATTACTTTTGACATTGTTTAATGTGGGGGGTGGGGAGGTTGTTGTTTTATTTGCTTGATTTATTTTGTTGAGGGTGGCTGTGTTTTATTTATTATTAGTATGAGTGAAGAGCTACCCTTGTGAAAATGTGTTTGGGATAGGGACCTGTAAGGCCCAGCTGCTTGGGGGACTACCTCCATGGCATCCATCCCTTTGAGTTCCCAATACTTACAGCTGAGGCCTACTGGAGGTGTAGAGTCCTGAGAAAAGCACAGAGGAGGGGGGGGTATGGTGGCAGTGGTATCCAGGTGGTTGCTGGGGGGTCTGGGATTTGGGTGGTGAGGACAAGGAGATGCCCTGGGATGAACTTGGGACTGGAGAGGGGGTTGCCATGGTTATTTCCTATACCCAAGGGTTCCATGGTGGATTGTGGGCAGCTAGCAGCTGCCTCACCTCATTCTACTCGGGTTGTGTTATGTAATGCCAGGTTGATGAGGAATAAGACTGCCATAATGGAGGACTTTTTATCCTCAGTCAACCCGGCTTATATCTGGCTGAATGAAAATGCTGCCCCCATTTTGGAGGTGGCAGTGCCAGCCAGGTACTCCGTGATACACAACACAAGGGAGGATCACAGAGGTTGGGGGGTAGCCATTTGTTTTAAAACCAGCTTGAACCTCACGGTGATTCCTGTAGGTCATATGTGATCTTTCAAGTGTGTGGCTGCCCGAGGTAGTGTGGAGCAGGCTTCAGGGTCCTTGTGATCTATCACCCCTCTTTTGTGGATGGGGAGTTTTTGTGGGAGATCGAAGAGCTCATCACTGGCCTGGTGTTGGAGTCTCCTAGGTGGTTAATTCTGGGGGACTTCAATGCCTGGGTCAACGGTGGGCTCTCAGGTTTTGGGAATGATCTCCTGGGGAGCATGGGGGCCCTGGGCCTATTGCAAAATGTAAAAACAGCTATGCACTAGGGGGACCACACACACTGGATTTGGTCTTTTCTTTAGGGTTAGATGTGACTGACCTCAGTGTTGATACTGTATTTAGGTCAGATCATAGCTCCATGAGGTTCACGCTTGGGGAATCCCCCCAGATGGTCCTGCTCCTGTGGAGATGCTCCGATACCACCTATTAAGAGGGGTTTCCTCAATTAGACTATTGGTGGTGCTGGACCTATCGAGTGTTGGGACAGCTTGTGTGAGTGGAGTGGAGGAAGCAGTGGCAGTCTACAATGGGACTGTTACTGCAGCCTTCAACTCCATCACACCCATTCATGTCTGTCCCTTGTCTACTCGCTGGAGACCTCCTTGGTGTGATGAGGATCTCAGGAGTTTAAAGATGAAAGGGCGGAGGTTAGAGGGGTGCTGGATGAGATCTGGCCTGCTGGAGGAAAAATTGGCCCTGAAGTCACATTATGTCAATTATCAAGAGGCGATTTCCCATAAGAAGGCTGAATATTTGTCTAGGGAAATTGCTTCAGCGAAAAACAGACTGGCTCAGCTCTTCCACACAGTGGACAGGCTATAACATCCTGCTTGTCTCTGTGTCAGGGGGCAGGTTCTAGCACTAGGTGTGAGGAGCTGTCTGTATTCTTTACTGACAAGGTGTCCTCTATCAGGGATGGGGTCTCCTCAAGTACCTCTCAAAGGGGATGCAGGGTCCGGCCTGAGGTTTATCTGGGATGAATTTGAGCTGGTTGTGGTGGAGGAGGTGGTGAAAATAATCTCGAAGCTGCAGCCAACCCAATGTGAGCTGAACCCAGGTCCAACCTGACCTTTGGTTGGATACTTGGACCTAATTGGACCTGTGATTGCTGGGGTCATCTGGAGTTCCTTGAGGAGTGTGATCTTCCAATTGGCCTTGAAAGAGGCCTTGGTTAGACCAATTTTGAAGAAAACCTCTCTGGACCTGAACTGCCTCAGCAATTACAGGCCAGTCTCAAACCTCCCATTTTTAGGGAAGATTATTGAGAAGGTGGTGGCCTTATAGCTCAAGAGACATCTTGCCTCTTCCTCCACCTATGAGTCCTTCCAGTCTGGGTTTCATGTGTGGCATAGTACAGAGACCACCCTGGTGAGGGTGCTTACTGATCTCCTGATGGTGAGGGATGGGAGAGACTAGACCATCTTTGTCCTCCTGAACCTCTATGCGGCATTTGTCACCGTGGACCATGATGTGTTACTTGACCACCTGTGGTTTTGGTGTGGCCTGTCCAGTAATGTCATCAACTGGCTTAGGTCATACCTGACAGGCAGAGCAAAAAAGGTGACAATGGGGTTAGCCTCATGTAACCTGAAGCCTCTGTGCTGTGGGGTTCTGCAGGGTTCAGTCTTGTCACCCTTGCTGTTCAGTGTGTACATGCTGCCATTGGGGGACATTATCAGGCAGTACAGGTTGGGTTTTCACTGCTATGCAGATGATACCCAGCTGTACTTGTCCTGGGCAACTGATACCCAGGTGTTGGCTTCTGGATTTAACAGCTGCCTCGATGAGATCCAGGTGTGGGTGATTCAAAGACTAGATAGAGGTACTGGTTATGGATCCAGTTCATCAGGGTGGGGGTGAGGGGGTTACCCCGTGGCCTAGTGTTAGGGGGTGTTCCCCTTCCCCCATCAAGACAGGTGAAGGATTTGGGCATGAACCTGCGCAACAGTTTGGCACTTGATGTGCAGATGTTGGCCGTCATCAAGAGTGGATTTTACCATCTCCGAAACATTGTCCGAATCTGAGCCCTGATCCCACCTAAGGACCTGACCATGCCAGTGCATGAGTTTGTCACTTCGAGGCTGGACTATTGTAATGTCCTGTATCTAGGGTTATCTGAAGGCAACCTCCACAGCCTGCAGCTAGTGCAGAATGTGGCAGCAAGGTTGTTGACTGGGGTGAGATGGTGAGAACATATCACCCTGGTCCTCCGCAGACTGCACTGGCTGACAGTCAGGTGGAGGATTGTCTTCAAGGTAGGGCTCCTGACCTACAAGACTCTACATGAAAGGCGACCTGTCTATCTGCAAGATCTCCTTGTCCCCTACCATCTACCCTGGGCACTCTGTTCTGCCGGGGAAGCCTCTTTGGAATTCACAGAGTTAGGTTGAGGCACTCTGGGGACAGGGCATTCTCAGTGGTGGCACCTACTCTGTGGAACTCCCTTCCAGGTTATCTAAGGGAGGTTCCCTTGGTAGAAGCCTTTAAAAAGGGGTTAAAGACATACCTGTTCCAGCAGGCTTTCACTGATTCATAAATTGTTTTTAAGGGATGGGTAGAGTAATTTTAAATCTGTTTTAATGATGAATTGCTTTTTTATATGTATTATTGTGTGGTTTTTGTATTGTACAGTGCCCAGAGTCCCTGGAGATGGGCACTTCATAAATAAAATATCTATCTATCTATCTATCTATCTATCTATCTATCTATCTATCTATCTATCTATCTATCCATCTATCTAAGTCTGTAATGTGCACATGTAGCACCAGCCCTGATGAGTGGCCGACATATGTCTCAGGGTCTGCCTGTTGGAATGGCTGACCCATACTGTGAGGAGGGAAACCCCATTACAGGAACCAAAGAACAAGAAAAAAGAAAGACCTTTTCCAGTTCTAGTCAGGGTGGGACATGAGAGACTCTGTGCTGTACAAGTCAAATCTTCTAAATTGGACAAGACATTGAACAAGCTGTAATGTTTGTTTCTTGTTTGCAACAGTATAAGCAGAAGGGCATTACTACTATCTAGAGGACTAATGATCTGAGCTCTGTAAACACTGTGAAAACTTGTATCTACAATTTGTGGCAGGCTCCCATGCTACTGTATCTATGACCATACCACCACCAATGCTGTGGCAATACTGTGGTTATTCTACAATGGTCTTTGCATTCTGATGCAGTTCAAATGAGTCCCAAAAATGAAATCTGTTTACCCTAAAGGAAGGCCCACAAGCCAGCAACTAGAAAGTGTTTAGCAGGTAGGGAATACAAAGCAGGTTGGGTGCCATGATCAGGGACTGGCAATACAGCCTGGGGGGAACCAAGAGTCATGCATTGTTTATTTTTTTTACTGCAAATTTTTTAAGCAATAAGACTGGCATATGGGTAAATTATTAGTAGACGAAATGATCTACTGATCTCTAGTCTACTAATAATAGTACCATAGATTAAATGAAAGTTTGATTGATTGATTGATTGATAATGAAGAACAAATACAGAGATACTTATTGCTTATACTGCTAACCAACACATAATTTATTTTACTTATTTATTTTATTTATGTCTTTGTTTACTGGGTAGGTACACTGATCTGAGGGACCATTTTCAGGCATGACCCGGGCCAAGTAGATGACTCTGAATAGTAAACAATACATGTAGGAGAGATAAGGTAATATTAACACAATACAAGTTGAAATCAACAAAGTTACAACAGGAAAATGCAGGCAAGCAATTGATACAAAAACAACCGAGAATTAAGGGCATACATAGGTAAGATACAAGGCAATTACTGGTTCAGATAAGGCAATGGAAAGTCAGAAAACAGCAAGGAGACAAAAGAATTAAGAGCAATAGGCAACAGGGAAACCAGGAGTTTCAAACGAGATTCAGTAGTTGTAGAGGTGGGAGAGGTCTCCGAAATACAGGGTGGGGAGGGAAAGGCCCTGGTCTTCTGTTTATACTATCTGTCCAATATCAGTAAGAGAAGGAACACAATAAACAAAACAAAATACGGGATTCTGCTATGATTGTTGTTTGAGATTTATAATGCTTTATCTTCCCAAGGCTCTCTCCCACACCCCCCATGCCAATTTACAGCAAATATGCTCTGGTAGTTTTCTCCCACCCTGCCCACTTGCTTAAAGATTGTCATTACACAGAAATGCTGTTCTCAGAGCTCCTTCCTTCCTGCCTGCTTCCTTGAAGACTCATAAGGCACATTTGTGCTGCACTGAAAAATAAAAACATAGATTTTCTTGACAGAACTAGACATTAGGTCCATCCAGTCTGCCTCTTGTCTTTGCCTGTTCTGTCACCACTGACCCTAGTTGGTCACAGGTGTCACTCCCTTCCTCCCTCCCTCTTTACCTCTACCTAACATGCCCCGTGCCTATCCCACACATGATGAAAGCTCCACAGTCTTTGGTCCCACTACCTTCTTTGGCAGGCTGTTCCAGTCTTCTACCACCCATTCTATGAAGAAGTATTTTCACACATCTCTCCTAAACATTCCCTTTTAGCTTAATTGTATGCTCCCTTGTCCTAATGCCATTCTTTCTCTGAAATAGACCCTCCACTTGCACCTTGTTCACTCCTGTGAGGTACTTGTTAGTTTCAATCACGTCCCCTCTTGCTCTCCTCTCTTCAAGGGAGCAGATGTTGAGTTCCTGGAGCCTTTTCTCGTATGGCTTCTCATGCAACTCCATCACCATTTATGTTGCCCTCCTTTGTACCACTTCCACCCTTTCAATGTCCTTGCAGAGAAGCAGCCTCCAGAACTGGACACAATACTCCAGGTGGGGCCTCACCAGAGAGAGATGCAACAGCAGCACCATCTCCTTCTTCCTGCTAAAAATCCCTCTCCCAATGCATCCAAACATTCTGCTAGCCTTTCTGACTGCTTTGTCACACTGTCTAGCTACATTGAGGTCATCAAATGTGATGAACCCAAAGTCTCCTTCTTAATTGGTGACTATAAGCTCCACATCCTCCATCTTATACACAGCTACTAAGTTCTGCAATCATAAGTGTATAACCTTGTACATACTGGCACTGAAACCCAGATGTCACCATTAGAATATTCATCTTGTTTCCTCAGATCCCTATGCATTGTCTGCACTACTTCAAGAGTGTCAACCCTGTTGTAGATTTTTGTATCATCCACAAAGGGACACACCTTACCCTCAAGCTCCTCTGCAAAGTTGCTTATGAAGCTATTGAAGAGGATCAGTCCAAGCACCAAACCCTGTGGCACCCCACTCCTATCACCTGAGTTGCTGCCATTTACCACCACCCTTTGCTTCCTATACCTTAACCAGTTTGTTACCTAGCTTGTCAATTTCTCCCCTCCATGCTGCTTATTTTCTTAACTAGCCTCCTGTGCAGCACAGAGATGAAAACCAGTCCAGATAGGCCACGCTCACTGCTCTTCCTTGATCCACCTCCCTGGTAACCCACTCAAAGAAATCTATTAGATTAGTTTGATACAACCTCTCCCCTGTGAAACCATGCTGCAGGTGGTGCTGTAGCATGTTTGTCTCCAGGTGCTCCAACAGCCTCTCCTTCAGCAGTGTCATCATTATCTTCCTCATCACTGATGTGAGACTGACTGGCATATAGTTGCTAGCATCCTCCCACCTGCTGCTTTTGTGTAGCGCGACCCCATCAGCCCTCCTCCAGTCTTCTGGAACTTCCCCCATCTATAGTGAAGTGCTAGATAGTGCTGCCAGAGAGGTGGCCAGCACCATGATCAGTTCCTTTAGGACCCTTGGATAAATCCCATCCAGCCCCATTGCCTTATTCTCCTTTAAGGCTTTCAATCCCTTCCAGACCCTCCCCACCAAGTATGGGCTTGTGTTTACTCCCCTCTCTTTCTGTTGTTTCTGTTGCTTACTGCAGCATGCTGGTCCTTGCCCCCCACCATCTAACATGAAGACTGAGCAGAAGTAATTGTTTAGTATTTTTGCTTTCTCTTGATCTTCCTATGCAGAGTCCTACCTTCTCTTCTGATTCTCCCTATCCTTCATTCATCTTCCTTTTTCCTCTACATACCTGATGAAGGTCTTGTCACCTTTTCTGACCTCCTTAGCTGTCCTCTCCTCTGTTAGTGCTTTAGCTGCCCTCATCCTCCTTTCTGCTTTCATTTGTTTTGCCAGATATACCTCCCTGTCTTCATCTTTCTTGGTCTCTTTGTACTTTCTAAATGCTGTTTTCTTCTCCTTTCCTGCCTTTGCCATCTCTTTAGAGAACCAAAGTGGACTCTTTCTCCTCTTCCCCTTGCTCACTTCCTTCAAATAGCATGTTGTTGCCTGGGCTATATCCTCCTTAATTTTTCTTCATTGAGCCTCTGCACAATGTAGTATCTGAGGCAGTTTCCAATTTCTTTAAAATCAGCCCTCTTAAAGTTCAGGACACTTGTCTTAGTGTGTTTTTATTCCTTGTCCTATACATATGCTAAAGTGCACTGTACAGTGATCAGTTGTACCCAGGGGACCATGCACTGTGATGACAGCAATGCTGTCTCTCTTTGTAAGTACCAGGTCCTGCACTGACCCATCCCTTGTGGGTTCTAAAACCAGCTGCCTGGCAAATGCCTTTTGTATGGAGTCAAGAATGGCCCTACCTCTTGATATAGCTGTAATCAGAATGCCCTACTCTACATCAGGCAGATTAAAGTCCTCCATTATCATAACTTCACCCTTGCTGGCCATTTTGCTGATGGCTTCCCCCTGGACTCTGTCTAAATCCTCCTCCTGTGAGGAATGCTTGCACACCACCCCCATGTGGATAATGGCCACTGACCCTGTCTCTAGGCTGACCCACGGTACCTCCAGCCCTTCAGTGTTCCACTCTTGCCCCTCTATCTTAGTAGCCATTGTAGCCTCCTTCACATATAAAACAACCCCTCCACCTTTTCTCCCTGATTTGCCCTTCCAGAACATGGTGCAGCCTGGGATGGCCACTTCTCATCTGTGGTTGTCCATGCACAATGAGTCTGTTATAGCCACCAGATCCAGGTCTGCCTCTGCAATGATTACTTCAAGGTCAGGAATTTTGTTTCATAGACTCCTTGTGTTGCTATGCATGACTCTTGATTATCTTCATCCCTCGTTCCTTCTAACCTGCCTCCCCTATTACCCCCTCTATTACTCTGGTCCTACCCTCCCCTGTTACATTGTCTTCCTGCCTTTCTCTCCTTCCACTCTCTTTCAACTAAAGTTCCTCCTCCAAACTTGCCTGCCCTGATCTTCACTTTGCGTCTATCAACCCCCAGTGAATTTCTTCTCCCTGGGTTAGCCTTCCATGTTGCATTAGTACCTGGGGTGGACATCTTTGCCTCCCTTATCCTTTCTGCCTGCCTTTTGACTAGTTTAAGTGCTTGTCAAGGTAGCATTTAATCCTTCTACCCAGAACTGCTGTTCCCATCCAGGATGGATGGAGGCCATCTCCCTTGTACAGATCTGATTCCCCCATGTGTGACTCCAGTCCCCAATGTAGCCAAAGCCCTCCTCCCTGTACCATGCCATGAACGACTCATTGAAGGACCTTCCTTTGCCTTCCCCTGATTGTGTATCGGTAGCACCTCAGTGAAGGCCACTGAGTGAGCAACCTGCTTCAAGCCCCTTCTTTGCTCCCTGGTACTAACCTACACTACTCCTACAGCTTCCCTGTCAGATCATACATCCACAGGTGGACAACAACATCCAGTTCCTTCCCCACCACTCCCCCCTTTCAATCTCCAAGATCTGCCATCCAGTCTTCTCTTTTGAAGACCTGGACTGCACTGTACTACCCTGTCCCTTCCTTTCCCTGCCACCATCTCAGTCCCCTTGACTATGGAGTCTCCTACCAGTGACTGCCTCCTCCTTTGACAGGGAACTCTCCCACCCTCTTTGGGGGCTGCTACCTTGGGGGCACCTACCTCCTCTCTTACTCCTGCCACTCCAGTGCCTTTAACAATTGTGGTCCCAGTTTGCTTCAACATAGCTCACACAGTTCCTTCTCCATTCCTGTAGGGATTTATCATGAGTCTACAAAACAGCTTGACCTTTTTATATTTGAAACAAGATCACAAGGAATCACTTTTGGTGTTTTTGCAGTCAATACTAATGTTGTATTTTATCTTTGTATATTCCACAATTTTGGAATTAATAAATAGAGCCACCTTTTTATGAAACAGGCTTCCTGATGATTCCTCTAATGTTTACAAAACAGCATAATGGCCACCAGCTTCAGGGCTGAATACCAGGGGTATGGAAATGAGTTGTCTTACTGGCCACTGCAATGCAACTGAACCTCTTTGGGGGATGTAATGGAACTGTTGACAAACTAACACAAATGTCATATTAAGCTCAGTCAATTTGTTTTAGTGGCATGATTTGTGATTTTTAATGGCAAGATCAATCCTGACCTCACTGAATATGTCATTCCTGCAGTAGTGGCAGGTTTACTTTGCAGGACCATACTTCTTTGGTATTTTCCATAGTTGTAAACTCACAGTAAGCACTGGGCCCAGCTAATGATGAAAGAAAAATTCAGATTTGTAAATTAAACTGTTAAAGATGGAATTAAAAATGTTCTACAAATTACTATAGAAGATGGTATCCAGTGAAGATAGTGACTGAATATGTGTCACCATCAAAATGGTGACTCATAAACAGAGCTATCTTCATGGGCTACCCTGCAAGGGTAGTGACCCTATGCAAAGGAAACCATAGGGAAGGGTGACCGGAAGGGAAGAATAGCAAAGGGAAGGAGAGGGAGAGGGATTGGGAAGAGGGTATTTCAGGGAGTAGTGTGCCTGCTGCAGCCAAGCTAACCATGTGGTGTGGTGTCAATAGTGGCTAGCTCTGGTACAACAGGTACTGGGTTCAGGGCTGGGGACCAGGGGAAGAATGTTGCCATTTTTTTCTTCTTCAATCTAGAGTGTTGCCCCCTCCTTGACATGCACCCCCCCTGGAGTTAGTAATCCTTAAGCAGGGGGTGCAGGGGGGCAAAGAACCCAGTGAGAGGGGACACAGACCCCTGCAAAAACACTAAGTGTAGTTGCTGGATGTTTGGTCACCAGCACGTGTATATTGGCAGTTTGCTTTTTGGTGATATACACTCACCATAATTGTGATTGTTGTTTTGGGATCACTAATATGACATGGAACCATAGAAGACATGTAAAAAATTGTATTGTAATACTGAGTATACCAAAGCATAATAACTAATTACCAAGCTATCCCACAGCATGACAAGGGATTCAGCAAATTTAAACTTCACCAGCGTTGTTCTGCCAAACTGAGTCACTGTGCAACATTTTGTGACTTTTTTTTGTTTGCAGACCCACTTTGCAAAGTAAACACAGTGACTTGGAATGGCCAGTCAAATAGGGGACTTCCTGCCATAAAAAATCAGGGGCCCCATACTCAAATGCCAAGAAGTGACACAAAGTGGTTGCTAGTCCTTCTTTGCACCAGTGTTGAACCTTGCACCCATTTGTGCCATGCACAAAGTGGTCAAATGGCTTTCCCTGTTCCAGCACAATGTCCACTGGGCAAGCACAGGGAAATGGGTGGAGGCTGGCATTTTTATTGAAGTGCTGTGCTATGGCAAAAGTGCTTCCTGGCTCCCAGGCCTATGGCCATAAACTGCAGTGTGTGTTCTCCTGGTAAAAATGCTTTCATCAGTTCCACAGGGGTGCGGCAGGCATGCATCCAAACAAGAAGGAGCTCAAGTGCAGTATATGCAAGACAAAATTGCGGATGGGAATTCAACATCAGCAAAGTAGAGTTTGGCAACATAACATAATCTTGCATGCTGATGTTGAAAGTTAATCGCCACTTCAGTTAGTACTGTTACAGTAGTGGTAATAGTAGTAGTAGTAGTACAGTAGTGGAAGGGGGTTGGGGATTTGGGGGTCTGTGCCTACCACAATACTGAGAACAGAGTTGGGTGGTTGCAGGGGGCACAGCCCATCAATATGTTCTGCCAGCTCTGTGATTTCACATATAAAATCTAGTCATCACTCACAATTTCACATACAAAATATCATCTGCCATTTTTTTCCTGCATAAACCATGCTTGCTTCCAGGAAGGAACCACTGACATTTTGCCAATGGACCTAGATCAGAAAGGGACTTAAAAATAAACAATCATGTGTCACAACAGGGAAAGGGAAGGCAGATCAGTTGGATGCCAAGGATTACAGAAGTGTTCTGGGGCCACTAGTTTACCAGGAAAGACTTGTGAGATATAACAAAAAATATATATATATAAATAAAAGCCAAGAAGCTGGCTACTAGGTACAGCATGGAGGGTGATGGAGATGCACTTTCTTGATGCATCGTGGGTTCGAGCCACAAGGCATAACATATGCCTAGTGCCATGCCATGGGTTGACCACTGCAGCTGGCATAATGCCACTATGTTAGTAGTCGAACACCTGTGAATGAACACCAACATCTAGCTAGCACATGAGCATGTATTGCAATTGTGCCACTGTCAGAGGGTACATCCAACCCCTACAGACAGTAGCACCCTTTTGAGAATGGCAGTCTATCATGGTGTCCAGATGGAGCATCTCAGTGTACCCCTTTTCGACACCCATACATACTGCAGTTGTGCATGGGGCCCCAATTATGGTGCAAGCCCATATAACATACATTATAGGGGAAGAAGAAATAGAGGCAGGGACACTGGATGACATAGGACAGAGGAGGGAAGCAATGGAGGCAACTGCACCAATTTCAACTAACTTCACCCGTGAAGTTTCACCTTCCATAAGTTGTGAAATCATAACTTTACTAGCAAAGTTCTGGTGAACTGGGCCACTTCTAACTTCATGAAAGCCCACTTTGTGAGGCAAAGTTTCCTTGCTTTGCCCACCTCTAAGTTTTACTTTATTATGAAACATCTACTTACAGATCAAGTTATCAGCCTTAGCTGTTATAATTTCTTTGGGAATCATAGCCATACCATCTCTTTTGTCATGGGTGGTATCACACTGTCTAATAGTTACAAAATAAATTTGTCACAAGGATTAACTATAAGAACTAAAATGTTACAATAAATGAAATTAGCAGAATTTTAGTTTTTAAGACAAAACATTTATGTTCAACAACTAAAGTAAGATCTGGGAGCCAAACCAACTTGCATAAAATACTTGCACAAGTGATGAAGTTAAAGAATACCAACAAAAGGTGTCTGTCCTTAATCCGTCATTGACCAATATAGCAATTAGTGTTTTGTGAAGATAATTCATGCTTTATCCAAATCACATTTTTACAATAAACTGAAAGAAGTAATGAATTATATTAAATACAATATTCTTATTGCTTCCAATTTTCAATTGCATGGTTAGAGCTGAATAGAGACTCCAATTCAAATTATCCAATCCTGTTGCAGAGCTGAAGGTAAGCCAAACTTTACAGCATTTTCCTAGATTACTATTTGTCCCCAGAGTCATGCACGTCTCAGTATAGAGTATATGGTTAGTGTATATTGTTTTTAGAAATTCATTTACCATAATGGTGATATCACTACTATGGTGCAAAAACTTCTCAAAGTTATTGTTCCATGTTTTTGATGTCACAACTGGGGTACAATTAACTTTGCCATAATCTATCTGCTAAATTCCTCCCCCCCTACCCCCTGGAGTCATCTGGAGATGAACTGTTACCAGTTTAGCATGCATTTCCAGTGAAGGTTTTGAAATGAATGAATGATGAAATAAATCAGTCATGTGAACTGCAGCCACTCAAGTCATGCACTCAGGCACAAACATCTCCACTTTCTTTTTAAAAAAATCTACCTATCTACTCAGTACTCATCCACCCACCCACCTTAAAGCAAAAACTGCAGTTATTAATTCACAGCCTCATAAAAATAAACATTACTTTTGAAACATCTAGCACTGGGTGACAATCCACTCCCACAAATGCTTCCATCTAATATACCCACAGTAGTATGTGTTGTGCTCATTTTGTTATCCCTTATACTCATTGTAATGTAGGATTGCTTTGATATAGTTGCCATTGTACATTAGATTTTGACATATAAGACTGTGTTTTATACACTATGCCTCCATGCCATCCTGTAACCTTGTAATTGTTCTGTGTTTTTCTTTATATGGCTGTCTCCAATGCTTTGCTTTGTAACTCTCCTGGTTTGTACCTGAAAATATGCATTGTAATTGTCTTATGTGGATACCTGGTCAGTAAAAGTTGAAAGAAATAATACTCATTTCATAATATATTATACCAATGTTGATACATGTAGTATCCATTTCAGTACAAAATACACTTATTTCAGTATGTCTCATACTCAATTCAGCATGTGTTATTCCCATTTCGATATGAAGTATGTACAGTAATACTGATTTCAGCCTGCATTACACATTTCAATATGCCAGCACGTTATATCAATTTGTGTACATGTTCAACTCATTTTAGTATGCATGACACTTATTTTAGTATGTGTCATACTTGATGCTGCATGAGTTATACCCATTTTGATATATGTTGGACTTACTTCAGTGTACATCAATATGTCTCATATGCAATTCAGCAGGTGTTATACACATTGTTACATGCTGAACTCATTTCATTATTATTACATGTATTTCAGTATGTCGCATATCAGTTCAGCATGTGTTATAATAGTTTTGGTACTTGTTTAACTCATTTACACACAAAATGAATTATGCTTACTTATTATGTCTCATACTCGAGTCAGCACATGTTATAGCCATTTTGTTAAATGTTAAACTCAATTTGATATGCAGTTACACTTGCTTCAGAATGTCTCATACTCAATTCACCATGTATTGTAAACACATTTTATTTTATTGTTTTATTTTAGAATTTCAGGCTGAAAAAGGTACAATGAGCTCAAGATCATTTCAAGGTGTGACCCAAGATCACAGAGAGTTTTAATGACTTGTTCAGGGCAGCATACCAGAGGCGGTTGTGGTTTTCAAACTCAGGTCTTCTTTCTCCTTGTTTTCATAACCTGGTAATCTCACCTTTAGACTATACCATTTTGATAGATCTCGTACTGATTTCAGTATGCATTACACTTATTTTAGTAAGTCTTGTGCTCATTTCAATCTGTGTTATACACATTTTGGTGTGTGTTATTTTCTCTTCGGTATGCATTGCACTCATTTTGGTATGTTTGATACTCATACCCTAATATCCTGTATTCCAATGACGTGATGTTTTAAACAAGCTCTCACAGCATCTCAAACCAAAATTGTCAGCTGTCTTCAGACCTACAGTCAACTCAAGTATGGCCTCATGGCTCCACTCAAACAGACTCAATATGAATGATACTAAGGTTCAAGCCATGCTCTTTGGCTCATCCCCAAGAGTTAAAATGTGCCATAACCCTTGACAGTCACTGGGATGAATGTATCCTGTCTTACCACTGCAGCCTCCTTTAACTACCTGGATACTCACACTAGACAAATTGCTAAACTTTTCAGCACACATATCTATACAGCCTGCAAGGCAGTAAACACTAGGTTTGGGCTATTCTTCAAAATCAGAGGCAATCATACCCCAAAAGTCTATATTGCCATTACCAATAAAATGTTACTACCCAAACTGACCTATGGGATGGCAGCATACTCCTCTGACTCTAAGACTGCCCTCCAAAACTGGGATGTGACCTATAATAGCTCATGCAGGTTCTCCCTGGTCACCAATAGATTCACACACCATTGCATCTTTTACACCAAGCTCTGCTGACTTCCCCCCACCTACATTGTGTAAACTCATATTGGGTGGTGTGGTTTTTAATGTGGTTTCCAAAAAGGCCCATTCATCCCTTCATTCACGTCTAATTCTGGACAGCATTTCCTATCCACGAAGGTCAAATGCTTCTGGTTCTCTAACCATCCCAAAAAACAAATCCAAATTAGTCTCAGACCAGCTGTATTCCTCTAATATAGCTTCGAAATGTGGGCATTGTTACCTCTTCTCTAAGGCCTCCATCTGTAATTGTCCATAGTCTGCTTTGGAAATTTGGCGTACTGAATATCTGAACTGTTGCACTTGCTTGTACTGCTTATTATCAACTCCAAGTTTATAACCTTAGGACCTAGTCATTATGTTTAGAACCTCTATTTGAGATTGCTGTTGTTTGTGCTTATCTTTTTTACTATCCTATACTTTTGTCTCCCAGCTATTTATATTTTGTACTTTTGTTCCTTTGGGTATTTCTATGCTTACAAATATGCAGTTGGGTATGTCAGCCTATATCCTGTATCATGTTTCTGTTTCCCTCCTGTTTTATGATTTTATCAGGTTGTGCCTGAAAATAGCCAAATGTTTCATCTAGTACACCTACCTGGTTAATAAAAACAAAAAAAATAAATATGCTATAGTCATTCTAGTTTATGTTGTATCCATTTGAGTAAGACCTATTAATTTTGCTATGTACTGTATCATATTATGAAAGCTGTAATTTTTTATTGAATGGCCCTCCTATAGAAGAGATTTCTGATGACTAATTTGTGATTTAAACAGAATTACCAACCTACCAGTATCAGAGTAGTATGATAAACTATAGCATTGTATTTTGTAATCCTGAAAATTACACAGTATGAGGACCATAAATGCCCCCCCAGGATGCATCTGGAAACAAGCTGTTAGCTCAGTATGTTTGTCCTAGTGAAACTCTTGAAATAAATAAATAATACATAAACTAAATAAATGACAAGCTTCAGTATCAACACAATTAATATAAACAATAGGGTTCATAATTGTCCACAAAAACAGGCAGGTATGGGGGACATAATTGAGCATTTTTATATTTTAATGCAAAGTTTAGCGGTTTGTACCAGTTTGTAAAACACCACTAAGTTTTCCATTCATTTGCTTGTGTAAAGCCTTTATTTTGTGCAAGATGCTCCCACACCCCCCCAAAAAATCATACTTTGTTGGCATCAAATAATCATGCAGCATATGCTAATGTGCACTACCATTTGGGGAAAAACGTAAAAACTGATTTTAAGAAGTTGACAAATTAAATTGGTCATTGTTGAAAGTGGAAAATCCATGGTTCTAGAATATGCACAGAGCTTCAGATAGATGATATTTTCTGAGAAATTGGAATACTTTCTTACAGACTTTCTAGGGTCCTACACAAATTATAAGAATACAGTTCAGGTGAAATAATCTATGTGTGTAGAAATGATGGGTAGCAAGCAACTTTCAATAGTTAAGGGAAAAGGATGGTGCATCAGTGAACCCTCATCATTTTCCCCTGACATTCTGATCAAGAGCATCTGGGAGAATTCAGTTGATATGGAACTCTCTGAGTAAGGAAACCTTGAATGCAGTACATTTTTCAAACAAAACTGAAAGATGAAGACAGCAACAAATGGCTAAACTGTTATTCTGTTCATTTTCAGTATATGAATTCATATAGAACATGTTTTCTTGAAACAGCTGAAATGTAATTTCTAAGTTACATTTGCTTTCCTTTCAGATTTTTTTTTTACCTTTTACCACTCAGTTATGGCTTATTACGTTCATCTGGCATCAAATCTAAAAATTGTTTCTAACAATCTTTAGTACAAAAATGGAAACCAAATAACCATAACTGTTGCAGCATAACAATTTGCAACACAATAATTGTACTGTGTTACGTAGATGTCTGTCAGAGTGAACGCACTGGCAGTCCAGGGCTAACTTGTTGTTATAATCATGTACCAAAGTATCTCAGCATGCACGTTGCATCCATGACAACCATACGCTCTACAATTTACCATTTATGTTAGTTTTTCAAACTATCAAGACAGTGGACTGGAATTTCAAAGCCTCAGTGCAAACTGTGACAATGGCAGCTTGCGCTGAATGTGATGTGTCCAGGACCCTGTGCCCAAATTTCTATTTAACAGGGTCCCAGCACCTAAGCCCAGTGGCTTGCAGCAAAGGGGGTGCTGCACCTGCCGTATGACACACCAACCTGGAATGCCACAATGGCTACGGGAAGTCCGCGGCACCCATGGATAGGGGCTGGCAACTGGGCACTGTCCCCCAACACCACTGCATCAATGGCACCAGTGCCACAACACTCCCCAGTAACCTGGTGGGCTAGTGCCCCCTACCCATCTCAGACTCCCACCCACCTCCCATACCCCAATCCAGTGATCAGAACAGCTCTCCACATTCCACCCCAGCTGGCCGCCGAATGGGCAGTCTGTGCATGTACTGTATACTGTATACAGTACACGCACCGATGGCTCATTCGGCAGCAGCCGTGGTGGCGTGTGGAGGGCTGTGCTGGTCACTGGATTGGGGTACAGGAGGGGGGGGGAGGGAGTGCTGAGATGGGTGGGATTGTTGTCAGCTCACACAGACATAGGTGTTGGGGACCGTGATGGGGTGAGGGGGGACCACCAGACCACCAAGGATTGCCCACCAGGGATGGAACAGGGTGGGCCACATGGTGGCATGTACAGGATGACCCCCCGGGAGCCATCTAAGTCACCTTAGACCAGCCCCTTGCTGGTATAAGGGTACTTGGCACTTGGTTCCGGGGGGGTCTTTCAAAATCTGGATCTGAGGGCTGTGGCAGTCTGGGTCTGCCGCAAGCCCCCAGCGCTATGCCACAGCCACTTTTGTGGCTCAAGGATGGTGCTAGCACACTTTGGTGCAGGCAGCCTGCTGGGTGATGCAGGCTGCCTTTCAAATTCCCACTTGGTGCAGCCCTTGGTGCAAGGTGCCCTTGCATCAGACCTGTTTGACGCAAACACCTTGCATTAATCTAGAACCATTGAAAATCCAGACCAGTATATTTAGCTGTCCATAATAAACTACCATTTTCAGTAATCAGCTTTCCATATTTACTGCATGTAAGACTCTAAGTTTTGTTAAAAGTAGCTCTTGTTTTTTATAGCTTTTAGTAAGTGTAGCCCTCTTCTTTTGTCTGATTGGGGTGGGGCTGGGGATTCAGCAAATTCAAAAATCTTAGTATTTCTGCTGTTGTTAAATGCAGTGTTTATTGAAGTGTTGGGTCTCTACATTTCCAAGTATTCATATCAGATATGGGACCAGGTGTTAAAGGATGGCTCAAAAAGTTTTCTGAAGACACACAAATGGGAAATATAGCAGAGACAGTTGAAAACTGTGCTAATACCGACAGAAATTAGATTTATTAACCAGCTGGACCAAACAAAGGGGGATGCAATTGAAACATAAAAGGTGATACACATGAGTCATTAAAATTTGAATTACTGCTATGGTGTAAATGACACCAAGCTAAGTATAATGGAGACAGAAAGGACTCAAGGAGTACTTAATGTCAAAAATATTAGAAATTTTAACCATGAACCAGCCCTTCGGTGCAGCAGTTGGATTTCTGCTCATCACGCTGGTGACCCGAGTTCAGGAGTCAACTCTGATCACTGGAGGGCTGGCTGGCGAGAAAGCTTGGGTGTCCCACAACTGCTTGCCTTCTCTGGGGGGAGGAAGGGGGCCAAGGCCCACAGCTTGCCTGACCCCAAGCAGAGGCTTGGGGTACAGCAAGTCCAGCTTGCAGAAGGGGCTAGCCGAGATGCATGGTGAACATCAGTGCATAGCACCTTGACATCAAAGGCGCACACCACATGTGGGAGAAAAATGGAGGAAAAAGCCTTCCATCTCTGGGAAGATGGGGCTTCAGGAGCAAGCCCTCAATGTGCCACCACCCACCTAGGATGCCTTGCCCAATAAGATCAGATGTGTACGTGGTGTACGGGCCCCACCTCATTCCCCACCCAGGGGATAGCCACGGCTCCAAGGGGCACAAGGTAGGTCATAGGTAGGGTGGCTGGCAGAGGGATGACTCCCAGATGCCCCTGAAGGGTGGGAGATGGAAGTGGGTAGTAGGAAAACAAACAAACAAAAAAAAGAAATGTTAACATTGTGCCTATCAGGCTAACAAAGTGAATATAATCATTGTATGTATCAAGAGAAATTGTATTTCCAGAAACAAATCAATGATAATGCATCCATACAGGAATGTAATAAGGCTACAACCTGACTATGCATCACAATTCTGGGATCCTTTACTAGTTATGGAAATACTAAAGGCTGAGCTTATGCAAAGGTACACTGTACCCTTGCCACCAGTGTCATCAGCTCTACCAGTAAGCCAACAAATCAGACTAATTCATTCTCAGTTTTAAAGCTCTCAAAGCTCTGTCTCCATAGTCTGCTAAAATAATTTTCTTCTGTCTTACTGCAGGCCTCAAACCCTGTACCTTTGTCTCCAAAGTCGGCAGCCCTGCCACTGAGCCTACAAGTCAAGCTAATTTCTCTTCATTTGTTTTAAATATCTTACAGCTGATGGCTCCCCCCCAACCACTTTGTTTCTGCCTCCAAGGCTGCCTAGGCACAATGTCTGTTCACTTCCTCTTTATGTGCCTTATCTTCATAACCACCCTGGGGTTCACCTCCCACCAGCCAGACCTCACCCAATGCCCTTTGTGGACTGCACCTTTGCATCTCTCCGGAATTACCCATTCCTCCCCACCTTGTCATCGCACACTGGATCCCTGCATCCACCTCATGGCTGCCCTCCCAACCCCTTTGCCCACCCTGGCTCCCTCTGGCTCCACCCCCTCTGTGTCTTCCCAAACCTATAAACTCTGCCCATCCCCTGCTCCACTACATCCTTCCCCTCCTCTCAACGTACTCCCAAAAAGTTAACTACGTGCCACCCTATGGTCAGAACCTTGGTCTTTCTACTACTCCTCTCTAGTAGTATCCAACCTAATCCAGGTCCTACCCCCACCAGTCCACCTACCAGGTCCTCTGGACTCTGCATTGCCTCTTTGAATATATGCAGCCTGCCAAAAAAATCTGCAGCACTCCAATGTTGGGCCACCCTACACCAACCAGACATCACAGCACTAGTTGAGACCTGACTCTCCAAATCTACTCCTGATGCCTTTGTCTCACTCCCTGGATACACACTATACCAGGAAGACAGAGTGTGAAATGTGGGGGTGGCTGTGCAATCTACATCAGAGATAACATTATTGGACACATGCTCCCACCCCCAAAACTCAAAACGGAGCACAAGCCCTCACCCTAAAAATTACCCTGGACCCCTCCAGGGGTCTACTATACCTCACAGCCTCCTACATACCCCCTAAGAACCAAAAGCCAGCCACTACATTCCTCACTGATTACCTCTCTACCCTCCTGCACAATGCTGAACAGACACTAGAAGGGGACCTAAATGTCAACTGGCTTGGCCCCTCTGCCACACCAATGAAGGACTCCTTCTCTGCCCGCAACATGGTCCAATTAGTTACCCAACCTACTAGACTTCATCCTTCTACTGGAACCAGCACCCTCCAGGATATCATTATCTCAAACGCCCCCACAAAATCCAGGATATAAAAGTACTTTCTGACTCCCTAAGTAATCACTCACCCATCCTACTCCTATGGACCTCCTCCACACCCAAACCACCTTCCAAAGGTGTCTCTGCCCAGGGGGGTTAAAAAAACTTAAACAACTACTCGCCCAAATGGACTGGTCCCCCATTAATATAGCCCCAAGCATTGACACTGAGCTTGATCTGCTCACGCAGGCCTTCACCAAGTCCTATGACCTTTATGCTCTACTGACCAAATACCACACCAAAAGACAAAATGCACCATGGATTGCCCCCTCCCTACTCCAAAAGCTGAGAGAAAGGAACAATCTCTGGCACAAAGTTACAGAGTCTGGCAGGTTGGCTGACAACCAATCCTATACTGCCACACACAATAGATGCACTTGAGTGATCCACTAGGCCAAAGAAGACCACTATCAATCTACTCCCACCACCACATGGGGGTCTGCACAGACCTTCTGGAGTAATATCAAGGAACTTAATGGGAACTCACGTTCCCCATCTCCCTTTCAGCTCTCCATTGATGGCACCAATTCCACTGACCCACTTACCATAACAAACTGTCTAAATACCACCTTCAAGGATCTCAGCACTGTTCTTCCCACTTGTTTCTTTGACCCTGTGCCTGAATCCCAACCCGCAACCCTGCAGCACCCTCATTTCCTCCTGCACAAAATATCCACCCATGAAGCCCGTCCATACCTGCAAAAAGTGCTAAACAGCAATAACCCTGGCAATGACCACCTAGATGCTTGGCTCCTTTGACTAGTCCTCTATGAGGTCCTACACCCTCTAATGGACCTACTCAACAAATCCCTCTGCCTGGGGCAATTCCCCAGTGCCTGGAAGACAGCCATCATTACCCCATTCATAAACGTGGTGACAAATCCTAACCCAGTAACTATTGACCCATCTCCATTCCCCACCCCAAAGCTTTAGAAAAAGTGGTTGCCACTTAGCTCACTAAATACCTAGACAAGTATGACATACTATGCCCAGAGCAGCATGACTTCTGTTCAGGCCATAGCACTACCACAGCTCTCCTAGAATTCACCAACTTTCTACATTCCTCCCTAGACTCCAGTAACGTTGCTGGAGCTGTGTTCATAGACCTTTCCAAGGCCTTCAACATGGTTTGCCATCCTCTCCTTCTTGACTCCCTCTGACAACTTGGTTTCTCCACAGACCCCCTGGCATGGTGCACCAGTTACCCCTCTACCCGGTCCCAATGCGTCAAAATAAATGGTACCCTATCCGACACTCTACCTGTCTGCTCTGCCCCAAGGCTCCATCCTGGGTCCACTTCTTTTCACCCTCTACCTAAACTCCTTGCCAAAGGCCTGCTCGGAAAAAATACTACTGTATGCAGATGATGCAGTACTCTATGCATTGCATCATAAACCCACTCCCCCTCTAGGACTAATTCCAACATGCCTTCTTCCATGTTGAAACATGGTTCAAGGACCGTAGACTGGCCATAAACCTAAAAAAAGTTGAAATTGATGATTATCTCCCACCACCAAAATAAAGAGAAAAATGCACCTCTCCTCATCCTCCCCACCCCCACACCCCCTTAAACTGGTATCCATCTACAAATATCTTTGACTTACCCTTGACTCTGCCCTTATCTTCCATGACCACATAAACACCCTAGCAGCTGCCACTAACACTTGAATTGGACTCCTTTACCAGCACAGGCACTGCTTCCCTCCTGATTAGGGTTGTCAGAACCCTCTGAAGTTCTGGGTTCTAGTTCTAGTCTAGAACTTTTGAAAAAGTTCTAGGGTTCTAATCTTTTTTAGAACTCGAACCCTATTTTTTTATTGTGCTGCCAGTAATGAAGATAGTAATAAAATACATGTAAAGGAAAAACTGTTCAATATAAGGGGGGGAGAAAAATTATCATGTGTGACATTGATAGGAATACAACTAGGATTATCTATGGTTTCTTCTGTTTGCTAAAGCCAGCAACTTAATACTTAACAGGCCCACCCACCCACCCATATATTAAAAGTTTTCCTGCTGCAGCTGCATCATAGTTCCTTAGTGAAAGAAAAAGGCACATTAGCCATTTATGTAGTCAGTTATATATACTCATCGTCATGAATTATGAGAAAAAATAACTGATACTGTCTAATCTCAGCTATTTGCTTCTTTCTGTTTTAAATGAGTAAATCAAAAGTTGCTATGCTTAAAAGAAAGCTTTTATAACAAAGTCAAGCCAAGGTACTGCAGCAGCAGCACGTGGAACTGTTGCAAAACATATTATGTCATAACGTAGTCAGTCAAGACATTTGGATAAAAAAAATATGCCAGTCATTGTTGCTGGCAAAAAATGCATGCAATTTTCTAAGATAATGCCTACATATACCAAGATTCTTGTTGGCAAATTGAAGTAATACATACAACTTTCTAAGATGATGCATTTTTGCAGCTGATACGTCAATAAAATCTGTATTTCAGTCACATAAATAAAAAAAGTGGTTTCCTCACCACATACTAACTTAAGGAACATTTAATGTAGCTGCAGCAGTTGGTATGTGATGTTTAAGGAACAGTGTCTTTCAACCCCATTATGTATCAGATTCTCACTACTTGTAAAGCAAAAACACTTTATGATAGGTCACATTCTGTGAAAACCACTGATGCAGATTTTCTTTTATTTCTGATTCCTTTATTCTTTTTTTTAAAGGGGACAGGACAATTGTGCTAGGTGGCAGCAGTTTGCAATGTATTTAATAAGAAAAAAATATATATATATTATATGTATAGTAGGTTCGGTCTGTCATCATCTTTTTCCTCACCATCCCCAGCTGATCATGAATCTGTAAATGAAAGGACTAAAACAACACCCACCTTTCACCCCATCACCCATTCCACTTTTTTTCCACCACCCTCATCTGTGCAGTAGCACCCATACCACCCTTACACCCATGTTAAAACCAACCCACAACCCTCACCGCCCTCAAGCATGTATTCCACCCTCCTCCCTCACCCAAATGTTTAAACTACCCCCACACTTAGTCATGAACTACCATTCATATCACCCTTCTCCGTCCCTCACCCATGTTAAAACCCAGTCCCCCAACCATCACCCATGTACTAGCATCCATTTTGGTTTATAGCTAACATTTCTGTAATTGAAAAAACAATAAACAGCTACCAATTAGAACTCATTGTTTTGTCCTCTTTAAAATTGAAAATAGATCGCCCCAGTCCCAGCCATACTGATGCACCACAAAGTCACAGAAGGTAAATCCAAAAATATATGTTTGCACTTTTTAACTATAAATAATATGATACAGAAAGGATTGACGTGACAGTGTCCCTTTTATGCCAAATCTGGGCCTGTTCCCACTGATGTTAAAATTGCCCTGTATATAAAACTTGTTGACTTTAGTTTAGACCCTAGCTACAAAGCAGTTTGCCATGGAATGGTGAAAGATTTGGGGGTATATAGTCCAAGGTAGTAGATCAAGAAAGGAGAGAGACAACCAAAGTTATCACAGTCTGTAAAAGTTTCCTTTTTGGTGCAGAGAGACTCTGTCCCACACAGTATTTACCTGCCACCACCATCTGCATTGTCATCATCATCATCCACAACATCAATCACTTCAGGATCAGTTTGTATACTCTTGTAGGGACACGAAAATCTTGACTTATTAACTTTAATAAAAGTTAACGTGTGTACATTTTCTGGCAGCAACCTATTTCTGGTGTCTGTCACAATATTGCCAGCTGTACTAAACATGAAGAGACACTTGTTGCAGGACAACCAAGATATTTACAGGCTTCATCATACAGCTCTGTCCAAATTGACTTTTTTGATCTCCAGTATTCAAAAGGGCATGCATCAATAGGAATAGGCAGTTCTTGCAGGTAACTGTCTACCATGATGGACAGAGATTGCTCAGAAGAGGAATCAGCAGAAGCTGGTATGGCAGCAATTTGGGAGAGGTTTTGCCACAGATTTAGCTTGCTACTAAGGGTTGAAGAAGTGGCAGTTGTGGAACAACTACTGTTAATGTTTGGTGACTTTTCCAGTTCTGTATCTCTTTGTGAAGATGAACCTGCATGTTGTGGTGATGACAACCTGAGGGTTCTGTGCGTGTCTGTGTTTGACTCCTGTGAGTGCTGCAGCTCATCTAGCAACAGACATTTGTACTGCTCTATATCATCTGTTTTGGAAGATGTATAGCCTTGAACCTGGGATCTAAGAGAGTTGCAAGGATGTAGTGTTTTGATTTCGTCATTGCAACTAATTTGTCATTGGTTTTGAAGCACTCGCTCATTCTCTTTACGAGATTCCCATGATACAGGTGACATGTTGTCTGTGCTTCAGATCTGCCTTTTTCTATTTGTAGATTTAGAACACTAAGATGATGTGAAATTAGCATTATGAGTGGGATAACCTGACTCACAGATGTGCCTTCAGAAGACATGTCCCTTGTAGCTGTCTCAAAAGGAGCTAGGATGCAGCACACTGTCTCCATTAATTTCCACTGCAGCACAGACAGCATAATGCCATCTCCAGTAATGTAACTGGAGCAATACTCATGTACAGCTTGCTTTTGCTCCAAGAGGCACTGCAGCATATAAAGTGTTGAGTTCCATGAGTGGAAACATTTTGAATCAGCTTTTGCTGGGGCAGCTTGTGTTTTTTTTGCAGTTCAGACAATGTCCATATAGCCTTGGTTGAATGTGAAAAGTGAGTCACAATATTTTTGCAAACAGCAATCATACCATCCACTTGTGTTTCATTGCTGAGAAATCCCGTGACAATTAAATGTAAGCAATGTGTAAAGCAAGAAGCATGCAGAAATCCTCCATCCTGTACTGCTTTCAAGATGTTGACTCCATTGTCACTTACTATGAAGCCACATTTTAGACCGTGAGAATAAACCCATTCATCAAGGAGGTCATTTAGTTCCTGCAAGATGTTTGCAGCAGTATGACTTTGCCCAAACTTCTATATATACGCAGCGCTATCTTTTGGGGTGTCTTTGTTTTGAAGAAGCACAAGAAAACGTGACCCAATGAGTGGTAAGGGACATGTAATCTATGTTTTGAGTGTGGTCCACATATCTGTTGTGACATGAATAACCCTACCTTTGCAGTTTTAAGCCAAGTATCACTGTTGCTTTTAAAGCCTGATAAATGTTTGGTATTCAACATAGGAAAGGTACCTTCGATGAGGAACATTGTAACGAGGCTCTGCTAATGTCATGAGCTCCCTAAAATCCTCATGATCTACCAAAGAGTATGGGAGAAGGGCTCCGGCTAACAGTTCACCAATTCTGTGATTAAGATGAAGGGTCTTTGGATGATTTCTAGTAAAGGTATTCTTCCTTTCAAATGCCTGAGACAGTGTTAGCTGTTTACAACATGTCCCTGCTGGTTTATTATACACCGTGCTTCGATGGGCAGATGGACGCAGAGATGGTGGACTAGGACTTATACATTCAGTGCCATCACTGGATGTGCAACTGGTACTAATGGTGCTGGCGTTGGTGGTAACAGTGATCCTAGGGCTGGCAGTGGTTCTGTCTGCATCAAGTTCAGACAATTCAGTATCCATTTCAGATTCCTGACCCTTCTCACATGTAGCCTGGAAGATGGAGGACATGGGTTTTGGACGATCAAACAAAATTGAATGCTTGTTCAGATGGCGTTTAAGAGCTGTAATGCCAAGGCTTGACACAACTTTACCATGGCTTACACTCTGTTTACACAGGGAACAAACTGTTCTGCATGGATCAGTTTTACTGATAGAGAAATAATTCCACACCTCAGATGTGACAGATTTTGTTCAAGTGCTAGAAAGATAGCTAAAGACTGTTTGTTTCTTTTCACCTGTCCTAACAGAACCCGGGACATGCTCCTTGGTGCTAGAAGAGTGGGCAGAAGACTCTGATGGATTTTCATTGCTGGCCGACACAGAAGTGGTGGATTCAATGGATATGTCCTTTTCATTGCCAACAGTGCTGGATGTATTTGCAAGCGCACTACCTGATTCATTGTCAGGAGATGTGCTCATTTCACTTTGTTGAGGAA
Organism: Neoceratodus forsteri; assembly: GCA_016271365.2. Classification (NCBI taxonomy): domain Eukaryota; kingdom Metazoa; phylum Chordata; order Ceratodontiformes; family Ceratodontidae; genus Neoceratodus; species Neoceratodus forsteri. Next base: position 1,120,735,274 of record CM057455.1, on the reverse strand, counting down.
GTAATGATACGTCACAAGACACAACAGTGTCAGACTGAGACAAAGAGCTACTGTCTGAGTCAGAGAGAGACTCAATGTCACTTGCATTATTACTGCTAGTCACAGGGATTCTAACAGCATGAATGGCATACCTTACGGTGCCTCTCCGTGTGACCCCAGCAGCTGCACAGGTTTTCTTAAAAGGTCCCCCTTTACCACACTTCGCTGTTGCTCTTTTGCTGTTTGTTGAATTTTTATCACGTGAAACATTTTGGTTATTTCTGCTAGCACCAGGATTACCACTACCACCAACACCTGCTCCAACAGCAGCACCAGATGCTTCATCTATGTTGGTGTCAGCCATAACAGAACCAGTATACTGCAGTGAATACACCCACACAGTTCCTGTGTATGAAAGCAATGTGATCTATGATCACTGGCTACAACTCCAAAATTTTATTTTGGCTATGTGACACTGCGATGCAGTGGACTGAAAGTAATTGAAGAATATGACAGTTTGCAACTAAAGAATCCCAGGTACAATGCTTACAGAATGATTGGGCTGCTGGGCATAGGCATATGCATACCAGTGAAGGGGCGCACAGCAGCAGGGTGATGGGCTGACCACAAGAGATGGAGTTACACACACAAACCGAAGAAAGAGATTTTTCTGTCTCTCCTCCCAACAGGGAAATATATTTCTAGGCTTATGACATGTATTTAAGGATAATGCCACCACACGACTGCCCAACAATGGGCTTCTCGCAATAACACACAATGGGTAGGGTACACAGTCAGCAGCCGCAGCAGGGTGATGGGAACACCACAGGAGAATAGAGAGATACAGTGTAGTGGAGTCATACACACAACACACAAGTAGGGAGTACTGTGTAAAAAAAATAAAACAGCCTGGTGTTGTTCTATCAGGAATTTTATAGGGTGGAATAGAAGAACGCTCAGCAGCACAGTACCACAGAATCCCCGCCCCTCCCCTCCCCGTCCACCTGATTATTTTACTTTGTTTTGTGGAGTAGTGTATAAAGTAGTAAGTAAAAATGCCATCAAATTCAAATGTTTCAGCTTCTCAAAGACTCACACATTAAAGTTAAACTTAATTTTCCTCGAGTAACAATCTGTTTGCTTTAATTTCTTCACCCCTCCCCCAGCCATCTGATCGCTCCTTCTTCCCAGTGTGAAACAACTACGACACGCAGAAATGAAGTTTTTGAACTGTTGTTTGAGACTACGATAAAATTCTCTCAGTTTCACTCAAATACTCAGTAACTTTAACTTCCCTCGCTCTGTCCGTCTCATCCTGAGGCTGAGCCTCTCACCAACTGTTCCTAAGTTCGGGCCCTTTCTTTTCCTCGTTTCCCACTCCCAACCCCGAGTCCCCCACGGCCCCTACCTTTAGTTTTCACCCACACCCACCCCTTAGCTTTTTTATTTATTTTTTTAGTTTGCACAATATACACATGATGATTTAATTAGCAAGCAATTGCCAGAGCCAGAGAGCAGAGCTAGCCCAGAGCAGACAGATGGAGCAAGTGAGTAGCACAAGCTGCTGCAGCCTGCAACTCCTTTATGGCACTGGCTGGGTAAATTAACGGAGCTGCAACCGCATGCCAGCTTACGTCTACCATCCACCACCTGATCACAGAGCAGATGGTCAGGTGGTAAAGACTGTGGGGATGAAGTACGCAGGCGTGCAGTCCGACTCCAGTGCAGTCCACACCATTCAGCCCCCACAAGTTTGTGCATGCCATCATACACCCTTCTCTTCATTCCACCTCCTTGCTGCCTCCTGTGGCACTGTGCTGCCTCCCAATCCCATCCTGCTCCTTCAACCTCTCTCCCATCCCTTCAGAGCCAACACTATAGGGCTAGGCAGCAAGCTTGCATTGCGGTTGCGGCTTTTTAAGGCATAAAAAAAAATGGATTGATTCGAACCTGTTTGCGAACCCACTAGTGTTCGAGTTCTGAATTAGAACTTGAACACCAGGGTTCGTGATGGGTTTGAATCTTTCCTGAACTAGTTCTGACAACCCTACTCCTGATGCCCATAGGCTTGCCATTACTTCCTCAATACTGTCCCTAGTGGACTATGGGCTCCCTGTGTATGGGGCAGCAGATAATTCCACACTCCAGAAAATTCAGGTCTCCCTCAACAAGGCATCCAGGCCCCTAAATGGTGCCCCTAAGCTCACCCACACCTGCTCCTTCTATTCCTCTGCCAAACTTCTCAACCTCAATGAAAGACTCCACTACCAGACCTGCCTATTTACCAAAAAATCCTGCTCAGTCACTCCCCTCCTGGGATCAACACTGCTATCCAACTTGCCACCCCCTCTATCTCCACCCGCAACTTGGACAAAGCTATACTGACAGTACACAGGGTAAAAACCTCCCTTTTCCAGAGATCCTTCCACTACAGGGCCCCTGTTTGGTTTAATGCACTCCCAGCCACCATCACTAGCACACCCAAGATTTCCCATTTCAAAGTCGGTCTCCGCAACCACCTCCTCAATGTCCACTCCCATAACTGCAGCTAGACTGTGCTCTCATGGCCACAATGACCCAAACCTCTGACAAAGTTCAACCTCTTACAACAATGTCTGGCCGATGAATATGATGGACTATACTGTAATGGATGCTTGCTCATGTTAACAATGTTTTTCTGCTATGCTTATGTAAATATCTTTATCCCAAACTGTACATAATGTCTGTAAACAATGTCTTTGATAGCTCTTTCCTTTGTAATTGTACCCTGTCTGTTTTTATTCTGTCCTCCTTGTGACGAGGTACCTTTGTAAATGAGCCGTCTGGCTCAAAGGTTGTAAATCTGATATTTCAAATAAATAAATCAGGATGATACTTGGCCTGGGCAAACTAGACTATGCAGAAACATTGAGGGATATTGACCCAATGGACTTGGAAAGGCAAAAATAGAGGGTCAACGTACTTTGATGTTTGACTTGATAAACAATGATAAATTGAATCACAATATCGGTTTTGAGTTAAAAACATAAGTCTTATTAGGGGACTCACTAAACAAGTTAAATCAAGCTCTTTTAGGACTACTAACAGAAAACCCTTTTCACACAGAGGCTGGTGGGAATCTGGACTAACCTACAATACATAAACAAGCACCCAAACACACACATTTTTAAGTATAGATTAGATAAATTAATTTCTGAGGTGGAGTTGCCTGGATAGTACCACTAAGCAGTGGAAGATGGTCTTGACGGGTCACCGAGACCTCCTTCTGCCTTTCAGATCTAAAAAAACCTGAGTATTTCCCCAAGGATGGGGACATTTGTTGAGTAACATCCAGCAGCCAGGTACATACTGTATCCACAATATATGCAGTATGGTCCCTTCCTCTTTTCTTTGATATTTTTCTGTCCATTTTTACTGGACCCTTTCATTGTCCTTATTCTCCCTTCCTCCTTCCCTCCCTCCCTTTCTCATTTTTTTCTCTGTGTCTCCTTTTTTATTGTTTCCCCCTCTCTGTTGTCCCATACATGATCTAGGTGACCAGGGGTCTAGTTGAAGCATGGTGAGGAAATTAGGGGGTGTTGCCAACCCACAGGAACTCAAAACATAAGCATGTGACACCCAACAAATAAATGTTTTAGCAGAATTTTGAACTGGATACTAAACAACTTTGTGTTTGTAGGAGTGGGAAGCCTGTCTCTTATGAATCTAAGACTTTTACTACTTTTGTCCATAAGCTGCTGGAACCATTCAGCTTTCCATTTTATTTCTCTTCAGAGCTTAGACTAGCCCCAAAGAGCTTTTTGGACCACTGATATTTTTTTTATTTAGATTCTTGATCAGGCAAACAGGCAACCACAAATGTGCTTTAATTTTTCCTGATTTAACTCATGCTTTTCAGCTGTTTTTAATTTCACATGGTGCTGCTAATTTTACATTTAAATTTACCCTTGCTCCACAAAGGTTTACTGATGTTTCTCATGACAGTAGTGATATAACTGGAAACATAAACTATTACAACACTGAACTAACTTCAAGAAAACACTCCTTAGCACTAAACATACAGTATATGGTCCACTGTTCCTAGACATAGTATTCTTTAAAGTAAAAAAGTGCTACACATTCTTGACATTTTGTTCTTAATTTTGAAAGCTGGTGCTATGCATATTAATGCTGAGAGGTTGGCAGGTGTGATTGGACTTCTGAAATGCTTAGTGAGATTCCCAGAAGATCTATAAAATGAGTGCCTTAGACTCTTCAAAACAATGCCAAGCCAAAGACCCACTCTCTCTCTCTCACCAAAGAATGTGAAAGCAGACACTCTTACAAATACAGTACATTATATCCGTATCCATATACCTACAAACATAAAGAAGATGCCAATTACAGTAGCTCATTGGACAGGCAGGTTACAAAAAAGGCACATTCATGCGTGTGTGTGTGTGTGTGTGTGTGTGTGTGTGTGTGTGTGTGTTTGTGTATGTGCACACAATACAGTTTACAGCATTTGCAGAGGCTGTTGATTTAAGATATTGGATGTAAGAACTGTGAGACCAAAGAATTGATTAGAATATGCAAAACAGGAATTTATCTGATTGCTAGGAATTACTGTCTTCTATACCACTATGTAAATAACAAAATGGTATAGTATGCAAAATGTTTTCTTTACTTTGCATTTCCTAATGTACTCTGTGTACTTGATGTATACAGTGTACTTTGTGCATAATCTTTGTTACATGCATTCAATTTCTATGTCCAAATATGTAATCACAGGCACTTTAATCAGTTATATGTTTGGAGCATATCAATCTGATCTTTGAGTTGCACATATAATCCTAATATACAACTAATTCTCTCATATATATATATATATATATATATATATATTATGTGTATTTTTTATGTGTTCACTGAGTAGATGCGCTAAATGCATGCTACATTCTATCCATTTTACAGAAATACACAATTTTTATGGCTACTGGGTCTATATCGACTTATATGAAGTGACATACATACTTGGACACAGAATTCCATTTTAATTACTGAGGCACACAAGAAATGAAAGCTATGGAACTATCTCAGCAAAGAACTGACTGCATGCATTTTTAAAGATGATAAGGACTCAGGCATCTGATGCAACACATGCTTTGATATTCCTATAAGTCACATGAAAACTGCAAAGGCCCCTAGGATTTCTCAAAAATCAGTTTGAAAGGGACTGTCAAAAAGCATTCTTATGGGATTTATAATAAGAACGCTAAGACAGGTAAGGGTATAGTATTGCACTAAAATGCATGTTTTGAAGAATCCTGTTATCAGAGGCAGCACCTTCTATATTTAGAAAGTTTGGTACTCTTCCATGATATTGCATTTTTTGGGGGAACCCAGCCACTGTGCATGAACAGTGATGTAGGAATGATGCTGGTGTACACCACTGCACCAAGAACACTACACTTTCAGAATTAATTCCTAAAGTCAGAATACCCCCCCCCCCCCACACACACACACACATTCTTTGCCCAGGCAGTCATGTCATATCTATATATATATATATATATAGTAAGCATTCTGTAAGAGGAACTTGCTGGTAAAATCAACATCTGCTTATCGCGCCCGCGCGCGTGTATATGTGGCTAGTTGTGAACATGCCAGCTTTCAAATGGATGCTGAGAACTCATCTGAAATGTGCAGCTTGATAATTATTGTTGCAGAGGCATAATTGTTATAAGCTACCCTTGTGCATGTCTATGCAATTTATAAAACTGGATTGTATACCTCCTGCGAGAAGTTGAAGAATAATTATTTATGGTTATGCGGACCATGTCAGTCATCGTAGGCAGCAGATCATCATCTGGTTCCACGATATTCTCTGGTAGAAGGACTTGCTCAGCCCGTCATAATCCCTGGAGATGTGGTGACCGATAAACTCTACCAAATAAATACTGCACATATGAAACACTAGTGTATGTTTATTTATAAGTATTGTAGGTCTACATCAGGTTTATCGTCTGCTTAAGCTATTGAACGGTCAGAAGACAAACGACAATAGCCATAGAATACCACAACTTGATTTAATGGGAAGAAAAAGTACCCCAGTATACTAAAATAAGAACGAGGCACCAAATGATAACCGCTCTCGCAACAGTTTATTTCCAAACCTCAGATATTGCTGCTGAAATAATTTGGTAACAAATGATTTCCGCGCGGGGCTGGATTGTGTTACACAAAATTACAATAAATAAAAAGATAACAACCAACCCTACATTCCACTAGATACGGTTTAATAGTAAACCACAGTGTCCAAAACCAGAGTTTGCAGTATAAGACACCACTGGCAAAGAGCTCAGTGAGCACCTCGCTAGCTACAGTATTCACAGTCCCTACACTCCTGACCTTAGTTCTTGCCCAGACCAGGATAAACGCACCTATGAATACTTACAGTACACACACACACACACACACACACACACACACACACACACACACTTGCTGTAACTGTACTTCCAACCCGAAATCAAACAAACAGGTGCATTGCAAGCAAGTCGACTATTCAACCCAATCCCCTGGCTTCTTGTTGCAAAGCAAGAAAAAAAAAAAAAAACACCTCACGATCTGAGCGAGACTCACTGTCGCTGCTCAGTATAGCCTACCTCCAACTACTGTAGATAAACAGCCATCAATCTGTGAGTAAAGAGAAGTTGTGTTCACACTTCAGAGCAATAAACAAACCGCACAGAAATAATTGTGTTGACATTTATTGCATGTGTTTGGCTGAACAAGAAGTATTGCAAAACGCCTAAAGGAGACGAAGTACCTGCGCTGGGAGCTGATCGGATGTTCACTTCGTCCTCCGTTGAGAAATAAACCAAATCGCACTTCATTTTCCAGTAAAAAAAAAAAAACTTCCACTGCCATCACTTGAAAATATGTGTAAATAAAATCTGATCATTAAAAATGCCAACTGTGCAAAAGCCAGGCTTAAAACCGAAAAGTAGAAAAAAATCATCTCGTCAACAAGCTGCAAGAAAAGTTTCACGTTATATTATAACGGTTTAAAAAACAAGAAAAAACTGACTTGTTTGGGTTTCAAAGAAAAATGGCAACAAAAAAAACAAAAGTCACATCTTTGCTTAGCATCTTGCACAAATCTTGCAAGACCACAAACTCTTGTAAACACTGCAGTAAAACGCACTGTAATTCCCAAAAAATACCATTATAAAAAAAATATATATATAAAAAAAAACAAGTAGAAACATGCCTTTCTGAGTTCTTTAAAAAATGCATATATTTGCAAATCCGTTTTTTCCAAGTAAAAACCAGTTGCACATAATTGTGTGGGACTGCAAGTATTTCCCAGTGACTGCCGCCACTGACTCAGACAGTACAGTACCTTTATACAGTATAAATGCATGCTCAAAACTTGCATTCAGAAAAAGATTCAAATCCATGCTTCAGCTCTGTTTTCAACCATAATTCAAAGACTGGGTAAAAAATGGAAAAAAGACCAAAAAATTAAAAATCTGACAAAAATGCCATTGAAAAGGTACTCACCGAGCGGGAGTAAAAGGTTGGAATAAAAATAGGATTTAGTATAAAATACGGTATGGCGGTGGAAGAAGGAATGAGGCGCTTTTCTCTCAGTCTCTGCCTCAGGCACTGACACGTGACTCGGAGCCAGACTGACAGGCAGGCAGGGACTTAAAGACCGGCCTCACTTGTCCCTCCTCCTCCTCCTCCTCTTCCACACTGCTCCAGACTGGCAGAGAGGGAGATCGGAGCTCGGAACGGAGCTCGCCGCTGGCCACTGATAGACCTACAGTGCACCTGGTAGTGTTTCCTACTGTCGGGCAGGCAATCAAACACAACACACCAAAATAAATAAGGAAATCAAGCGCCCTCACCATGGGATCACCATATTGAATAGCGTTTGCAAGTTTCTGTGTCTTCCTTTATCTTTTACATTTGACTTGTATTTCCTTTATTTTCTTCATTCCCCTGCTCAGTTCCTACGGATTTGGTATACATAGTTTAGAATAGAGAATCAGAGTGCTGTAAGCAGGCTTTCCCGGACTATGTGGTACTCTGTAAAGACAGGAGGAAGTCGGGCTGCGTAGCAAGCAGTATAGTGTGTACTACAGAAATGAATTGTCACTCACCACCCAAAGCTGCAATCTAAGCTGTCAAACTGTAAGTAGGGACATTTGGCAGCGGCTGGGAATGTCCACGTTTTAGGGTCGGCGCTGTGGAGCCTTCTTAAAACAAACATCATGCAAGCTTTGCATTGTAACGAATACCCACAATCGTTTCTCTTAGCATTTCAGCACCCTGATAAGTGAACAGCTCTCGTTGTTTTCGGGGATGGAGACGCTCCAAATCCACGCAGATACTCCAATATCCAGCGTATAAACAACCAGACTTCATATTTAGGGATTCAGAAGCTCTGCGCCCCCCTTCCCAATTTACATAGTTTGCAGCATTGCTTTGCTCTTGTGGTTTATGAGGCCAGCTCAAACCTCACTACACATTTTACCTCATGCATTATTCTATATATAATATTTGCTATAAAATACATAACGTGATATAAAATCTCTGCAAGTGCTGATTAAAACGATATCCTTCTTTTGTATTTTATGTATTATATATATTGTTTGCAAAAAGCTGTGTTGATGCCCCAGTCAGGGTTTAACTTAACCGAATAAAAGGAAACTGCAGCATTAGGGTTTCCAACTCTAATTACCCTACCCCTTCACAAAGCAGCAAAATGACAAGACCACAGAAGCAACCACAGACATACATCATCATGCAAGACAAACAGCATACTGCTGTTTCCAGATGACACTGATGTGCTACCTTTGTGGATTCCTGTCTGTGGCATGCACACTGCAGGACATACACAGTCAGTTGTTATTGCAGATAGAAATTGACAATACTTAAATCAGGACAGCGCTTCTGTGTGCAGAAATTCTGGCCCTTGCAGCTAGAGATACACATCCACAATACCTGAATTTCAAGTGTTCTTTTGTTTGCAGAGGGTCTATGGTTCTGTAGTCTCAGGTACTCATTTGCAGTTTAAGACATGCAAACACTTGATGGGCCTACGCTTCTGCGGCTGCAGGTATAAGACATAATACTGACCTCTGGCTACAGAAGCACACAGGTACCATAACATTTATGATAATAAAATTGCAACAGTTCTTCTGTCTGTAGAATCTCAGACCCCTTGCTGAGGGTCCTACACCTCTTCAGCCACAAGTGTAAGAACTACACAGCAAATTCTGACTCCAGAAAGGCAGGGCCATTGTGGGGCCTGCAGCTACACAGCTGGACATACTGTTCTAATGTGGGTATCATGGTTTCAGCAGCAGACCTGGAAATTGTTTAAGGGGCTAGCAGTTTTTTTAATTATGCAGCAGCATATGGAAAACAATGTACTAGCCTATCATGCTATGTGGCAAGGTACCTCATACAGCATGCATGATTACCTCTGGCTGCACAGCTGCAAGCCTAATAAGGGCCTTCTCTCTGCAGACATGCAGCTCCCCATGGGGCTTGCATTTCTGCAGCCACATATACTCATGTGCAGTGTATGACATATTCACAGGTGTGACTGCAAAATGACATGCCTCTGTGGGACTTGTTCTTATATATCCATAGATACAAACTCACGAAGGTGGCACATTAGTGCTGCTGCATTTTTGTCATCTAGAACAGATGTATGCTATCTTAGCTGATGATGGCTATCTGTGGTTGCTTGTGTGGTATTGTCTATTTGCTGCTTGGGGTGGAGTTGGGGATTAGGGTTGGAAACCCTAATGTCACATTTCCCTACTTTTATTTAAGTATAACCTGAACTGGTACATTAACACAGTTTTTTTGCAAACACTTTTCTTTCTTTTTCAGATAATGGAATTGTATCTTCATTTATGCAGATCCCTTTGGGACCTGCATAAACAGATATAGCTGGACAGTGCCCTCTGTGCCCTGTGCCAAGTGAAGCTTCTAATAGCTTATGCAAGTGCAGGTCCATGTGGACCCTGCAGTTCTGTGCAGTGACAGATGTCAAGAATTCATGGAGCTGTTGACTACTGAAGCACAGGGCACTGTGGGCCCTGACTTACATGTGGCTGCAGATACAGATGCACAGGGAAAACTGCCATCTCTCACCCAATGCATAGGGCACTCTGTCAGCCCTGGGTACAGAGGTATAGAACCCTATGCCAGAGAGAAGAGTTGTGTCCACTATATGGTAACTGAGCCAATTCTAGCAACCGTGCACCTTTCCTTCCTTTGCTAGAGGGTGGTATCACATAACAGCACCATCCAATCAGCCTTGACCAATCCAGTGAGCTAACATGCTTGCCCCTGAACTCAGCTCACTGGCATGGGATCTCAGAACACTACCCAATGGGGTAAAGGCTGGCAGTACACAAATGGTTTCTTCTTTATCTTTTTTTTTTATTTTGACCACAAATATTCAAGATAATTGTTTTATGGCTCCATTTATAAATATGACATGTGGCATTTAAAGGATATTGTTAGAGACTTGTGAAATTCTTTTTATTTTTCTGGAATTTCTTGTTATTTCTTTTTATTCATTGAAAATTTAGTTTTATTTCTTGTCATCACATTTACATTCATAAACTACTTCAAAATGACCTTATACACACTAAAAATCACATTCCTAGTATACTACATTGTATTAAGCAGCATTATGCTATGGTCTTGCAAGGTTTTGTGACTGAAAGAATTCCACTGTTGCTTCCTTGTGGACCATCTCTGTGGTAACAACTTAGCCTAAACAACAACTGCTGCAAATATTCATTTGCGTTTTGCCCCCCAAAAGCACTTTTTTCACTTTATTCATGTTTTTTTTGTTTCATTTCTTTTATATGCTGAATTTCTTGCTATTTCTTGTTATACCTTGAATTTCTTGTTATACCTACAATTTCTTGTTATTTCTTTTTATACCTTAATTTCTTGTTATATCTCACTGTTTCTTATTTAAGAAAAACATGGGTCTCTAGATATGGTCCAGAACATAATTTCACACTACTAGTGTGAAAACACATCTCATCCAGGACTCCAAAAAAAAAAAAAACATCTGTCACATTTATGAGGCGGTGTAAACAATGGCTGTATTGAAAATTTGGAGTTAAAATGTTGAACATTTTCAAAGTTATGAGTGACATTGAAATATTTTAACATTGTCACATAACTTAGTTGTTTTACCATATTTTTACACCAAATTGTCAACATAGACTTCCTGTGACACCACCTCATGAAACTGGTAGGTGAAAACGTTCAATTCCCTGCTGAAACATCATTTCCTGCCACAGATGTGAAAACACATTTTTGCCAGGATTTGAAAAAGACGGCTATCACATTCATGAGGTGGTGTGGAAAAAATGGGTGTGTTGAAAATGTGGGGTGAAAATATTGAAAGTTACCAAAGTTATATATGAGCATAGCTAATTTCAATATATGTCCAGAATTTATTTATTTACTTTTTAATATTTTGATCTCAACTTTTCAATATGCCTTCTTATATAAGACCCTATGTCATGAACTCAGTAGGTGAAAATGTTCAAATCTTGCCCAGAACTGATCTCACACAGTGCTTACAAAATCACCTCTCAAGCTGAATTTGAAGAATTCCAGTGCCCTTTGGGTCCTCAAAAAAACATGTTGATAATTTGGTGTAAAAATAATAACAATGACAAAGTTATGAATAAAAGTTCAAACCAACTGAAATACGTTAAACTAGACTTACCTTATTTTGTCATTTAGCAATCACCAGTTCCAACAGAAAGATTTGCCTTCAATTCAAGAGTTGATTTACATTATGGGAGATCATCAGGTGGGTGAGGGTGTGTGGGTTGGGGTGGTGAGTGGTGGGGGGGTGGTGGGTGTGGGAGAGGGTCAAATCAGCATGGGACCATTTCTTCTCCCTTCCTTTTTTAGGTTAGATAAAAAAAGTAAAGACATTGAGGGACAGTTTTCTTTATTTCATGGGGACCCAAGCCAACACAGGGGACTGGGCACCCAGCATTGGGATGATCTTCAATGGCATCAGGGTGGGCACCCTGCTACCATGAACTATATATTGGGGAAGGTGGATGGGTGACCTGGAGGGGAGGGCATCAAGAGAATTAGTACTGGGGGTGGGCACCCCTCTCCACTTACTATTTATGCATGATAGATAGATAGATAGATAGATAGATAGATAGATAGATAGATAGATAGATGTTTATTTAAAAACACCTTTGTACAAATCAAGATAAAATAAATAAAAGATATAAACAACAAAGAGAATTAACTTTAATACATAAATATGAATAGTAGCACCTGAAAACAGCACATAACTTTAAAATAGAAAGAGAGCGATCCAATTATCATCAAATTACAGCTCTCATTCAAGCCAGTCAGTTGTAGCACTCCAACTGCAGCAACAAAATCCAAGAAATTCCCACTGTTGATCTCACAAAAGAACCACAGCTCATTTGTTTGATCTCATGATAGAAGTACAGTTCTTTTGCATGAACCAGTGATCACCGGCTTACTGCTCTCACTCAAGCTGGCAGCAGCACTCCAGCTGTGGCTACAAAAATCAAGAAAGTCCTGCTGCTGATCTCACACAGGTGAGCTCACAAAAGAACCATTATTCTTTCATATGAGCCTTTGCTAAGCCCTCCCTAAGCCTTCTGCCAAGATTTTGAGGGATATCCCAAAAGAAAAAATTACTCACCTTAGTAATTATGTTTCTTCTAATGGAGTCTTCTGTATTCTGACTATTGCAGTTAGTCCCAGCCGTTAAACTGTCCCGGAGAACAAAGGGTTAATTTTATATGAAGAGCATAGAATGCTGAGCTCGAGCTCGGTTGAGGTCTCTGTCTGGAGCCCTTTGAAATCCAACCGTCAGATTCTTAGGAGCAAAACCTCACTAACTATTCTATGTGGAAATTGTAAAATTTTTACTAGCTAACTGGCAACAAAAAGTTTTGGATCCCCAAAGGAAGACTAAAGTCAGGGAAACCAAAACCAAACACCAATCCAAATAAGAATAAAGATAAATCAAACACCCAAACAAAAAGAAGAGAGTGTAAAAAGAGCACCCCTGAGATGCAGCACTGCACCTGCCCACCCACTTCCCAAAAACAGGTTCTGAGAGTGCAGGCAGGGAGGGAGGTCAGAATACAGCAAGACTCCATTGGAAGAAACATAATTACTAAGGTGAGTCATTTTTAATTCAAACAACATGAAGTCTTGCTGTATTCTGACTATTGCAGACTACCAAGCAGTACCTCCATGGAGGAGGGACAGAACCTACTTTGGGAATAGGCACTAAAGTACTGCTATGGCAAACCAAGCATCACTCCTAGCCTGGATATCCAGAAAGTAATGCTTGGTAAAGGTATGGACTGTTTTTCAGGTGGCTGCTTGACAAACTTCTAAGAGAGGAATATCCCTTGCAGCAGCCAGGGAAGCAGCTATACCTCTGGTGGAGTGAGCCCTCGGGCCTGAGGGTGGAATATTTCCTAGTTTCTCATAGCAGAACTGTATACAAGATTCAATCCACCTGGCAATAGGTCTCTTGGTGGCAGGTTTGCCCTTCCTCACTTCTCCATAAGTGAGGAACAGCTGGAGGGAATCAAACATGTGACCCTTGGTATGCTCTATATAGTAGCTAAGGGCCCTTTTAACATCTAAACTGTGTAGCCTTCTCTCTCCTGAAGAGGAATGATCAGTGAAGAAAACAGGAAGTGACATAGACTGGTTCTGGTGAAAATCTGAAACCACTTTGAGCAAGAACCTTCTACTGGTTCTAAGGACCACTTTATCCCTATGAAACGAGATAATATCAGGTTCCACTGACAGGGCTTGCAGTTCACTGATATGTCTGGTAGAGGTAATGGCTGCTAAAAACACAGTTTTCCAAGTCAAGTACTTCAGCTCTACTGAGGACATAGGCTCAAAGAGAGGCTGCATCAATTGAGCAATACAAACATTTAAATCCCAGGCAGAGGCCGGGTCTCTGAATGGAGGATTGGTATGAAGCAATCCTTTGAAAAATTTACAGAACACAGGATGAGATGATAGTGAGGAAGACTTCCCCACTGACAGAAAAGCAGAGACAGCTGACAAGAGTACTTTGAGGAGTAGCTGGTCTGAGGTCTAGGCCATTAAGATGGACCATATAATCCAGAACTGTAGGCAATGCAGCAGTGTCTGGGGAAATATGTTGCTTAGAACACCAAATGCTGAGTCTCTTCCATTTGGAGTTATAGGTCTTTCTAGTGGTGGGCTTTCGAGAGGCTTTGAGGATGTCCAGAATCCCTTGAGACAGATGCTAATCTGCATTCTCTAACTCTTCAAGAGCCATGCCTTGAGATTGAGAGACTGAAGATTGGGATACCAAATCCTCCCCTGAGAGGAGGTTACCAGGCTGTAATTCCTGGGAAGAGACAGGGGAAGATGGACTGCTAGGGACAGTAACAGGGGGTACCAAGGCTGTCTGGCCCAATCTGGAGCAATCGGAATCACTTTGCAAGGTTGTGACTTTATCTTGACTAAAACTTCGAACAGTAGAGGAAAGGGAGGGAAAGCATACAGAACTTTTCCTTCCCAGTTCAGAATCAGAGCATCCAGAGGGACTGTGTCCAAGACTGGGGGTCTGCAACAAAACAGAGGAAGTTGGTGATTGTCTGGGGTTGCAAAGAGATCTATCTCTGGAGTGCCTCACCTTGAAAAAATCAACTTCAAGACCAGAGGGTACAGGGACCATTCGTGATGGCCCTGTGAAATCCTGCTCAGTGCATCTGCTAGCACATTGTCCTTTCCCAGAAGGTGGACTGCTTTCAGAGAGGTTTGCAGGGAATAAGCCAGGGACCACAACTTCATGGCTTCTGTGCACAAGGCTGTAGACCACGTGCTTCCCTGCTTGTTGATGTACCACATGGTGGTGGTGTTGTCTGTTCTGACTTGAACCATCTTGTTCTGCACTGACTGAAAGAAAGCTTGTAGGGCCAGAAAAACTGCCCTGAGTTCCAGGAGATTGATATGGAGAAGAGATTCCTGAGGGGTCCACAGTCCCTGGGCAGTGAGGGCCCCCAGATGGGCTCCCAGCCCAGGAGGGAAGCATCTGTGGTAAGGACCACTGAATGATACTGAGTGGCAAAAGGTACCCCTTGCCTTAAATTGTCCTGATCCTGCCACCACTGAAGGGCTTGGATCAGGATCTGGGTCACTGGGATCAGTTTGGTATGGGAATCCTTCTTTTGGGACCAGAAGGCCCTCAGATGGAACTGAATGTCCCTCATCTAGAATCTTGCCCGTTGGACCACTGCTGTAGAGGCTGCCATGTGGCCCAAAAGCTGGAGGAAATGCCTTGCTGGTCGAGACACCTGAAGGCTGAAGGAAGAAGCCAGTTCTATAAGAACTCTTGCCCTTTCCAGGGGAAGAAAGGCTCTTGCTTTGATAGTATCTAGCTCTGCCCCTATAAATGTAAGGAGCTGCACTGGCTTGAGAACTGACTTGGGAAGGTTGAGAAGAAATCCTAGAGAAGTAAGCACTTGCTGGGTCACTTGCAGGTCTGACTTGACTTGGTCTGGAGACTGGCTCACTATCAGCCAGTCATCCAGATATGGAAAAATGGAAATCTTTTGCCTCCTTAGAAAGGCAACTACTACTGCCAGGCACTTTGTAAAGACCGTTGGGGCTGAACTTAGGTCAAAGGGTATTGCCCTGAACTGATAGTGGCCTGAGGACAACTCGAACCTGAGGTACTTTCTGTGGGAACACCTGATGGGAATGTGAAAATAGGCACCTTTGAGGTCCAGGGAGGCTAGCCAGTCACCTTGCCTTAGAGAGGGAAGGATTATTCCCAGAGTTACCATCTTGAACTTTGTTTTTAACAGATGTTTGTTTAGGTATCTTAGGTCTAGGATGGGTTGCCATTCCCCTGTCTTTTTTGGGGTAAGGAAGTACCTGGAGTACAAACCTATGCCCCAGTGTAGGGTAGGTACTCTCTCTATGGCTCTTAAAGCCAGCAGAGATGAAACCTCTGCCTCTAGGGCAAGGGTGTCTGAGAGGCCTGCAGGTGGAAAAGATCTGGCTCTCATCTTCAGAAATGTTTTGAAGTTGAGGACCAGTCCCTGGCCTACTACTTCCAGGACCCAGTTGTCTGATGTAATAGACATCCAGTCCTGGATGAAGTAAGTCAGCCTTCCCCCTACTGGAATAGGAGAGTCGACCCGGGCAGACCCATCAGGGTGTCTGCTTGGCAGGGGCCTTAGGCTGAGGAATGGATGCAGCCCTGCTCATCTCCCTTCTGCCTCTGCCTCTGAAAAACCCCCTCTGTGAAAAGGAAGATGAGGCCTGTGGCTGGTAGAAAGGCCTATGAAAAGGCCTGCCCCTGCCCCTAGACTGCTGCCTTTGAGGAGTTGCCTGCCTCTATTTGGCTTGAGCACTCCTTTAAGTGGTCCTGTACTCATCCATTTTCTTCATGTAATTCTCTGTCTGCTCCCCAAACAGAGAATTACCCACTATAGGAAAAATGGGCTTAGCCTGGGTATCCTGTGAAAGGCTAGTACATCTGAGCCAAGCCATTCTCCGAAGAGCCACAGATGTAGCCATGACTCTTGAAGACACATCATTGGAGTCCACAGCAGCATGAAACTGAACTTTTGATGCCTCAGTCCCATCTGCAGCCACCTCCTCCAGCTCATTGGCTAGCTGGGGGGAGGCCTGTTTAGCCAGTGCCAGTACAGTGTCCCACCTGGACTTCTGGTACCTGGCTGTATAGCCCATATAATTCACCTGTTTGAGTCCCAGGGAAGATGCCATGTACTGTTTTTTTGCCATGGCATCAATCTTCCTGGAGTCTTTATCTGGGGGCTGTGAAGCCAAGGGAATGTTTGCCTTGTCACAGGCAGCAGCCTGTACTACCCCAACATGGCTGCATTGCTGGTATAAAAACTCTGTATCTGAGCCTGATAGTGTGTACCTCTTGTCCATCCTTCTGTCAACAGGGGGTACAGAATTAGGAGACTTCAGGATTTTTTGTGTCTGTTTCCCAAAGGATTTGTAAAGGGGAATAGACAGTCTCCTGGACTCTGGGATGTCCATCATTTCCACATAATCAGGCTCCTCCTGATCCTCCATTGCCTCCTCCATAGGAAGCTGGAGGGTTTGAACCACTCTTCTGTAAAACAAAAAAATGGGAAGGGGACTCAGAAAGCCTAGGAGGGGATACACCAGAAGGTCTGTCTGGGGAGATGTCCAGTTCCACAGGCACATCCAGACTTTCATCATCATCACCATCACCTTCAAACTCCCCCTCCTCCACAAACTCCAATTCATAAATATCTTCAGGGGTATAATCTTGAACCGGGGCAACTGACTGAACCGAACCCCTGCGAAAAGGTACCAGATCGGTCGGAACCGGGCAAAGCGATTCCACAATTTGAATCACTCTGGCTATTTCCTCTGTGGTTGGAACATGAACCTCTGGATCCGAACTGGTCGATTTTTCTTTGTGTTTTCTTTTTGTAGGAAATGACCCCTCAAGATCAGCTCTTCTCTTGCCCGAAGAAGTATCGCCCTGGTCAGAGGGCACTCCTTCTGGTTCAGTCGGAACCGAACCAGGCTGGCCATCCGGGTTAGCGGACTTCTTGGCCTCCTTTTCCCTCAGTTTACCTAGTCTCTTTTCAAGGGTAGATTTAGGAAAATTTGTACAAATTTGGTAGTCTGAATCGAGGTGTTCAAACCCCAGACAATAAACACAGGTGGTGTGGGGGTCAGCCTTAGCAAAGTCCTCCCCACACTCACTGCAGTGTTGAAACCCAGTGGACCAGGTTTTTTTCTTGGGTTTCTCAGACATGGCCAACCTAACCAAATTTACCCTTTTTATGGCAACCGCCAGGCAAGACTCCCTTATTGGTTCCTAACCGTGTCATGGGTGTTGGAAAAAAAGTTCAAAACACGTCTTTTTTAGAACTGATAAGAACCGATAACCACACTCTAAAGTAAAACACAAGGATTCAACACAAATGATCGGTTCAGTTGAACCAATCTAACACTTTACAATTTCCACACAGAAAAACAGAACGAAACCTATCTAGTACTCACAGTACCACAGACAGAGACTGAACCAACTATGCGGAAATAAATTTGGTAAAAACTGGCAGCTTAACCAAGACTTTAACTGACTTTCGAACCTAGCTGAACGAGAAATCTCCAGAGCGATTGTTCAGTGAGGCGGAGTAAAGAATCTGACAGTTGGATTTCACAGGGCTCTAGACAGAGACCTCAACCGAGCTCGAGCTCAGCATCCTATGCTTTGCATAGAAAGTTAACCCTGTGTTCTCCGGGGCAGTTTAATGGCTAGGGCTAACTGCAATAGTCAGAATACAGCAAGACTTCATGTTGTTTGAACCTTATTCCAGGGTCTTTTTTAGAAAACAAGCTCCAGAATCAAGCTAAGTGGATTCTGTTTAGCAACAGTCATGTGTTTGTTTTTCTCCAGGGTATCATTTTTATGGTTTTCAATTTTTTTGAAAAAATTAAAAACAATATGGTATCCATACAAAAGAAGAGTTTTTTCTCATGATAAAAACAGTTTGGTTCATGAAAGAAGAATCTTCTTTTGTGAGATAGAAATTATTTTTTCACATTACTTATATAAGGAAAAAACATTACTGAGCATGTTCAGAAACAGCATTTCCAATCCTTATAACTTGGTAACTGATTAATATTTTTTTTTTACCAACCCCTTCAAAAAAATGAGACCACTTTCTAGGGCAAGCCCCTTCTACTCTTAACATGTCAGAACAAAATTTCAAACCACATGGGTTGCAGGTGAAATCAAAACATGACCAAACCCCCCATCTTTTCAATTTTTGCACCATTCAGATCTCAAAATCAGGACTTTGGCAGTCATGAACCTTGTCATATCAAGGGACCTTGCCTCCCAGACTGCACATGAAAAATTGCATGCTATTCCATTGAACAGGGATAACATTATTAAGATGCAAATGTAGGGATTTAACATTAAGCAACCTACTCAGCCCTAACTATTGGGATAATACCATGCCCTTATAATATATAAGGGATCCACAACCAGGACCTGTGAAATAAATTACTTATTTTCACAAGAGCTTTTTGACTTTGGGTAACTTCATGAGTGATGCAAGCCATGAGTCATGTGTCAAAAATCAAACAGCTTGAATGGAAATAAATAATTAAGAACATAAGAACTTGTTGGCAGAAGGAGACCTCTTGATCCATCTGGTCTACCCCGAATACCGACCCCTCTATTTTTAGACTATTTCCTTTTTTTGCAAGTAGTGTTTATCCCACACAAGTTTGAATTCCCTTGCAGTTTTTTTGAGTCTACTACCTCTTGCAGTAGGCTAGTCCAAGGGTTGACCACCTCTTGGAAAAAAATTACTTCCTGATGTTTCCCCTAAATTTACCTACTGCCAGTCGCAGATTGTGGCCTCTTGTATACAGTAACTTTGATTTAATCTGAAACAGGTTTTCCTTCCATGCCATGTTAATTCCCTTAATATACTTAACTGTTTTGATCATGTTCCCCCGTCTCTTCCCTCTGCAAGTGAGTACAGCTGTAAGTTGGCCAGTCTGGTTTCATATGGCTCCTGGAGCAAACCCTGCACTATCTTTATAGACCTTCTCTGCACCACCTCCAGTCTGTTGATATCCTTCTTCTGATGTGGCCTCCATATCTGGATGCAATATTCCATGTGCTGCCTGACCAGTGATCTGAAGAGTGGCATTATCACCTTTCTTTTTCTGATAGTTATACTCCTTCCTATGCATCTTAGGATGTCATTTGCTTTCTAAGCTGCCCTTTCACATTGCTTGCTTGTCCTATGGTTGTCTGTAATGATTACACCAAGGTTTGTCTCCACCAGTGTTACTTCAAGCTAGTGTTCTAGCAGCATGTATTCCTTCCTGTGGTTTCTTTTACCAAGATGCATGACCTTGAATTTTTTGGCTTTGAACATCAATTGCCAGTTTCTGGGCCATCCTTCCAGCCTATTCAGATCCTTTTCCATCTTAAAGACTAACTCTTGGGTGTCCACCTGGTTGCAGAGTTTTGTATCATCCACAAACAGGCATATAGTACTTTACTCTCCACATCATCAGCGATGTCGCTGATGAAAATGTTGATGAGGATGTGGCCTAATACTGACCCCTGTGGCAATCCATTGGTCACCTTGCTCTCCCCTGACTAAGTTCCATTAACTAAGACCCTCTGTGTCCTATCCTTGAGCCAGTTTCCAATCCAGTTGACTGTCTTCTAAGTCCTGTATTCTTTAGCTTATTTATAAGCCTTCCATCCATGGGGTATGGTGTTGAAGGCCTTGCTGAAGTCTAGGTACACCATGTCCACCTCTCCTCCCTGATCCACTGTTCTTGTCACCCAGTCAAAGAATGATATAATGTTTGTTAGGCATGATTTTGCTGCTGTAAATCTGTGTTGCTTGGGGTTAGGCTTTCTGGATTATTTTAGATGATCCACTATTCTATTTTTCAGTAGGGTTTCCATACATTTGCCTACAATTGAGATCAGACTGACTGGGCAGTAGTTCCCAGGCTCTTCCCTGCTCCACTTTATATAAGGGTACCACCTCAGTCTTTTTCCAGTCTAGTGGTATTGTGCCACTTTCCAGAGACTTATTAAAAAGGTAAGTGAGTGGTGTTGAAATTTCTTCCCATGACTCCTTTAGAATCCTAGGGTGGATTCCATCATGTCCCATTGCTTTGTTTACTTTTAGTTTGCTAAGCTCTTCTAGGACTCTTTCTCTTGAGAAGTGGAAGTCATCTGCTGTTCTACTGTTGCACACTGCCTTTTCTATAGTAGGGCCACTGGCTTGGTCTTCAATGGTGAAGACTGAGCATAAGAATTTGTTTGGCACTTCTACCTTGACTTCATACTTTTCAGCTATTTGTCCTTCAGCTGATTTTAGCCTGATTATCCCACACTTACTCCTTTTTTCTTTTGCTTATGTACTTAAAACATGTTTTGTCCCCCTTTGTTACTCCCTGTGCTATTTTCTCCTCTGTCTGGACTTTGGTTATCCTAATAGCCTTTCCTGCTTCTCTCAGCTTTGATATGTAGTGCTGCCTGTCTGCTTCTTTCTTATTCCATAAGGTCCCTGTTGCATAATTAATTGATGTTACAGGGATCCTTTAGGATTTGTTTTTGGGCTGTTGAAAATTTAAAACATAGTGGTGGTGTATTTCTGTGCTGTCTTTAATTGCTGCAAATTTTTGCCCCCTCCCCTTCCCCCAACTCTTAATTATATGCCCTGTTAAATCTGATTGACAGGAGCTAAACACAGGGTATAGTAAGGGGTGTGAAGTAGGAGGGGCATAAGGGGGAAGAAGCCCACCCTCAGCACAATAAGTGTTTTGACTCATTTATTTATTTATTGGTTTCTTTCTCTTTTTTTTTTAAAGAAAATTATCTGAGGATCAGTGGCAGGATTTTTAGGACAGTAAATTAATAAAAAGGGAACTAGGAGAGCTTCAGTAGCAGACAAGTAGTGGAATAGCAGTATAATTGCAGTATAATATGGGGAGTGGTGCAATGCAGAGGCTGTGGGGCATCCATATTCAGGCAGACCTTCTGGACACTGAGGTGCTGCCCTATCTGCATGCATCTCTCTGGACTGTGGGATGAGGTAGCCAGACTCAGAGCGGAAGTAAACTGGGTCAGGAGTACCATCACCCCTATCCAGAGACCACCCAGTCCAATGCAACTGCCTCAAAGAATCTGAGAACGAGGAGCACTTGGATGACAGTGGGCTCAGGGAGGGTTAGAGCGGTCAGGCAGAGGCACATCCCAGATCCTATTCCACTCAAGAACTCATATGCCACACTGGCAAATGGGGACAACCAAATAGAGGTACCCAGAGAAGTGGAAGGAAAGGATGTGGAGGTTAGCCAAGGAGGTGACCTCAGCGGGGAAAGCAGTGGACCCCAGAGGAGGAGGAGGAAGTGAATCCTGGTGGGGGACTCCATCATAAGAGGGATCTAGCTAGGAACACAGGAGGGGGAGGACAGGGAGGTGAGGTGCCTACCAGGTGCCACAGCATGGAGGGATGGAAGAAAGATCCTGGGGATCACTGGAAAGGCAAGATGGGAGGGTGAGCTGGATGTCATTATCCACCTAGGTACTAATGACCTGGCAAATGGGGAGCCAAAGGAAGTTCAGGAAGAGGTTAGGAAATTGGGGAGGGGTCTCAAGCAAGTAGCTACTTCTGTCACTTTCTTAGAAGTACTACCTGCGAGAGGCAAGGGAGCGCATAGGAGTGCAAGCACCAGGAACTTTAACTCATGGTTGAAGAACTGGTGCTGTGAGGAAGGGTTTGGATTCATTGGTGACTGGGGACCCACCTGGAGGGATGGAGGTTTGTTCAAGCCTGATGGCCTGCATCCATCCTTGAGGGGAATCCAAGCACTCAATGATAAGTTTAAATGCTACATTGACAAGCATTTAAACTAGCAAAGAGGGGTGGCAGGCCAGCAAGGAGGGTACCTACTTGCTCACCCCCCACAGCTTGCAGTGGAACCAGTGAACCAGAGGAGTGGCTATTTCTGCAAAGCAGTGCGCAAAAGATGGAGATTAGTGCCCAAGAGGTGGATAGGGAGAAAAAGGGCAAAATTCAGCAGGAGGGCGGACAGCAAGGAGAAACAGGGATAAAGGACAACCAAGCAAGGGGCTGGAGTAGAACAGTGAAGCAGTCTAGGGAGGTCAAATCATGGAAAGCCATGTGTGCAAATGCCAGGAGCCTTAGCAACAAGATGGAAGATCTGGAGGCTGTCATGGTGCAGTCAGACCTGGACATTGTGGCCATCACTGAAACCTGGTATAATGATAACCATGACTGGGAGATGGCCATACCTGGCTACAACATATTCAGAAGAGACAGAACAGGCAGAAAGGGAGGAGGAGTGGCACTGTATGTGAAACATGACATAAGGGCCACAGAGATTGAGGAGGAACAAAATGGGGGAGAGATACTGTGGATTAAGCTGGAAAGGAAAATGGGGACAGCCATCTGCACAGGTGTGGTCTATAGACCATTAGCCCAGGAGGAAGAAACAGATAGGGAGCTGATGCTAGCCATCCAAAGGATGGCAGACAAGGGTGAGGTAGTACTGGTTGGAGACTTCAATATTCCAGACGTGGACTGGAGCATACCAGCAGCAGCATCAACTAGGAGCAGATTTATCCTGGTAACAGTGGGGGAGCACCTGGGGAACAGTGACCACCAGTCATTGTGGTTTGAAATCACAGAAAGAGCAGAACCAAACCACACAAAAACACGTATCCTGGATTTTAGGGAGGCAGACTTTGGGAAAATGGGAAGATACTTGAAAGAGGCATTAAGGGGAATGGGACAAGAATCAGGGTTGAGGAACAGTGGGCAGTATTTAAAATGGGGATTACAAGAACAACAGAATTATGCATTAAGCAGGTTAGCAAGAGGAAAGGAAGAGGAGACCAATATGGTTTTCCAAAGAGGTAGCAAAAGAAAGTGAAAGCTAAAAAGATTGTATTCAGGCAATACAAAAAGACACAGGCAGAAGGGGATAGGGAGAAGTACCAGGAGAAGCAAAGGGAGGCAGGGAGGTCAGTAAGGAAGCCAAAGCTCAGACAGAAGAACACATTGCAAAATCAGTGGGTAGAGGGGACAAAACCTTTACTGGTACATAAGTGAAAAAAGAAAGACAAAGGAGGGATAGTGAGACTGAAGGGGCGGTGTGAGGATGACAACAGTAAAGCTGACATATTGAACAGGTATTTCTGCTCAGTCTTTACTGAGGAAGAGGAGGGTAATGGGTCTGAAGGGAGTACAAGGGGTGAGAATGGTGCAGAAATGGACACAAGTCCCTTTACAAGGAAAGGGTCCTGAAGGAACTGGAAGTAATAAGAATTGATAAAGCAATGGGGCCAGATGGGGTGCACCCCAGGGTCCTTAAAGAACTAAGAGAGGTGGTGGCTGAACCTCTGGCTATCCTGTTTAGCCAATCACTGGAAACAGGGGAGGTACCCAAAGACTGGAGGACAGCAGATGTAGTCCCCTTATACAAAAGTGGGAACAAAGAGGAAGCAGGGAACTACAGACCAGTCAGCCTCACCACTGTAGTAGGGAAGATCATGGAAGTACTACTGAAGGAGAGATTGATGGAACATCTGGTTGTCAATGGACTACAGGACCCAAGGCAGCATGGTTTCACCAGGGGGAGGTCATGTCAGACCAACCTAGTTGAATTTTTTGACTGGGTGACTAGGGAGGTGGATCAGGGGAGGGCAGTGGACATGGCCTATCTGGACTTCAGCAAGGCCTTTGACAATGTGCCACATAGAAGACTATTACACAAACTGGGGAATATGGGTTTGGGCAGGACAGTAGTGTGGTGGGTAGGTAACTGGCTGGGTGGCAGGACACAGAGGGTGGTGGTAAATGGCTGTCACTCCACAGAGGGAAGAGTGACCAGTGGGGTACCACAGGGATCAGTGCTGGGACTGGTTCTATTCAACATCTTCATCAGTGACATTGTGCAGGACGTTGAAGGCAGAATTTCACTGTTCGCTGATGACACAAAGCTCTGTAACAGAGTAGACACACCAGAGGGTGTAGACAGAATGAGAAGGGACCTGCAGAAACTTGAAGAATGGTCAGGGGTTTGGCAGTTGAAATTCAATGCAAAGAAGTGCAAGATAATGCATATGGGGCACAAAAACCCTGGCACAATACATCAGTTGGGGGTGAGGATATAGCATGCACCAAGCAGGAAAGGGATCTTGGGGTTATCATCTCTGATGACCTCAAGGTAGGGAAACAGTGTGACAAGGCAGCAGGTAAAGCAAATAGGATGCTGGGATGTATAGGCAGGGGCATCACCAGCAGGAAAAGGGAGGTCATAATTCCACTATACAAGACACTAGTGAGGATCCACCTGGAGTACAGTGTACAGTTCTGGAGACCATACCTACGTAAGGACATAGACAGGGTAGAGAAGGTTCAGAGGAGGGCAACAAAGATGGTGCATGGATTGCATCACAAGTCCTATGAAGACAGGTTGAAGGAACTGAACATGTACTCCCTGGAGGAGAGGAGGGAGAGAGGGAATATGATAGAGACATACACGTATCTTACAGGGAGGAACTGGGTACAGGAATACACTATTTTTTAAGTGAAAAAGATGTTCCAGGACTAGAGGGTATGGGATGAAGTTGGAGGGAGGACGATTCAGAGGAAACGTGAGGAAGAATTTCTTCACAGAACGGGTGGTGGACAAGTGGAACACCCTGCCAGAGGAAGTTGTGGGGGCTGAAACAATCACAGGATTTAAGAATGCATGGGATAGACATAAATTAATTCTGGAGGTCAGGGGTAAGGGGCAACAGACTTCTAGGAAAACATAAACTGAACTTACAAGCTCAAATGGGCAGACTGGGTGGGCCATAGCCCCTTATCTGCCGACACTGTCTTTATATCTATGTATCTATGATAGTGCAGGAAAATTTGTTCATAACTGTTTTTATTTTTATTTGTGTATGCAAATATGTTGGACTTCTTTGTGCTGTGACTGTGTGCTGCTACGCCAAGTGGAGTGGTTGGTAGGGGTTGCTTAAAGATGCTTTGACATCCAGGTGTATGCAATGCAGTGGCATGTATTTTCATTGGCTGATTCTGTAGAGCTTCAGAAATATTTTAAAAAATATGTCAGGAGTTTTAGTGAGTGAGCAAGCAGGCAGGCATTTTCATGGTGACTGAAAGTTTTTTTTTTTTTTTTGCTGTGTTTTGCAGCCATTTATTTTATTAATCCTTAGATTGCCAACAGAATTAGAATGTATTGGAATTCTGGAATGATATATCAGTCTGTGGCCCAGCAAAGGTTAAAAGATTTTTTATTTTTGGAGGATCCTGTGGAGTGAAGGATCATCCCAGCCTTGTGTTGGTCATTTCTGAGGAGCAAGGAGTAAGTGCATGTTCCAGATGGAACAGAAGAGCAGACTTTCATGAGGAACAACACAGGAAAATATATGTGAGTGCTGTTACCAAGTGGGGAAGTAGGGAGGTCAGGAGTGGAGCTGTATCATGGAGTGGCTTTTAAAAATCACATTTTGTTTTATTCAGATTCAGTTCATAGCAAGTGGGACTGGTGTGGAAATACAGTGGGCAGCTGAGAAATGAGTATTGTGAGATGTGCAAGCAGAGCGGATGGCTGGAGAATGCACAGCACAAAAGAAAAGTTACGATATTTAAAAGAGTTCATTAGTTATGTTTGTGCAGACATGGTGAGAAGGTATTGTTTGGTTTACAAAAGAGCTGAGGTGGGCAGGCAGGTGGCTTGGTAGGTGGGGGAGAATGAAAGGAATATCATGCGTTTGCAGTTTTTAAAACATGGGCAAAATGAAAAAAATGAATCTGCTGCTAGTTTATTGTGGTTTCTTTAAGGCATGTAGGGTGGACAGGGTAAGTATGAAAGATGTTTTTGAGTTGAACTTTGAGCATTTTGTTGACTGTGCCAGTTTCTAGGCTAGGCTCATGAAAGAGCTGAGACTGTAGACAGGGAAGCAGGTGGGGAGAAGGACAAAATGAACAGCATGTGATAACAGTTTAAAAAAATATTTCTGTCCAAACAAATCTGCTAACTAGTTCATTGTGGTTATGTAGAGGCATGTACTGTAAGGTAGATGTGGTTACTATCAAAGATGTAGCTGAACTGAGAGGGGTAGCTTGTCTCTGTCAGTTTTCTTGGCAATGTTAAGTGGTAGATTAGTAGTGCTGTCTGGGTGCCAGGGGAAGTAGTGATGTGTCTACTATGTAAATAAATGCATAGTGACTTATCTACTATATACATAAATCTTCATGATGTAGCATCTATGTAAATAAATGAAATTTATGTACATAGTATCTCAAACATAATATGATTACATATACAGGGACACTGGTCTACCTTGATTGATTAAGGGCAAATTCTGTTTCGAAGATGGGGAAAAAACAATATTGTCACCAGTGTCTGCAATGTCAAAATCAGTTTTTACTGGTGTTCTATCCTTGTGCTCTTTTAAAGAAGGTTAAGTGTACATCAAATTAAATAAAGCAAAATGGAAACTGCACAGGAAAGAATTTATAGAAAAATACAATTCTGAAGATTCAGTGATCTGGTGAAAAAAAACCCGGCAAATTCTGTGAAATGCTTTGTTTTTATGGGTGTGTAGAAAGACCAGATTCCAGAATTTTACTGGAGTTTCTGATTAAAGCTGAAAATCTTTGTACCTATATTGTTGCAGAATATATCCAAATTATCTGAACCCCCTCTCCCCGTTATTTACTCTTATGGCATTATACTTTAGCCAGAGCACCCACATGTATACAGATGCTTCTATTTTAGAAGGAAGTGGAGTAATTGTCAGGGGAATTGTTCCCAAAGACTTGTATCATTTATAGAGGAAATAGTGTAGTTAAATATCCATGGGAGATAATGTAACATAAAAGAAAACAGAAGTACATTCCCATGGAGTTATATCAGACTTATCTGAGAGCCCTTTAAAATATTTGTAATGCACTTCCAAGTGGCATAAAGGCATTCTTCTTCAGCCGTATGCCTTATAAATTCCTTGGGGTGTGCATCACAAATGCTTTAATGCACACCCTTTCTTGTATTATTTGTTACTTACTGAAATATGAATAGCTCAACACACAATGTAGGACTACACCTTCTCCATATGAACAGAGTGGGCCTCTTTGAGGTTAAAGGGAGATATCTCATAATTAGAAGCAGCTGACAGTTACAATATGGTAGCACACATCACTTCTTCCATTATCAGCATATGAATCTTGCCTTTAAAGAGGCAGTACAGTACAGTACAGTACAGTTATTTTTATATTCATTTCAAAATAACAACATCAATGCATGTGGTATGATAACAACACCACAACAGGAGAGAAATATAGCATTATAATTTGTTCAACCTTAATGTCTACCCCACTCCTGAAGCCCATACTGTCATTAACCAAGGCCAAGGTACAGGTCCAAGACAGTACCCCACAGTTCTGCAGCTTCAGGCTACAGTTCTAGAGCAGTGTCCCACAAATCTGTTGCCTCCTAGTGCACCAATAGGGTTAGTCATAGCTTTCTTCATGCAGGGCCCTGTGCAAACTATTAGATCAGTCATAATTTATTTTGGTGGAGGACTTTATAGGTCCTGCCATAAACAGAAGGTGAGTCTTAACTTTCTTCTCACAGTGCCCCATACCTGTACCTTAAAGAAGGAGACCCATAGGTCATATCCCTGGACCTGTAACTAGGGCAGATAAATAAGGTGAGTAGACTAGGATGCTGGTCCATGTTCTGTTGGCATTTTTTGTTTCTGGGTCACAAGGGGAGGGGCAGTGGAGGGGTAGATGTTATGGTTGAACAAATATTCCTAATTTGTATGCTTTTGTTGCTACATGCATTTACTTTTTTTTTTTTTACAATGACTGTAGTCACGTCTTGAGAATGAAGGGTGAGAACTTGCTTCATCCATGGTTCTTTGGGCTTTGTTTAGAAGAGGATGTGTGTTAGAGCTTGCTTTGCACAGCGCCCTTCAGACCCTGTGTGAAGCAGTATACAGAGGGTTCTTTGGCCATGTACAAAGTAGGGTCTACAAGACGTGAGTCTTATTTTGTGATGCACTGGGCCCTTCAGCCCTTGTACAATAAAAGTGGTGAGTCATCAATTTATTCATGCAGGTTCCTTTGGGACCCACATAAAGCAATATGTGAATCCTTATTTTGTTTGTAAAGGGATCTGTGCAATGTAACACATTAGAGATAACTTTTTAAATATTTTATTCTTGTACAACCATAATTGTAGTACAAAATACACACTCAAGCCTCAATATTGAAAAAAACAGGGCAAGCACACTCAGCCATTTGCAGTGCAATTTCCCCTCTGCTCCCTTCAGACATGGCAATATTCAGATGAATAGTGTTCTCCAATGGAGGGCACTATGTGACTGAATATCGGTCCATGCTGGTGCAGAACTACATGAATCTATGTGGCCCTGACACAGACCAGGGCTGCATATAGGCCACAGAGGATAGCACTGCCTGAAACAGGATAGTTCTAAGTCCCCTCTAGGTCATAGTCAGCCTGAGCATGCCAATGAGCCATGCAAGGTACTAAGGGGCCATTTGCATGCCCATTATGGGCTCATTTGCATGGAGCACAGTGGCCCCATAGCACCCTAGTTAATAGTAAAAGCACTCCCTGGTAGTCCAGTTATTCCCCACCAATTGCCCACTATAAGCTTCTTTAGCAGTCCCTAGTGGTCCATTGTTACCCCCCCCTCAGTTGCCATGTATGCATGTCTAACAGTCCCTGATCACCAAGTACATCTTCTCTACAGTACCTGGTGGTCCAGTGGTTCCTCCCCACCCCCTGATCACCCAATACAAACTTTTGTAATGTCCCTGGTGGTCCAATGGTTCCTATCACAACTGATCACCAAGTAATAAATGTCTTTAACAGTCCCTGCTGATTCAGTGGTTCCCCTCACCCTCACCCTCAACTGTACCCGCACCTACCCTCCAACCCCAGCTGCCATCTGACAGTCATGGGTCATGATCACGTAACATTCTCATCCCATGCCAGCCATTTTGAGGCAAATATTAAAGCACTGACATGCTCTGCAAAGTGATACTGCTTTGTCAAGAAGAAACCAGGAGTCCCTCTGAAAGGCGTCCCAGAGAGCCACTACATTGTTACATATTTGTATGCAACAGGCAACCATGAAATAGTACTACTATGTGACTCTCTAAAGGCCCCAAAATCTGCTGTGCCTTCAAACACTGTGTATACTGCACCATAATTTCTCAAGGTAATAGTTTTAAAAATCTACACACTGGAAAATAGTTCATAGGTTCATAGGATTGCATAAGTTCAAGGGGAAGACCCATTAATGAACTCGCTGCCATTAAACATAATGGCAGAAATAAAACTTTCTATTACCCATTATTGATCCAGATTATTTTAAACTGGTCTATATTTGAACTGTTAAAAACAGATACAGGTAAAGTGTTCCAAATAAGTGGAATTCTCTGAGTTATGAAATTGTTTCTTTTAGTTGTATGATTTATATTAGTTAAAAGTTTTAATTTATGCGATCTAGCGTTCTTGCCATTAGTTTTATACTGCAAACATACAGTTTCAAATAGAGCCAGGTCCCTAAAGACCCTATAAGTTAGACAAAGGTCTCCCATCAAAGCCCTTTTCTCAAGAGAATAGAATCCCAGTGTTGTAAGTCTTTCCTCATATGTAAGATTGTGAAACTTTTGAATACTTTTGGTCATTCTTCTTTGAACTTGTTCCATCATGGTTTTAGTACCTGCAGATGTTGGGCCACAAAATGTGGAACAGTAGTCAATCTGTGAACGTACCAGGCTGGAAAATAGAGGAACAATAACTTCGGCTGTATGGCTTTTAATGTGCTTAAATATACAAGATGTAATTGTAAGTTGATCAGTATAAGTTGTTTTAACAATATTGCATGTGACACAGTATCAAAAGCCTTTTCATAGTCAAAGTAGATCACATCCACAGGTAGGCAATTGTCTAGAGCATAACTGACAAAAAAAAAGGCTCAAAAAAGTTTATTAAATTATTCTGGAAAGATCTGCCATGTGTAAAACCATATTGAGCAATATCAATGTTTTCTGTATTCTGAAAATGAAACTTGATTTTTTGGAGTAGTAACCTTTTCCATTATTTTCTCAACATAGGAGGTAAGACTAATAGGTCTATAATTATTAGGGCTTTGTCTATTTCTCTTTTTATGAATAAGGATCACAATTGCAGACTTCCAATCTTTTGGAACAATGCCTTCACTGATAGAGGTATTAAACAGCCTTGGTAATATTCCAGATAATTCATTTGTCATTTTTTTTTTAGAAAAATAGGTGGTACATTATCTGGTCCAGCAGAGGAATTCTTTTTCATAGATTTTATTGTAGTAATGATGTGCAAAGGGGTAAATAGAACTGAATTATTGGTGGTTTTGAGATTATCAAAATGTAAGTCCTCTTTGGTTTTGTAGACACTACCAAAATAAGTGTTTAATGCTTCAGCTATTTGCCGTTCATCAGTAATAATTTCCTGGTCAATTAGAAGAGGGCCTATTTTAGGTGAATTTCCCTTAATGGAGCCAATATAATTGTAAATGCATTTTTTATTATCTTTTGTTGAGGCAGCTACATTCTGTTTCAAATTCTTTTTAGCATTTGTTATAGCTGATTTAGTTAATTTGGCTATAGTTTTAAATTTAAGCCATCTGCCAGATGTAAAGTATTTTTTTTTATATTTATTATATGCCATTTTCTTAGATTTTATCAATCTTTTTATTTTTGTGTTTGGTCATAATGGAGTTCTTCTGTTGCTGTGATTATACTTTTTGTATACTGCTACCCAGTGATGGATACAGAAATCAAGTTTATCTTTAATAAGTTTTCACATGTTTTCAGTATCTAGATCAATAAGGTCCATTTCCCAGTCCCAAGAATTGAAATATTTCTTTATTTGATAAAAATCTGCTTGTTAGAGTTTTTTTTAACTGTAATTCCTTTTGTTATAGTAAGAAAGTGCTTCAGAGACCAAAGAATCATATTATGGTCACTGTCCCCTACCAGCAATAACACTCTAGGTGGGTCACCAATGTCTTTTATGTTTGTAAATACTAGATCTAAGATTGCATTGGACGTAGTAGGCTCCATAACTAGTTGTTCTAGGTTTAGCTGGAGAATGGTATTTATAAATCTGTTATCCAGGGTGCCTTTCCCTTATAATGAGTTCTAACAGATGTTAGGCAAATTGAAATCACCCATTATGATTAAATCATCATTAGTTTTAAAATTTTCTAAGATATTCATAAATACTTCATTTGCTGAGTTGTCCAGATTGGGTGGATGGTAACATAATCCAATGGTTTACCAATCAACAGATGTATTTATTCTTGCCTATATAATCTCTGCATCAGTTCCTAATCTAGCTGTATCATTGATTTCATGACAGTTGAAATTATCCTAAATATATAAGGCAAAGTCACCTACCCTAGTATGTGAGCAATTTTTATGGAAAGATGTATATCCCTGAATATCCTGACCCCAGTCAAAATCCTGGGACCATGTCTCAGTCACTCCACAGATGTCAATATTTATCTCAATAAGAAGGCTATGAAGTTCTCCAATTTTGCTTCTCAATCTCCTAGCATTATGGAGTAAAATTTTTGAGTTTGGATATATGTTTATCAAGAAAAATATTAATAAGTGTCTGTACTGGATGGCAAATTGTAGTATTATTTACTACAGGGTTTAAGGTGTTTATAGATTTAAATTCAGACAAAGTGCTAAAAACATCAGAGATGTTAGATTGGTGCTCCTCCCCCCCCCCCCGGGAATCAGTTTAAAGTCTTGCTAATGTAGTCATTTATATGTTTGCTGAGTAATATTGAACCAGATTTACAGGGGGTGTAGCCCATCTCTACAAGTCAGGTCTTGTCTGTGCTCAAACTCCTTCCAGTGTGTTATATAGTCAATATCCTGTCTAACACACCATAGGAACAACCAGTTATTGATTTGTTTAATTCTATTATACTGGTAAGAGTCAGATCTAGGTACAGGTAGGATCTCAGAAAAAGTTATTTGACATTTTAGCTCTGACAACATGTTAATTAAACCAACATACTCCTCCTCCTTAATGCCCTGTATACTTTGGCAGGCTATGTTGTTGACCCCAGCATGTATAATGACCAACAGTTTTTCACCCCCATTAGTGAGATTTGCTTGGCCATTCTGGTAATATCACTGATTTTGGCACCCCTAAACTAGATACAGTGTGATTGCTTTTGTCTGGGTTACATATTGGCCAATCCAATTGTTTGATAATAGAATCCCCCAGAACATACATTTGCTTTGGTTCAATCATATTACTTTCCTCCATCTGTATAAGATTTTCTGTAGTACCATGGGGTTCAAGAGCTGTGACAGGATTCTGGGCCAGTTCATTCATAATTAACTGAGGGCTACTTGGGGGGGGTGGATAGGGATTGTATGAGATACAGTACTGGGGTTATTGTCAACCTCAATTTCTTCTCCTAGTGGATCAAAATGATTTAAAAGCCCAGTATCAAATTTAGTAGCTTTCCTACCTTTTTTGTCAACTTTATTACTTTGGACCCTATACCAGTTATTATCATCACTTGCCTGGTCATCCAACTCCCTAGGTCTCTTTTTGTAATGTAACCTGGGTGTTTCTGGAGTTACTAACAAGGTATCATTATTGCTGTGAAAATTTGTCTTCCTTTGTGTTATAGGGCATGGATTCAGAGATCCAGCTATAGAAAGCCGTGTAGATGTTTCCTATTGGCTTAATTCTAGTGCACATAATCTTGAACTAAACAGTGCAATTTCCTGGGTTAGGTCATCATTTTGTTTGCACTTCAAGCAATGAAATTCCATATTATAAGTAGCCATGGAATTAAAACAAAACATTAAACATGACTGGCATTTAAGGCCTACCCTGCCTTCATGTACGGTGCTAGTATTATTCATGATAGGAGTTATTAGCAATTATACCTTCATGCAAAAATTTTGCAACAGTGAGTTTTGGTAATGATCACACTTGCTTACCTCAGCAATCTTATTGTGTGAAAGATTCCCTCATGCAATCCTGCTAAACATGCTAAAACACATGCAGACATGCGTGTCTTGAACGCGACAGTGCACTCCCGCTTCCTGCTTCGTGCTCACCCTGCTCGCTGCAGGGCATACTAAAATAATGGTCACATGACCTGGAAGAGCTCACAGTGTCATGGGCTCAAAATTGGAGCTCAATTAACTAAACTGCTACAAATTCTTGAATAAAATACACTCACAAGAGTGAATATAAGAAGCACACTTGTTAGAGAGTGTTACAAATAAATGTGCGCATTTGACTCAAACCTGTAGTTTGCCAGACTAGCTGGCTAAACTACCAGATTCCCCTTCCTGCTTCAGATGCAATAGCAGGGCTTCAAACAGTAAGAGTGCAGGTAGGATAAAACAAGCAAATTACAAACAGTGAGACAAAGTTCATGTCTCATTCAATGCCTTGTAGTGCTATTACATTAAACAGCACCACAAGGCACTTCTGGTTCTGCTTTCCAGCAGCATGCCTGGTTAGTTGTGCAGTTCTATTTAAAGCTTCAATTTTAGCCTCATTAAACTGTACTTCAGCATTAATTTGTAATCTTTAAGAGATCAAGGCTTTCTCTATTCATATGGGCAGATGAAAAAACTTAAAAATCCTACCTCAGTCACTGTAACTCCCGAGGACTTTGAAACTACGCAACAGGTGAAGCCTCAGCCTGACACCATGATGGAAGATGGAACCCTGACTCCTTCATCACCTGACCCTACCATTACTGCTGTACTCCAAGAGTTAAAAGAATTCTGGATTGAGACAAGATCAGTACATATGGAGTTAAAATCTTCCATTCACACCTTAGAAAGGAAAGCTGAAGAACTAACTAAACCAAATTTGGATTCTGATTCTTGTATAGACAGAATGGAGCTGGTATTGGTGCGAGTACTCCAAGATTGTAAACACCTCTCTCAGAGATGTAAATATATAGAAAACCAGTATTGACGCACTAATCTCTGCCTATACGGAATACTGGAGGGTGACGAGGGGTCCGGAGATATGGTTTTTACAGTCACTTCTGCCTTCAAATCTAGATGTTTTGGATCTTTCCTGCTGCCATTCGAGAGAGCACACAGGGCGCTGGTTCTGAAGCTTGCTTCATCTACACAACGCTCCTGCTCCATCCTCATTAGATTTTACAACTATGCTGTTAAGCAAGACATTTTAATAAGAGCCTGCCCTAGTGGGCCCATAATGTATACAAACAAGAGGCTCTACATGGGCAATGATTATTCTCCTGCCTTCATGCTAAATGATGGGCCTTTGCCCCTGTTCTTTGAATACTCCAAGCCCACAAAATAAAATTCTCTATCCTGTACCCAGCTCGGCTCTGAGTCCATTTTCCCAATGGTACTAAGCTCTTTGAAGATGTGGAAGTGATGACCAAAGAGCTGAGTAAATGGACCCTTCATGTATGAGAGGAACCCATGGATTCCTTGGATGCCCATGATAAAAGAGCCCTATAAAAGTAGACCTGAACCTGAGTATTGCCCTCGAGTAAGAAACACTGCACAGAGTCTATGCTGCAAGAAATAAAGGCCATGTTTCAAGTATATTGGCATGAGGAACCTGCCTGATCAAACAATTAAGTATGACTTTGTTCTGCTCTGTAAGACTAGTATCTGAACTGCAAGGTCCTATTGAATAAATAGTCACTGGGCTGCAATATACCTCTCTATGCTAGGATTCCTCCTATTTCCCTGCTAGTATAGCATTAATTAATATGCAGCAGTTTATGGTCTGATTTGATCTCTGTTGGGTTGTAGCTCTGGTCCTATTTTTGCTACATTCTAGTTTACTAGTTAACTGCTATTACATATGTTTCTTTTATTTACAATTTCTTTCCTTGAGTTGATTTGTGCTGCTGTTGTTTTACCGGAGGAGTTGGTTAATTTCCATTCTGTTGGCATTAGTTCCTGGTTTCATTTGCTTTCTTCAGTATGTTTTGATCTGTCTATATTTTTTTTGGGGTATACTTTTTATTTTTTCTCCTCCACTTTTTTATTTCTTTCTAGCTTTAAATCCTGACATGGATGCAGAAGGTGGCTTCTTCTTCCATGGATCTATGGAACAGCAACCATGACTATTTAAAGTAAATGTGTAATGTTCCCCAAATGCCTTTTACACATAGCATGTCATTGCCAGACTTGTTTCAGATGTTGAAGCTGCAATTCGTTTTATAAACAAATCTGTCACTAGTCAGTTTATATTATGTTTTATCAGTGTTTTGTCCTCCAATTTCCTGTATGTGGCCACCACCCCCAAAATGATGTCATACCAGGGAGCTGTCATTATTTTAGATACAGCAACAAGGAATTCTGGGTTATTTATAATGTTGCCTTTAAATGTGCCTTACTCAGTCATACAGTCCCTTATGTGGCTGGTGGTGAGCAGTAATATGTAAATAACTGTAGCAAGACATTGCGGGTAAAATACAAACCTGTTTTACAATTTCCTTACTCTGAGATGCTGTCCCATATTTGTGTGGTCGTGCAAAAATATAAGCTTTTGTTTGTTTATTTTCACAACAATGCATTGTACATACCGTATCTATCTACAAGACTTCTATACTGAAAGATGTTGGCTCCTATTTCTTTAGTGAGCACAGAAATATAATACCCTGTAAACTAATTTATAAAGTGAGGCATTATGGGTACAGTAACATTGTTTCCCTGATATGATGTCACAGCACTGAGAACAAAAGGGGTCGGTAATGCAAATGAAGCAGAGCACCAAAATAAAAGGATTTTTTTTCATAGAAAACAGCACTATTTGGCAGTTTGAATGGTAGGAGACTGATTCACAACACCCACAGGTTACCACTCCCATCTGCTTTGGGAACCTTTAACATTTACTTTAAAAGTTGCAAGCAAGGCTCACTGTTGGGCTGTTGAACTCTGACCTGCACACTATGGTACCAGGTAAAGCACGTACTTTATTAAGTATGTCTCTGTTCAAGGTTTTCTGTATTCTAAAATTTGTACCATGTATTAACATCAAAATACTACTCCATCTCTCTTTTTTTCTCAGCTTCCCCATCTGCTCTCTAGTTGGAACTGATGCTCTACAAACCCCCCTTGTATATACTGAAAGGCATAATCCCCGATACATGTGTTGTTGTTCAATCAATCAATCACTCAATCAACCTTTATTTACCCAGGTGAAACTCCATTGAGCAAGCTCATTTTCAAGGAGGGCCTGGTAGCTACAGAATAAATAATATAATAGCACAATAGAACATATAGCACAAATGGACATAGTAATATAATACATTCATTGTTTGAGGATTAGATGTTCCATACATATGTTTACTCCTTCTATTGGATGCCAACTTAAAGATGTAGCTTAAGAATGTCCCGATCTTCCCCTTTTTTCAGGGCAGTTTTATTTATCTATGATAACAGTATTTTTTTATTGTAGATCTTGTTTTCAGCTGAGCTGTTTTGTGGTAGACTTCTCTCCCAAAAGTTTTGGGTTTATTCAGTATTTGCAACAGTTCTTGATGGTTTGCCCTTTACAACTCTTAACATTAATATCTCTATTGTACTCGTATAAATGCAAATCCCATTCCCCTCACTATTATACTGGAAACTGTAGATGGGCTCAAGAAGGGGTGGAACAGGTATAGGGGTATCATACAGGGTGGTAGGAAGGGCGACAGAAAGAGAGTTCTGGGTGGTGGGATTTGGAGTAGGGGGTCAAAAAGGGAGGTGGAGCAGCAGCAGTAACTATACAGCAAGCTGAATCTTGGGCAGATGTTATAGACCGTTGGGCCTAGTCTTTCAGCAACTTTGTATGTACAGTATGTATAATATTTTTTGATTTCTCTTGGGGGCCTACCCTATATGCTATAAATCTTGCTGGTGGGGGTTGGGGGTGTCAGAAATGACTAAGGTGATCACAGAACTGAACCATACATCTTGTGAATGGGGCCTGGCCCCAATGTATTTATTAATGGAATGTGTCAAGGCCA
Organism: Neoceratodus forsteri; assembly: GCA_016271365.2. Classification (NCBI taxonomy): domain Eukaryota; kingdom Metazoa; phylum Chordata; order Ceratodontiformes; family Ceratodontidae; genus Neoceratodus; species Neoceratodus forsteri. The sequence continues at coordinate 1,120,697,560 of CM057455.1, read as the reverse complement.
TTGGCCCAGTGTTCACCGAGATTGCCAGGTGCTTGATGGTGGGGTGTGTTTTTCCAGTGGCTCTGAAAGAAGCACTGGTGAGTTCTCTCCTCAAAAAACCTTCCCTTGACCCTGACATCCTGGCAAATTGCTGACCTATCTCCAACCTGCCTTTTTTGAGCAAGATTGTAGAGAAATTAGTGACAAAGCAGCTCAGAGATTGCCTGGTGTCCTCTGACATCTACGAGCCATTTCAGTTGGGTTTTTGGGCCAGACACAGCACAGAAACAGCTCTATTGAGGGTGCATAATGATCTGCTCAGGGCTAGAGATAGAGGAGACAGCTCAGTTCTTGTGCTCCTAGATCTCTCTCTTCAGCATTTGATACTGTGGCCCATGTCATGCTTCTTGTTTGGCTCTGTGAGCTTTCTGGACTCACAGGTACTGTCATCAGGTGGTTTGAGTCCTATCTCTTGGACAGGGTGCAGCGGATGGTGATGTGGAATTTCTCCTTCCCCCCAATGCCTCTGTCATGTGGAGTACCAAAGGGTTTGATCTTGTTGCCAATGTTGTTCACGGTGTATATGCTGCCCCTGTGTGAGGTCATTAGACAATACAGCATGGAGTTTCACTGCTATGCAGATAATACCCAGCTGTATTTGTCTTTTGCCCCTTGAACATCCAGAGCTGTCAATGTGCTTAACAACTGCTTGGCTAAAATCAATGCTTGGATAGCTTCCAGCTGGCTGAGACTTATACTGGTCAAGACGGAGGTACTAGTGACCAAGCCTGGTCATGGACGTGATGGGTTGCCACTGGGAACAGACACATTGCTGGCATCCCCAAGGGTGTGAACTCTTGGCATGATCCTGGATAGTAGATTGACCTTTGAAGATCAGGTGTCATCTGGGGTGAAAAGTGTTTTTTACCACTTATGGAACATTGCTAGGATTAAGCCCCTTGTTCTGCCCAAGGATCTGCCGATGCTGGTGCATGCTTTTGTTACCTCTAGGCTCAACTACTGTAACTCTCTGTACATCAGGGTCATGGGAGGGACCCTTCACAGACTGCAGCTGGTGCAGAACGCAGCAGCCAGGTTGCTGATAGGCCTTTTGACTGGCTGCTGGTCAGGTGGAAGGTCCTTTTTAAGGTAGGTTTACTCACTTACAAGGCCCTATATAGATTTGGTCCTGGTTACCTGTCAGAGCTCCTGTCACCGGCGACCTCTGCTTGTTCTCACTGCTCCTCTTCAAGGGGCCTCTTGGATGTTCCCAGGGTTCGGCTCAGGATCTCGAGAGACTATACTTTTATTGTCTCTGGACTGACCCTGTGAAACTTACTTCCACCTGCCTTCTGGGAGCCCCCCTTAACTGAAGTCTTCAAACAGAAGCTGAAGGCCCACCTTTTCAGTCTGGCTTTCATAGATTGCTGAATTCCTTCTGTTATGTCCAGTTTACTTTTTGGAAAAACCGAAGCTTTTTAAAGTTGCTGAATTATTATTATATTCTGTATTTCTGGGAATTTTGTTGTATTTTAAACATGTCTTTCTATTGTATTAAGTTTTGTTAAGGTACTCAGAGCCTCTGGGAATGAGCACCCAACAAATAAAATTGTCTTACCTTTTTTTTTTCTTACCTGGGAAACTGGCTAATGGCATCTTTTGAATATGTGCTGCTGTAAATTTAGTCACGTGAAGCTTCCTTTTTCTCCCTCTCTCTGCCACTTTGGCCCTATAGCTGTAGCCCTTAAAGGGTCTAAGGGATGGATTATTTCTTTACTATATTTATGCATTGTCCTGGCCCATTCATTGGGTTTAATTCCTGTTTAAATGAGTGGCACATCAAGGAGCTCTTGTTTCCTTTGGCTCATAATGCCTATCATGCTGTTCTGATTCCTCTGGAACCATCTCCACTGACTGCCCACCTGTAGCACTGATCTGTTCTTTAGCACTGCCTAGGAGTCCTATATATTTTTTGGCTCCCTACCTTGGAAGCCTTTTCATAGTTTACTGTTTATTCCTGCTTATTCAGTTGTTGACATTACATTATTACTGCCCAGTTGGCAGTAAGAGTTATTGGTTTTGTGCTGAATTTAGATGTTATTTTTTCCTTTTTATAAGAAGCCTATCGAGAACCCAGAAATGCTATAGATATGTTACTGTATATTTAAAACAGCTATTACATTATCATTGTTTAATGTTTATTATAAAATGGGTCGGGATTGGCTGAGAGGTACCTGTGTCCATGTTGTCATCAGGCCATATTGTGTCAATCATTACTTCTTCAGCCAGTTAGGATGCAGCACCTCAGGAAATCCATGTCTGCCAGAATGGTTTAAACAAAAGCCACTGCAGCTGCATTCCTTAACGTATCCTAGGATCCATAGCGGATTAGGGATTCTACACAATCTCCAATCCACAGAACAACAGCTGCACCAGGACGGTGAATGGAGAAAGAAGAAACAGAAAAACAGTATATTCAAGTCCCCCCACCAACTTTCCTGCACAAAAAAATCTAAAAGTATGTACATTATGAACCCATAGTTTTGTTTCCTTGCTGCTCAATCCATTCCTGCCATCTGCAGAAAGCTGCCCACGATCCAGTCAATGCTGAGCATGCTGCCGCAAGGTGGCTTTAAAATCAGCTGTGAAACTCGCTCCTCCATTAGCTCAGGTGCGTTTGATATGACAGCTAACACTTGCCCCTCCCATCTGCCCATTTAAACTCCAATCTCTGTAACTTAACAGTGCTACAGCCCTCAATATGAAGCAGCGCTGCTATCGGTGAACCTGCAAGTGGGTACAGCACCGCAAAAATACCCAAGTGTCGTGATCTCCCTAGCGCTCCATTCAAAAACTTCTTCCCCTGCATAAAAATGGCCATGCAAAAATGACAACACTGCCAGAGAGATACATGATAGAGGAGGCTTAAGCATACCTTAAGTGTGTATGGAGCGGAGGGGCTTCAGTTTGACAGGAGGGACTCAGCTAAAGAATCTGGGCTATGCTTTACAGTGATGGGTGAACTCGGCTAAGGAATCTGGGCTACAGTTTACAGTGATGGGGGACTCAGCTAAGGAATCTGCAGGCAGTGCCCCTCTGCTGGAAAGTAAACATTGTACTACAGTGCAACACGGTATACTAATAGGCAAACTATTTTATTAGGAAAAGCAAATGAAACCTAATGTTTTTAACATTTATGTACATCTGTTTTATTCCTTTTTTTAATTGCTTATGGGACCCATTTTATAAGCAGAATAAGACACTACAAAGTGTGGTTTATGGCCTGATAAGAGCACTTCCCAGGTGCTAAAGGCACTCGGTGCAAGCACCTCATGCCTCCTTACATACCTGGAGTGTGCTCTTACCAGGCCATAAATCACTCCTCGTTGTGTCTTATTCCTTACATATGCTATTATTTCTATCTCTGTCTTGTTATGGATTAATTCTTAATGTTAGAGGTTGTCACCAAACTAGGGCAGGGCACTGTCTCAACCACCTTCCTCTGGAACAATTGGATTGGGACCCCCATCAATAAAATAGGAACGGTTTCCACTTTTGCTCTCCTATTTGGCTGGGAGGCTTCCTTTTTTCTTTTGTAATTTATCTCAGATACACAGAAGATGATGGCAGATAAGGACCATATGGCCCAAGTAGTCTGCCCTTTTTCTCTCTACTTAATCCATTACTGCAGACCCTAGTTGATATGTGGCTTACCAACTCTACCCTATTGCTAGAGTACTCTTACGTCTATCACATTCATTCTTGAATTTCCCTACTGTTTTTGCCCCCACTACCTCCACAGGAAGGTTGTTCCAAGCATCCACTACTCTTTCTGTGAAAAGTACTTCCTCATGTTGCCTCTGAGTCTAACCCCTCTAGCCTCATATCATGCCCCTTTGTTCTTGTACACCTTCACTTCTGAAAGATGCCATCCTCCTTTACCTTGTTTATGCCCCTGATGTACCTGAATGTCTCAATCATATCCCCCCTCTCTCTCCTCTCCTCCAGGAAATACATACTGAGGTCTTCTAGTCTTTCCTCATATGACTTTTGGTGCAGTCCTTGCACCATTTTTGTAGCCCTTCTCTGTACTGCCTCTATTTTGTCTATGCCCTTCTGGAGATGCAGCCTCCAGAACTGGATACAGTACTCCAGATGAGGTCTCACTAGTGGTCTGTAGAGTGGCATAACCACCTCCTTTTTTCTGCTGGTGATTCCTCTCCCTATGCACCCTAATACCACAGTGGCTCTCCCCACAGCCTTGTCACATTGTTTGGTTACCTTTAGGTCATCAGACATGATTATCCCCAAGTCCATTTGTTGAATGGTGGCCATCGGTACCCCCACATCTTGTACTCCTCCCTTGGATTTTTGCACCCCAAGTGCATGATTTTACACTTCATTGCATTGAGTCTTAGTTGCCACACTCTTGACCACTCCACAAGCATGTTTTTGTCCTTTCTCATTTTTTCCACCCCCAGAGTGTCGACCCTGTGGTGGATCTTCATGTCATCTACAAAGAGGCACACCTTCCCCTCAAATCCCTCTGCAGTGTTGCTTATGAAGACATTATTAGAAATTAAATAGGACTGGCCTCAGCACAGATCTCTGTGGTACCCCATGAATATCACCCTCTCCTCGGGTTGAACACCATTTGCCACCACCCTCTGTGTCCTGTCACTCAACCAGTTTCTGACCCAGTTTACCACCTTAGGACCCACTCCTAGGTGCTTCCACCAAATCAGTTTAACAACTCTGTTGTCAAAATCCCTGACAGTGACAGGTGAATGTTTCTTTTTGTTTTTCTTTTGCAGAGGGGCTTTGACCTCCGCACACCCCAATTTTTAAATAACAAACTCCAAATCAGAGTTGACTTTGAAGGGGATGAAACACCTGTGAAAGTAGTGAAATTTCTACATCAGGACCATTACAGCAACAATTTAAAATTTGTTCATTGTTGTCACTGCAATTGTCTTTGATGTAGAAATTTCACTGTTTTTCTGGTAAACACTCCCAGGCTGCCCAACTTATTTAACAACCTCCTATGTGGGACGGTGTCAAAGGTCTTGCTAAAATCTAGGTAGGCCACATCCACTGCCCCTCCACAATCTACCTCCCTGGTCACACAGTCAAAGAAATCTATCAGATTTGTTCTACAAGACCGTCCCTTTGTGAATCCATGCTGTCTTGGATCCTGTGCTCCACTGGATTCAAGAAATATCACAATTCTTTCCTTTAGCACTGACTCCATTAATTTCCCCACCACTGAGGTCAGGATGACTGGCCTGTAGTTGCCAGCCTCCTCCCTGTTCCCACTTTTGTGGAGAGGGACTACATTTGTCCTCCTCCAATACCCTGGAACCACCCCTGTCTCTACTGATTTTTTGAATAGGGCAGTTAGTGGTGCTGCCAGCACCTCTCTAAGTTCTTTTAATGTTCTGGGATGTATCCCATCTGGCCCCACAGCCTTGTCCCATTTCAGATTCTCAAATTCCTTTAGCACTCTTTCTTCTGTAAATGGGCTGGTTTCCCCCTCTCTCCCACTGGTGCTCCTATCCTCCAATAGTGGTTCTTCTCCTTCACCTTCTTCTGTGAACACTGAACAAAAATATTTGTTCAGGATTGTTGTTTTTTCTAGGTCACCCTCCACCCAAGTTATAACTTCACAACCACTACACCCCCACAACAAAATCTGCAGATCAACAACAACCCATTCAACACCCACAGTGCCGAACTGGTTGTTGCATAGATGCGCTAACACAATGACACCCAGTGTTGGTCACTCTCCCCTGACATCCATCCCCTCCAGAGTTGATAATCCTTAAGTCCAGGTGGTGCGGCGGGCCCGCGTTAACACTGAACAGATGTCATGTGTTCAAGGTCGCAGTGGGGACTTGGCGGTGTAAGGATTGTTGGTGACTATTTGTCACTGTGGAGGAGTCCAGCAACATTTTTTTCACTACGGCATGGTGGAACCCTCAGCAAACCCCCCTTCCTCCTTTTTTAACCTCACAATCCCACCTCTGGTCTTCTTTCTATCACTAATGTACCTGAAAACGGTCTTGTCTCCTTTATTAATTGCCTGGGCTATTTTTTCCTCCATTTGCACCCTATGCTTCGGACTGCTTTCCCCACCTCACTCTGACTTTCCAGATACAACGCCCTCTCATAGAAACATAGAAACATAGACTTTGATGGCAGATAAGGACTGCTTGGCCCATCTAATCTGCCCATTTCCCTACCTACAGGATAGGCCGCAGATCCTAGTTAACCAACAGCCTATTTCTTCCTACCCACAACAAGAATTGCCTTATTTCTGTCCCATGTATTCTTCAATTCTCCCACAGTTTTAGACTCCACAACCTCCTCAGGAAGGCTGTTCCATGCATCCACTACCGTCTCTGTGAAATAATACTTCCTCAAATTGCACCTGAACCACCCCCCCATCTTTAAATTGTGTCCTCTTGTTCTTGCATGTCTCTTTTTCTGAAAGATGCTACCCTGTTGGACTTTGTTGATTCCACTGAGGTACTTAAAAGTTTCTATCATGACCCCCCTCTCCCTTCTTTCCTCAAGGGTATACATATTAAGCTCCTTTAGTCTCTCCTCATACGGCTTCTCTTACAGACCCTGTACCATTTTAGTTGCCCTCCTCTGGACTGCCTCTCTCCTGTCTATGTCCTTACGGAGATGGGGTCTCCAGAACTGGACACAGTACTCCAGATGGGGTCTCACCAACTGTCTGTACAGAGGGATAACAACTTCTTGTTTTCTGCTGCTGATGCCTCTCCCTATGCATCCCAGTATACCCCCAGCCCTCTCTACTGCCTTCTCACATTGCTTGCTAACCTTAAGATCATCTGATATGATTACCCCCAGGTCCCTTTCCTTTTTTGTTGTTGTTATTACCTCCCCCATTGTGTATTCTTCCCCTGGGTTCTTGTTTCCTAGGTGCATTATTTTGCACTTCTTTGCATTGAATCCTAGCTGCCATACTTCTGACCATTCCTCCAATCTTGCCAAGTCCCTTCTCATCCTTTCCACACCTCCTTGTGTATCAACCCTGTTTCAGATCTTTGTGTCATCTGCAAAGAGGCATACTTTTCCTTCCAGTCCCTCTGCAATGTCACTTATAAAGACATTAAAAAGGACTGGACCCAATACTGAACCCTACGGTACTCCACTAGTAACCCCTCTTTCTTCAGAGTGGACTCCATTTACAATTACCTTCTGTATCCTGTTGTCCAGCCAATTTTTTACCCAGGCTACCACCCCGGGACCCACTCCCAGGCTGGTTAATTTGACTATTAATCTTTTGTGTGGGACTGTGTCAAATGCCTTGCTAAAGTCTAGGTAGGCCATGTCCACAGCCCCTCCCTGGTCTACTACTTTGTCACTCAGTCAAAGAAATCTATTAGATTCATCTGACATGACCTTCCCACTGTGAACTCATGCTACCTTGGGTCCTGTGCCCCACTGGCCTCTAGGTACTCAACTAGTCTTTCCTTCAGAAGTGACTCTATCACTTTCCCTACAGCAGAGGTCAGACTGACAGGTCTGTAGTTTCCTGCCTCTGTCTTGGTCCCACTTTTGTGAAGCGGAATCACATCTGCCTTCCTCCAGTCCTCGGGTACCACACCATCCTCCCATGATTTATTAAAAAGAGTAGCCAGTGGTTTCACTAGTTCCCCCCTTAATTCTTTTAGAATTCTGGGGTGAATTCCATCAGACCTCATTGCTTTGTCCACCTTCAGTTTTAGGAGTTCTTGCAGAATCCTTTCTTCTGTGAAAGGACTGGGATCAACCCCCCCCATCAAGAGTGCTTCTGTTAATTGGATTAGGCACTTCCCCCACCTCTGTTGTGAATACTGAGCAGAAATATTCATTCAGTATCCCTGCTTTTTCACTGTCCCCCTCTGCCCACCCACCGTTCATTCTATTCAGCCTCACTATCCCTCCCTTTGTCTTTCTATGCTCGCTGATGTACCTATAAAATGTTTTATCCTCCTTTTTAACTGAGTTGGCTATCTTTTCCTCAGTTTGGGCATTTGCTATTCTGACTTCCCTCCCTGCTTCCTTCTGCCTTAACTGGTACAGCTCTCTGTCCTGCTTCTTCTGTGTTTCCTTATACTTCCGGAATGCTATCTTTTTCTTCCTGACTTTCACAGCCACCTCTTTTGAGAACCATAGTGGCTTTTTCTTTCATTTTGATTTGTTTATTTGCTTCACACAAAGACTTGTTGCCTCTGTGATGGCAGTTTTGATGATTCCCCATTGTTGCTCCACATCTCCTTCTAGCCTGTTTGCTAGTGCTTTTCTGAGGCACTCTCCCGTCTTGCCAAAGTCAGCCCTCCTGAAGTCCAGTACCCTCACTTTTGTATGGCTTGACTCTGTAGCTGAGTTTAACGTGAACCACACTGTTTGATGGTCACTTGTTCCCAGATGGCAACCCACTTCTAGATCTGAGATCCTCTCACTGCCCCTGTTTGAGAGTATGAGGTCTAAGATTGTGGAGTCAAAATCAGTGGTGGAATTCAAGCATGCATGGGACAGTCATAAGGCCATTCTAGGGGGTGGGAGTAGGAAGAAGTAGGCTGCTGGTTAACTAGGATCTGCAACTTATCCAGTAGGTAGGGACATGGGCAGACTGGGTGGGCCAAGCGGTCCTTATCTGCCGTCAAATTCTGTTTCTGTGTTTCTATGTTTCTATGCTCCCTCACGAGTGGGTTCCGAAACTACCTGTCTGAGGCCTGCCACCTGTAGGGCATCAAGAATGGCCCTTCTCTTGGATATGGCTGCAGCAAAGGTGCTCCAGGTAACATCTGGCATATTCAGGTCTCCCATCAACAGTATCTCTCCTTCCTCTGCCATTCTAAGAATGCCTTCTATCATATCCTTGTCCATTCCCTCCCCCTGACATGGGAGTCTGTACACAACCTCTGTGTGGATTGTGGTGCCCTTTCCAGTCTCCAAGGTGACCCACAGTGCCTCCTCTCCTCCCTGTTTACTCTTTTGTTCAGTTGCTTTTATCCCTTCCTTTACATAGAGAGCTACTCCTCCCCCTCTTCTCCCTTGCCTGTCTCTCCTGTAGGTTATGTACCCTGGTATATTAACATCCCAGTCATGGTTCTCTGTGTACCATGTTTCTGTGACTGCTACGATATCCAGGCATCTCTCCCCCCTTCTGTGTTTTCTCATACCTCCTGAAAGCTAGTCTTTTCTCTATTACCTTCCTGGCCACATCCTTTGAGAACCATAGTGCTTTTTTCTTTCTCCTTGTTTTGCTTACTTTCAATTCACTGTATTTACCAGATAAGAACACTGGACCAAGGCTCATTTTCAGGATCAACCTGGAGCTTCATACAAAAACAGAATCTAAGATGGTATACACAAGATACAAACACATAAATGAAACAATACAAATGTAAATACAAATGCAAACATTTAAAAACAATGACATAATGTAAGAGATTGCAAAGAACAATACAAAGTTTTTTTTTTAAATGTTTCATATGCAAGGACAATAATGCAATTAGTAGGCAGAATATCCCATAAGTTTGAACATTGTACTGATAAAGCCCTCTCTCCCATACAGGTTGAAAACCTAGGCTTAAACAACTGTAATACATTGTAAGAATGCAGCAATCTAGATTCATCCCTAATTTTTAATAAGCTAGACAAAGGAGATTTACAACCTTAAGCAAGTGCAGTATTAGTCATACAACTCAGATTGTAAAGATAAACCAACCTGAGAGGCAACCAAGATCATTATATAGAACACAATGATGTGTTTTAAATGGTTTAGCCAAAACAAATCTGCAGATAGAAATAAAAGTTCTGTTGACTAGATCCAATTCCTTTTTCTCTAATTTTGTGAACAAAAAAGAGTTGTACTATAGTGCGGACAATAACACCCTTTTAGATATAGCTTTTCTAGCTTTACTTGTTAGACTATCTTTAATTCGATATAAAGCACCAATTTTTTGATTCACAGACTTTACGATCTTCCTAACGTGACAAATAAGTAAGATGAGGATCATGTAACATTCCTAGATATTTAGTTTCTAAAACCTATTGTATCATATTCCCTGCTAAATTGTAGATAAATAAAAGTACAACATTACGTAATTTAGGTGAAGAACCAAATAAAATACATTGGCCCAGATATTCAAAAGGGTTGCGCCATGCGCAATAGGGTTGCTCCAGCACAAGTCCGAAAATGCGCCATTCTGCGATATTCAGCGGGAGGCAGATGCACCCCCCAAATCACGCTGAGCAATAGCGCAATGATAATGAATGTATGCACACTGAAGGGGGAGGAACCATGCATAAATGGCGCAGTGCAATATTCAACAACATGTGACATGCACAATGGGGAGCAAGCGGAAGTTGCACGATAGCGGAAATGAGCTAAAATAAAAAGGAACAAGGAAGAGGTGCAAGAATGCTACAAGGAAGGCACATGAGGCTGAACACTAGCCACACAAACAGGACAGAGCAGGAGGGATACACAGGGCAGGCCAGGGAAAGGACACCCTGAACACAGAAGGACAGGGAAGGTGTGGGGAGCCACAGCCAGTGCAGAAGGGGGAAGTGCTACAAAGCACAGAGGCCACCACAGGAAGGTGTTCCCAGTGCAGGGGAAGTAGCAGCCAGGACAGTGGGGGGAACACAGAAACAGCTGCCGGGGGGGTGAACACAAGCCAGAGACATGGCCAGTGCCACCATCCAGATGAAGGCAGTAATGAGGGGGTGAGAAGGCAGGCAGCAGGGGGGCGTGGCCGTGGAAGGGCCCGTCAGCAGTATGCCCCCAACAGGCAGTACCGAGCCCGCACCAGCTTCGAGCTGTACAGCGATACTGAGATCGTGGGGTGGTACCACCTGAATCAGGCAATTCTGAGGTGGCTCTGTGAGCTGTGCAGTGATGTGATGCAAGCACCCACACGACGGAGCCATGCTCTGTCAGTGGAGACTAAAGTGACAGCTTGTATGTGCTTGCTCACCACGGGTGCCTTCCAGAGACCAACAGGGGACACCACAGGCACAACCCAGTAGGCTGCGTCATGCCACCTCACCCAATTCCTCAGTGCACTGCTTCCACATGCTGCGGAGTACATCCATTTCCCCAGCACACTGGTGGAGTGCACGGCAAACATACAGGAGTTCCACAGGGTAACACGTATGCCTGGCATGCTAGGGGCAATAGACTGCACCCCTGTGGCCATCCACACACCACCTGGCCCCAAGGAGGCCACATATATCAATCAGAAGGGCTATGCTAGCATCAACTGCCAGGTGGTGTGCGATGCCAGGGGGCGCATAATCAGTGTGTGTGCCATGCACCCTGGGGGAGCACATGATGCCTTCATCTGGCACCAGTCAGCACTGTGCCACAGATTCAAGAGTGGGGACATCCCCACTGGCCACTTAGTGGGTGAGTATGCAAAGCACACGGACAAACATAGAGCTTGGGAGGGGCATGGTCAGAGGTGACATGGGTAGTGGCCTACATGGCCCGAGGCAGGGCGATGCTGATCACCAAACTAACCTCCACCCTCTACACACAGGTGACAGTGTATACCCACTCCGTCCCTGGCTGTTCACACCATACCGGTGGCCCGCGACCCCATCGTAGCAATGCTACAATGAAGCACATGCCACCACACACAATGTCATTGAGCTGGTGTTCGGGATGCTGAAAGCACATTTCCATTGCCTGGACACCTTCGGAGGTGCCCTACAGTACAGCCCCTCAAAGGCCTGCAGGCTATTCCTGGCCTGTTGCATCCTGCACAACATGACCAACGAATGTGGGATAGCCGTACAGTTCAAAGAGGGAGACAGCGATGGGGACGGTGAGGGTGCCGGTGATGATGGTGATGGGCAGTCCCCTCTTGGGCAACAGGACCCCCGACTGCTCCGGCTGGCACAGCTGCACTGGGACACCATCACAGAGGAGCACTTCAGCCAATCCAGGTAAGTCATGGGGCCATGTGCAACCACCAGTGGCAAAGGCACAACCCACAAACATGCATGGACACACACCAGGGGTGCATGCTGTCAAGGGAAGTGGCCAGGCATGGAACCACACACACCACCAGGGATGGGCAAGGTCTAACATGGCACATGGTCATACACACACACCTCACCAGACATGCACAAAGGGTAGGAGGCACGCCAACCCAGACCACCACCCCTAGCCACACACATGTCCACAGACCACCATGCCCACTGCCTGTCATTGTGCATGTGTCAGACACTGGACACCATTGCACAGTGGCATACAGCACAACGCAGGCATCATTATGCACACACAACTGCGGACAGCAGCCGGGATGGTGTGCAGATGGACTGTGTATGCGTGCAGGGCCGGTACCCACCCGTGCATTGCCCGCTGAATGACACAATGCACACAGGGCAGCATCAGACAGTAGCCATGCTGGGAGACAGATCAGTCACACGCCACAGTGCTATGGCCTCCATGGATGCGTGGGAGGCCCTGCCAAGACCCGCCAGCAGTGACAGGCTGACCACTGGTCTCATGGGGTGGCACCGACGGTCCCCCAGGGGTTCCTCTGCGTTAACGCGACCATGCTCGTGCAGGGGTCTGCAGCACACTGAACATACCTGCACCAGGCGTGCTCGGGATGCCCACAGCTGAACCCGGTGTTGACAAGGATGGTGTCGCACGACGCCAGGAATGGGGGGTGGACATTGCACTGTGTGGTGTCTGCGATGCCTGGGCAAATAACTGTGTGCCCATTGTGGCCATGACAGCTGTGAATGCCTGTGTCTGCCTGTCAATGGCAGCGGTCACATCCTCCTGCAACCGGTCCATCCCTGCCAGGAGCAGAGTGGTGTCTCTGCTGCAACGCTCCTCTGCCTGGCGCAGAACCACACTCAGTGCATCCACCGCCATCACAAGCTGCATCTGCTGATTGACTGATGCTTGCAGTATGCGGGTGTGTTCATCCAAGAGGTCATCTGTCTGATCGGCATGCTGTCCCTCAGGGTATTCGTGGCCCTGATGCTCATCACCCCTTGAGGGTGGGCGCTGCACTCCAGGGCCAGGCCTGGGCATGTCCACAGGTGGTGCACTGATGCCACCCCCTGACACTGTACCCCCATGGCCATTGGCCAACTGCTGATGCTGCCCCTCTGACTGCCACACCCCAGGACTCAATGGTGCTGCCACAGTGGCCACAACAGTCCCACTGTCCTGGACACACACCAGTGCTGCCCCACTGGTGTAGACAGGCACAGGCTGGGACCGTGATGACATGCAGGCCTCCACGGGGGACCACCCACAGCCATGGCTGTGATGTCATCTGCTGTGTGGCCATCCTGTGGCACACACGAGTCACTGCCCATGACGTTAGCTCCATCATCATCATCAGAGATGGATCTGGCACCAGCCCGAGTCTCAGCATGCTGGCATCCATGGATGCTAGCACACTGGGACACGGGCAGGGCCTCCTCCGCACCTGCTCCACCAACATCAGTCCGGATGCCCAGGCGGGCCCACTGTTGCCCTGACCCCCGTATTCTTGTGGAGGTGGATGGGCCCTCCTCCATCTCCATGTGACTGGCCTCAGTTTAGAAGCCCACCACCGCTGACCGATGCAGATGCTCAGGAGTTGTAAGGGAAAAAAAGTAGCGTTACTGCATGTGACCTACCCTGTCCCCCCCAATAGACAGACCATGACCTACCATGCAGTGACGGGCTACCACCCATCTGGAATCCACCACCCAGAACACCCTCAATGGTGCAACGCTGCATGCTGCCAGCAACCCGCTCTTCTTGTGGGGTCAGGCATAGCACCTCTGGCTGTCCCCCACCGGTCGCAGACTGTGCTGCCCTGATGGCAGCCACCTTCTCTTTAATCCTCCTCCTGTCCCTGCCCATATTCTTTTTGCACTCCTGCACTGAGCACTGGTGGCTGCCATGCAGGTTTACAGCATGTGCCACCTCCTCCCATGCAGCAGCAGCATGGGCCTGTGGTGTTCCCTGTCATTCACTGAGAAGCGGCTCCTGGTCGAGGTAGGCCTCAAACAGGGCATCTGTCTCGGCCTTAGTAAAATTTGGCCTCCTCTTCCTCCCACGACTCTGTTCCTCTTCCTCCACCACACGCTCAGTCATGATTCATCCTGTGAGAATGACAGGTGTTACCTGTGACTGTGCAGTCCCATGCATGTCCCAAACACCACAGTCCACACTCCCAAACAGCATGCAACTCACCACAATAGACTGCAGTAACCGACTATGGCCAGTGCAGCCCAATGTCACACTTTTATAGCGCAACCCATGCAAATGAGATGAGGTGCATCTTGAAGTGGATGCAAATGCAGTGACTGCACCATTGAATGGCTGATTAGATGATTTGCATATGCTGGCTGAATATCAAGCTGTTGCGCTTTGTGCAATTTGTGTTGAGCGTGCTGAGCCAAGGGTGCAGTTCTGTGACATGCGCAGTACACACCTAACTGCGCATGCCCCGGGTTGATGATGCAGGCACCTGCTGTGCTGCTGACATGCTGTGCATGGGAGGCAATGCAGGGCATGGCCACCATTGTGCCAGTGGTGCTACAGCACTGTTCACTTATATGGCGCTGTGGTACTGGGGCATCATAGGCACACTGGGGCAACAGCGCTGTGGGCCGCTACAGGAGGTGGCACACAGGCACCGAATCACGCTACATGCATTGGGTTCCAATTGCACTGCGGCTGTCCATGCGCCAGAGACCCTTGACCCTGTGCCCGACCTTTGCACCCTAGGCACCATGCATCAAGCATGGGTGCACTACGATCACACTGTTCTGTGACAGCACAATAGGGAACACCAGCGCTGTACTGCACAGCATCTACACGTGGCAGAACCATGCTGCAGTGTACCATTTTGCTTGAACTGGGCAGCAAAGATGGCGCGGAGGCATGCTGTGGTGTGGAGCCAGATCGAGCTGGCAAACCTTGTGGCCATAGTTGAGCCCCATGTTGGGTCTTTGTTTGGGGAGGCACCCCTGGACAGGGCCAGGAGTGTGGTATGGTAGGAGGTGGCTGACGCCCTGGAGGAGGCCACCAGTATGGGGCAGACAGTGGAGCAGTGCTGCCACTGTTATGGGGACCTGAGGCGCAGGCACCAGGACCTGCTTGCCTGCCTGTGGGCATGTGCCTGGAGGGGCACAGTGCCACAACCAGGTAGGTGCAACATCCATACACTTTCATCGTCCATACGGGTATCACAGTTGCATGTGTTCGGCACATGGGGGAGGCCGTCCAGTGTTGGCCGTGGTTGTGGTATCAGGGTGTGGGGTGGGTGGGTTTGGCTGTGTGGGATTGCACACACATGGGGGCGGGGGGACATTGCTACCAGATTGTACTGATGTTCCTCTCTCTCCATGTTTGCACCTTAGGGCCAGAAGAACAGTGGCGCAAAAGGGAGGGGAGGCGCCACATGTTGGAGCAGAGGGACAGGAGGGATGAAGGTGGTCCGCAGCGTGTGGACCAGCCTGCTGATGGTGAGTGCCTTACATCCATGATTACTATTGCATGCTGTATAACTGGGTGGGCAGTGGGGCATGGCCACCATCCATTAACACCACTGCCATGCACGCAACTTGTTACAGTCAGCAATGTCCGGTGGCACTGCATGTCTGGGAGTGTGTCAATGGTGGTCCATGCATACACCGGGCACATGGCTGTGGCACTGCCTTCACACCGCATAGCCAACTCACTGTACGGCCATGGTGGTGCTGTGCAGGGCATGGGCGGTGGGTGTGTGCAGTGGTCCACATGGCTGTGGCTGCCTGGGTGGGCAGGTCTTGTGGACACGGTCACTGTGGGTGGTCGCATGCCATCACAGGGGCATGTCACATGGCTGTATTCCATGCACAATGGGTGGGCTGCAGGGGGATGGACAGTCACACCTATTGACTCTGCTCCTTCATCCTAGGTGGCCGGAGACTCCTGCAGATCCAGTGGGACATTCAAGAGCTGCTGCAGGTCGGGAGGGAGACATTAGAGCTCCTGCGCCGCATCCACCGCCACGAGGTCAGGAGGAGGAGGCGGAGCTCTCATCGGCACCAGGAAGAAGAGGACCGGGGTGGCCAGTGAAGTCCCCATGCCCCGACTACCACCTTACCCACTTGATCCACCCTCACACCCCTTCTTCCCTCTCCCATATGTTCACCCCTGCCCCTTACCTGTCCCCACCTGTAATGTGGCCCTCCCCCCACTCTTGTAGATAGTTGTACATAGTTTTACTTTACATTGTTTCAATATATACATTTTGTTATAACAACTGTGGTGGTCTCTGATTTGTAGTGGGCTACAGGTGCTCAGCTGCAGTGGTGTGCATGGCATCAGGGGTGGTGCACGCATGGGAGTGTGTGTGTGTGTGTGTATGTGTGCATAGGTGAACCACCTATGGTCTGGGCAGGGGGATCAGTCACTGTCTGTGGTTTGTGTGTTGTACTCTGTGCACTGGATACCTGTGTGCAGTGGTCCATGGACCCTGCACTGTGTGCATGGCACCCCTGTCAGACCATCCATGGCCTGTGCAGCTGACACCCTTGCATGTCTGTGATATGCACAGTCTGCTGGCGTGTCAATGGTGGCTGTCCATGCTGAATAACAACTGTACCCAGCACAATACCAGGTTGACTGCCATCACCATTCTGGTGCACGTCTGCCTCCGGTGGCACTGTGGCCTCCGCTGTTGTTGTCCACCATCCATGCTGTTGCTTGTGTCTGTTGCAGGGGATGTGCTCCAGTGTCTGTCACTTGTGCTGCGGCAGCATGCTGGTGGCATACAGCTTCATGGTGCCTGCGCAGGGTGGCTGGCACACCTGTGCAATGTAGGGGTGCTGGCTGTGTGCACACGTTAGCCATGGCCACACGCCAGTGGCTTGGTTGACTCTCTACTGTGTCCCTGTGTTGCTGTGCTCTTGGGTATGGGTGGGTGTTTGTCCATGCACTGTGTTGCATCCTGTGTGGTGCATGCCTCCATGCTACACTGTGCGTGTCTGTGCTGCTGTTGTGGCCAGTGCTGGGATGGGATGTGTCCTTGGGTGGGTGTGCAGGGTGCTGTACTGGAAGAGGTTGGGGTCCGGGACATGCCCTGTCACATGTGGGGTACCTCATGTGCTGATGCATGGTCGGTCTTTCAGCTGTACCTTGGGGGGGACATGCAGGGTGGCACTGTGTATACATCTCTTGCATTGCTGTCTGCTGCCGCCCACTGCAGGGTGCCCATGGTGGGGCTGCCTTGCATGGGTCCATGGTTCGGCTGCCTTGCATGGCTCCATGGTGCACAAGGTTGCATTGTCACAGTGGGGTTGATAGCATGCATGCATGGGGTGTCCTGCACTGTTGGGTGCTACTCCTGGGCAGGGTGTATGGGGATCATGATGCAGGGTGTGCTTTGCATTGGTGGGATGGTGTGGTACCGGATGGTCGGCCATCCTTGTGTGCCAGTCACAGCTTGCCAGGGGGTGTGCTCGGGCACCATGGCCCGGCTGTGGGTTGGTTGCTGGTATCCATGGGCCGGTGGTTATTCCAGCTCTCCCCTGGTTGTGCAGTGCATGGGGTGTGGGGGACAATGTCTGTTCTGCTGTGTGTTCCTCTGCCCATCTCTGGCATGGGTGGTGGGCCCCTGCATCCCAGATTGTGCTGTTGCATTGCTGCCCTGCTGCTGTTGGCATCCCTGATTGCACTATGGCGCATCTAGACTGCTCAGCTGAACATCCCTTGTTGCACTATGGCGCATCAGATATGCTCAGCTTCACCTCCCTAGTTGCTCTATGGCGCAGGTGGTGCAATATTCAGTCGTCGGTTGTAGGCGCATCTTGGCCTGTGCAGTTTTTGAATATTGCACTTCTTGTGCATGAGTGCAGTGGACTTGCGCTTGCTCCTGCTGTTGTGCACTTTTTGGGCGCAGTTTGAATATCTGGGCCCTTGTGTTTTTTTAGTATTTAATATTAGGAGATGTTTCAACAACCATTTATTTAAAGCTGTGAAATCTTGATTTAGAAAAACGTTTAATTCAGCCACTTTGGAGAACCTGTAAACAAGATAATATCATCAGCATAAAGTAGTATTCTAGAAGTACCAGAAACCTTAGAAATAGGATCAATAAATAGGGAGAACAACAGGGATCATGCCTAACACAAAGGTGTGTAGCCTCTGCTATGGCTCCCTTAAGGTTAGCCCATTGTTTCTCTACATCCCCACTTCTTCTTTCACTGACAGGGCTTCCTTGAGACATTCAACTATTTTTGCAAAGTCAACCCTTCTGAAATCCAGGACCTTTGCTTTCATGTGGTTTGACTACTCCACTATTCTCATATTGAACTACACTGTACAGTGATCACTGGACCCTAGTTGGCTACCCACTGTTACATCAGTTACTCTGTCCCCATTGGTGAGTACCAGGTCCAATATTGCTCCTTCTTTGGTGGGTTCAACTACAAGCTGCTTTAGGCATGCACCCTGCAGGGAATCCAGGATGCCTATGCTTCTGGCTGTGGCTGTGGCTGTGGCTGCAGCCTGGGTGCTTGAATCCACATCAGGTAAATTGTAGTCTCCCACCAGCAACACTTCACCTTTGGCTGCCATTTTGTGGATGGCTTCCACTTGTACCCCATCCATCTCCTCCCCTCATGTTGGAGGTCTGTAGATCACACCTGTGTGAATGGCAGTGCCATTTCATGTCTCCAGGATGACCCACAGTCCTTCTGCTCCCTCCTGCATTCCCTGAGCTTCAGTAACTTTAATTCTCTTCATGACATAGATAACCACCCTGCCACCCTTTTTTCCCACCCTGTCTTTTCTAAATAGAATGTAACCCGGTATGGCTATATCCCATTCATGGTTCCGCATGTGCCATGTCTCAGTAACAGCAACAATGTCCTGGTTTGCCTTGGCCATCAAAGCCACTAGATCTGGAATTGTTTTCTCAGGCTGTGGGCATTCATGCACATAGCCTTCCAAGTTTTGCAACCTCCCCTTCTAGTAGCTCCCCTCCTGTTCCCGTGTCTTCCCTCCCTTTTTGTCCTGTTTTACTCCCATTGTTCATTATCTCTTCCATTCTACCTATCTCAATTTGAGCTTTCAGTGTTCATTTCCCAACCCCAGGGGCCTTCCTGCTGACTGCTTCATCCTGTGGGGGGGGGCCATTAGCTTCTTCCTACCTACTATCGCCTCCCTCCTTGGCTAGTTTAAATGTTTGCTAATGGAACATTTAAACCTCACACTAAGGCTCTCATTCCCCCCGCTAGATGCAGTCCATCCAAGTTGTATAGGCCTGCACCCCAGTCCCCAATGAAGCTGAATCCCTCTGCTCTGCACCAGTCCTTCAACCATGCATTGAATCCCATGGTGCAGAGTGCCCTGCCTTCCCCCTTGTCCTTGGCTGGTAGCAAGTCTGAAAAGGTTTCAGTGTGTGCCACTTGTCTAGGACCCCCTCCCCAGCTCTCTGAAGTCCTCCTGCATTACCCTAACCTCATCAACAGCCAGATCATGTGTCTCCAGGTGGACAATGATGTCTAGCTCTCCCTCCTATCCTGCTGCCCCAGTGATCCTCTGGATGCGCTCTCCATCACTCCAAGATGTGGCATGGGGTAGGCACTTAACCTCCTTCTTTCCCACTCCATCCACCCCAAGTCTACCTCTAACAATAGAATCCCCCACCAGGAGCTGCTTCCTCTTTTCTGGGGTCCTCTGCCTCCCTGCTGAGGTCTCCATCATGGAAGACACCCACATCCTCCTAGGTCTCCACTGTAGGTGCCTCCATGAGACAGTTCCAGCCTGCCAGTGCAACATAGGAGTTGTGGAGTTTAACCATAGGTGGGATGTGCCACTGATCCACCACCCTCACCATTCCTGAACCCACTGTAGTCCTGCCACTCCTCCACCCATGCAACCTTTGAGGCAGTGGGGGTGGACTCAGTGGTCCCTGAAAGAAGGACAAAGTCCCCCAAATCTTGGCCTACTCTGGTTGGTGATGAGCAACCTCCTTCCTTAGTCCAGAGAGGTGCCTACAGATGGGACAGTCCTACATCCTCCAGAACATCTCCCAGAAGACTGCCACCCCATAGCGACTTCACTGCACCACTCCCATCATATCTTTTTTCTGGCCCCTCTCCTGCTGCTTTGTATCCTTACTCTCTCTTCCCTCTGTTTATTTGTTTATTTATTTATTTTTTCTGCCTACTTTCTTACTGCCTTTGTGTCCTTACAGCTCCCACCCTTCCTGTTCTGGAACTGGAACTTCCTGTATTCCTCTGTAGTTTCTTCTTCATTGCTCAGATTCTGACCTCCAACAGCTGGGGGAGGGAGGGAGAGGGAGAGCTACTCCTTTTCTTCAAGGATGGCGAATCTTAAGAGTCTCAGTGATCCTTCCCTTCCTTCTCCCAAACAGGAAGTTCCCATTGTTAGTCAAATCCAGTGCCTATAAAAGTGGAACTGGCTAATGGTGGGAGACACATAGTAACATAGATGCTATCGGCAGATAAGGACCACTAGGCACATCCAGTCTGCCCACTTAAGCTGCCTAACGAAGCATCCAGTGACCCTATTTGGTCATTGGCTTTAGCTTTTTCTTTCTATCTCTGTTATTCCTTTATTTCTGTCCCATTCATGTTTGAAGCCTGCCACTGTAAGGGCTGCCACCACCTCCTGGGCAGTCTATTCCATACATCCACCACCCTTTCTATGAAAAAGGACTTCCTGACATTTCCCTTTATGTGGCCACCCCTCAGTCTCATGTTGTGTTCTCTTGTCCTGGCATTACTATTAATCTGGAATATGTTGTTCCCTTCCACATTGTTAATGCCCCTGAGGTACTTGAATGTTTCTATCATGTCACCTCTCTCCCTACTTTGTTCCAGCATGTACAAATTAATGTCTCTCACTCTCTCTCCTCATAAGGCTTGTGATGTAATCCCTTCGCCATTTTGGTCATGGGAGAGTAGGACTTTGGGAGTGTTGCGGGTAGGGTCGGAGGGCAATACCAATGTGTATCAGGCTCTCTTGCCAAGTCAGAAGTGTTCTAACAGTAAAGTTCTAGCTTCTTAGTCAGCTGCCTCTTTGCTCTGATAGCAAGATTGCTCTCTGCCAAAAGCTAGCAGTAGAGAAGTCTAACTGCAGACATTTGTTTTTCTTCTGCCTAAGCCACACACCCAAATTAACAGCTCTCCTTCTGACTTAGCAAAGTGCCAAGATGATGCAGTCCCCTTCCACAACCCAGAGAAGCATGCTAACTCTTTTTTTACCCTAACTGAGACCCTATACTTCTAATAAAGTATCTGTTTGCTTAATACCAAGAGGCTCTGACTCTCTTGCTGAGTCAGAAGTGTTCTAGCAGTAAAGTTTTAGCTCCTTAGTCAGCTGTCTCCTTGCTCTGATAGCAAGATTGCTGTCTGCCAAAAGCTAGCAGCAGGGAAGTCTAACTATCTGTTCCCAATCGTAAATAATTCTGCTTAATAAATTGTTCATAAGTCCTCATTAATGTGAAATGTCCTCAGTATCTAAGCTTATCTCCTATAATGTTAATGGAATATGCAATCCTGTGAAATGGTACCACCTCCATCATTATTTCCATCAGCAACAGGCCGATCTGGTTTTACTACAAGTGACACACTTATCCACGGATGAGCATTTAAAAAGTTCTGCTACTCAGATTTGATAAACTATTCTTTGCCTCCCACCCCTCGAGCCTTTGCTGGGGGGGGGGGGTGTTGACTGTATGCTGCCACGGGCTCCTTTTAAAAGTACACATGAATGTTGCTGATGATGCTGGTTGTTATGTGATAGTGTCAGGTGCACAATATGGATAGGAGCTAACAACAGTTAATATTATTTTTTCCCCCCAGGAACAGACAAAAAAAGATTTTACTAAACTTTTTTCTACACTACTGACTATTCTAAAAGGCCAGTTGTTACGAGGGTGTTACACCTGGCTTTAAATCCTGATAAAGACACATCTAAGCTGAAGTTTCACAGATATTCGCCCACAAACAAATATGTACGTCGGAATCTCCTGCACTTGGGATTAGTCAACATATAGTGCGGGTAACATCCAGAGGCACATGAGTACACCCACTATTCTGCATGACATGGTAGCTTTGCTTGATTAGACTATTTCTTTACTACAATAGAACACCTTGGTTTTATATCTAAGGTAGAAGATGGCAACTTCGTTTATCAGATCATGCCCCTGTACATGTGTATCTTATGCTCAATAAACCCCTCTGGTGTTCGTTTTGGTGCCTACATCTAGGATACTTGAGGGACCAGTCCCTAGTCGATGAAATAAATGTGCAAGTTAAATAATTTTTGTAAGATAATGATAATAAGATGGTATCTCCTTGTAAACTTTGGGGTGCATTAAAATCAGTACTCCGAGGTAAGCAAATCCCATATGCCTTTGCCAAACAGAAAGTCTGGGACAAACAGATGAAGGAGCTATATCATTCTTTGCAAGTTTTGCAAGCTGCATAGATGCAAGGTGACAAGATGATCCATTTAAAATTAGTTGACGACTGAGCTGAGCTTCAACATCTCTTAGACCAAAAGACAGAGCATGCCCTTTATTATTTAAGACAAAATGTTTCCGTTGTGGGTCCTAAAGGCGTCAGATATTTCACTCGTAAACTTCACTCACATCCGGTGACTGCCACAGTGAATACATTAAAACATACTGATACTGGCCAGGTAACTCATAAGAGTGCTGATAGTCTCTCTATTTTTCACACTTACTATTCTTCTCTCTGCACCCCTGATTCTTCCACTCCTCTGGATGATCAGGTAACTTCTTTCTTAACTAAAGCAGGGATCCCTAGTTTATCCCTAGACCAAGTAAGCATGCTATTTAACCCAATCTCCTCCATTGAGTTACAGACAGCTATTTAGCACACAATGCTAGGTAAATGCCCTGGCATGGATGTCTTCTCATCTGATTTTTATAAGTTTGCCACATTTCAGGAGACTTACTGATGTGGGTTCTTTATTCCATACATGAACGTTCTGAACCACCTCCATCTTGGAACTATGCAGTGATAACGGCACTACTTAAACTAGATAAAAACCCTACTATAAAGGAGTCCTGTCACCCAATATCAATCTAAAATTCAAACTATAAATTCTTTATGTCAATCTTGGCATCTAGTTTAGAGGGCCTCCTCCCCACTTTGCTGGACCGGGACCAGGCACATTTTGTTTGTATGAGACAGGCATAAGATAATGTATGGCAAACATTATTGTTACTAGAACATGCCTATCAAGAGTCTTTGCCCCTGGTCCTGGCCAGCTTGGATATAGAGAAGGCCTTCAACCTTGTCTCTTGGTCTTTTCTTCAGTCTGCTCTGTGTACATATGGTTTCCCATTATCTTTTTTTACAATGTTGCAGGCTTTATATAGAGATCTGGTAGTTTATGTAAAGGTTAATGGTATTTTGTCCTCCATTTTTAGTTTAGCTAGGGGCACCCAACAAGATTGCACCCTTTCACCACTTTTGTTTGCACTGCATGTGGAACCCCTAGCCTCACATATTCATTCATCTACTCGGATTGCAGGTCTTCCTTTAGCTGGTCACAATTATCATATCACCTTGATCACAGACAATATTCTCTTAACTCTAACTAATCCAATGTCATCAATTATTGAGGTTCTTCAAATAGTAAATGTTTTCAAGCAGGTAGCAGACTTTTGTTTAAACAAGTCCAAACCAGACTTATTGATATTTAATTATTCTCCTCCCTTAGAAATACAAAATCTACTCACCAGTCCACTGAAATAGAAGCTTTATAAAATACTTAGGGATTGCAATTCCTAAATCCTAAGACCATTTAGATGTTTTGAATTATGAACCTTTGGCTTGAGCAAAAACTGATTATTTTGCTCGACGGTCCATCTTAACTCTTTCATTTTTTCGCTGGCTTGAAATTATCCAAATCGATGTTTTACTGAGAGTTCTATTCCTCCTTCAGACCCTTCCCCTTATGCCATTCTGCATTTAAGAATGGCAAAAATTATCCCTCCACTTCCATTGGTAGGGCAGAAAACCTAGTGTGTGTGGTACTATTTTATATCTCCCTCCATTAGGGGGGTATCAGTTTTTCCTGTTTTCAGTGGTATGCTGAAGCTTGGCTTCTCCATATATTCTGTTGCCGGGCTAACCCACTTTGTTCTTCATATTGGAAGGATATTGAATGCACTTTAAATTATCTATGTAATGTAAGGCATGTAATATATGCCTCACCCCCTAGATAGCTACCATTCTCCCTTTTTTCTAGTTTCACGGGTGAGGTTCTAAGGTTATGGCATAAGCTTCAAATATGTGTTTTCCCCACAATGAGCTTGCTTATCTGACTGCAATAGCTTGGGATCAACAGAACCCTCTTAATAAGATGGACAATTTTCTTCATAAGTGAGTGAGGGAAGGGTTGATCTATTGTCACCAGATTTTGTACTCCCACAGTCTTCGCTCATTCACTGATCTTCAAGCACGACATGGGTTACCAAGGACAGATTTTTACAGATACCTGCAGTTACATAATTTCATGTGAACATTACCATCTCATATGCAAGGGTTAGCACCATCAGTTTCTTCTCTAACTACCTGTTAATCTCTATCCAAATAGGGGCTGACTCAAATCATCTGATAGATATCCTCTACTCTATTCTCTGCTCCCTTTCGTTGGAGTCGACTTTGTCTATTTTCATTAAATGGACTGAAGAACTAACTGTGCCTAGCAACCTAGATGAATGGGAGAAATATGCTTTGATTACATATACTTTATCCTCAACCCGATACATAAAGGAATTTGCAAGCAAGTTCAGGTCACTTTTTTATTATACCCCGGCACAGCTGGTGCAATACAAAGATCCCTTAGTAGGGAGATGTTGGAGACTATGTAGAGGGATCATGGTGGATTGTCTACATATTTTCTGGGCTTGCCCCTGCATCCAGCAATATTGGTCTGCAGTTTCTCAAGACATAGCCCAGATATTTGTCTTTGGGCTTTCTCTTACACCATTATTGGTCCTACAAAATACTCCCCTAGACTCTCTGAATCTATGCCCCCATCAATTGAAGCAGCCACTGATCTCAATAGTCTGTGCTAAGAAGGCCCTTACTAAATATTGGCAGAAGGCCCAGACTTCTACCCTACAACACTGGTATGATATTACCAACTTTGTATATGGCATTGAAAAAGTCATGTACAAGTACTTAAACTGACCATCCATTTTGGAGGAAATATGGGGTCCTTAGATTAATATTCATCTTCAAATAAACTCATGTTTTGTCCCATAGCTGTTAAGTTCACAAGGTCATTATCAACGTTTTCTGTAGTTTCCCAGTACCTCTTCATAATACTCCTTTTCTTTTATTATAATGAGCAACTTATTCTGAGGCAGTGCCTTTTCCTTTTTCCTTTGTCCTTTAATTTACAATGGAATAACTGTATGTAATATTTCAAAAGTATTATATCTCAATCTTCAAATTATTTTCAAGCTTTTTATTGTACATGTTTTTCTAGTTTTTTATTACTGGTATTGTAATAGATTCTGGGTCATGACTTGTGTCTCTCTTTTTTTGTATATGATGCTGAGCTTGTTTCTGGTTATTATAAAAGGTGTTTACTTAATAAAATTTAATTATTAAAAAAAAGAAATATGGATATTCTTTCTTATGACAGAGTTTGGGGAAGAGGAGGGGGGTCCCTGAACTATGGAAAAAGGGTCTCAGCAAGATATTACATTATGACAGAGCTCAGGGTGGGGTACACAACACTACAGAAAGAGAGGGATCAGAGCACCTAATTTTATTTCAACAGGGATCGGGGCTGCGGCGGGGGGACACAACACTATAGAAAGAGAAGGATTGGAGCCCCTTATTTTATTTCAATGGGGATTGGGACTGGGGTGGGGGAACAGTACAATATGGAAAGAGATGGATTGGGGCACCTTTGTTTATTTCAATAGTGATCAGGGTTGGTGCCTACCCTACAGAAACATGGATGACAGGTTGTATATTTTGGACTGCATACGGGGCTTGGTGGGGCAGTGTACCCAGCCCTTATCTATGCATGGGCACCAACCATCCCCATGCAAAGATAAAGTAGGGTCTGGAAAGTGTAACTATGTGCTGGAGCAGCTGGCCAAAGTTAAACTTGGGGGGGGTTGAATATTGTGATGTGGAGAATATGCATGAGGGACCACTCATTTGCATTCTTGCATAACAATATTCTGCGCGATGGCGCAGTCAGGTTTGTGGGGTGCATCGGGGGCTTCTGAATATTGCCATGCCCCTAACAGCCCTTGCAAATCTGGAGATGCATGGGCTCAACTGGGGATGAACCACACATCTCTTCTGAATATGTGGGCCATTATCTGTAAAATGTAAATTGCAATAATGATGTTGACTCCCAACTCTTCTTCTAATAAGTACTGTTTTGCTTAAGGATACATATGTTTGTTTCACATATGTGGAGAATGTGAATGGTACTGTTATTACCTGTTCATTCACTTACAAACAATGTAACTTGTACTTATGATTAAAAGCCAATTCAGCATGTCTAGTTTTGTATAGACTTATTCTAGTGGTACTGTAGGTGAACTGAAAATGCTGTTGATATTTGTGCAGGTTAGTTTTCCTGCTTGTTTCACTCTTTCAGTAAAAAGTCCATAGTAAGTATCCTAATTGCTCTTTTTACATCACCCAATATTCTCAAAAACAGTAGCAGAAAAGGTCAGAGCCAAAAGGCTGACCTTCAGAAAATACAAGGGAATGCAGCAAGATGAAGATAGGGAGGCATACCAAACTTCCCTAAGGGGAGCAGGGGAGGCAGTAAGGCAGGCAAAGGCCCAAACCAAGGAAACACTAACACGAACAGTAAAAGAAGGTGACAAGACTTTCTATAGCTATATTAGTGAAAGGAGAAAGTCCAGAGGGGGTATTGCTAAGATCAAAGGGGATAAGGGTGTGTGTGTGAGGAGGAGGACTATGTAAACTCATCTATCCTAAATAGATACTTCTGCTCAGTATTTACTGAAGAGAAGGTAGGGCAGGGCAGGGTCCACAGCTTAGCACCATGGACACAGGGGGGAGGGAGGTATGCACTAGTCCCTTCACAAAAGAAAGGGTCCTACAAGAGCTCAATAAGCTCAGGGTGGACAAGGCAATGGGACCTGATGGCATGCATACCAGGGTACTAAAGGAGCTAAGGGTGGAACTAGCAGAGCCATTATCAGAACTGTTCAGAGAGTCTCTGAGCACAGCAGAGGTCCCATAAGACTGGAGAAGAGCTCATGTGATCTGGCTTCACAAGAATGGTAACAGGGAGGAGGCAGGGAACTACAGATCAGTCAGTCTTACCTCAGTAGGGGGCAAGATTATGGAGGTAGTCCTTAAGGAAAGGATAGTGCAACACCTGGATTCCACAGGAGCAAAGGATCCAAGACAGTATGGGTTTACAACAGGAAGGTCCTGCCAAACTAATCTCATAGATTTCTTTGAATGGGTAACCATAGTAGTGGACCAAGGGGGAGCAGCTGATGTCACCTACCTTGACTTCAGAAAAGCTTTTGATACTGTTCCACATAAAAGATTGATTAATAAGTTGGGTAGGCTCGGTGTGGGTCAGAAGTTGGTCAATTGGGTAGCATACTGATTGACGGGCAGAAAACAGAGAGTGGTGTTAAATGGTATACAGTCAGAAGAGATGCAAGTCACAAGTGGGGTACCTCAGGGATGAGTCCTGGGGCCAGTCCTCTTCAATATCTTCATCAGTGACATTGCAGATGGACTGGAGGATAAGTTCTGTATGTTTGCAGATGATACCAAGACCTGCAACAGAGTAGATGATCCAGATTGGGTGGACAGAATGAGATGAGATGTGGATAAACTGGCAAAATGATCAGAAGAGTGCCAACTGGGGTTTAATGTAAAGAAGTGCAAGATCATGCACATAAGGAAGAGAAACCCTGAAGCCACCTATAGACTGGGAGGGGAGTTGCTGGCAGTAACAAAGGAAGAAAGATACTTGGGCATTATCATCATCACAGATGACCTGAAATCATCCAAGCAGACCACTAAAGCAGTAGGTAAGGCTAGGGGATGTTGGGGTGTATTACTAGGGGTATCACAAGTCTTAAGAGGGAGGTAATAATCCCTCTTCACAAGACACTGGTTAGTCCCCATCTGGAATACTGCTTGCATTACTGGAGGCCGCACTTTCACAAGGATATTAACCAAACTGAGGCAGTCCAGAGAAGGGCAACCAAAATGGTGCAGGGATTGCATCAGAATACATATGAAGACAGATTAACGGAGCTCAATATGTGTACCCTAGAGCAAAGGAGGGAGAGAGGTGATATGATCGAAACATTCAAACACCTTAAGGGCATTAACAAAGTGAAAGAGTCCAACATGTTTCAATATAAGAAAAATATCAGGACAAGAGGACACAGCATGAGATTAGAGGGAGGCCGATTAAGGGGTAATGTGAGGAAGTTCTTTTTCACAGAAAGGGTGGTGGATGCATGGAATGGCTTACCTCAGGAAGCCGCAGATATGAATACAGTGCAGGGCTTCAAACAGACATGGGATAGGCATAAGGGAGCAATATAGATGAGTATGACTAGATAGGCCATTGATAGAGCAAAGACCGATGGCACATTCATAAGGAAGAAAAAGAAATGGGCAGACTGGATGGGCCTTGCGGTCCTTATCTGTCATCAACTTCAATGTTTCTATGTTTATATGTTGCTGTTTGTTCACTATTTGTTGTAGTAGTTATCATAGGATATTTCCTAATCTGTACTGTGTAAAGTATTTTTAGTACTGCTATGGATGTCAGCTTATTCCATTGCTATCTATCCCTTTTGGTTTTGAACTTTTCAGTTCAAAGTACTAAACAGAACTTTGAAGAACTATTTACTGTCTGACATCCTTCTAGCATAGAACTGTGATGTGAACTGGCAGCACTGAGCTAGCACAGAGCCCTCCCTCTTGTACCCATGGTCTAGTAAGGGCATGGCAACATCAATGGCCTCACCAGATGTGTAGAAGTGGCATTGCCATTGCAACTCCCACATTCCATCAGTAAGAATACTGATGGTTTTGAGACAGGTACCCAGTGGGACCATGAAGTGTGAGTAGAATTTAATAGATAGCATGTTTGTTGAATTGAAGAATAAAGTTCCAAATTGTCTCTTCTTGTTATAACTTTCCATCCTCAATTCTGTTCTTCTGGCTACTGGTCACATGGAAAAAGAGGGTCACAGTGTGACTCATTTACTGAATAGTGATGGTGGGAAATGCACTGCATGGTGGGGGCAAGAACTCCTGCTATGTGCTCTGGAGGGTTGAAACATGAAAAAACTACTGACATAACAAATAGAAGTGCACACTGGATTAGCGGGGGTCAAAATACCATATATATATATATATATATATATATACACTGGTTTGTACTATAGTGGAGGCAATAAATAAGTGCATTAGGCTAAGTAACAAGGGAAAAAGAAGGCTCAAACCACTATGATTCACAAAGGAGGTGGCAGAGAAAGTGAAGGACAAATGGGGCTCTCAGAAAATACAAGCAGACTCAGAAGGATGTTGATAAGGAGGTGTACCTAGAGAGACAGAGGGAGGCAGGGAAAGCAGTTAGGAGCATAAAGGCACAAACAAATGAGAGATTAGCACAGACAGTAAAGGGGGGGGCAATACATTTTATAGATACATTAGTGATAGACGGAAGGCCAGGGGAGGATTTGTTAGGCTCAAAGGGGAGCAAGGGGTGTACGTAGAAGGTGAGCTAAAAAAGTATCAATACTGAATGAGCACTTCTGTTCGGTAATCACAGTTGGGGGGGGGAGAGGGACCACAGCTAGGCAGCAGAAACAATGAGGGATGTGAGCATGTGGGATAATAACTGACTCAACAAAGCAGGGATCATGTGCATAAAAAATGCACAAATGCATTCATCAATTTATTTTCAGAAAAATACAAATATTTATGGAAATGAAAAAAAAGTCAAATAATTAGTCCTGCACAAAGAAATTCAGACCTCTGCTTCCTTCAGCAGAGTCTGCAGCTTTGCTTCTGCCCAGATAGTCCATTGAATACTTTTCTCAAATAACTTGTGTGAAATCTATACACACACACCCACACACCAACTGTAGATCTTACCCTGCTCACTGACAGCATTAGACTGACTCGACTATCTAACATTCCCCTAGTGGTGAGCCCTTTTTATAGCTCCTTGTGATTACATTACCTAATTGGGGAGTTTCCATAGGCTGTGACATCACATAATTCAGATTTTCCACAGGCTGGGACATTACATAATTGGGGAGTTTCCATAGGCTGTGACATTACATAATTGGGGAGTTTCCATAGGCTGTGACATTACATAATTGGGGAGTTTCCATAGGCTGTGACATCACATAATTCAGATTTTCCATAGGCTGGGACATTACATAATTGGGGAGTTTCCATAGGCTGTGACATTACATAATTGGGGAGTTTCCATAGGCTGTGACATTACATAATTGGGGAGTTTCATAGGCTGTGACATCACATAATTCAGATTTTCCATAGGCTGGGACATTACATAATTGGGGAGTTTCCATAGGCTGTGACATTACATAATTGGGGAGTTTCCATAGGCTGTGACATTACATAATTGGGGAGTTTCCATAGGCTGTGACATTACCTAATTGGGGAGTTTCCATAGGCTGTGACATCACATAATTCAGATTTTCCACAGGCTGGGACATTACATAATTGGGGAGTTTCCATAGGCTGTGACATTACATAATTGGGTAGTTTCCATAGGCTGTGACATCACATAATTCAGATTTTCCATAGGCTGGGACATTACATAATTGGGGAGTTTCCATAGATCGTGACAACACATAATTGAGGAGTTCCTATTTCATATGCAGCTCTCAATCATAACATCTCTTGCGCCGCTTCTGTACAGGGTACACTTTATTCTAGACACTATGAGGCTTACAGTTACCCTTGCCCATAGTGTCTCACTAGCCAGCAGTCAAGTATTCAAGTGACTTTGATCTTGTGGATAGCCTGGCAGTCAGCTTTTTCTTTGGAGCATGCCTTTGCTCTGAAGCAATTATTCTTTTACTTGCTCTGAACAAGGAGCATACATTCAGCAGCTATATACAGCTACACCAACATGGAGCAACCCGCTCCAAAAAAAAAATTGCATGGTCTCACTCGGCGACCAGCTCTGTCCCTCACACTGGAGCCACATAAGTCAAAGGAGCTGCACTTGGCAGCAGTGGTTCAGGAGCTCGGCACCCCAGGAACAGGTGCTACACTTTCTTTTTAAACCAAGAGGCACCAGACATTAACAATAAAGTGTGACTTGTTCTATTTCCTATCTCTGCAATTGGGAGCATAACGCTGTGTGCATAAAGAGGGGGGTGAAGAGAATAAGAAACAGCAAAGAGTTTTTGGAGATTGCCAGGTTGGCCACCCTGACAAGAATTTAAAGAAAAGGCAGAAAAAATAAGAGGAAAGGAAATAGTGAAAGGAAAAAAGGGGTGGGAGGATTGCACATATTCATATTTATGACAGGGATTGAAACACATAACAGGGGGGTCCCTGTTGCACACCCCCCTCACCAAGAGGCAACAGTAATACCGTTGTCAGATACCCTCTCTGAACCCTAGGAGGGTTGGAGCTTCTGCTCACCCATTCTCAGAAGCTGTGCCTCAGGAACCCTTATACAAACAATTGGTATCTATAATCACATACCAAAACATATCTCTGATACTGATCTATTCCCTGAGGCGTAATATCAAGGGTTTAAAATAAACCCCTGTCTCATATGTCATATGCAAAACATTTCAACATTGTCACAGAAAGAAAAAACACATCATATCAACACATCTCCTCAAGTTCCATCAGCATGGGCCCCATATTGAGACAAGAAGTCAACATTCTGGTGTTTTGACCATGATCTGTGCTGAATGGTAAAGCGGTAAGGCTATAAAGCCAAATACCACCACATTACCCGGCCATTCTTGTCTTTCATCTGTTGGATCCAGCACAGAGGGTTATGATCAGTGAGAATCTTAAACTCTGTGTCCCACAGATAATATTTCAAGGCCTCTATCACGCATTTTAATGCTAAGCCTTCCTTCTCCACTGTTGAATACTTCCTCTCCCTCTTATGAAGTTTGTAACTGATGTATATGACTGGGTGCTCCTCACCTTTCCTTGTCTGGAAAAGGACTGCACCGATGCTAGTATCAGAGGCATCAGTGTGCACTTCAAACGGGAGAGACAAATCAGTATTAATCAAGATGGGATGAACATAGGGTCGCTTTAATGTTCTGAAAGGCCTCATTACATTCCTTGGTCCATAACACCTTAATGGGTCATTTGTTTTTGGTCAGATCTGTCAGTGGGGTTGCTATGCTGGCAAAATCATGTATAAATCAGTGGTAATAACTAGGCTGTCATAAAAAGAAATGTACATGTTTCTTTGTCAGTGGGATGAGAGTGTTAGCTACTGCCTTAATTTTGCTGATGTCTGGTTAGACTGTGCCTTCCCCAATGATGAACCCTAAGTATTTGGTATCAGTGCTGGCAATGGCACATTTGGTATAATGTATGGTCATTCCAGAGTCCTGAATGGACTGAATGACTGCACTAAGATTTACTATGTGTGTCTGCCAGTCAGGGCTGAAGATAACAACATTGTCTAAGAAGGCGGCACTATATGGTGTATAGGCACGTAATACTCGATCCATATCGCACTGGAAGGATGCAAGGGTACCATGCAGTCCAAAAGACATGGTGGTGAACTGGTAAAGGTCTATCAGGGTGCCAAAGGCAGTCAATTCTTTTGCATATAAAGAGAGAGAGGGGTTTGCCAGTACCCTTTCGTTAAGTCAAGGGTGCTTATGTATTTGGTGTTCCCTATTTTATCTAGTAAGTCATCTACATGGGGCATGTGGTACCCATCAAAAGTGGAGACAGCAGTAATTTTCCTGAAATCCAAGCAAAGCCAGATAGCCCCACTCCTTTTTGGGCACCACTACCACTGGTGAGGACTAAGCACTTCTTGATGGTACTATAACCCCCCAGGTATTCCATTTTCCTCACCTTGTCTATGACTTCTTGTCTAACTCTCTCAGGCAGCAGGTAGGGTTTATGGTGTATGGATCTTTTCGTACTATCTTTATGGTGTGCACTGCCTCTTTTGCTCTCCCTGGGGTGTTACTAAAGGTCTTCCTATAATATCCCAATGGTTGCTCAATCTCCTGTCTCTGGGCTGCATCCAACCCAGGACTGATTTGAACCCCCACCACTTCTGTGCATTTATCCAGCCTCTCATAGGCTACTTCAAGCTCTGTGTTCTCTTGCTCAGGGTATATGAAAAGACTCAGTACTGGGTCTTGCTGGATTTCAAGAAAATGAATGCTGTCTCCACTTTTGATGGGTACCACATGCCCCATGTAGATGACTTACTAGATAAAATATGGAACACCAAAGACATAAGCACCCTTGACTTAATGAAAGGCTACTGGCAAATC
Organism: Neoceratodus forsteri; assembly: GCA_016271365.2. Classification (NCBI taxonomy): domain Eukaryota; kingdom Metazoa; phylum Chordata; order Ceratodontiformes; family Ceratodontidae; genus Neoceratodus; species Neoceratodus forsteri. The sequence goes on along the minus strand of CM057455.1, from coordinate 1,120,664,006 downwards.
CTATACATTGATGGCTCTCCTATACATTGTGTAAAACTATTGTTTATGAACTACATGTCATTGTAAATCTGGCAACTCAGTAGATGCTGGTCTGCCACATCCTCCTCTGCTCTATATCTTGTGCATTTTTGTGTATGCTTAGCTGAGACCATTTACCTATTGTATTGTATGTACTGTATTGTATTGTTTTCCATCCAGAACCACCTTGAAAATGAGCTTGCTCAATGGTGTTTATGCCTGGTTAAATAAAGTGATTGATTGATTGCCTATCAAACCATTTCCTCAACAGGTTGGAATAGTAAATTTTCTTTTGGGACCTTTTTCCTGTCATTTCAATTGTATACTTTACCTTCCCAGTTTGCCTATTAACTACACATGGACCTTGCTATTTCATTAATAACTTGTTTTTGGTAGATGGCAACAATAACAGTACTTTATCCCCTCGATGGTACATTTTACATTTCAGTCCTTCATCATACAATTCCTTCTGTTCTGCCTGTCTATGGACAACATTCTGGTGTGCTAGAGTAACAAATCTCACCAATTTCTTCCTAAGATTGGTCATATAGTCTACAATATTTTTTTTCCCGATTGTTTAACTAGGTGAGACAAACTAAGCTGAAAGCTTGTTTACAAGTGCAACCTGGGAGCACAGAGAAGTTAAGTGACTTGCTCAGAGTCACACAATATGCAAGTGGGGGCTGTGGGATTGAAACCCAGATCTCCAGATTTGCAACTTAGAGCCTTAAACCACTGCACTGTGCTGCCTCCATTATTTGTATGGCAGACATCCTTCTCTTCTTCCCAATGTTCCTGCACCACATCTAAAGGACCTCTGGGGTTTCTTTCATATAAGAGGGTAAAGGGTGACAACCCTGTAGTGGCTTGGGGCACCTCCTGGTATACGAACAAGAGATAGGGTAGATATTTGTCCCAATCTTGCCCTTTTTGTAGTACATACTTCTGGAACATATGTTTTAGAGTCTTATGCTCCACCAAATCATCAGTCTGGAGGTGGTAGGGAGATGTTTTCAGTGCAGTTTCACCTAACAATCTGTACAACTCCTTGAGGAGTATGGAGGTAAAGTTTGTACCTCTGTCTGTGAGAATGACCTGAGGGATACCCAATCGACTAAAAATTTTAGCCAGTTCCTCGGCAATCTGAGGAGCTGTCACAATCCAAAGGGGAATCACCTCAGGATACCTGGTTGCATAATCATAAATCATCAAAATATGCTGGTTACCTTTTGAACTTTTTGTTAGGGGGGCCTACCACATTCATAGCTATTCTCTCAAATGGTGACATTACTATGGGTATTGGCTGTAGGGGCACCTTATCACCTTTTCCACCCTTGCCTACCAATTGGCAATCAGGATAAGTGCAACAATACTCAGTCACATTCTTATCTATCCCAGGCCAGAAGAACTGATTAGTCAATCTGCCTAATATCCTATCTCATCCTTCATGGCCAGCCATTGGGATATAATGGGCTAGGTACATCAGTCTAGCCCTATAATTCTGGGGTACCATCATCTGTCTTATACATTCCCTTATAGCAGGGTTAGTACACATTCAATATAAAACATTTGTTATGACATACCATGGCTGCCCTTCTGCAACCACCTAGTCCACCTGTAAGAAAAAGGGATTCAAAGTCTCATCCAACTTTTGCTCTGTTTTTATATTAGTCCCAGCTAAATTTTATATTGGACCCAGCATCAGGTATTCCTTCCTGATGGGTATCCCTCCATTTTCTTTTTTCAGCCCTCTTCTCCTTTCTTGATTTCCTTGTTTTCCTTGGTACCTCATATACCTCTTCATCAAATGGAAAAATGTTCTGTGACTGTTCTTGTCTAGCCTGGGCCTGAGTGGTTACTGCCACAAGCTGCTCACAGGTCTGTTGATTTTTTATCACCCAGTCAAAGTTAGGGAAATCCTGTCCGATAATAATGGGAACTGGCAGTCTAGGTACTAAACCAACAGAGATGAGTTGTTTATCCTGCCCTACCTTCATTTCCACCATGGTGGAAGGGTACTGGTGTACATCCCCATGGATGCAGGTTACCTTTGCCTCTAGCCCTTTACTGAGGTGGTTCTTTAAAATGTCAGCCCTTACCAAGATTTGACTGCTTCCTGAGTCCAGCAATTGAGCTATTTCATCCTGGCAGATCCCCAATATGGTAACATACCCTCAATTAACCATTGCCAAGTGGGCAGCTTCATTTCTTCTTTTGGGGAAATTATGGCTATGTGTCCTTTTCCCAAACAGCTGTGACAAATAATGTCTGCAGAATAGGTCCTTGACCATTGGTCTCCTTACCAGTTATTTCCCCCAAAATTTAGCTGCTTGAAATAAGTAGTTTCAAAAGGTTTTACTGCCGTCATAGGTCGGGGTGAAGAGCCTTGGTATCCTCTGGACTTTGATGGTCTGGCAGCCAGATAATTCTCCACCACAGTGATGGGCTTCTCTGCTGTGTCAGGTTTGTGCTCGTTCACCCATACCTGGATGTCTTTGGGCAATACTTGGATAAATTGCTCTATAATTATCAATTCCAGGATTTGGTTGTGGGTTTTGACCTTTGGTTGTAACCATTTTGACAGAAACTTTTTAACCTGGCAAAAGTCTCTCGAGGGGTATCTTTGTGCGTCATCTTTTGGGACCTGAATCATTGCCTATAGTGATATCATACTGACAGAGGAGTTCCTCCTTGACCTGAGTCAGGGGCAGTACGGTGACTATACACCAGTTGGGCCTATCCAGATAAGTAATGGACAAGTCCGATGACCCACTGCTCTTGGGGCCAAGCACATGTCTGGGCTATATGCTTGAACATAGTTAGGTAGGCTTCTATATTATCAGCCAATGTCAATTTTGTTAACTTTATGTCATGGGGTACATTTTGGTCAGGTTGCCCGTGGGTTAGGGCATGAATGGCTTGCAAGGCATCCCACCATCTCTCATCCTGTCTCTTCCTTTCCTTTTCTTGTAGTCTCCTGTCCTCATCTAGCTGTCATCGGTCCTCTGCTTGCTCATGCTCTATCTCCAACTGTTTTAGACAGAGCCAGCACAGCAGATCACTGGGGTCTTCTAGTACACTCTCCTCCATCTGATTCTATCCTCTTTTTCCTATAGTTCCTCATCTATGGCATCCTCCCACTCTTTCTTTGCAATCTTTGGCCAGGCACCAGGGTCCAACTCGGGCAGTGTCTTCAACCCAAGCTTTTCAACCATTGCTCGAGTCTACTGGACTTTTGTTGGCTTTGCACCTTTTACCCTGCACATGTGTCAGGTACTGGACTATACCCTCCTTGCAGTGTCTCCCAGGCAGTCTAGATGAGCCAGGTATCCCACTTTGAACACCAGTGTGAATGTGTGGGATAATAACTGACACAACAAAGCAGGGATCAAATTCATAAAAAAATGCACTAATGCATTCATCAGTTTATTCTCAGAAAAATACAAATATTTGCAGAAATAAAAAAAAGTCAATTAATTAGTCTTGCACAAAGAAATTCAGTCCTCTGCTTCCTTCAGCAGAGTCAGTGGCTTTGCTTCTGCCCAGACAGTTCAATGAATACTTTTCTCAAATAACTTGTGTGAAATCTACACACACACACACACACACACACACACACACACACACACACACACACACCCCCGACTGTAGGTCTTACCCTACTCAATGTCAGCACTAGGTTGACTCGACTATCTAACATTCCCCTAGTGGTGAGCCCTTTGTATACCTCTGTGTGATTACATGATTACATTACATAATTGGGGAGTTTCCATAGGCCGTGACATCACATAATTGGGGAGTTTCCATAGGCTGTGACATTACATAATTGTGGAGTTTCCATATGCCATGACATTTGTCAGTGTCAGTGTGAGTGGCTCAGCAGGTTGCACACTCACCTCTGAGGCTGGGAGTTCACATGGCTGTGGGTTCTATCCCCACACCAGGCACTGGGTTAATATCCTCATACTGACAGTGTAGTACAGCATAAGGGGGATGTTGCACTCCTGAGGTGCCATCTTTCAGATGAGATGTTAAACTGAGCTCCTGTTCTGGTGGTTGTTCAGGTGGACTTTAAAGATTCCATGGCACTTCTCAAAAAGAGTAGGGGAAGTTTTTATTAAGAACAAACACATTTCCAGTACATTCAACATAAAGCATTTAACAACAAACAGGAAGCATACAACATATGGAATATTAAACAAAAAGGAAAGCATCAAAAAACTTTTAAGAAAATTAAGACATTTTCTGTTTTTTCTATTTACAAATTATTCTTCATAATAGAATCTGGCATAATTCATCATGTGAAGCGTTAATAACAAACTATATGGGGGGGTCACATCTTTATATACATATTTTTTCTCCCTTCTGTTTTTTTTTTTTTCTTTTTTCCTTTTTTTTTTTGTTACAGGAAAATCATTGTCTGTAATCCTGGGAGACCCTTTCCAGAGCTTGAAAAGTTTGCTGTTTTCAAATCTTTTCTATTCATTTTCAAATAACTGTTTCATGCTTAGGGTAACTTAATTGAGTAATTCAGTTAAGTTCCTTTCTTTCTGTTGTAGAGTGAAATTACATGTAAGAGACCAAGTGTTCCATTTAAAAGCCACCATTAGTACCTGCAAGGTGCTTACATTCCAGTCCCTCCAAGAGTTATTGAATGCTCCATACATGAGATGTTCATGTTATGGTTTTACAAATATTTATGCCCCACCTGCATGCCACCAAATCCCAAAACCCAGAAATAAAAGAACAATGGAATAATAGGTGCTCAATGGTCTCTTCCATTTGTATACATTTCAGTCATGCACAAATTCTCTCCTGTTGAGGTTTATGTTTTTAATTTGATTTCACATTTATTTTTTCATGGCAGGCCAGCCAATGAAAATCCCAGAGGTGTTCTGCTATTTTTTTATTATTTAGGAAGAGCACTAGGGTGTCTCTATGTCATAATGGGCATTTTTCAAATACTGTTTCTACAGCACGTTACTTCTAATAAGTGAAAATATAGTTGCTTCCTGGATAGGTTCAGTATCTGTATTCTTGTGACATCCCACTATTTTAGTCACAAAAAAGTACTTCTAATATATTCTGGGATGGTAATTGTTTTCTTAAGGGTGCTAAGTGAAAATATTTCCCATTCTGTTAACCACTGTGCACATTTAGAGCTAAGAATCCATTCCCAGCCATCGTGCCCAGCTGTGACTAGGGGTCTTATATTATTCTGAATAAAAAAACTATTAAAGAATAGAATCAGGTTGGTCATGCTCAAATCCCCTCATTTGATTGTGAGATACAATATGTTTATTTTTAAGGGGTTTAATCTGCTTCCCCAGCGAAGTTGAAAAACATGCTTAAGAGTGTCGTTTCCAGCAATTTGGGTTGGGGAAGATGTAACTGATAGACAAAAATACCAGGATTAGACAGGTCTTAATTAAGTAGATTCTTTTCTTTTTACTAAATTTCCATCTGTTCTAGTTCGATACCTTGTTCTTCCCTATAAAGATTGTTTTCTCCCAGTTAACTGTGTCCAACTCAAAATTTCCTAAAAAAAATTGCCTAAGATTTTTATAGGTGCATCTGTAATCTCAATACTTCCTATCTGTCCTTTGAAATTTAGGGTGTAATTTAGTCTGTGCCTGATACATTTGTCTAGATTGAGAGCAGCTCCCGATATATGTCCAAATAGTTTACATACTTCTAAAAGTTTTAGGATAGATTCCGCATTCTGTGTCAGCACATTCATATCATCAGTGTATTCTAAAATTTTGTTAGGAAGTACCCGAGGGCCTAAAGAAATTGCTTGTATCTCAATAGAGGCATTGATTTTCCTCAGTAGGGGGTCAATAAAATAGTCATATGGGACCAGGCCCAATGAACAGCCTTTCTTAACCCCTCTTTTTATGTGAATTAGAAGGGGTCTTATAGTGGGCATGTTAAAAATACTTCTAAACCATCCAATCATATCCCGGGGAATTTTATAATGATCTAATATTTTCCATAAATAATCATGATTGACCTTGTCAAAGGCTTTAGCGTGATCTAATGATATAAGGTATTCATCCAATGCACCTAGTTTCCCCTGTTCCACCACCTCCATTAATAGCAGCAGGTGGTTTTGAAAATTTCTTCCAGGCAGAGCATAAGTCAGGGCTGGAGATATCAATTTTCTGGCTATTTTGGATAATCTTTTTGCAATTATTTTGGTCAAATTTTTAAAGTCTGAATTCAAAATAGTTATTGGCCTCCAGTTTTTTTTTTTAATCTTTTTTATCTCCTTTCTTGTATAGATAAATTAATATACCTGTATTCATTCTTAGGGGGATTGTTTTAGAGTTTAAGATAGAGTTAAACACTATAGCCAATTCTTCCAGGTAGCTTTGCCCAATGATCTTGAATATTTCATTCGGGAGGCCATCTGGCCGGGGGGATTTATTACTTGCTAAGGAAGAGATTGCCAGCTGAATTTCTGTTACTGTTATGGGTGAGGTGAGTTCCTGTGTTTCTATGTCCTGTAACTCTGGTATATTAAGATTCACTAAGAAATTATCTAGTCCACTGTTATCCGATGCTAGGCTGTCATACATGTTTTTTTGTATATTCTGCTGCAAGTTTTTGTATGTCTTTCTGAACAGTGTATTCCTTACCCACTTCATCTCTAAAGGAGGTCATGTTTTTCCTTTGTGTATGTGATTGCCAAATTTGTAGTGGCAGACAGCATCCATCTTACCAGTGGTGCTAAACTGCTGCTGATAATTTAGTGTGTCAGCTTTTTTATTGTGAAATGCCATCATGTTCTCTTTTAATTTAGTTATTTGTGAATCCAGATTTTTTCCTGTTTCATATGATGTAGTCATTAATTGTTGTAAAATGTTCCTTTTCTGTAAATATGTCAGATGCTTCTTTCTTGCTTTATATCTACTGACATTTTTACAGTGTGTTTGTAAGTCCGATTTTGTAACTTCCCACCACATGATGGGGTCTTCAAAACAAATAAAAACAGATTTTCTTGCCAAGAGAAAATTTTGAATGCTTTCTCAAATGTTTGTGTCAGACAGCAGGGAAGTGTTCAGCTTCCAGAAGCCAAGGCCTTTTATTTCGGAAGTGTCTTATTTTATTAGCATAGAGACAATAGAGTGGTCCAAGAATTCAGTCACTGTTATATTAGCAGAATGTATGTACAGGTGTTCAGACGTGAAGATATAATCCATCTGTGCACCTAAGGTACCTTTACGAAATGTTGGTGTTTCTGATATTGTAAGATGGTATATTGCATCTATACGCTTGGAGTTCTGAACTATTTGTGATAAGAGGTTAGAGTCACAGTATTGTTTCCCTGCCTTAGTTTTGATTGGAGAATTGAAATCCCCAGAGAATATGATTGTGAATGTTGACTGTAAATATGGCTGAATGATTTTAAACATATCACATCTTTGAGCTTTGGTCTGGGGGGCATATAGATTTATCAGTCGACATGGAACATTCTGCACTAAAAATCTACTATCAGGACTCTTCCAGAAACTAAGTCAAAAAGTTTTAACAGTTTCACTTCCAGGTGTTTAAACAAAATGCCCAGACCTGAGCACGTTTCTGAGCCTAAGGACCAGAAGGAGGGACTCAGGTAACATGCTTTAGAAGCTTGTTGGATTTCACTCAGCATATGTAGCCTGGTATCCTGCAGGAAAAATATTCCAAAATGTAAATGGGACAAATAAGAAAAGACAGCCTGTCCTTTGCTAACCCTTTTCATGCTGCTCACATTTATCATGTGACAGGAAAAAGGTTCTGTCATGGCCATTATTTATGGCTGCCTTTCCTACTTTGTTTCTCAATATTTTTAAGTTTGACTTTGGCTTTCCTTTTCTGCTGTCCCCTAGGAGTAGCTTTCCCCTTGGTATCTGTTGTTCCTTCTGGTAAAGATAACTCAATTGAAGAGGTATCTGATTCGTCATCTGATTGCTCAGACTGCAGTACCTCAAATTTGTTTTTCAGAGAAATGGATCCTTGTGTTTGTACCCCCTGGCCTGGGGATTCTCTTATCTGCTGCCTTGTTACTCTCCCTTCTGCTCATCTGTTAGGGATGGAGGAGGGGTATGCTCTTGCCTGATGTCCCCTCTGGTGTGGGGGGAGTCTTACAGGAGTTCTGCACTCAGTCAGACTATTTTCAACCTCTTTAGAGCATTGTTCTGATACTACCATGGGCCATGAGGTAGGGAAGGGGTCAGAGTTGCTGGGCCTTGGCCTGGGTTGGGCCTTTCATGATTATCATAAGTAGAGGTGTCTGCATTCCCTGCCTTGTTTCTCTGAGCTATATCTATGATTAGCCACTGTTCAGTGCCATCAGTCTGATCTGGGTTATTATGTGCCACTTTCCTGCATTTCTGGAACATGTGTCCAAGCTCCCCACATAAATTGCATTTGCTTTCATTCAGACAGTCAGTTCCCACATGCCCAGTATCCCCACATACAGTGCACCTGTTTTTATCACATACATTGCTCAAATGTTCTAGTGATCCACATTTATAACACATTTTAGGTTGACCTGCCTAGAACAGGATTCCCCTGTCACTGCAAAGAAAAAAGAGTTTGGCAAGTGAACTATCCCAGTATCTGAAGATTGAAGCATGACTTTCACTTTCCATCCACCAGTCCAAATGTTTTTGGAATCTAAAATGGCTTCAGGGTCCTCAATGACTGTACGTCATTGTTTTAGCTATATAATTAAGTCTTGCACACTGACTCCTTCATTCCTGAAGAGGACCATGATGATTTTGTGTGCAGGTTTAGACAGTTTGCTATGAAGGGAGACCACAGTGAGGATTTTTTCAATGCACTGTATTTTGTCCAAAAGTGCTCTAATCCTTGTGCTGATTTGCAAATCATGTCAAACGTGGTTTCACCTGAGACATGTATTACAGCTTAGATTTCTGTTGAGAAAAACTTCATGGATTCCTAGCAACAAAGAGTCTATCTGGCAAGTTCTCCATACCCCCGGTGTAGGTTAGACATACTGTTATATGTCTTTTTGTGGGGTATATTGGTGTTTTAAATAAAGAGGCATACGTTTTTGATGCTGTTTTGTTGATAGGATTTAGAGGACTTTGTGGTACAGAATCTGAACCCTTGGGGCGTCCCCCATCAGGCTGCAGTGCTATTATGTTAAGCTGTTGAAATTCTGGATTTTGTGTGAGTTCCAGACCAGATGGAATTTCTATATCAGGTACACAAACATTAGTACAGTCATTATTGGAAGGGATAGTGTCTGATGGTTTAGGTATTGTTATCGTTGAGTCCTCGGAAACCCAATGACATGTTTTGGTGTTCTGCTTCCATCCTGCTGACTCCAATGCATTTTTAACTGACCAGCTCTCTTCAATCTTTTTATTCGAAAGTTCCACAGTGCGTCTTAGGCTGAGTAAATTCTGACTCATTTTTGCCATTCCCAACGCAAATCCTATAGCTGCTTTAGATGTAGCCATGTGTTTTGTTTGTTCAGTCGCATCAGCTTTCTCCATGAGTTCGGCCCAGTCTGTTGGCTTGCTCTTTGATGCTGCAACATCGCTGTTTTGCAGCTGTTTCTCTCTGACAGATTGCTGTTCATTATCAGATCTTAGGGCTCTCAGTTTGGATTGCAGCTGTCCTTTTTTTCTGAAAATAAAGTCTCTCCTCAGCCTCAAAGTTTTTCTGTAGAAGAATTTCTTCTTCTTCTGAGATAGCCATATCAGTAGTTTTAAAGCTTGCACTTCCTCCTCACAATTTGAATCAGTATCATTAGGCAGGTCTGGAATACTGTCAGTGTTCTCAGTAATTTCTTCATTTGAAATACCAGGTAAACAGGACAGGTAATATTGGGTTTTCCTTACCAGAGTTGATTTCTTTGGTTTCTGCATCCAGTTTTCCAAGGTTTTGCAAAGTTTCTGTCTCCATGAGTTCTTCCACCTCTGCTTCTTCTTCCACTCCTTCATCGGCCATATTGGCTGGCTGCCAAGTGGAACAGTGTCTTCCCCTACTGGCAGCAATGCAGTAGGAGAATTTCCCCAGTGTCCTGGCCAAATTTCCTCCATTCATTAAAAATACCACCAACAGCATAATCTGGTTCAATTTCAGTTGGTTAACATCTGTATCCCCCCACTCGCCCCCCAGTCACCCCTGAAAAAGGGACTTCTAGTCTCAGTGGGCCTGCTAGGTCAACAAAATTCAATAAATAAGGAATAAATAAATTACATAATTGGGGAGTTTCCATAGGCCATGACATCACATAATTGGGGAGTTTCCATTTCATATGCATCCCTCAATCACAACATCTCTGGGACTGCTTAGTACAGGGTACATTTTATTCTAGACGCTATGGGGCTTACAGTTACCCTTGCCCATAGTGTCTCACTAGCCGGCAGTCAAGTATTCAAGTGACTTTGATCTTGTGGATATCCTGGCAGTTGGCTTTTTCTTTGGTGCATGCCTTTGCACCAAAGCAATCATTCTTTTACTTGCTCAGAACAAGGAGCTTACATTCAGCTACTATTTGTGGCTATATCAACAAGGCGCAACCAGCTCCCAAAAAAAGAATTCCTTAGTCACACTTGGCGACCAGTGCTGTCCCTGTACAGAAGCCGCATAATTCAAAGGAGCTGCACTCAGCAGCAGTGGTACAGAGCTTGGTGCCCCAGAAATGGGTGCTACACTTTCTTTTTAAACCAAGGGGCATCAGACATTAACAGTAAATTGTGACTTGTGCTGTTTTCTATCTCTGCAATTGGGAGCATAATGCTGTGTGCATAAAGAGGGGGTAAAGAGAATAAGGGACATCAAAGAGTTTTTTGAGATTGCCAGGTTGGCCACCCTGACAAGAATTTTAAGTAAATGCAGAAAAAATAAGAGGAAAGGAAAGAATGAAAGGAAAAAGGGGGAGATGGCACATATTCATATTTATGACAGGGGTTTAAACACATAACAGGGGACTCCCTGTTACAGGGTGAAAGAGGTACACACCAGTCCTTTTACAGCAGAGGCGGTCTTGGAGGGACTCATAAAATTGAGGGTGGACAAAGCAATGAGGCTAGATGATATACACCCCAGGATATTAAAGGAATTATGGATGATGCTAGCAGCACCGCTTCTGGCCCTGTTTAGTGAGTCATTCAATACAGGGGTGGTTCCAGAGGACTGTAAAGGGCAAATGTAGTCCATCTCCACAAGAGTGGTAGAATGGAGGAGGCTGGAAACTATAGGCCAGTCAGCCTCACCTTAGTGGTGGGTAAGATTATGGAGACACTGCTTAAGAAAAGGATTGTGGAACACTTGGAAACCATGGATGCACAGGATCCAAGGCAGCAGGGTTTCAGAGCAGGAAGGCCAAGTCCAAAAAATCTGATTGACTTTCTTGACTGGGTGTCATGGATCAGGAAGGAGTGGTGGATATCCCTTATGTCGATTTCCACAAAAGACCATTGAACAAGCTAGGGAGCCTGGGGGTGGGCCACAAAGTGGAAAACTGAGTTAGAAACTGACTGAGTGACAAGAAGCATAGGGTGGTAATAAATGGGATCAAATCCAAGGAAAATAGGGTGACCAGTGGGGATCCTCAGGGATTAGTTCTGGGGCCAATCATTTTAAATGTCTTCATCAGTGAGTTTGCTGATGGGCTGAAGGGAATGGTTTGCCTGTTTGCAGTTGATACCAAGATTTGCAACAGAGTAGACACTCTTGAGGCGTTCAAAAGTATGAGGAGGTATCTGGGAAAGATGCGAAAATGGTCAGTGGTATGGCAGTTGAAATTTAATGCAAAAAAGTGCCAAATTATGCACCTGGGGTGAAGAAACCCTGTGGAGAGTTACAGAATGGGGGGAAGGGATTGCTGACAGTCACCAGGAAATAGAAGAATTTAGGGATAATCATCTCAGATGACCTAAGGGTGGCCAAACAGTGTAACACGGCTGTGGGGAGGACCAGTGGGATCTTGGGGTGCATAGGAAGGTGTATCACTAGCAGGAGAAAGGAGGTGGTGATGCAATTGTACAAAACATTAGTGAGGCCTCATTTAGAATACTGTGTTCAGTTCTGGAGGCAGCATCTTTGCAAAGACATAGACAGGGTAGAGGCAGTCCAGAGAACGGTGACCAATATGATACATGGCTTGCATCAGAAAACATATGAGGACAGATTAAAAGACCTCAATGTGTATACCCTTGAAGATAGGAGGGAATGGGGGGACATGAAACAGACCTTCTAGTATCTTAAAGGCTTGAACAAAGTGCAGGGGATGACATCTTTCAGTACAAGAGTTGTACAAGGACAAGGGGGCACAATATGAGATTGGATGGAGCCAGAATAAAGGGAAATGTGAGGAAGATTTTCTTCACAGAGAGGGTGGTGGATGCTTGGAATAGCTTATTCCAGGAAGTGGTGGGTGCTAACACAGTGGGGGGATTCAAACAAGCATGGGATCGACATAACAGAACCCTAGATGTGGGGGAAGAGAGGCAAAAGCCAAGGGCCAGGAAGGGTCAGTGGCTGCTGATGCAGGCAGGGAATATGGGCAGACTAGGTGGGCCAAGCAGTCCATATCTGCCATCAACTACTATGTTACTATGTTCACCAAAAGAATGGGGTTTACATTATGGTTATGAACAAAACAGCTTTATATGAAGATAAAGAGTTGTAAACATACAAAAACGGGTGTGTGTTCTTGGACAACTAGTAACACATGCAGGCACAGCAAGGAAATGTGGCCTAGGCTTACACATTTCCATATTTTATTTGGGAAGTGTAATGGGGAAGTGGAAGATGAAGTGAATAAGATAGAACATTAGACCTGATAACAGTTAGTGATGTTGTTAAAATTCCCACAGATTGAATGGGGCAGAGAGGATGGAGGTTTGGTGCACAATTTATCTATTTATTTATTTATTTATTTTATTTTATTTTATTTATTTAGAGTCTAGGATTACAAGTACCTTTGAACCAAGGCTCTTTTACAAAGGTTCCATGTCAATTGAGGTACAATACAAACATTACATAGAGTTGAGTAACAATGCAGAAATGGTGTACAGACATTTTTCAGCAGCTGAAATACATCACATTTAGGGAAAGTGTGTACCAGAGGGGGCAGGGTAGATGGAGGTAGCTGAGGCTTGGAATGGACACAAAAAGAGAGATGCAGCCATGGGCATTTGTTAGGCATCAAAAGAGTGCTTGGGGGTAGGGGGAAAAAACATGAGGGTACGCTGTAGGATGAGGGAGAGAGGGGGTAAGAGTAGAAGTGCTAGGTATACCTATGTATAATTGGTGGATACTGTACATTTTAACCATCTACCACAGAAGGAAAGGTGGAGAAGCAATACATTATGAGGATAAAAGGGTGAGCAGTTCCTGTGCTACAACCAGCACAGCCTATTTCTAATCCTTATTATTCTATGAGTGTATTCTTTACCATTACAGGGTCATAATGTCATACGCTTAATAGCTTACGATATTATAGCTAACCTGAAACAGCGCTGTCCATGACAGCGAGTGGTGCAATACCGCATATACTACTGTACGCAGTATTGTACCATTCACACAATCCCAGGCAGAGGATAAGACCTCTGCTGGAAGTAGATTCTGCTGAGCAGCTGCCATGGCTCACTGGACTGAGCCACAACAGAAAGAACCCAAGCACTGTGTCTGGGACCGGGATTGATTCCCAGTCCCAGACATTTTATTTTTTTCCCCACATTGTATGCTCCCTGAGGTACACCCCCCCCCCAGAGTTGAGAATCCTTAGTGGGAGGGGTTTGGGGGCACAGCCCCCCATAACACGGTGTGTGTGGGGGGGTGCAGCTCCCCACAGAAAAAAGACTTATGCTGCATGGCAGAAATTGCACTGTATTGGCAGCATGATTTTGCCATGTGGCATAATGTCCTGTAACATTATGACCCCATGCTTTCTTTACTAGCCCTCTTGCAGTTTATTTCTTCTTTTATAATCCATTGTTTATTTAATATTTCCAACTCATGGACCCACCACATTTATGCTCTCTCAAGTATTTTGTTAAAGTTTCCTCCTCTTGATCATGGTCCCACTTTCTGCAGTCTCTAAAACCTTAGTGAAGCTCTGTTGTGCCCCCTTGCTCTGAAATACTGTACATGGTTCAGAGAGATGGGCAAAGGATCCAAAGGATTGCTAGGGTGGCAGGGCAGGGGATATTGGATGTCATTGCCCATGTGGGGACTAATGAACTAGCATGTGACAGAGCTGGTACTGTTCAGGCAGAGTTCAGGAAAATGGGGAGGGGCCGAAGGCAAGTAGCACACAGGCTGTCCTTTGCTGAGATGCTACCTGTCTACAGTGGAGGGAAAGATAGGGTACTCTCCACTAGGAGCTTCAACTTGTGGTTGAAGTAGTGGTGCAGAGAGGAAGAGTTCAGCTACTTTGGGGACTGGGGACCAACCTGGAGGGATGATGGCCTATACAAAGGTGATGGCCTGCATCAGTCAGGAAGGGAACCACAGTCTTCAAAGAACTCTTTAAATGTTACTTTGATGAACATTTAAATTAACTGAAGAGGGTGTGGTGGTAGGACAAAGGAAGGCATACATTGCCACCTCATAGACTGCAACAGTAAGAAGGGAGGATGCATGGGGAGGAGAATCCATAGGAAGCAGGTTAATGGGAACAGCAGAGAGGAAGAGGGTAAGGTACTGGGAATAAAAGTTGCAAACAGAAAGGGGAAAATGAAGCAAGGTACATGGTCAAGAAAAGGAGTTACAAGCATAGTGGGAGCAAGGTGTGGAGGGCCATGTGTGCAAATGCTAGGAGTCTTAGAAATAAAATTCCTAATGGAGGGCATTGTTTTTTAACTTTCAGTTTATGAAATTTTCAGTCAAATAATGTTGATATTGAAGTTACATGCATACGGTCACTTCCATTTTTATATAGAAGATTAGAGCAAATTAATTTAAATGAATGAAGTATATAATCATATATCTTAACAATAGCATATGATAAGGTCTTAAAGGGGTGGGGGACGTCAAAGACAATTTTACATAGAACATTCCTAGGTCACTCCTGAAAGAGGGACACAAGTGAGCACCCAGTTATCAATATCCAATAAGTATATAACATTGTGTAAATCTTTATACTTCTGGGAGCTGACATTCCATTATTACACTAACTACGAAGTATAATATTAACCTATGCAACATATTACCTGACATATGGTAAACTTTACAGAAAGAGAGATAATGATAATACCTGATAGCTAAGCTCAATGCAATGACCAACATGAAAATGAAAAAAGAAAGGACAAGAGAATAGAGACTGCTCCATTGAGACTTTGCAGCCCCATAACTCTTACACAAATCCATTTATTAATATACTTATTTAACATTCTTAGTTCTTTGATAAATAACCCAAAGTGTATTTTTCAATTTTGAAAGGACAACTATTAGTCACATTTAAGAAATAATTTGGCAGGACCCATTTTCAAAGAGTTATATACTACATTAGCCAAATAAAAAAAAATCATACTCTAATACACTGCAACTATACAGGAAATAAAATATTATTTGCAAGACAAGCTATAACAGGATAGGCTGTAAACATTTAGCTTGTTAACAATATATAAAGTTTAATCATAAAGCTATTATATCAAAACTAATAATGAAATACAAAAATAACACATACTGCAAAAATAAAACAGTACCCTGATGGAAGAAGACATAATAAGTAGGTGCAGAAATTATATTATGGTCCATTCAAAAACTAAGCACAAGTCCATTCTGAACAAAAAAAAAGTCAATCAGTTGTGAACTGATACTTGCCATTTTGCTGCCATGCTGGTAATTGCTTCTCGATCTGGTTTTGTCATTTCAATATCAATGCCAGAATCCCCCACATTATTAGAGGAAGATTTGGTGTCCTTCTTCTGAGCCAATTGACAAGCCCTAATAAACATATTTATCTGGTCTGAATTGTAAAAGATATATTTAACAGAATCCAAGATTACCTTAGCTTTACATGGATAAAACAGTGAAAATTTCCCTACTAGATCTATAACATCAGGTGGATACTGCAGGAAACAGCATTGCCTTGCCTGCGTTTGAGGGCCAATGTTTGAGTACAAGTATGCTTTATGGTGTCAAATGTTTAAATCTCCTTTCAGGTGACTTTTTTTTATTTATATAGTCTCTAACAATTTCAAGTGTAAACTGAATTAAAATGGCGGATGGTTTGGACTGAGATGTGATGAAGTCAGGTTCGAATCAGGAGCTTCAGCTGTGAAGTGAGCTTTCTTGGTTTTAGAAAGGGTAGGCAGTCTGAAAACCCTTACCATTGGTGGTAAGTTATCTTTATTAAACATCAAAGTTTTAATGAAAAGTTCTCTCACCAGGTCCAAAATTATGATTCTGATGTTCATACTAAGGTTCATACTAAGGTGTGAGGAGCAGAAAAGGTGGTAAGCCCATGTTAGCTCCTGTCTTCTCACCCATAATAAGTAAGAATGTTTCCTTCTCTAATATATGAGTCTACTCTTCTTTTGAATTGATACTTATTACTGTAAATAGCTGCCCTGTTCTATGAAAACTGGTCACTGCCAGTGTAGCCCTGTACCCAATGTCCTACACTGTATTACTTGTATATTTTATTGTACTACTTGTTTATACTTCAAAACTAATGCCCTAAGTCTAACAGCTGCCACTGTTGTTGTGCCATATGTCACCGCCTTCTTTTATGAATATTGTACACTGTGATTGTATTCCAGTATGCCATGTCCTACTCTGTATTACTTGATTGTACTTGCACAGCTCTATGTAACTAACTCCAGGTCGCCCCTGAAAAAGGGACCTTCAGGGCCCAGTGGGCTTACCCAGTTAACAACATTTAATAAATAAAATAATAAATAAATTAGTACTTATTATTTATTTATTTGCTTTTGTTTACCAGGTAAGCACACTAGACAGCCAAGTGCCTATTTTCAGGTGCGACCTGGGAGGGTTTACAAAGCACATACAATACATCAAACAGAGACAAGGTAACATACAGGTGCCTCAGGCAACAATCACATAGGCAAAGGTAGGTGAGACAGCATAAAGGCCAATGGGCATAGATGGTTGTGTAGGCAGATAGCAACACAGAATCATAACACAATGAATAAGCAGAAAAATAACATCAAGATGTAGAGTAACATCAGAGTTAGCTAAGATAAATATAAGTACAGTTATAACAGGGCCCCCCCCCCTTCAGACAGAAGGACAGAAAGTGCTTTGTGCAGATTTTCAGCAAAAAAAATTCAAACTGCCGCCGGTATCATTAGTAGTCAGGGCGTAACCCTCAATTTGAGGAATAAGGAGGTAAGAGTCTCCACTGAGGTCTATATCGCACATAGACTGTGAGAGGCTGATTTGAGGACTCTCCAGAGGGATGCCTTAATGCAGGGATGGGAGGGAGAGGAACAGACTGTATCGGTAGTTGATTCCACAGTTTCAACACCCTCAGGCTGAAGAATGCCTTCCTTTTGTTTGTATAACATTTCTTTTGTCTTAACTGTAGTGGATGCCCCCTAGTGCTTGTTCTTCTGCTTTTGAATTCCATATTCAACTCACTTAGCAAGTAGTTGTCCTGCATTATATCAAAGCATAGCAGTAGATAACCTCGTATTCTTCTAATTTCAAGAGTCATTAGATTTATTGCTTGCAGGCAATTGCTATAGGACACCGTCTACAGGTTATGTATCAGTTTTGTGGTGTGCCTTTTGATTATTTTGATCTGATTTATGCATCCTCTTTTTTATTGGGTCCCATTAAAGGGCTACCATAGTCTAGTAGTGGTGTAACATATGATCTATATAGTGGCATTATGACTTGTTCATCCCTACTTCTAAAGTTTCGCTTCATAGCCCCTAGTATCTTTTTTGCCAAAGCTATTTGTTTATCACAGTGTGTCAGAAGTGACATCATTATTCATTATTATATCTAAATCCCTTTCTTCATTAGCAACCCTTAGAGGTTGACCATTTAGAAAATATTCCCCCTTTTAAATTGTGTCAACCTAGATGTAAGACACAAAATTTCTCTGTATTGAAACTCATTTCTCTGAGTAGCCCATTTATGGATATTGTTAAGATCATTCTGAATAGTAGCTATGTTGTCATTATTTCTAGCTATACCTGCTAGCTTGGTATCATCCACATATTTACTTAACCAGTTTGTTGTACATTGTCCCATACTAGACATGAAAGTATGAAATGACACAGGTCCCAGGACCGTCCCCTGTGTTACCCCACTCATGACCTGCACCATGGCGGAATAATAGCCATTTATACAGACCCTTTGGGTTCTCCTCTCCAGCTATCTTGCTATCTACCCCACAACTCTGTGATCTATATGTATATCATATAAGCTTTGTAAAATATCCCCATGTGGGACCTTGTCAAAGGCTTTAGCAAAATCCAAGTATATACAATCCACCAGCTCCCCCCCATCCAGAGCCACAGATATTTTTTCATAAAAACACAATAAATTTATTATACATGATCTACCAGATACAAATCAATGCTGCTCTGTATCCCTCAGGCCTCTATCATTTAGGTGTGATTTTATTATATCTTTAAGTATAGACTCCATTAACTTTCCTTGTACTGAGATCAGGCAAATAGGCCTGCAGTTAATGTAATCTGCCTTATTCCCATTCTTGTTTATGGGTTCTACATTTGCCAATAACCAGTAAATTGGGACTAATTTATCTGTTAGAGATTTCTGAAAAATAATTTTCAGAGAGGTGGCAATATAAGGTGTGAGTAGTTTTAACGTTTTGGAGGATATATTGTCAGGCCCTCCTGAGTATGCATTTTTCTGTTCATTTATTTTATCAATAATATTTTCACTTGTTATGAGTATAGCAGTTTCAGGTTTATTGGGGTCATCCCCTGAGCAACATGTATATTTTGAAAAAACAGAGCCAAAATAGGTGTTGAATTTGTTTGCCATAGTTTCAGGCTCTGTGATTAGTTGGTTGTCTACCATAATGGAAAACAGTCCTGAGTATGATTTGTGTAGTGATTCATATACCCATAGAATTGTTGCATATTATTTTTGTTAGCAGCACTTGCTATCATTTTTTCCATTTTCTGTTTATTTTTTAACATATTTTTACATTTTTTTAAGGTACTTATACTGATTCCATATGACATCAGATACTGTTTTTTTTCTAGCTTTGAAATAAGCTCTCTGCCTTTTTTATGTGTTTCTTTAAGGAGTTGATGAGCCAGTTCAATTTGATGCCTCTGCTATTGTGTTTCTTAATCTTCCTTATATGTTTGTCACATATTGTGAATATTTGTTCCATAATTGTGTCCCACATTTCAGGAGTGGATTTATGTTCTAAGATTTCCTCCTAGTTTATTTTATTAAGGTCCTCCTCAAAAAGGGTCTTATTTGCAGTGTTAAAATTATAAATCTCTCGACATCCCTTAGTTATTGGGATGTATTCTTTTAGCGTGAATTGGATACTGTTATGGTCATTATTTCCCAGTGGTTCTATCACCTTGCAGTTTGTGATATTTATCTCATTTGAGGTTAGTACTTCATCTAGTATTTTATCGCCTTTTGTTGGTTCTTTAACATATTGCATATGTTCAAGTTGCTTCACTGCCTTTTGGAAGGTAGAGCTATATTTTTTTGTGGCTTCTAATTTATTCCAGTCTATATTTGGAACATTCAGGTCTCCCACAAAAATCACTCTGCCTTGTTCACAGCATTTTTCTAGTTCCTTATTAATATGTTCGATAACTTCATTATCTATTCCAGGCAGTCTGTATCACATGCCTAATAGCATATTGATTTTGTTACCCATGTCAATTCTAATCAACATAGATTCTAAGTTACTATCCTCCATTTTGATTTTATCAGAAAAATTAGTAGAAAATTATTTTTTTATAACTGTCTATCTATCTATCTATCTATCTATCTATCTATCTATCTATCTATCTATCTATCTCTCTCTCTCTCTCTCTCTATATATATATATATATACTGTATATATATATATATATATATATATATATATATATATATACACGTATGTATGCTGCTACTCCTCCTCCTCCTCCTCCCCTGTTATCTTTTCTGTCTAGATGATATAAAGCACACCCTGGTATTTCTCTTCCCCAGTCACCATCTCTCATCCACCATGTCTCGTTTATGAATACTATTGAGGTCTAACTAGAAGGGTCTAGGATTGCTTCTAATTCCTCTTTCTTATTGTGGAGAGTCCTATCATTTGTTAAGTAACACTTGATCATAACCACTCTGCTGTTCTTGGGTAGTGTAGGTCTATTTGTAGTTTTATTTATTGATTTGGGTGTGGCATTCTCAGTACTGCTTTCAAGTCCATACCCACCCCACCCAGGAGTCAGTTTAAACTTTCAGAAGGTAACTCATTTTTGATCACTGGGGCTAGTGCATGTGTACCTGTTGCACTTAAATGTGGCCCATTCTTGGCATAAAATAGCTTTTTTTGGACAAAGGTATCCAAAGAGTTTATGAAATGTACTTCTTCCCCATCACATCTATTGTGTAGGTGGGTATTAATCAAATGTTAATGGTGTGTTGCCTTATCAACTTTACATTAATAAAAATATGTAAGGATCCAGCCCAGGCCAAGTTACATTTATTCTCCATAACCTTTATTAAGACAAATCAATTGAATGTCATACAAAGCATAAAGACATACCAGAGACAGAAATCTTTTAAATGTTCCTCAGCTGGTTCTGTAGACATCTCTATCTTCATGTGCATGGCTAACACTTATAACTTTTCTGGAACTCCCCTAAACTAAGATTTAGACAGGCATTTCATATTCTTTATTTCCTAACTAAGCTTATTCTTATCAAAAACTGTCATGTTCACAGCTGCAGATGTCTTCATAGCTGAATGGTCAGGTATATTTCATAAACTATGACATCAAGACTTATTAAATAATAATTCATTTTAATAAACAATAATTTGTTTCACTCTAAGCAGTAAACACCATACAGATATTTACATATCTCAGAAAGAAAATGACTCCTTTAATTTTCTCAGATCTAGATTATAATTATACTTTTTCCAGGAAGGAAACTGCCTCACTATCTATGTGTATGAGGGCTACAGAATACATCACCCTACTTAAAAATTTCCTTCATGCAAGAGCTACATTGCTTAAATAAAAACAAGTCATTTAACACATCACAGAATGAAAGCCCTATACAAAATGGAAGTCCACAGCAGCCATACTGGTCTGTTAATTAGGCAAAAATAAGTACTCTACAAGACAGCATTTGCCATATTTACAGTGTGACACTTTATGGTGTAAAAGTCCTCCCTTGTTGCCTCATGGAGGCAAGAGCCACCGATGCAGACAGGACCTGAGATCCATAATGCAAGATAACATAAGGGGTCATACAGACCAGGCTACATACATTTGCACTGTGGTTTGAGAAAGGCAAGGCGTGCCTTCTTTTTATTGCTTTATCATAATGAAAGGCAACACAATGATTACAGTTGAGTAGCAGCGAATATACAGTAGGTTTGTACTGAGTATGATGCACCACAGCTTGTTTAGTCAGAGAGCAAGACAGCATCTTAAAGATAAACCTTATGTACCAAACTAAAAGAAGAAGGATAATTACCAATACTCCCTGGATAATCAAAAGGGTCTTAAAACCTATTTTAGTGGGTGTCAACCCATAAATAAGAAAATCATCGCTGGGGTATAGCAAGGTATCAAGTGTATGGTTTGACTGACCCTTCAAGTGGACTACAGTCACCAGATGGTCAGTTTTTGTCGCATAAGGCTCTGCAGTTCGTAGAAGGTTCACCATATCCAATTTATAGTAGAAAATTCTGTGTGATGCAAATGGATGTATGGGGTGGTGTGAGAAGGTCAGTACTTGTATAAGCAGCTTCAGTGCTTGTGTTTATTTTTTATTTTATATTATTTTAGTCTTTGGTAACCAGGTAAGGCCCAATAGGCACAAATGCCTGTTTTCAGGATTAGTCTGGGAGCACTGGGGAGGTTAAGTTCACAGGTGTCGCCAGTGGTCAAGTCATCTTTTTACCATTTGAGGAACATCACCCAGATTAAGCACCTTGTTCCATCTGGTGACCTTCCAACTTTGGTCCATGTCTTTTTGACCTCGCTCCTTGACTACTGTAACTCCCTATACCTAGGGATTCTGGGGATTGATATCCACCACTTATAGCTAGTGCAGAATGCTGGGACCAGGTTGCTGTCTGGATCAACTTGATCCAGTCACATTTCACCAGTGCTGCATGATCTGCACTGGCTGCCAGTTCAGTGGTGGATAACCTTCAGAGTTGGCTTGCTGACTTACAAAGCCCTACACAGACAAGTCCGAGTTATCTGCAAGATCTTCTGAATCCCTATTGTCCTCTCCGACTGCTCAAGTCAGCCGATGAGAGATTGCTGGAGATTCCCAAGGTACGACTGAAAACCTCTTATGCTCAATCATTTGTACTTACTTCCCCTACCCTGTGTATTTCTTTACCTCATCGGATATGAGAGTGCCTGACAGTGGACAGCTTTAAAACAGCTTTGAAAACACATATTTTTAGACTTGCCTTTTCTTAAAATATTTAACAGATGAGGAGTAAGAATCTTAAATCCCAAGTATTGTGATAGGTCTTAAGATAAATTGAAGGGTGGTAGAGTTTTTATATGCCTGATGTTTTATTGATTTTAAATGGTTTTTCTTATTTTTGTACAACATTTGGTTTACTGTGAATTGTGCTTAATAAATAAAGATTATTATTATTATTATTAAGTGACTTGCTCAGAGTCACACAGTATGCAAGTGGAGGTTGTAAGAATCAAAACCCAGGTATGCAGGATTTACCAAGCTCATTCACAGCTTGTTACTCTAACCTCTAGGCTATATTGCCAGCCTGTTAGGCTAGGGGCAGAAAGATAAGCAGCATGTTATATTTATGCTGAGGAACTGTTAGCAAAATGTTCACCACTGTAACATTAACATTCCCTTTTTAACATGTTTTGGTTTCATTGTCTCTATTCAGAGGGTCCAGTGCCCTTAATATCCAGTCTCCAAAGAGAGATTCACTCCCATGGCTCTGGCATGCTGCCCACAACACCTGTGTTACTGTAACCCCTGATTTGGCTTGGCTGGAGCCAGTCTAGCCACATATGCCCCACAACACCCTAAATCTCATAAGATGGAATGCCCCTCAGCCCCCAATTCTCTGATATTCACTGTAGACTATTGAATTTCTCACTGCTGCAGTCCTCCTCTGATGTCAGCTGGATGGGAGTCTGGCATTTCTAGTTACATGAAATGTCAGCTTACAAGTCAATGAAATTAACCTGATACAATCTACTACATTGCAGTAATCATTAGATAAAAAAAGTGCCTTTGCACATAAAGGGCTAATTGAGATCAGCCTCACACTTGGGTGTGAGGCTCTTATTGTTGACAGGTCCCATTTAAGGAGGTTATAATCTCCACCTCATCAACATTTATCATATGTGGGATCAGGCTCACCTACCCTATATCCATTATGTAAGTTTGCAATATCCCATGTATTTGGTGACCACAATTGCACAATTTCAAAAAGGGTGACTCAATTAAGGCACTTTTACACAGGGCTACTGGGTAGGGAGCCTGACAAGATGGGGGTTTGGCGACTATAGTGACAGGATGTCGCTAAGTGTAGACGCCTGTGAGGGGGTGGGGAGGGACCATGCCGTGCAGTGGGCAGAAGGGGAAGGAGGGTTTGTGGGGTGTTGTTAGTGTTGCGGTGAGCTGCCTAGCAGGCCATGTGGCATGGTGGGTTGGTGGCAGGCTGGGGTTGGAAGGGTGCTGGGTTCGGTCCTGGGTGGGCTCATTTTTTGCACCAGGTGGTGGATTTTTTTGTTTGTTTTGCCAACCCTGACATGCAGCCCCTGGACTTGAGAATCCTTTAGTAGTAGGGTGCAGGGGGCAAAGACCCCCGCATAAAACAACAATTGTAAGTGTCTGGTGCTGTTTTGCTGTGTTCTGTGAATCTACATCACCAAATTCATTTTTGGCAATGTAGACTCACCCAAAAGGTGATCGCTATTATGCGGTCACTGTTAGCACATGGAACGATGTTTACAGTTAGTCACCCTGAATTATCATACGGTATGTCAAGAAAGTTACAACCCCTGCCTTGTTATTTATCTTACATGGTATCAGGCTCACATATCCTAGATACCGTATGCATAATAACAATAACTGGACTGATATTTCTTTCTTTATTTATTTAACTTCGATGACCAGATGAGTACACTGGTGGAAAAAGTATTTTTCAGGCATGACCTGGGTGCAAATTCATATATAAAGTATACAGTCATAGTGATGTGAAAAAAGAAAATAAATAAAGTGCAGTACTTGAATATATAGAAAAGTGATAGCCTGATACAGAGGCGTGATATCATGCAAAGCAGGAGGAGGAATAACAATATGTTGTATACATTACAATATTCACATAGGTTCACTTACGGTAAGTGCAAATGTGTAGGATAGGATAGAGTGAGAAGAAAAAAGGGGGAGAGAGATTACTGTGAGCATTGACAAGCGACAGAGGAGGAGGAGTAGTGGGATTTCAGCAGGTTTGTAAAGGCCAGGGTAGAGGTAACTTTTCTTATGGGTGGAGAAATTAAGTTCCATATTGAGGTAGAATGGTAGAAAAAGGACCACTGACCTATACTGGTGCAAAACAGTGGGACAGCAATGCTGTTGTTTGATGAAGATCTGGAAGTTGGATGGTTAATGAGAGGGATCTGCCTGGCTAGAAAAGGTGGGTTGCCAGTTTTCAGAGTTTTGCTGATGAGGGAGGTGAGAGCAAAGTTTGCTCTGGGTTCTGGGGGAAGCTAATTGAGGTTGTTAAGTACAGTACAGTGGTGGATATTGCAGCAGCAGCCAGAGGCAAATGTGGCTATGCTATAATAGAGAGTATGCCTTTTTGTAAAGTAGGTTTACTGGCAGCACTTATGACTGCCGGACCATATTCGAGCATAGGGAGAAAGTTAGCCTGAGCAATTTTGATCTTGATGCTGAACCAACATGCCCATCTTGGGGTGCCAGTTTGTTGCCTTATTGATGCTACATTAGAACATGTAAGGATTCAGCCCAGGCCAAATAAGAGTTATTCTCCATAAATGTTATTAACACATTATCAATAGAATGACATATAAAGCATAAAGACATATCAGATGCTGACATCTTCTAAAAGTTCATCAGCAGGTTCTGTAGTCTTCATAGAAACACAGAATTTGATGGCAGATCAGGACCGCTTGACCCAACCAGTCTGCCCATTTCCCTACCTAATGCTTAGGCTGCAGATCCTAGTCAACCAACATCCTACTTCCACCTACCCCCCACTAGAATTGCCTTATGTCTGTCCCATGCATTCTTGAATTCCCCCACTGTTTTTGAGTCCACTACCTCCTCAGGAAGGCTGTTCCATGTATCCACAACCCTCTCTGTAAAAAAATACTTCCTCATTACCTTTAATCCATCCCCCCTCTATCTTCAAATTGTGCCCCTTGTTCTTGCACATCTCTTTTTCTGAAAGTTGCTACCATCTTGGACTCTGTTGATTCCCTTGATGTACTTGAAAGTTTCAATCATGTCCCCCCTCTCCCTCCTCGAGTGTATTCATAGTAAGCTTCTTTAATCTGTCTTCATATGTCTTCTGGTGCAGACCCTGCACCATTTTAGTTGCCATCCTCTGGACAGCCTCCACTTTTTCTATGTCCTTGAGGAGATGGGGTCTCCAGAACTGGATGCAGAACTCCAGATGGGGTCTCACCAACTGTCTGTACAGAGGGATAACAACTTCCTATTTTCTACTGGTGATGCCTCTCCCTATGCATCCCAGTATCCCACCAGCCCTCCTTACTGCCTTCTCACTTTGCTTGCCCATCTTAAGGTCATCTGATATGACTACCCCCAGGTCCCTTTCCATTTCTTTTGTTGTTATTATCTCAACCCCCATTGTGTACTCTTCCCCTTGATTTTTGTTTCCCAGGTGCATTACCTTGCACTTCTTTGCATTGAATCTAAGCTGCCATATATTTGACTATTCCTCCAACCTTGCCAAGTCCCTTTGCATCCTCTTCACCCCACTGTCTGTATCAAACCTGTTGAAGATCTTTGTGTCATCTGCAAAGAGACATACTTTTCCTTTCAGTCTCTCTGCAATGCCACTTATAAAGACATTAAAGAGGACCGGTCCCTAGCTTCATGTGCACCATGAATCCTTATATAATTTCTGGAGCTCCCCCAAACTAAGATTCAGGCAGATATTTTATATTCTGTATTTTCCTGACTACAATAAGCTTATGCTTATTAAAATCTGTCAGAGTCACAACTGCAGATGTCTTCATAGCTGAATGGTCTGGCAAATTTCTCAAACTATGATGTCAAGACTTATTGAACAATAATTCCTTTCAGTCTAAGGTGTAAACAACACACAGATGTTCACATATCTCAGCAAGAAACTAACTCCTTTAACTTTTCCTTACCTAGACTCCATTTAAATTTGCTTTGTTTGGGAAGGAGACTGTCTCACTATTTATGAGTGTGAAGGCTACTGATTACATCACTCTACTTGGAAATTTCCTTCAAGCAAGGACTACATTGTTAAATAAAAACAAGTTAATAACACATCATAAAATGGAGTATCTATACAAAATGAAAGTCCACAGCAGCCATATTGGTGTTTTAATGAGGCAAAAACAAACACTTTGCAAGGCATCATTCATGATATTTACAGTGTGACGCATTATCGTGTAACAGGTGTCTCAAGATTAGGCATACCTATGAGCCTCAGATTATTCCTTCTGGCTGCATTCTCCAACCCTTAAATTTTAAGGGCTTGTTGGATGCTGGATTGCAGGACCATTGATTGTAATGCTGCATTAGATTCAACCTTGGTTTCTGCGACTGCCTGATGTTTTTTGTTTGTTTTTGATATCAGAAATAGCTATATCCATTTCTTGCAGTTTGGTTTGATTCACTTCACACTTAGAAGCTGCAGCTAGCTAATCATTTCAAATTCAGTTTAGCAATCACCATTAGTAAAGTTGAATACACAAAACATGGGACTTCAGAGGAGCTGACTTTGATAAGATGGCCAACAGAGTTAAGCTAGCCCTGGCAAAAAGAAACACAGGTGAGGAGGTACAGGCAAAGTGGGCAAGCATTAAGGATACAATACTTGAAGCAACATCCCATTGTGTTAGACAGAAAAGGAAGTGCAAAAGAAGAAGGAAACCACTTTGGTTCTCAAATATAGTAGCAGAAAAGGTCAGAGCCAAAAGGCTGGCCTTCAGAAAATATAAGGGAACACAGCGGGATGAAGATAGGGAGGCATACCAAACTGCCCTAAGGGAAGCAGGTAAGGCAGTAAGGCAGGCAAAGTCCCAAACTGAGGAAACACTAGCACGAACAGTAAAAGAAGGTGACAAGACTTTCTATAGATACATTAGTGAAAGGAGAAAGTCCAGAGGGGGTATTTATGCTTAATGGAGAAAAGGGCATGTGAGGAGGAGGACCCTGTAAAGGCATCTATCCTAAATAGATACTTTTGCTCAGTATTTACTGAAGAGAAGGTGGGCAGGGCCACAGCTCAGCATCATGGACACAGGGGAGGGAGGTGAGCACTACTCCCTTCACAAAAGAAAGGGTCCTACAAGAGCTTGCTAAGCTCAGGGTGGATAAGGCAATGGGACCTGATGGCATACATCCCAGGGTACTTAAGGAGCTAAAGGAGGAACTAGCAGAGCCATTAGCAGAATTGTTTAGTGAGTCTCTGAGCACAGGAGAGGTCCCAGAAGACTGGAGAAAGGCTCATGTGATCCCACTCCACAAGAGTGGTAGCAGGGAGGAGGCGGGAACTACAGACCCGGTCCGTCTTACCTCAGTAGTGGGCAAGATTATGGAGGCACCCTTAAGGAAAGGATAGTGCAACACCTGGAATCCATAGGGGCACAGGATCCAAGACAGCATGGGTTTACAAAAGGAAGGTCCTGTCAAACTAATCTCATAGATTTCTTTGACTGGGTAACCAGAGTGGTGGACCAAGGGGGAGCAGTTGATGTCGCCTACCTTGACTTCAGCAAAGCTTTTGACACTGTTCCACATAGAAGATTGATAAATAAGCTAGGTAGGCTCGGGGTGGGTCAGAAGTTGGTCAACTGGGTGGCAAACTGGTTGACTGGCAGAAAACAGAGAGTGGTGGTAAATGGTATACAGTCAGAAGATATGCAAGTCACAAGTGGGGTACCTCAGGGATCAGTCCTGGGGCCAGTCCTATTCAACATCTTCATTAGTGACCTCGCAGATGGACTAGAGGTAAGGCTTGTCTGTTTGCAGATGACACCAAGATCTGCAACAGAGTAGATGATCCAGATGGGTGGGCAGAATGAGAAGAGATCTGGATAAACTAGCAGAATGGTCAGAAGAGTGGCAACTGGGATTTAATGCAAAGAAGTGCAAAATCATGCACATAGGGAAAGAGAAACCCTGAAGCCACTTATAGGCTGGGAGAGAGTTGCTAGCAGTCACAAAGGAAGAAAGAGACTTGGCATCATCATCACTGATGACCTAAAATCATCCAAGCAGACCTCTAAAGCAGTAGGTAAGGCTAGGGGGTGTTAGGGTGTATTAGTAGGGGTATCACAAGTCATAAGAGGGAGGTAATAATCCCTCTGTACAAGACATTGGTTAGGCCCCATCTGGAGTACTGGCAGTATTGGAGGCCACACCTTCACAAGGACATTAACCAAATTGAGGCAGTCCAGAGAAGGGCAACCAAAATGGTGCAGGGACTGCATCAGAAGACATATGAGACAGATTAACGGAGCTCAATATGTACCCTTGAGCAAAGGAGGAGAGAGGTGATATGATCGAGACATTTAAACACCTTAAGGGCATAAACAAGGTGAAAGAGTCTAACATGTTTAAATATAAGAAAAATAGCAGGACAAGAGGACACAGCATGAGATTAGAGGAGGCCGATTAAAGGGGAATGTGAGGAAATTCTTTTCACAGAAAGGGTGGTAGATGCATGGAATGGCTTACCACAAGAAGTGGTGGCTATGAATACAGTGCAGGGCTTCAAACAGGCATGGGATAGGCATAAGGGAGCAATACAAATGACTATGAATAGATAGGTCACTGACAGAGCAAAGGCCGATGGCACATTTATAAGGTAGAAAAAGAAATGGGCAGACTGGATGGGCCTTGCGGTCCTTATCTGCCGTCAACTTCTATGTTTCTATGTTTCTATGTAAACACAAAAAGTAGAGCACACACACCTCTTATGACAAGGGCACCAGTCTAAATATAAATTAAACTTTTATTAACATATGCCAAAAGACCTGACGCGTTTCGGATGAAAATTACATCCTTTCTCAAAGGTAAAACCTAGATTTTCTTTAATAAATCACATACAAAAACATTATTTTGATTTAAAACATCAATAAATATTATGTCCCCCCAGAAAAAAATGACCAGATTCTAGCCATAAAGTTCTTAAAGAGACAGATGTAAAGCTCTTTTGAAATCTATACTTTTTTAGACCAAGGGAATAGCATAATTTAAAAAGAATGTTTTTGTATGTGATTTATTAAAGAAAATCTATGGCTTCATAATTGGAGCTAACTTCTATCTCTTTATGAAAATCTTTGTATTATTTGTGAAGTAAAAAATAGTCTCCTAAAGTATTTTATAGTTGTTAGGTTAAAGAAGTGTTATATCTGTGTTTAATTAATTATCTTGTTAATATTTTAACCTATCACAGTGTGGATTTTATTAAAGTTTATTGGTTTTAGGTGATATGTGTGTGTATTTAAGGGACTTTTTCACTATGGGTGTTTTACCTTTGAGAAAGGATGTAATTTTCATTCGAAACACGTCAGGTCTTTTGGCATATGTTAATAAAAGTTTAATTTATATTTAGACTGGTGCCCTTGTCATAAGAGGTGTGTGTGCTCTACCTTTTGTGTTTTGGATATTCAAATTTGGTATTGTAGCACCACGTCCTTGTGCTTACTCCAAGCTTGTTTTTAAAGTTGAATACAATTTGTTTCTAACATCCAGAGAGTCATGTCTTTCTGGGGAGGGCTTCCCTATAGCCTCAGCTACAGGGTGCTTTGGAGATTCTGTAAGCATACTTGACAAAGTGTCTTTTTGGACATGTCTGGGGTTAGCAAGTGCCACCACAGATAAAGAACTCACTCCTCCAGGCTACCCAAGTGTGTAATTCCAGGAATCTGTCAAGTGAGCCTGTTCAGGTCCAAAGGAGAAACACTACCCTCCTTTTTCTCCTTCATCTCCTTATATGTCTTTCTATGTCTTTGTTATGTATTCTTGTAACTTTATTTTGAAGTGGATTTAATGGCTGATAAGGGATCCCATTGAAAATGAGCTTCTGCAAACTGGGCTATCCATTTCTGGAAAATTTTCTCAGAATACAACTTTTACTACTACTACTACTACTACTACTTTCCAGAGGCTTCTCACTCTTCTTTTTTGAGAGATTGGAGAATTCAAGGAAAGAAAGATCCATTTCACAAAGAGAAAGAAAGTTCTTGATAGCATAAAGAGGAATCTATGTATTTCAATGTGAACTAACTGCA
Organism: Neoceratodus forsteri; assembly: GCA_016271365.2. Taxonomy (NCBI): domain Eukaryota; kingdom Metazoa; phylum Chordata; order Ceratodontiformes; family Ceratodontidae; genus Neoceratodus; species Neoceratodus forsteri. The sequence goes on along the minus strand of CM057455.1, from coordinate 1,120,633,333 downwards.
GAGCACAGTTTAGGAAAGGGAAAGGAGAAATTGTTTAATCAGGAAAGGTACACTAAGCCAAATCTTGTTTCCAGGTGTGACCTGAGAGCACAAAGAAGTTAAGTGAATTGCTCAGGGTCACACAGTATGCAAGTGGGGACTGTGGGATTTAAATCCAGGTCTCTAGGTTTGCAGCTCAGAGCCCTAAACCACAGTGCTATACTGCCTCAATTTATTGTAGTCTCCTTCCATTGGCCATCATACCTTCCCTAGAGACCATCATGGTATAGGCAGACCTGAATATTGTGTCCAGTACTGATTCATGGTGCTCTGTTTCTCATGACTGGGACATGGCCATACCAGGCTACACTTAGTTCAGGAAGTATAGGAAGGTCAAGAAGGAAGGAGGTGTTTTGCCAAATGTAAGAGAGGTTATCAAAGTGATGGAAACACAAGGGAACTTGGTTGAATGGAGTGGCAGGAGGTACTGTTGGTCACCCTGAAGCCAGCAACCTGAGCCACCATTCACACTGGAGTGATATACTGTATAGACCTCCAGCACAGGGGGGAGGAACTGGATAAGTCAAGGAGGGAGGCCATCAACACAGGGCATAGAAAGGGGAGGTGCTGCTGGCGGGGGACTTCAATATGCCTGATATAGATTGGTGCCTCCCAGCTGTGGCTTTGGCTGGAGCAGGGACATCCCAGGCTCCCTGCAGGGGACATTTCTCAGGCAACTAGCAAAGCAGCTTTCTTGTGATGGGGCAGTACTGGATCTTGTGCTGACAAACAGGGGCAGTCTTGCAGATGTTAAGGTGGGATGTCACCTGGGGACCCGTGATCACAATACAGTGTGGTTGAACAGAAAGATGGCAGCAGAGAGGAATAACATAAGGACAAGGTTCCTGAACATCAGAAGAGCAGATTACAAAATGGATGAATGCCTCATAGACAACCTAATAGACGGGATTGCCTGTGTGGCATGGAGGAACAGTGGGCCAAATTAAGAGATGGCATAGCAAAGGCAACAAACCTCTGTGTGGAATAAGTGACCAAGAGCAGGAGGACAAAGAGATCATATGGTTCTTAAGGGAAGTGTCTGGAAAGGTAAAAGATAAAAGGGTAGCATACAGGACTACAGGAGGTAGTAAGAGGCAGAAGGAAGAGTATGGGGAGGTGTACCATGGAAAACAGAGAAAAGGAGAAAAGGTGGTGAGGAGCACAGTGGTGCAAACTGAGGAAAGGATATCCAAAGGGGAAACTAAGGGGAAAAATTCCTTTATTTGGTATATAAATGATAAGAGGAAGACAAGTGGAGGGATTAAGAGGTTAAGAAGAGCAGGGGAAGATTGTGCATAGGAGAATTAGGAAAAAGCAGATATCCTGATCAGATACTTATGTTCAGTCTTCACAGTAGAAGGGGAGGGGGTGGACCACTTAATAAAACATCAGGAACACTCGGTGGAGGGGAGAAGATACAAGTCCACTCACAGAGGGAAGAGTCCTAACAGGACTTGCAAATCTGAAAGTGAATAGAGCTATGGAACCAGACAAGGTACATCAGAGGTTGCTGAGGGAACTGATTGTGGTCATGGCTGTACCTCTGGCAACCGTATTCAACAACTCACTGGAAACAGGAATTGTTCTAGAGGACTGGAGGAGAGCAGATGTAGTCCACCTTCATAAAAGCAGCAGCAGCAGGGAAGAGGCTGCCTCTGTAAGCCTGTCAGTCTGACATCAGTGGTAGTGAAGTAGATAGAGACAATTTTAAAGGAAAGGCTAGTGGAGTATCTTGACTTCAGTGTATTGCAAGACCCAAGGCAGCATAGATTCATTCACTTTGAGGTTATCAGGCATGATAACCACAAGGTCCCTTTCCTGCTTAGTGATTGTCAGTATCTCTCCTCTATCTTACACTCTGCCTCTGGGTTCCTATGCCCTAGGTGCACTATTTTGTACTTTTTGGCACTGATCCTCAGCTATCTGATTGTATCCATTCCTTGAGTTTCCAATGGTCACTGCACATTCTCTCCATCCCCTCCTGAGTGTCCACCCAATTACAAATGTTGTTATCCTCTGCAACAAGGCATACCTTCCCTTCTGGTTCTTCTGCAATGTCACATATGAATACATTTAAGAGGCCCATTCCAAGTACTGAGCCCTGCATCACCCTCCGGTCACTTTCCCATGATTAGTGAGTGTTGCTAACCACTGCCTTCTGCCACCTATCCTTTAACCAATTTATTTTCCAATTCACCACATTGGATCCCTCCCCTTGACTGCTCAGTTTATTTGTCAGTTTCTTGTGCGGAAGAGTGTCAAAGGCCTTTCTAAAGTCCAGATAGCCAATGTCCACTGCCTTCCCTTGATCCATTTACCTGAAAGTAATTCAGATTCATTTGGTATGATCACTACCTTTAAATTCATGCTGTCTTTGGTCTTGTAGCCCATTGGATTGAAGATAATTTACTGACCTCCCTGCTGCTGCTCTTATGGAGAGAGGGGCAGTTCACATCTGCTCTCCTTCTGTCCTCTGGAAACACACCTTTTCCCGGTGAGCTGTTGAATAAAACCATCAGTGAAGCAGCTAGCACCTCCCTGAGTTCTTTAGTACCCTTGGGTGTATCCCATCCTATCCCATCCCATAGCCTTGTCCACATTAAGAGCTGCTAGTACTATCAAAATTCTTTCCTCTTGGAAGTATTTTCTGTCTGCCTCCCCCCTTTGTTCCTGCTGTTCCCTGGTGGTCTGCCCCCCTCTTACCGTGAAGACTGAGCAGAAGTACCTGTAAAAGATATCTGCTTTTCACTTGGTCTTATTCTGTGCAGTTTTCCCCTGCCACTAATCTTATTTGTACTGACCGTTCCCTTGCTTTTCTTTCTCTTCTCACTTATGTACCGGAATAAAGTTTAATCCCCTTTAGCTACACCTTTGGCTATCTTTTCCTAAATCTGTGCATTTGCTCTCCTCACTGCATTCTGTTTTACTTGGTGTACCTCCTTGCCTTCCTCCAACTGTTTCATTATACCTCCTGAATGGCACTATTTTGTTCCATCAACACCTTGGCCAGTTCCCTAAAACACAATAATGATCTCTTTTTTCCTTCTGTGTTTACTCACTTCCTTCCTTCCTGCAGAGGTTGGTTGCCTTAAGTATGCCTCCCATTGTTTTTTCTCGATGTGCTTCTGTCCCTCCCTCGCTATCCCCCCAGGAGGCAGTTTCTGAGTCAGTCTTCAATTTCTTTAAAATTCACCCTCCTAAGATCTAGGACCCTTGCCTTCATGTTGTTTGCCTCTGTTCCCATCTTAATGTTAAATAACTCTGTACATTTATCAATGGCTTCTAGGGGACTGCCCACTATTACATCTGAAATGCCATCCCAGTTTGTAAGCACCAGATCCACAACTGCCCCATCCCTTGTGGGTTACTTGACTAGCTTCCTGAGAAAGGCCCCTTGTAGGGAGACAAGGAAGGCCCTGCACATTGCCAAAAGCTATACTTGAAAGGCTCCAATCCACATTTGGCAGATTGAAGTCCTCAACTAGCAGTACCTCCCACTTACTTGCCATCCTCATGATGGCTTCCTTAAGTGCCTTATTCAGCTCCTCTCCCTGTGCTGTATACCAATCCTGTATGGAAAGTGGCCCCAGTATCTGTCTCCAGGATGACCTCCAACACCTCCAGCTCTTCTTTATCCTTTGGCTGCCCTTTTACTTCCATGACCTCGAAGCCCTCTTGTCTTCACTATACTGAATGGCACACCCCTTGAATCAGTTCAGTCCATCAAGTACCTTGGAGTGTGACAAGACAGTAAGCTTGACTTCTCAGCTCACATCGATGCCATCCATGCAGGATTCCATCCAAAGCCTGATATCCTGCTCCTCAAGAAAGACTGCTTATCTCTGCATGTCTGCAGAGTGCTTATTACCAAAATAGTACTCACAGTCTTTGACTATATGGATGTGCTGTATGGCGCAACACTTTCCATTTCCCTCACCAGAAGAGGCACCCTCTGCAACTCCTGCCATTTGCTACCAACTCACCACTCTGTATCTACCATTGTACACTTTACTCATACCTATATTTCCCTATTCTGCCCTGTCATCACCAGGGTCACTGTACCTCCTTCATTTCCAAATACTTGTCTGGTTCCCTTCCCTCTTGCTTCTCCTTTGTCCTCTCCCAACTCCCATGCTTCTCTTCTCACTTGTCAAGGGACCATCACTCAATTGCAATACCTTAATCCTGCTTCTCCTCTGGGCAATGTGCTTCTTCTATGTTTCCCTCACTCTGGCAGCAACTCCTATCCTCCATCTGCTTCTCCCTATCCCATGGCTCCCTCATGCACTAGTCGAAATTTCAATCCTTTCCCACCTGTTCATGCTATCCTTCCTCCTTATACCACCACAGCTAAGCTCTAACCATCCTGGCAAGCAGCCAGCTGGTTCCTTGCTGCTATCTTGGTTTGATCTCCACACCACTACAGTTGTCCCTCCTTTATAAGGTCAGGCAATTAACTCGCTTCTCAGGTCATTCGCCATTTTTAATATTGTTCTTGTCTACTGAATATTGCTGCCCTTCTGAATATGCACTTACAAAGTGTTCTCATTGACCTGTACTGCACTTTATTCTCTGCACATATGTTGTTGTAGTAAGTATTCTAGCTTCTACCAATCTTATTACTGTATGCTTTTATATGTTTTTGTTACTAGGTATTGTGCTACTGTCTGGAACTGTTTCCCTTCTCTGTGTTGCACTTGGAAATGAGCCTTGACTCAGTGTGCCTCTCCTGGTTACCAATTTTCAAATAAGTACAGTAAATAGCATAGAAATATAGTACAACCTTACCTCCCTTTCTCCCTTTCATGTCTGTTCTGAACAGAGAGTAACCAGGTATGGCCATGTCCCAGTCATGGTAGCCAGTGCACCACAACTCCATTATGACCCACAGATCCATGCTAGCCTCTGCCATTTTGGCCTCCACGTTTGGAATTTTATTTTTTTGACATCTTTCATTGTTGCACATGGCTCTCCATAATTTTCTTTCTCCATGCCACCTTTCCTGCATCTATTCCTCCTTCTTGTGCTGTTTCATGAAGCTCCCAATCTCCCTCTTCCATTGGTACCACCTCCATTACCTCTTTTACTCCATTCTTCTTTCTTTCATGATTTAAATGCCCCATGTCCTTTGCCTTGTCCACATCACTATCTTCTGGTGCCCCTGCCCTGAGGGAGCTTACTCCACTAGGGCTCTCCCCCCTGTTGCTTCATCATCTGATGGGGCAATTGTTGCCTCCCTTGGTTATACATCCTCCCCCTTGGCTACTGTAAACACTCATCCAAGTAGCATTTAATCATCTCACAAAAGACTGTGGTCTCACTTATGGAAAGATGCAGGCTGTCTGTACAATAGATACCCATATCCTCCCAGGTTGGCCCCCAGTTCTCAACATAGCTGAAGCCATCCTCCATCTACCATGCTTTCAACTAATTGTTAAAAGCCCTGGTGTGGTGTGTCATCTCCTTTCCATGACCAATACAGATAAAACTTCAACAAAGCCACTGTGCATGCCATCTGCTTGAGCCCCTCCCCAATTCATTAAAATTTCTCTGCACTACCCCTACCTTATACATTGAAAGGTAATTTCTCCCCAGATGGACAATGACATCTAGCTCCCTCCCAACTCCTGCTGCTCTGGAGATCCTCTGGATTGACTCTGCAGCCCAACAAGCTGAAGCCTCTCTCATGTACTTCCTCTCCCTCTCCCTTTCACCCCCTGCTCCCAAGTTTATTCCAAAACAATATTCACATCCCTCTCCCATTCACCCCCCTCTCCCAAGTTTATCCCATAACAATAGAATCCCCCATCAACAGCTGCTTTTTCCTTTTCCTCCATCCTTGGAGCTGCCCCATCTGATGATCCCTATTTGCTCTCTTACCACTGCCACAGGTAAGATGGGTACACCATGCTGACTGACTAAATAAAAAATAAACAGGATTTTCATTAAAGAGCTATTAGAAAGACATATTATAATTTATACCATAGCATAGGCTCTGAATCAAATTATCTTAGGAGGGCATCAGGGCAGATTTTGTTTGGGGGGTCAGACTGGTTTATTCTTTTATAATACTTTACTCACAAAGCTGTTAGACATTGAAATGTTTATTTCGTCTAACATTGAGGTAATGAGGATTTTTGTGTGAAGATAAGGTAGCTTGGGTGTTAAAAGAATTAATAACTATTTAAGAAGTGTATAATATGGCATCTACAGAACCTTCTCACTTTGATATACTGGATAAATGAGACTTTAAGCAACATTTCAAGTTAGCATTATTAAAAATTGCACTGTGTTTTGGATCCTCAGGGGGATGACTCTTGACCTTTGTCCGCCCCCCCCCCCGGCTAAATTAATCATGGTAAATGCCCATTTATGATTTCTACCCATATTGGTCGAGAGCCAGAGGGGTAGGCCAGAACAATCTTTTTTGTCAGGATGCAAATAAAATAAATAAGATAAAAATAAATTATTTTACCATACCAATTTTAGCTTAACACTGCAAACATGGGAAACACATGATGGTAAACAGTAGAATCCAGCAGAGTACTTAATTCAGAATAAAACTCTAACTGATTAAACAGCCAAGGGACACAGACCAGATCCCAAAAGTTTGCTTGCTCAAAAGCTTTGTCAAGGTTCCCCTGCTCCATAAGGATTTTGTTTTGCTTTCTTTTTTGGGGGGTTTGATTTTCAGGAGTTGGAACTTCATTTCTGATCTGCACAAAATGCATTTTGTGTTTGAGACTCACTTGAGACATTTTTTTTTGTATGTTTGTTTTTAATGGAGACTAGTGCAATTCATAAGGGAGCCTAGCAGCTCCATTATTAAATAAAAAAGTGCCAATTTTTAGGGTTGCAGTGGGCGTAGCCCTGCAGACCTCTTCCTATGAGAAAAGAAGTCAGTACCTTCCTTCAAATTGAGACAACATGTTGGAGCTGCACCATAGTCACCTCCACATCCATTTAGCACTCCCCTTGTTGTCTCCATGGGCAGTAGCACTGCACTATTTTTACTGTGCTGGTGGTCTTGAAGGAACACAGCACACTCTGCCATGTCCAAGGTGGCCACCAAACTGCATTGCGAATGCTTGACTATTAGAAAATGCGCAGTACAATGTGGTGGCCATCTTGGACATGGTGGAGTGTGCTGTGTTCTGCAATGACCACCAATTGTTTTGTTGTCTCCCCACCTACTCCCCTTTGGGCCAATTGCCCCCAAGGACCTGCACCATTTTCTTGGTTCTGTCACCGATCCCAACCACATATTGCAGCTACCTCAGAGTCACTTGACATTACCCTTCATTGGGTGGGTCCTCCTCTCCAAGTACAAGTGGCCTGGCAACCTAGGCATTGGCTCTGGGTGCTGCTGCAGTCAGGTCAGTTGTAGCAGAGTCCCAAGGAGGTACTAATCCAGGATGGCCATCATCCTGGTGGGTGGAGACACCATGTTCTTTTTTTACTCCTACTTTCCCCAAGTTGAGCTGCATTTGTACTTTCCCAGTCTCCACCAGGGGCCACTACAGAGTGATGCCTTCTGCCAGCCCACACCAAGACAGGAGAGGAGAGGAAAGGAGAGCAATTCTCCAGATGCTTGATCCATCTCCTACCCCTGCTGACCCTTCGGTGCCCAAGTCTGTTCCCAAACCTGGGTTGCCAGTATGATGTGAGGTAAGGTGCCAGTGCCTCAACCCTCTGCACCACCCGGCCAACCATTTTTTTTTTAAAATTTAAGATAGACCCCCACCCACCCAACCATCCCTCTCAGTCATGATCAGGACTCCATGGTGTATTTTTAATATTCCTCTCCCTCACCTGACTCTCCCTCTCAACACCTACCTACTCTCCCATCCAGAAACACAAGAGTGTCACTGGGGGTGCCCAATACCCCAGTGTCACAATCTGGAATCCTCATTTTTTTTGTTTTGTTTGTTTGTAACCCTGTAAGAAGAAAAACTTCTATTGATGTCTTTGCTGCTCTTCCTTTCCCCACCCAACCCTCCCACTCAGCATCCACAACCCCATGCCCCAAACACTTACTTACCCATCAGGGGTCCAACACTGCAATCCTTTCTGGATCACAGACACATCTTCACTCTTCAAAGCTGGACTGTGAACTGAAGAAACAGGTATGCAGTTAAATGTATTTCAATGGTGTTTTGAACTTAGTGGCATAACTTGGGCATATTTCCATATTTTTGGTCCAAATTTTCAACATGCCTTTTTTTGGGACCCTGCCTCATGCATATTTGCACTGACAATAGGCAAATTTGTCCCAAAAGGTGATTACATGGTCCCTGCACGAAATCACCTTTTGGTCAAAAGTTGAACATTTTCTCTGGCATTGTTTATGAGGTGGGGTCATAAGAAGGCTATGTTGACAATCTGGTGTAAAAATATTAAAATCAACAAAGTTATGAGCCTACAGTACTTGATATGCTGAGTGTATATTAAGGGGTTTATGAGGTTATTTACTAACTTCAAGAAATGGTTAGACTCACCACTAGTATTGTAATATTTAGATGAGAAATAAAAGGTTTAGGGTTTCATTGTGCAATTAGTATATTGATTATGCAGCTAATTATAATAAATTCTGGACTAGTGAATCACCAGAGGATTTATGTGTTGCCAAGCCTTGTCACTGTGGCCAAAAGGTCAATACAATTAAGGGAGAGCCAAGGGAACTTAACATGTTTCACCCTCATTCACTTATCAGTCACATAACAGATGTTGGAAATTTGTTTTCCATGATATATATTTATAAGGAACACCCAGGTGATCAAGAAAACAACATTCAGGATACAGTTCAAGTGTTCAAGTTGGATGTTGAATATTCATCTCATCTTGCTCCTGAACTCTAACTGGAAGTATTTTAAAAAGTGTATCACTACTTTCCCACATGTTAACCAAGTGAACACATTGCAGTTGCTTTGGAAATGTTAAACAATTCCTAAATTGTTCCAAGGGTATTTGCTTATATACAAATTATCATTTTATTATCTGCATGTTACTGGCAAGGCAGGCTAAAGTAACTTTTAATTATTTGGCCACCTTTCCAAAAGGTTCAGGTCATTATACAGGGAACTAGAACAATGCAATGCATTATTGATTCATAAATAATGTAATGAATACAAGCATAAATGCTTTAAATAACTAGCTGAAAACAGAAGGTCATTTCAAAGAAGTGAGTTTTTGGTATACCCTTAAAGGCCTTCACTGAGCAGGAGAGAATTTCACAGAACAACTGAAGCAGCCAGTGTAAAGCATGCTAAAGTGGCATGATTTGCTCATTTTGAGATCTTCCAGCCACCATCCAGATGGCTGCATTCTGGACTAACTGCAGGTGATACATTAAACCTCTATATAACCCTAGGTAAAGAGCCTTGCAATAATCCTGCCTTGAGGTGACAAAGGCATAAAATCATTACCAGGTACACAGGCACAAGATACAGTTTGATCTCGGTGATGTTATGCAAATGGGTATAGCCACTGCACACTACAGTTAACAGTAGTGTTCAAGTGTTAGCTTGCAGTCCTCAGTGATACCAACACTTCTCACCACATCCTCAACTCAAAGTGTATTGCCATTTAAAGATAGCAACACAGCATCAACTCTTCTCACTGCTGACTCACAGGGACCCAGTTGACAGCCATCATTTCCATCATACCTGGTTTAAGACTTAATCAGTTGAACAACATCCAGTTTATTATTTTGTGAAGGCACCACTCCAACTCCAATGCCATATTTTCCCATTTAGTGAACTAGAGTGGTATAGCTGGGTATCATCTGCATAGCAATAAAACTTAATGCTCTACTGCCTTATGATCTTGCCCAGTGGCAACATGTGCACTGTGAACAACATGGGGCCCAGGATCAAGCCTTGAAGCACTCCGCATATGAGCATTTCTAGAGATGAAATTACCAAGAGTCACAAGCTGTTCTCTCCAGATCATATAGAACTTGAACTAGCTTAAGACCATGCTGTGGGCCCTGCTTAGCGTCACATGTGATCCAACAGTACTTAATGGACCACTTTGTTAAATGCCAATAAGAGATCCTTGAGAGCCATAGTAGATCAGTTCCCTCTGTCTCTCATAGTAAGGAGATCATGGAGCACTTCATTGAGAAAAGTCTGTGTCAGGGACTAAATCAAACTTGAAGAGACTTGGAGAGGATACAGTTTTACCAAGTAAGCCTCTAGCTGTGCTGCTACCACTTTCTTGATAATATTTCGTGAAAAGGGAATGTTTGAGACAAGTCTGTAATTCATCAGACTGCCAGTATCCAGATAGATTCTTTAGAAGGAGTTTCTTGGCAGCCCTTTTCAGGATCACAGGGACATCCCCTGCCATAAAGGAACACAGACAGTCTCAGTGAAAAGGGTCTCTAGGGATTACTGGCATACTTTGTGAATATCTACTTACAGTGGCAGCAAGAGATGAGTAGAGATGTATCCAGCTATATCAAAGCCAAATCCCATTCATTTTTATGAAATTTCACACTGATGTATCTAGATGTATTACTACTAATCTTAGGTTGCAACTGTAGCAGTTATTCTATCAAATTTAAGATTTACTTTCAGTCAATAATTCTGTTTTTTTTTCTTAAGCAGTTGCCTCAGACTAATTTGCTTAAACTTTCTGACCAATATTGGTTTCTTAGAAAACCACACTTGTGTCAATATGACTCACTCAATATAGGCAAAAATATTTTGTTAAGCTTGAGGCTGAACCTGCTAAAGGCAATCATTGCTCCAACCAAAAGAGTTACAAAATAATTTGAGAAAACTATGGTTCCAGTATCCTTTTATTAATTTTCTGGAGCAACAAACCTCACAGTCATCTCAAGGGAAGACTCTTGTCTGCACTGTATGGGTTCATCTGTTAGAAGTTCTGTGCCAGTTGACTGATCAGTAATTTGGTTTTGCATCTCTTAGACACAAATGTAGTGAATTTACCCTAAATCACTACCATCCAGCTCTGATTTAGAACTTTTCTCAGTTTCTGATATTGCAGAGCAATAAGAACTGAAGGTTGTGTGTTTTACATTGATCTTTTTTCCCCGATTTTTCTTCCATTTGTCTGCTATACTTTGTTTATTCATCAGAGATAGCCAAGTGGGATGCAGCATCTCATTTCCAGTAGGGTTCTGTTTCTACTCAGTCTTACAGCTATGAGGGTACAGGCATGGTAGATCTGTGCCAAGCTCAGAGTCATGCAATGAGTAACTGTGCAGTGAGTCAATATGTGTAGGGAGATTGAAACCTGTTATTTTGCATTTCAGGGGTCAGTGCTCTCACCACTAGACTCCACTGGTTTCCCTAAGTCATTAGTTCTCAAACTTTGTCATGGTGAGCCTCCCCAAAGCCATGGAAAAGATCTTGAGCCTCCCCAAAACATTGAAATAGTCTGGGGCCTCCCCATAAAAAAATAACATCTTAGTACAGTACCTCAGAAATAAAGTGAAACTCTTTTGAGTACTTAGGTCTCATTTTATACAGCTTAGTGTAGCCCTCCTTTGTAACCCCCCCCCCAGGCCAGCCTACTTGCTCCACTGTTTTGATTCTCAAACCATTGTTACTTCTTGCTGCAGTGCCTGCATTGGTTAGACTGCTTTCTGTTTGTTTCCTTACTTGGAATAACATTCTACCCACCTCTCTCCTCTTCCCTGCTCGTAAGCATCCTCTCAGAGATCCTTTTGCTTCCTCCTGCTCTTGCTCCTACAGTGTCTCTGCTTAAGCCCTGTATCTGGTTGTTCTGCCACCAGTCTAACTGGTCAATTGTTACCTCTCATTATTTGTTCATTGTTCCTATTTGTTTGCACTATTATTTATTTTGTATTGCTTTGTTTTGTAGTTGCCTTTTGAATTTTATTCACTCCCTACAGTTCCCAAGGTACACTTGAAATGAGCCTTGGCTCAGAGTGTCTTTCCTGTTCACCAATTTGTAAATAAATACATAAATTCACCTACTATTATCGTTTTTCAGACTGCCTCATCCTTTCACACAAAATACCTAAAACTCAAAATTTAAATAAAGTTCTTTTTCAGACTTGGTTGAGCCTCCCCTGGAACATGTTGGGGCCTCCCCAAGGAGGCTGGCCTCACCATTTGAGAAACCCTGATATAATACAACAGCATATTATGGATGTACTAAGTGTAATCAAATATAATGTAAGTCTTTTTATATTCTACCAAGCCACAGAAACCATATCAGGGTCTAAGAACAAGAGCTGTACCACATTTTTAAGCACTCAACTGTCTGTGTACAAAATAGCTGTATACCACACAAATGATGGATGATAACCCTGTTAAGCAATATGGCATAAGTAGAATTACTTATTCATTTAACTTTAGACACAGTTACTGAGTTATTGAAGTATGTCTCCTTGGGTGACACTATTGCCTCTGAGCCAGAAGGCTGTGGGCTCAAGAAGTGGAAGGGTAGTTCAGATTGGTCTCTTGACCTTCTACCCTACATACTGTAGTATGAAGTTCTACACCAGGATCTTGACTCACACCTATTGCTATACCTGCAGTGCAGTACTATGGGAGCATAGCACTGTTGGATGTGCCATCTTTAGATAATAAACCTAGGTTACTTCTGACAATTTCCATTGCTTATCCATGTGGAAGTTAAAGAATGTATGACACTGTTTAAAAAAGTAAAGAATACCTTCTTGCCCTGTTAGTGTCTAATTTCTTAATAAAGCCACTCCAAATTCAGTTACCAATGGCTGTGTTGGTTGATACTGGTTTATAACAAAAACTGCATTGCCTACATGGAATCACTGCACTATAAATTTGTAACTAAATGCTTTGTAAAAGTATTTAAGACACATTGATACACATGTGCCATAGTAATATATTTATATACATGTATATATCCCAACTCTGCAGAATTCTGCAGAAGAGTTACTTCAGGAAATAATGCAATGGCAATGGGAGTTAATCCCTTTTGTCATGCAGGAAACCTGTGACACTGTGCTTCATCCTGGCTGGCTTCATGTTATATATATATATATATATATATATATATATATATATATATGTATACACACACATCCAATATAGTTAGGGTGAAAGGTAACTTCTATGTTAAACTTGAATTTCTGAACTTTATTAGTGTTTAAACTGTTAGACAGATTTGTACAATATTTGGCACACATATTGACTGGAGGTAGGTCTCTTGACATGTCAAATTTTGTAAGAATCCGTTGTGTGGTTTCTGAGATAGAGAGTGTTGCAAAAACAGAAAATGCTGTGTTTTCTTTTATTTCTTTGTCCACCTGGATTTCAGAAATGGCTTTAGGCTGTGGTCTGAAATTTTCAGGGTAGAAATTCATTGTTTCACAGATGTGCCTTTTGATGGTTTGGTGAAAAAAATATTAATCCATTCAAAAGTTATTAAACTTTTAATTTTCCAATATAGCCTATGGGAACCAATATACAGTATGATCTGAAAGTGAAAGCAGATAAACAGCCCCAAAAAACAGTTTATTTGCTACTTCAGTGCAAGAAAACGGATAGGTCTATTGGGCTGAAATTTACATGGTTGCATTTCCTTGTCCCACAGATGTACCCATTGCTAGTTTGGTGAAGAAATGAACCTGGTTCTATAGCTGTAGCACTCTGAAGTTGCAAATTGTCTGATAGGATAACATTGTGGTGGTCGTGGTGCCTTTCAATGGATATATCCTGAAAATGGTTCGAGATACAGATTTTATTTGCTAAGTGCAGTTACTAAGCATGTGTGGAGGTGACCATGCCATAAATACAAGTGTGAAGGAATTTTTTCCCCAAGTTCCTGCAGTTCCTGTGATATTGCAACTTTTGCAGCACAAGGATTGCCTGAAATGGCTCTAGGCCTGCGCTATGTCTCTGTGCTTATGGGTAGATGGGAGCACAGGGCTTGGAGGGCCCTGTGATCCCACATTTGAATCCCATTATGCAATAATAAGCATGTAGGGCCCTACATTATGCATTCATGGGAGCGCAGCACACAGAGGGCCCTTCACTCCCACATGGAGATTTGATATCATTAAAATATCGGCACACTTATGTATAGATGGAAGTGGTCCCACATGAAAATCAGAGACAATTACAAAATGTATGCATGATGGGGGCCCTGCACTACCACAACCACATATGCATAACATTACACTTTCTCAAATAGAAGGGAAATTCATTGCAAAAAATGTTGTTAATGCATCATTTAGTGTTGTCATTACAGCAACAAAAGCTTTGAAATTGATGTTAGGGTTAGCAACTCTACCCCCCCATACCCACACCCACTCACCACACACCAGCAGGTGTCGGTGTGTGCATTGAGGTTGTTGGGCCTAACTCTCACCCCATTGTCCTATACTGTACCACTCAGCTTCATTACAAATGGAATGAGGTGAGAGTTAGGGCTGACAACCCCTAAGCACACCCTGATGCCTGTTGATGTGTGGGGAGTGGCATGGGGTGGGGGGTAGGGTTGGTAACCTTAACATCGATTTCAAAAACTTTTGTCACTATAATGACAACCCCATTCAGATGCATTAACAAAGTTTTTGTTATATATAAAGTCAGAAACGAGACCTTTAGATTTGCTCCTCCCTCCCTCCTCGCGGCACCCCCCATCTTCCCAAGACAGACTGACAGATGATGGTGTGTCATTAGCTTAGGAGGCCTAAATGTCACCCCATTCCATGTGTACTCATATTGACAAGCCACAGTAAAGAAGAATGAGGTGACATTTAGGCATTACAACCCCAATGACACACCCTGCCATCTATCAATCTCGGGAGGATGGAAGGGTACTGCAGGGGGGGAGGGGAGGGGCAACCCTAAAGGTCTCATTTCCTGACTTTTTGTTTTTTGACCCTAAATGATACATTAACAAAGATTTTTGCGTAGAATTTCCTTACTTTTTGAGAAAGAATAGAAAAGTAGAAAATCATGCAAGTTGATGGGAGCTCGGGGCCTGAACAACTTGCAAATTTCTGCCTAACATAACAGTACAAGTATTGAATATTATATGTATTGGTGGGAGCCCCGTGCTCCAACCACCTTGAAACAAAACAAAGTTCCATTCATCAGAGTGGTAATTCCATGCCTGTTTACATGTCAGATACCTAACCACTGAAAATTACCTCCATGACAGTAAGGCTAGGTACCCTATAAATGTGAAACCACTACCACAATGGAAAACACTATATGCAAAACATAAATTGCATCATGAATTATCTCCACAGGAAATTAATTTTCCAACACCTAAATAGCATAAATCACATCTAGAGGACATCCCCTCAATACCCTCCAAATATCAATTTAAAAGACCAAACCGTGTCCGAGATATAACATTTTAAAGTTTGAGATTTTCATCCATTGGAGTGGCAGAATTCCACACCTGTTTACATTTTACAAACCTAACAACTGAAAAGTATGTTCATGGCAATAAGACTAGCTACCCTATAATTTTCAAGCCACTAACACAATGCAAAATGCTCTCCGAAAAATGTAAATTGCGCCACACAATATCTCCGCAACAAATTAATTTTCTGACACCAACACATCATAATTCATATCTACAGGACATCCCATGAACACTCTCCAAATTTCAAGTTAAAAGATCAAACAGTTTTTGAGATATTTAATTTTAAATGTTGTTGAAATTGGATTATCTGGTCCCTTCAAATCTGGCCATCTAGTTCCTCCCTCATGAACAAAGATCATGATCAAAGAATCTCGTGATCAAAGAATTTTCAGGCTCATGATCAAAGAATTTGTAGGCTCATGATCAAAGAATAAAAAATTTTAAAACTCAATTTTTAAACATAAATACATGAAACCACAGGCATTACTCGATAGAACAAAGCCCCCTAAGCAAAACCCATCCTAATATGTCTCTATAAGTCACCCTGGGCTGAGAAATTAGATTTTTTTAATCTGGCCATCTAGTCATGCCCTCATGGTCAAAGAATCTCGCGATCAAAGAATTTGCAGGCTCACGATCAAAGATAGTTAGCGAGCTGCGATCAAAGATTTTAAAACTTTAAAACTCTATTTTTGGACACATTTACAAGACACCATAGACATGGTTCAATAGAGGGAAGACTTCTGAGTAAAACCCATCGGAGTTTTACTTCAGAAGTCACCCCTGAGCTGAGATATTTGTTTTTTTCCTGACCACAAAATGAAAACAAGATGGCAGCTGTCATGATCAAAGAATTCCTCGCGATCAAAGATTCTTTGTTCATGAGCCTGCAAATTCTTTTATCATGAGGAGTTACCACATGGCCAAAACCCCATTCTTCTCTTGCAAAATAACCATATACATTTTCCCATAGACTTATTATGGGAACTTAAAATTTTAATAACTTTTAAATGGATTAATATTTTTTCACCAAACAAAAAGTGGCATGTTCCTTCACCCAAGCTCTTTCAACGTGTCAAGTTGCAGAGTGGCATGCCACACACTGGTTGTGCAGTGCCATGGACAAAATCAAAAAAACTGCCCATACAACTGGCGCAAAGTGAATTTTTCAGTGTTTTGTTGTGCAAAAACTGTAAGTCTGACCAAAACAAAAGTTGGCATACCAAATTTCATGTAAAGCCATTGAATGGGTCCAAAGTTATTAACACGCAAAATTTGAAGTTTAACATAGAAGTGGCTTCACAACTCTAAATATAGGGTGCAACCTTGCCCCTATAATATATATTATTGTGGCACGGTCGCACCACTATAGTTAGGGTTGAACGGCCAGTTACATACTAAAGTCAAAAGTTTGTACATTAATAACTTTGGACCAGTTCAATGGATTTGCCTGAAATTCGGTACATGCATTTGGGCATACTAGGTCTCTTGATTTGCTAAATTACATTTCTGTTGGAGTGCCAGTCTTCGTGTACGAAAGCACTGAAAAATGCAAAATTATCCATTTTTGGAGGCACCTTTTGGCATTCGTAATGTGGTCCTGCACGACCGTTATGTGGTATGCTGCTCTGTGTGATGGCTCATTTGAAAGAGCTTTGATGGCTGAAAATGTTGATTTTTGTTTGGTGAAAAAATATTAAAGCATTGAAAAGTTATGGCACTTTTAAGTTCCCATTATAAGTCAATGGGAACATTTATATGTATATTTTGTGATCAAAGAATTGATGTTCTGGCCATCTGATCCCGCCTGGAGGACAAAGAATTTGCAACCTCATGGTTCAAGAATCTTTGTTCCCAAGGATTTTCAAAATTCTTTGATCCTGAGGTCCGCCATTTTGTTTTTTATTTTCAGATTGGAAAAACACAAATATCTCGGCTCAGGGGTCACTTCTGAAGTAAAACTTCGATGGGTTTTACTCAGGGGACTTTGATCTATCAAGTCATGCCTTTGGTTGCATCCAAATTGGTCAAAAAGTGGAGTTATAAGCTTTTAAAATCTTAATTCATGGTTTGCTAATGATCTTTGATTGCGAGCCTGCAAATTCTTTGATCGTGAGATTCTTTGCGCACGATCTTGCATTGCAACCTAAAAACACTAATATCTCAGCTCAGGGGTGGGCTAGGGACACAAATGAGGGTGAGTTTTGCTCAGGAGGGTCCATTCTATTGGTTTGGTTCAAATCAGTGATAAATTCGCGTTTCACCATTTTTTATTCTTTGTGAGCCTGCAAATTCTTTGATCACAAGCCTGCAAATTCTTTGATTGTGAGATTCTTTGATCGCAATCATGCATCATGAGAGAGGAACGAGATGGCCCAATTTAAAATTCAATTTTCTCAGTCCAGGGGTGTCCTAGGAAGTCAAATGAGGGTGGGTTTTACTCAAGGGGCTTCGTTCTATCGAACCATGGTGGTGGTATAATGCAAGTCCATTAATTTATTGATTTATAAGACTTTTAATTCTTTGTTTATGAGCCTGCAAATTCTTTGATCGTGAGCCTGCAAATTCTTTGATCGTGAGATTCTTTCATCGCCATCTTTGATCGCGAGATAGGGACAAGATGGCCAGATTTTTTATAATGGAATAGATAGGGAAATTTTACTAATCTTTAACATTGAATGTTTCAGAAATGGTTTGGTCTTTTTACTTGAAATTTAGAGGGTGTTTACGGCATGTCCTGTAGATGTGAATTATGGTGTTTACGTGTTGGACAAAAATTTATTTTGTGGAGATATTGCGTGACGCACTTTACTTGTTGACGACAGTGTTTCGCTTGTGGTGGTGGCTTGAAATTGATAGGATACCCAGCCTTAGTGTCATGGATGTAGTTTTCAGTTGTTGTCTGTGTTAAATGTCAACAGGTGCAGAACTGTGCCACTCTGATGAATGAAAATTTCAAATTTTGATATGTCACATCTTGGACACGGTTTGGTCTTTTTACTTGAAATTTGGAGGGTGTTGATGGCATGTCCTGTAGATGTTAATAGAGGTGATTACATGTCGGACAATATATTTTTTTACGGATATATAGTGTGGTGCAGTTTACGTTTTGTGGATAGCGTTTTCTATTGTTCTACTAGATTATCATTTGTTTGATGGCTGGCCTTGCTGTTGTGAATGTACTTTTTAGTCATTGGGTGTGTAATGTGGCCTGACACTTACAAGTTGGTGGGAGCGTGGGGCCCAAAAGCCCCTCCACCAACAATACAACTTTCTACTTTTCTATTCTTTCTTAAAAAGTAAGGAAATTCTATGCAAAAAACTTCATTAATGTATCAGTTAGGGTTCTTCTACAGTGAAAAAATGAGGAAATTCAGCATTAGGTTTCCCAACCCTTGCACCCCACCACCACCCTACCCCCACCAGCAGGCATCGGTGTGTGTGTTGGGGTGGTTGGACCTAACTTTCACCCTATTCTCATACACTGCACCACCTCAGCTTGTTTACACATGGGATGGGGTGAGTTAGGACCAATGACCTAACGCACACCCCGATGCCTGCTGGTGGGGAGTAGGGTGGGGTGGGGTGCAAGGGATGGGAACCTAATGCAGAATTTCTCACTTTTTCACTGTAGAAGAACCCTAACTGATGCATTAACAACGTTTTTTGCATAGAATATATATATATATATATATATATATTCATTGCAAAAAACTTCATTTAATGCATCAGTTAGAGTTAAAGTGGCAAAAGTGGGGAAATGAGACATTAAGGTTGAGCCCCTAACCCCCCCACTGCACCACCATCCTCCACAGACTGACAGACACCAGGATGTGCCATGGAGTTGCAAGGTCCAACTCTCACTCCATTCCATGTGTAAACAGGTTGACATGCTACAGTAAAGGAGAATGGGGTGAAAATTAGGCCTCATGACCCCATGGCATACTCCAGCATCTGTTGGTCTGTGGAGGTTGGGGTGAGAGGGTTAGGGGCTCAACCCTAACATCTCATTTCCCCACTTTTGTCACTTTATCCCTTTATCCCTAAGTGATGCATGAAATGAAGTTTTTTTTACAATGCATATTTTATTTTATTTATTTATTAAATTTTGATAACCAGGTAAGCCCACTGGGCCCTGAAGGTCCCTTTTCAGGGGTGACCCAGAGAATTACATGGAATAATACATGGGGTAGCATACAGCACAGGTACTTTACACTAGACAGCGAGGAACATAATACATAGTAGTTTTTCAGCAGTTACATTTAAGAGGTAAGACATAGTGTGTGTGTATATATATATATATATATATATATATATATATATATATATATATGAAAGGGATTGTTTCTGTTTTCTGAAGACAATTCACATACAGAACTGCATGGGTGACACAGATTGAAGTAAAAGGAAGGAGGCAAGGGTAGTAAGGTGATCAGCAGGCCCTGCTCTGAACTGAGGTTATCCAGAATAGCACAGGAAAGGAAGCTGGGGATCATGGTGTAGGACAGAAGCTGGCAGAGCAGCAATGATTGTAGTAACTAAAAAAAGCAAGAATAAGGAACTGGAGGAAAGAGTAGTTACTGATGGTGGTGGGAGAAGGGGAGAGGATACAGCGTGGTCCACAAGGGTTGTGAAGGGGCCAAAGTGGAATTCAGCCACAGTTTTTGGGATGCTGCAGGGCAAACTTCATCATGGTACTGGAGGTTTGCTTGGATTATTTTTCCATAAGGGAGACACGGTCATGATGAGTTAGTGTTTGGTTTACTCCCCTTCTTGGGCACAGCAGGTGAGTGGACTGTATACGGGGATGATTAGGTGAAACATTTCAGTGGTAGCAGTGAGACTCAGCAGCAACCAGATAAAAGCCTTTGGGAATTGGTGCAGGCTGGACCATGGATGCTGTTTTTTTTATGTAAATACCTAAAAAAAAGTCAGTTAAGAAGGGAGCAGGTTTTTTTAAAGGCACGGTGATAAGCAAGAGGCTTCAGAGCAGGCACCAGTAATGAGATTATAGCTTGCAGGCAAAACAGATGATGTAACAGAAAGGAGGCATACAATTGGGAAGTGGTATGGGTGATGGCTCAGGCAATTGTGCATGACTAAGCAAAGGGAGTTTAAATATTGGGGCAGAATGTAGCATTTGGTTCTTTTTTCCTTCTTTAAGCAGAAGGTGAAAGCTTTGGATAAGCAGCAGGGCTGATAGCTTTGGGGGGCAGGAGGGAATGAACATAGAAACATAGAAGTTGTTGGCAGAAAAGGACAGCCAGGCCCATCTAGTCTGCCAGTTTTCAGGTGGTTAGTCGGGTGCGGCTTCAGAATGGTGGAAGGGGGTTTGGCACAAGCACAAAATGGCAGCCACTGCAAGAATGCGGGTGTGGATACAAAAAAAAAAACAGAAAGTGAGAGGTAAACAATGAATAACTTGATAACTTGGTACTGTTAGACACAGAAGGCTTACACCCCTAAGGTGTGTCTCCCACTACTAGTGGGTATCTCAGTTTGTTGAAATGTTATTCCAATTTAAGTATCTACCTAATCTGTTTTTAAACTTGGTCATTGAATTTGAATCAATAACTTCTTTAGGACGCATGCTCCACATCTTAGGTGCTCTAATTGTGAAAACGTTTTTATGCTTTTCAGTATTTGCCTTATTAATACATATTTGTTTATTATGACACCTGAAATTTATATTCCTATTTGAAAACTGAATGTTGCAAGCTTCTTTTAGTTCCTTATCTTGGACAATCCTGTACAGGTGACGCATATCCCCTCTATTTCTTCTTTATCTTAAGATAACAAGCCCTGTTGTTTCTAATCTTTGTTCATATGAGTAATGCTTTAGTGATGGGATTAGTTTTGTTGTTCTACCAGGTTGATATATTTATTTGGATTAGGGCTACAGAATGGTGATCCAAAATTTTGGTGGGGTCTAATATAAATGTGAGCCAATGGGATAATAAATGATTCACTTCTGTTAATAAATGTTCTCTTGATTTTATTCAATATGCAATTTGCATTTGTACTATGTGTTTGCAATGATCCTTTGAGGTAGATTGTCATTTATGATAATACCAATGTCTCTTTCATTATTTGATGCCTTTATTAATTGATTGTTTATTCGATATTGAAAATTTGGATTATTATGACCCATGTGCAAAATAACTAATTTGTCTTGATTTAATATCATCTTGTTTATTCTACACTAGTTTTCTATTTTCTTGAGATCCTCACAAATAGATAGATATTTGTCTCTCATATCAATTTCTCCTCCTAGTTTGGTGTCATAAGCAAATTTTATAATATGATTAGTAATGTTTTTGTTGATGTCAGTTATGAAGAGCTTAAATAGTACTGGGCACAAAACATTACCCTGTGGGACTCCGCTGGTAACATAACCTGGTTTAGAGAGGGTGCCCCTAATCTAAACTTTCTGTACTCTGTTATTCAACCAGTTGATTACCCAATTCACAGTAAATGGACTTAATTCAAAGCCATAGATTTTATGAATTAATTCTTTGTAGGGGGCCTTATCAAAAGCCTTACCAAAATCTAGTCAGATAACATTGACTGGTTTATTACGATTTATATTTGAACTTATTTTGTCATAGAAGCAATTAGGTTTGTGGTACAAGATCTGTGTTTAATGAAACCATGTTGGAATGGATCATTCAGTCCTAAATCCTTCACTTCTTGTTCTATTCTGTCCTTGATCAATCTCTCTATTAACTTCCCCAATACCGAGGTTAAACTTATAGGTCTATAATTTGCTGTTATATTTTTTGAGCCCTTTTTGTGAATTGGAGTGACTATTGAAGTTTTCCATTTTTCAGGTACAAACCCTGTTTCAGTAGATTTATTAAAAAATATGGTCAATGCTGGTGCCAAAATATCTGCAACTTCAAGTAAGAATCTAAGACTGATGTTGTCAGGCCCTGGAGCTGATGTTGCTTTAAACATTTTAATAGCTGTAATCACTTTATCAGTAGTGAATATTGTTTTATCAGTTTGAATAGCAGAAGAAAATTTAATGTATAAAAAACCAAAGCTTTTGGGAAGGGCATGAACGGATATAAGAGGTGGGAAGGGAATTGGAAAGTATATGAGGCAGCCTGGAAGGGAAGGTATCCAGGCAAAGCTAAATATATATATATATATATATATATATATATATATATAGAGAGAGAGAGAGAGAGAGAGAGAGAGAGGAAGAGAGAAATATGTGAGCAGAGAGGACACAGTAGGTCAATGAGGGGTCTGTTTCAGGATGTTGAACAGTGGTCCATGTGGGGAGTATTGGGAGAGACAAAGGGACTGATAAGGGCAAAAAAAAGCAAAAACACAAGATGATCACCTGAAGAGGCAATAAAAGGGCTTTAATTACTAGGATGATATAGGGCAACTGAGGAATTCCTCATGGTGGACTGGCAAAAAAAAAACAAGGCACATGGGGAAGGGCAAAGGGAAGTGGCAGGTTGGTTGGGGGGCACACACCACAGCATGTGAGATGTGGAAGGTACAAAATATTAATAGAAACATAGAAACATATAGTTTGACAGCAGATAAGGACCACTTGGTCCATCCAGTCTGCCCATTTCCCTACCTAATGGATAGCTGCAGATCCTAGTTAACCAGCAGCCTACTTCTTTCTATCCCCACCCCTAGAATTGCCTTATGACTGTCCCATGCATGCTTGAATTCAACTACTGTTTTTGACTCCACAACCTCCTCTGGAAGGCCGTTCCATGCATCCACAACCCTCTCTGTGAAAAAATACTTCCTTACATTACCTCTGAGCTGCTCCCCTCTATCTTCAAATTTTGCCCCCTTGTTCTTGCACACCTCTTTTTTTGAAAGATGCTACCCTCTTGGACATTGTTGATTCCCTTGAGGTACTTGAAAGTTTCTTCATGTCTCCCCTCTCCCTCCTTTCCTTGAGGCTATACATATTAAGCTCCTTTAGTTTCTCTTCATATGTCTTCCGGTGCAGACCCTGCACCATTTTAGTTGCCCTCCTCTGGACAGCTTCCATCCTGTTTATGTCTTTGTGGAGACTGGGTATCCAGAACTGCACACAGTACTCCAGATGGGGTCTCACCACCTGTCTGTACAGAGGGATAACAACTTCCTGTTTTGTGCTGCTGATGCCTCTCCCTATGCATCCCAGTATCCCCCGAGCCCCCTCCTTACTGCCCTCTCACATTGCTTGCCCATCTTTAAGTCATCTGATATGACTACCCCCAGGTCCCTTTCCACTTTTGTTGTTGTTATTATCTCACCCCCCATTGTGTACTCTTCCCCTGGGTTTTTGTTTCCCAAGTGCATTACCTTGCACTTCTTAGCATTAAATCTAAGCTGCCATACATTTGACCATTCCTCTAACCTTGGCAAGTCCCTTTTCATTCTTTCTACCTCACCTAGTGCATCAACTCTGTTGCAGATCTTTGTGGCATCTGCAAAGAGACATACTTTTCCTTCCAGTCCCTCTGCAATGTCGCTTATAAAGACATTGAAGAGGACCAGTCCTTATACTGAACCCTGCGGCACCCCACTAGTAACCCCCCTTTCTTTAGAGTGGACTCCATTTACTATTACCCTCTGTGTCCTATTCTCCAGCCAATTCTTTACCCAGGCTATCATCTTGGGACCCACTCCCAGGCTGTCTAACTTGTATATTAATCTTTTGTGTGGGACTGAGTCAAATGCCTTGCTAAAGTTTAGGTAGGCCATGTCCACAGCCCCTCCCTGATCTACTACTTTGGTCACCCAGTCAAAGAAATCTATTAGATTCATCTGGCATGACCTTCCCACTGTGAATCCATGCTGCCTTGGGTCCTGTGCCCCTTTGGTCTCTAGGTACTTGACAATTCTTTCCTTCAGAAGTGATTCCATCATTTTCTCTATCACTGAGGTTAAACAAACAGGTCTGTAGTTTCCTGCTTCTGCCCTGCTCCCACTTTTGTGAGGGAGAATCACATCTGCCCTTCTCCAGTCCTCAGGTACCACCCCATCCTCCCATGTTTTGTTAAAGAGGGTAGTCAGTGGTGTCACTAGTTCTACCCTTAGTTCTTTTAGAATTCTGGGATGAATCCCATCAGGCCCCATTGCTTTGTCTACCTTCAGTTTTAAGAGTTCTTTCAGAACCCTTTCTTCTGTAAATGGGCTGGTATCAACTTCTGTATCCAGAGTGTTTCTATTGTTTGTTTTTGGTACCTCCCCCTCTTTATTTGTAAATGCTGAGCAAAAATATTTTTTTAGTATCTCTGCCTTTTCACAGTCACCCTCTGCCCACCACCCTCCCCTTTATTAAGCCTCACTATCCCTCCCTTAGTCTTCCTTCGCTCCCTGATGTACCTAAAAAAGGTTTTATCCCCCTTCTTAACTGAGTTGGCTATCTTTTCCTCAGTTTGGGCCTTTGCTGTTCTGACTGCCTTCCCAGCTTCCTTTTGCTTTAACTGATACAATTCTTTGTTCTGCTCCTTCTGTGATTCCTTGTACTTTCTGAATGCTTTCTTTTTCTCTTGAATCTTCACTGCCACCTCCTTTGAGAACCATAGTGGTTTCTTACATCATTTTGTTTTGTTTATTTGCTTCATACAAAGGCTTGTTACCTCTGTGATGGCAGTTTTTATTATTCCCCATTGTTCTTCCATCCCTTCTTCCTGCCCATTTGCTAGTGCATTCCTTAGGCACTCACCCAATTTGGCAAAGTCAGCCCTCCTGAAGTCCAGTACTTTTGCCTTTGTATGGCTTGACTCTATTGCTGTGTTTATTGTGAACCTTACTGTTCGATGGTCACTAGTTCCCAGATGGCTACCCACTTCTACATCTGTGATCCTCTCTCCATCTCCATTTGAGAGGACCAGGTCTAAGATTGCTCCCTCTCAAGTGGGTTCCAATACTAGTTGTCTAAGGCATGCCCACTGTAGGGCATCTAGAATAACCCCACTCTTAGAAGTGGCTGCTACAACTGCACTCCAGTTAGCATCTGGCATATTCAGATCACCTATCAGCAATATCTCCCCCTTTATCTGCCATTCTAAGTATACTTTCTATAATTTCCTTGCCTATTTCCTCCCCCTGAGAGGGACGTCTGTATACAACCCCTGTGCAGATTGTGGTGCCATTGCCTGCCTCCAAATTGACCCACAGTGCTTCTTCTCCTCCCTGTTTACCCTTTTGTTCTGTTGCTTTGATTCCTTCCCTTATGTAGAGAACTCCTCCTCCTCCTCTTTTACCCTCCCTGTCCCTCCTATAGATAGTGTATCCTGGTATGTTTACATCCCAGTCATGGTTCTGTGTGTACCATGTTTCTGTGACTGCCACAATATTCAGATGTTCCTCCTCCATCAAGGTCACTAATTCAGGAAGCTTTTTGGTCCAAGATCCACCAAGCAGGCCATAGGATTGAAGTCATCTTTGACAGGCACCACGAAGGGGGTTGAAGTGCAGTCACTGCCCTGGAGGAATACAAAAGGGTTAGACCAGGGAGAATGAACAAGCTGTTCATACATGGGGATGGGACTCTGGTTGCTTGCTACTAGGTGATGGGGGTTCTAAAGAAGGGAATGAATTTCTTGGGGGAGGATTTGAAGAATTTCTCATCACACTCCTTCGGAATAGGAGCAGCTTCAGAAGTGGCTCCGGGTGGGGGTCAGAGGAGGAGGTAAAAAGTGTGGTCAAAAAGAGGTCGAGAAGTTACAGGAGGTACATGAAGTTGTGTTAACAAGTAGAGTTTTCTATCCACAGGTCTGGGGTGCAAAAAACAGGTGTGAATCATTGACACTCATTTGTTTACTGGCAGAAAGGCATGCTGCTACAATGCCAGGAGGGAGACAGCTGTGGAGGGCAGTGGAGAAACCCCATGCTCAATGGAAAAGGATCAGAGGAATGTGATGGGTGTAGCTGCTGCCGATGCTGGAGGAGCAAAAGTTGTGATGGCCTAGACCTTGCCTTCTGGTGATACATCATGGGGGGGATGATTTGGGTGATAGGCCATGGGGGGAGCTATTTCAGGAAATAAAGAGGGACTTGGGAGTCATTATAGGGTGGTGGCAAGGGATTATGGTGAGATGGTCAGAGATTATCTCAAGACATGTCTGGTGACACGTAAGAGATATAAAATCAATCGAAAAAGGCAAGAAAACATCTGAACATGAGGGTGGCAGGGGCGATAGCTGAAGTAAGGGGTGTATACAACTCCCACAAGGATATTTCTGATGACTGCTTAGGGTATTGTAGGGCAGATGAGGTTCACATATCAGAGGTCAGTATGTCATTTTCCCTGCTACCATTAATTGGGGCATTGGAGGAATGGGAGAACGGGAGGGGCAAGAAAAGGGGGGAAGCCCATTATCTGTCACTAGGCTGGAGATGGGCTAGTGGAGGGGTGTGGAAAAATAGGGGATGGGAGAGGGGCACAAGGAGGGGAGGTAGGAGGGCTCTTGGGGGGAGGGGTCAGGTCAGTAAGTAATCAGGCATGGGCTCTGTCGGCATCAGCTGTGACTGCAACATGGGGGGAAGGCATATTAGAAGTGTGAGCTGGGGGTTAGGTTCTTGGCACCTGACCCCAGGGAAATAAGAAGAAGAGGAGGAAGATCATGGATAATAATGACTGGAATGTGGTGTCAGGTCAAGCATCCGGAGCCCAAGAAGAATTTGGAAGAAAGAAAAAAAGACAAGAAAGAAATGGACTCTTAACAGTTGTAAATAATCTATGATTTTTAATATTTTGAAGTGCTATGAAAAGAATGTGTAAAGAAGTGTGGAATGAATTGGAAGATATAATAAACAAATTGCCAGTTGAGCACCCAACATAATTCTTGGTCCGTGTATCATTTCCTTGGGAAAATCACACTGACAATACTTATTGAACACACCATAAAACTGGAAAAAGAATTTAAAAAAAAAATCACAGAATCACATTCCTGGAGTAAAAATAATGAAAAAGTCATTTATGCCTAGATATACAATATAACATCAGCCCTTTATCTGTACCTATGAAGCAGTCTGGCTAGTTCTAACATAAGGACTGTCAAATCAATGAAACACGACACTGTGTCACACAAACTACACTTCCAGGTTCTCATGCTTGAACCTTGAAAACAGCACAAATAACAAAATACAGCACTTAATGCATGCCTGTAATGAAACTTTTTATTTCAGTTAGAAAAGTCAGACTACATCACGTGGTCAGCTGTTACTAGTTAAATGAGACTACATGACTTGATCAGTTGTCATTAGCTTTTACAAATGTCCCAAGCTGCTTGTAATGCTCAAAAGCCAAATTCCAGCCCCCTTTAACTGCTGTGTTGTCTATGTATAACAATTACACATCAAATATAATCACACAAACATTTGATGTTAGCTTATTCATGTTATGTACTGGTATAATTACATTTATTTGCCATGATATGTACGTGATCAGACAATGAGGTACAGTTCAGTTGCTGAACATTCTATCACAGTGTTACAGGTCAACAAGCAAATCTCAAACTACCTTTCTCAACATCCTTTCCAGTTACATTTTGCAAGCCCCTTATCCCCCTACCCAACCCTCCATCTCAGTACCCACCACCCCACACCCCTCAGAAATATAATTGTGACACTGGGGGTGCCCATTCTCCCAGTGTCCCGAACACAAATCCTTCTACTGACCCCTTGTCCGCTACTGCGCATGTGTGGTTATTTGTGTGTGTTTTTTTTTATATTATATATATTTTAGTCCTCACCGACCCACCCAACCCTCCTCCCAGCACCCACTGCTCCACTCCCCCACCAGAAATGTAACAGTGACACTGGAGGGTGCCCACTCCACAGTGCAGGAATCCTCATTTTTGTTAACCTTTAAAAAAAAACATTAATTGATGTCTTTTATGGTTGTTACACACCCCCTCCAACAACTCTCCCACTCAGCACCCATTACCCCGCACCCCCTCCAAGCCCTTACTTACCCATCGGGGGTCCAATGCCGTAATCCCCTCTGGATCACAGACAAGTCTTCACTCTTCAAAGCTGGATCGTGAACTGAAGAAACAGGTATGCGATTCAATGTATTTCAATGCTGTTTTGAACTTAGTTGCATAATTTATTTTGTACTCTAATAATAGATGAACCATCACAAGCACTCACAGCTCAAGTCTACCAAAGGACACATTTACTGCCCATCCTATAAAATATGACCACAGTTTATTTACACAATTCATTTATTCGTAAATCAACTGCTGCAAAAAAATATGAAATAAAAAAAAATGGCAGTACAGAAAACTGACCTACATTAGAGCATTGCTCTGCTGTCACAGATAACTATGAACAGGATGACTGTGTTATGTCTGGAGAGGCACTAGCCCTTAATTCATATTTACTGGTGTCTGTAATTGTTCATTTAACATTCACACAAATATGTACATTGGGTCCTATGCACGAAGTGCACAGAGTGGCTACGTGCATGCAACTGGGGAGTGTAACCACTCTGTGCCCTTCGTGCCCCCCATGTGGGATGCACAGAAGGAGCATGCAGCACAAACATATCCAATTCCCTGGCCACATGGGTGGCAACGTGCTGGGGGCAGATGAGGCGCAGGCTGGCATCTACGTGCCATGCACTAAGTCACGTAGTGCGAGCCACTGGGGTGCATAGGGGGTCTCCAGTTATGCCAGAGAGACCCAGCCATAAACCCCCTATGCACCCTGTGCACACCCCACTGGACAGGGCAAACAGTCCACCTACACCCCAGGGTCACAGGACCAGGATGCCAGATGCCACCCACCCACCCCAGCTCACAGTGGTGCATTTGATGACCCCCCAACATCACAGCACCCCACACAGGGGCACAGGCATAGGCACAGGGCTGCCACCCCCCCTAGCTGTAATCCATGGCAATCCCCCCCAACTGCAGTGTTGGCCCCAACCACCCCCTCTGCCTGGAGGCATGCCCCCATCCATCCCACATCACCGATCGGTGCCGGCAGAGAGCCGGCGGTAGTGTCCTCCCTCACCTGTCACTGTTGCCGGCCCTCAGTTGTCCACGGGGTGCACTGCCAACTCATGCCCCACCGCACAAGGGATCCAGTGCAGGTCCCGGTCTGGGCATCTGATTGGGTGCCCAGCTGGACCTGTGACCCTTTCCCCACCCGCCCTGAGAAGTCCCGCACACTGGGGGGGGGGGCTGCTGATGGGTGGCTGGCGGTCATGCATACCACCAGTGCTCACCTGTCCACAGGTGTGCAGCTACGTGGGTGGGGGTATGCATGGATGCCGCATACCTCCACCCCTTCATGCACAGTGCCCTATGAATAAAGACTGTCTTTATGAAACTGAGCTTTAACTGTGTATGGATGTACTGTTTGACAAACTCCATTTTACAGACATACTGCAGGGCTTGCACGCAACAAAAAAAAGCTGGTTTGAATTTAGAGCATACATTTTAAAATCTAGGAAAAGGAACTACTTTCTGACTTCAGTTTTTTTCAGCTGTACACAAGAAAAAAAGGGACAGTCACATGTGAATTGCTGGTGACAGGCAAGGTAAATTCACAGTCTCTGTTTACAACAGTACTTAGTGAACACACAATAAAACTGGAAAAAATAATTAAAAAAAAATCATAGAATCACATTGCTGAAGTAAAAATAGCGCAAGAGACATTTATGTCTAGATATATAACATACCATCAACCCTCTACCTGTACCGATAGGCCCCTTTACATGCAGTGATCTGTACTGCAACCAGCAATACAGCTCAACTGTAACATTACTTGTTTTGCATGTACACAAGATCAATTCCATAATAGAAAGGAATGTTCACTGATTCCGCATTCCCTGCTTTTCTGGGTTCTCAGAGTTTTCTTCCGGTCTGCCCTGCCATATAATCAGGGCTTTCCGCTCATTTCAGTGAACTGGTAGCCTGACCCCAGTCACACCACACCTCCTAACCTTCTTCAAACAGATAGAATGGAACTTTTCATGCCCATTCTTCTGGATTGCACCATAAAGTTATAAAGGTAAAATCAGAATTCATTTAGGGAGGATTTTCCCTAACAGATTCTGTTGAAAACCTTGAAAAAATCATCTCTGTGGAATTGTATTTGTTAATAAATTTGTTCAGTAACTCAGATATCTCAGTGTTCACTTTCTGCACATAACATCAGATGAATTTTCTAATGTTTTTAACGGAACTGATTAGGGAAAATCCTCGCTAAACGAATTCTGCATTGAACTTATAATTTTGACATTTAATCAAGGAAGAATGGCAGCCCAATGTTCTCTAACTTGAAGTGATACCACCGAACCCTGGATGGCAGGAAGCACCGCTGAAACACCAGATGAGACAAGCAAGCAAAACAGAAGTTATATATACAATGTGGCAGAGTGCAGCAGGACGAACATAACAAAACATAGCAGTACAAGTAAGTGCTATGTAAAAATCTTTAAGAAGCAGTCTGGCTAGTTATAACACCTTAGCATGCTGACCGTCAAATCAACGAATCATGACACTGTGTCACACAAACTGCACTTCCAGGTTCTCATGCTTGAACCTTGAAAACAGCACAAAGAACAAAACACAGTACTTAATGCATGTCTGGAATGAAACTTTTTATTTCAGTTAGAAAAGTCAGACTATATCATGTGGTCAGCTGTTACTAGTTAAATGAGACTACATGACTTGGTCAGTTGTCATTAGCTTTTACAAGTGTCCCAAGCTGCTTGTAATACTCAAAAGCCAAATTCCAGTCCCCTTTAACTGCTGTGGTGTCTATGTATAACAACTACACATCAAATATAATCATGCAAAGATTTGGTGTTAGCTTATACTTGTTATGTACTGGTATAATTACATTTATTTGTCATATGTACGTGATCAAACAATGAGGTACAGTTCAGTTTGCTGAAGTTTCTTTCCCAGTGTTACAGGCCAGCAAGCAAATCTCAAACTACCTCTCTCAACATCCTTTCTGGTTACATTTTGCACACCCCCATCCAATAGTTATATTATGTAAATAAAGTACTATATCCCTACAATTTTATTTGATCCCTGACACCAGATTTGAAAGCAAATTTCAAGTAGTCTTTCTCAACCTTGTATCATAAGAAGTTACAGTTTAAAAGCACTCTGCAGTTGTAATAACTGAATAATCTTCTTCTTGCCTTCATTTATTTTGATTTCTGCTCTGCCACAGTGGTCTCCAGTCTGTCCAAAAACATAAAATAGATTAAAACATTGATTTTACAAACCCATCACAGGATATAGCAATTAAGAGGTATATGCTTACAAAGCCATGCCTCCTGTAATTGTGTTCAGCAGTGAAAGTGTGCCCCTTGTCCCAAACAAGCAATTTTTTTAAATATTCTTTCTGTTCTCTTTCACAATATATTTAATTTCCACATTTATAGGTAGTGGCCTGGATATTCAAACTGTGCTCAAAACTGGCGAACAGCAGGAGCAAGTGTAAACCAGTTGCGCAAATGCGCAACAGGTCGCGATATTCAAACATGGAGCAGGCAAATTGCAAGCAACCAACGTCTGATATCTGCAGACATACTGTGCCACTGCGCAACCAGGAAGGGAGAAGCTGAGCTAAATGTTGGCGCCATGCTAACCATGGAAGCCTGCCAGCTGAGCATTCCAGAGCTGCCATAGTGCAAGCACAGCCCCCCAGAGCAATGGAACTGCACATCCAGGGAGGCAGGCTGGGGCCCACCACCAGCCATGCCACACATGGGAACAGGAACACACTGCAGAACCCACACACACCGGCACACCCTAAGCACAGCATCACTGGGGTGGGACGGATGATCACGTGTCCATGGAGACAAGCCAACAAAGCATAGCAGAGCCCTGACACCCCAGCACAACCACTGGCAGGTGGAGAGTGCCACACACAGGGGTTGGCAACCACAGTGCACATCAGCCCCTGTATGCAGGCACCCTGCACTGTGACCCCAAGACACCACCCATGTGCAGTGACTGGCACTGCAGGAAACCATGACCCCCAGCACACATCAGCCCCATGCAACACAGAAGCCTACAAGCCAGACACACCCTGTGCACCCAGCAGTGGGTGGCAGCAGATGGCAAGACCAACCGAAAGTCACTGCCATGCTGGAGATACCTCCCCATGCACACATGCACACACACACACACACACACACACACACACACACACACACACACACACACATACCCAGGACCATACCAGCCCAGATGGCATGTACACACCTGCAACTGAGCACCCATAGCCAGCTGCAAATCAGAGACCAACACAGTATTCATATATCAAAATAGAAATGTATATTAAACATAGTGCAACAAGAACAATAAAAACTATTTACAAGGGGGGGGACGGGTACAAGGAAGGGGTGTTCAAGAGGGAGGAATTAAAAACTTGGAGAGGGATGGCAGGGTGGTAGGGATGGAAGAAGTGGGAAGGATAATGCGGGCTACGGCCCAGCCGGCTCCTGGTCCTCCCCCTGCTGGCGCCCCATTCCAGTCTGCCCCTGATGGCGTCCATGCCTCTGTATTGCTCGCAGGATCCTGTGGCTTGCCACGCTGACCTCTGTGAGGCGACGGACATCCCGCTGCATCCTCCTTAGAACCTCGAGGCCTAGGAAAATAGGAACACAGTCAATGGCTGTGACTGACCACAACCGTGAACACCACCCAACCTGCAAGCCATATAGCCCAATGTCCCGCACCTGTGATGGCATGCACCCACCCACAGTGAACATGCACATGGCCATCACAAACAGGCGGCACCAGCTATGCGCACCACTGCCCACACACACTGCCCACGTCAATCACAGTACAAACTAGGCTGGCAAGTGATGTGGCAATGTGGTGCGATGCCAGTTACACAGCTATGTGCCCAGTGCATGCCTGGACCACCAGTGATGCATACACAGATGTGCCGTGATACTGCACTGTGATGCAGGTCACCTGTGTCATGCCTACATACATGGATACATAGACAGTGTCAGCAGATAAGGTCCTATGGGACACCCAGTCTGTCCATTTGACCTTGTAAGTTCATTCTGTTGTCCTATAAGTCTGCTGCCCCTTACCCCTGACCTCCAGAATTCCTTTATGGCTAACCCATGCATTCATAAATCCCGTGACCAAGTCAGCCCCCACCACTTCCTCTGGCAGGGTGTTCCACTTGTCCACCACCCGTTCTGTGAAGAAATACTTTCTCATGTTTCCTCTGAATCGTCCCCCCTCCAACTTCATCCCATGCCATCTAGTCCTGGAACATCCTTTATGCTTAAAAATACTGTTTTCCAGCACTCTGTTCCCCCCTGTAAGATACTTGTATGTCCCCATCATATCCCCACCCTCCTCCCCTCCAGGGAGTACATGTTCAGTTCCGTCAACCTGTCTGCATAGGACTTGTGATGCAATCCATGCACCATCCGTGTCGCCCTCCTCTGAACCCTCTCCACCCAGTCCATGTCCATACGTAGGTATGGTCTCCGGAACTGTACACTGTACTCCAGTGTGGGGACTCACTAGTGTTTTGTATAGTGGAATTATGACCTCCCCTTTGGTTGTGTCCCGCATGGCTGGTGGTCTTGCCCCCCCAGCATGCAATAGCATCCATGAAGTAATGATACTCACACTCCTCCAGCAGCTGGGTCTGACGCTGCTGCTGCTGCTGTTGGGCACAACACCCCCCGGCACCGGGGCCCTGGCACGGCCCACGTCACCCTGGCCCTGTGTCCTCACAATCCGGCCTGTGGGAGACATATGTTGAGACAAACATCAGTGTGACTCAAAAGCAGAGTGCCCCCTGCCCCAGTGAGAGTGCCTGCCCACACAGCCATAACCATCCATCGCACAGCTGCACACACTGACACAGCCCACCGTGTCCAAGCCGGCACCTATGCACAGCCACCCAAGCACACACACACCCCTACAGAGAATATAGGTGCATAGATGGTACACTCACCTGGCCTAGGCACCACACCCCACCTGGCATGTGAACGCAGCCGTGTCAAGAGTTCCGGCTCCCTCCAGCGGAGGTCACTGTACTGGTGCCGGCACTGCTTAGCAGACCGGCCCCAGCCAGTGACCTCCACCAGGTCAGTGGCCACTTGCTGCCACACGTGGGTCCTAGGCATGGTGAGGGGGGCCTCACCATACAGTGCCTCACAGTGGGGCTCCACCAGGGCCACCAGGTTGGCCACTTCAAGCTGGCTCCAGGACACCGCCCTCCTCCTAGCCATGGCACCAACTTTACAGCAGGCAATATGGCGCCCTGCTGCGCTGTAACCCCACGTGGAGTTGTTGTGCAATAGACCACCACAGGCTCCAATCGCGCTGTTCGAACAGCGCCGTCACTTTACATGGCGCTGTCACCAGACAGCGCAATAGGGACGTACACATGGCATGCCAACAGCGCCAGGGGTCAGAGGGCATACACAAGGTCACAGCAATGACGCAAGGCTACGCACAGCACCATAGGATGTATAGGCATCCTTCGCGACTGCCAAGCTGAGCACCAGTGCCACAGTGGACTATCGCGCAGTAGTGCCACAGCGCCATATAGTGCCCAGTGCTGTAGTGCCACTGGCACAATGGTGGCCATGGTCTGAATCGCCTATCGCGCTCAGCAGGTCTGCAGCGCGGTAGACGCATGCGTAAGCTGTCTGGGCATGTGCAATGCAGTGTGGCACACAGCCACAAACCTGTGCCATTGGCTCAGCCGGACCTTCCATATTGCCAGCGCTAATACGGATATTCAGCCGACATATGCAAATCATGCGATCAGCTATTCAAAGGCGTAGTGGCGCGATTAGCATATCATTAAAGTTGCGCCACACCTCATTTGCATGTGTTGCGCTATAAAAATGCGACAGTGGGTTGTGCTGGCCAGATTTGGTTACTGCAGGTGAGAGGTGAGTTACATGCTGTGTGATGCTCAGGACAATGCTCATGGGTGGAGGATGATAAAGGCTGAGGGGGCTGAGCATGAAAAAGGCACTTAGAAAGGGACAAAGGACACCCTTTTGATCAGTATCTGCCATGCGGAGTGGAAACGTGGGGGGCTTCCGCCCCCCCCGGGCCGGCAGCTATGCTCATGGGGAAATGCTGTCGACTGCACAGTGACAGGTGTCCACTTCCACCCATACAGATCACCATGACTGACCAGAGCCAAGCTGAGGGTGTGGACAGCGGGCGTAGGAGGAGGCCGAACTTCACTGCGGCAGAGACGGAGGCCCTCTTCCAGGTCTACCTGGAGGATGAGCCACTAGTGAGTGGACGGAGGGACACCCCTCAGAAACGTGCAGCTGCATGGGAGGGGGTAGCTCGGGCCATCAACCTGCACGGAAGCTACCAGCGCTCAATGCAGGAATGCAAGAAGAAGATGGGGACTGACCGCAGGAGGCTGAAGGAGAAGGTGGCAGCCTTCAGGGCGGCACGTGCTGGCACTGGTGGGGGCCCACCAGTGGTGTTGCAGCTGACCCCTACAGAGGAGACACTGGTTGTGGCCATGCAGCCGAGTGCCATTGCGGGCATACCAGGTGGAGGATTCCAGACAGGTGGAAGCCCATCACTGCACGGTATGACATGGTGGTGTTGTTGGGGGGCTGTTCACATGCACTCACATGTACTCTCTTTCTGTTACAGATCCTGTTCATCTTCAGGAGACGGTGGTGGTGGTGGGTCCAGACAGTGATGCAGACCTGCTGGACGTGAGGAGGACCATCCACCTCCGCCACCAGCCTGCAGGCACTGCAGCAGTATGCACGCTGGGCCAACAACTCCGGTGTCAGTGATACGGGTGCAGGGGGTGCACAGCCTGTGTCACAGCAGTCAGGCATGCAGGTATGCCAGCATGCTGTGCCTATGGCAGTGGCACGCACCTGCACCATTGATGATAGCAGGCCTGCAATGGGCAGTGATAGGTATGTGTCCCATGACGGACACATGGCAGGCCAGCACATGCCCCTGGGCCTTCCTGGTTCACACCTGTACCAGCATGCTGGCACAGTCCCAGGCTGTGCCTGTCAGCACCGGTGGGGCAGCACCAGTGGCTGTGCAGGTGTCTGGCACTGTTGTCAGCACGGAGGTGGAACAGGTGGACCTGGGGGCTCAGCAGTTGGAGGCGGCAGCAGCAGTCGACACCAGGTCTGGGGTACAGTGTCAAGCAGTGGCACATGTCCACCGCCTTTGATCCGCCCATACCTGGTCCTGGTGAACAGTGCCCACCCTCAAGGTGCTGTGCACCAGGACCGTCCACACCCTGGGGTCACGATGCCATTGGGGCACAGTACCCATTGACTAGACACCCGCCTGCTGCAGGACTCGGTACAGCTGCAGGGGTGGGTTGCAAGGTCCGGGAGGCACTGTGTCTGTGTCCGTGAGGGCATAGCAGGGAGTGTGCTTCGGACCCAGCCGAGCTGGTCTCATGTTGACGGATGTGACCGCTGCCATTGACAGGCTGACCCAGGCAGTGGTCTCTGTCGCTGGACGATTGGCCACACCCGTCAGGTGCCCCTGTACCACACCCCACACAGTGCGCCCTCCACTCCCCATTCCCGGCGCTAGCGACACCAGGCCTGTCGACGCCGGGTTCTGCTGTGGGCATCCCGAGCACCCCTGGTGCAAGTTTGTTTGGCAGGATGCAGACCCCTGTGCGGGCAAGGTCGCTGTCAGCACAGTGGGACCCCTGGTGGTGCACCACGCCACCTGATGTGGCCCTGCTCAGCCTGCCAGTGCTGGGCCTGGCCCAGGGGCTGCCACGCATCCGTGGTGGCTGGGACAGTGCCACCTGAGTGGCTGTCTCCAGTGTAGGCCCTGTCTGGTGCTGCCCTGTGTGCAATGTGTGTCATGGTGGGCAGTGCACTGCTGGGTGCTCTGCTCACCAAGCTGACACAGGACCACCTGCACACTCTCCCAACTGCTGTCCACAGGTGCGTGTGCATGATGATGCCTGCATTGCATTGCACACCAAGGTGCAGGTGCCCAGGTCCTGACACACGTCGTGGACAGTCCAGGTGGTGGGGTGGTTGGTGTGCTGTATTGGCAATGTCATTTCCGCAGTGCTGTGCTGCTGCCCATGTCTGCCTGGTGTGTGTGTGTGTCCATATGAGTGCTCACCCTCTCTGATGGTGTGTCGTATGCCTGGAACCTTCAACTCCCCTGACCTTCATGCATGGTGTGTTCCCCTGTGTGCCTGTGGTTTGCGCATGGACAGTGTTGCCTGCACATGTCCCCTTGACTTACCTGTGTTGGGCGTAGTGGTCTTCTGCAATGGTGTCCCAGTGCAGCTGGGCCTGCCGGGTCAGTCGGGGGTCCCTCCGTCCTAGGGGGGGCTGCTCATCACTAACATCACCGGCGCAACTGGCGTCCCCATCGCTGTCCCCCTCTTGGACCTGTACAGCTATCCCATGGTCTTTGGCCATGTTGTGCAGGATGCAACAGGCCAGGAATATCCCACAGGCCTTTTGGGGGCTGTACTGTAGAGCTCCGCCGGAGGTGTCCAGGCATCAGAAGCGTGCCTTGAGCATCCCAAACACCCGCTCTATGATGTTACGTGTTGCGGCATGTGCCTCATTGAAGCATAGCTGCGCTGGGGTCGTGGGGCGCCGGTACGGTGTGAGCAGCCAGGGATGGAGTGGGTATCCGCAGTCACCTGTGTGGAGATAGTGGAGATCAGTGTCATGTCAGGTCCATATTGCCCATATCCTTGTGTGCCACTACCATGGCACCTGTGTCATTCCACCCTTGCCCAGAGTTTGCATTCCATACATGTACTCACCCACTAGATGACCCGTGGGATGTCCCCACTCTCGAATCAATGGCACAGTGCAGACTGGTGCCTATGAAGGCATCATGTGCTCCGCCAGGTGTGTGTGGCACAGACATTGATAACGTGCCCAGTGGCATCACACACCACCTGGCAGTTGACACTGGAAAACCCTTGGTTCCGATATGCCTGGCCGTGGGCCAGGTGGCGTGCAAATGGCCACATGGGTGCAGTCTATGGCCCCTAACACGCCAGGCATCGTGCTACTCTGTGGAACTCCTGCATGTTTGTTATGCGCTCTGCCGGCGGTGCTGGGGAAATGGATGTACTCTGCAGCATGAGGCAGCGGTGCGCTGAGGTGTTGGTGAGGATGCGATGTGGCCGACTGTGTGATGCCTGTGGTGTCCCTGTTGGCCTCTGGAAGGTGCCCGTGGTGAGCAGGCACATGCAGGCTGTCACCTTGGTCTCCACGGACAGAGCATGACTCCGTCGTGAGGGTGCCTGTATCACATCACTGCACAGCTCGCAGAGCCGTCTCAGTAGTGCCCTGTTCAGGTGCTACCGGCCCACAATCTCGACATCTGTGTGCAGCTCGAAGCTGATGCGGGCACGATACCGCCTGTCGGGGGCATACCGCCGACGGGCTCCTCCGCAGCCACGTCCCCCTGCAGCATGGTGTCTCACCTCATTACAGCTTCCTATGGAAGCTGGCACTGGTCCATCTCCCTGGCTTCTGCCCCGGCTGCTGTTCCTGTGTTACCCCGCTGCCCCCACTGCTGCTTCCACTGCACCGGCACCCCCACTGGCCTCTCTGTCCTCCTGGACCCACTGTCCCTCTCTGCCCTTCCAGCTCCTGTCTCTCTCTCTCTCTCTCTCTCTCCCCAGTTTGCGGCCTGCTAGGGGTTCTTGCACCACTTCCTTGAGCCTTTTATTTTGGCTCAATTCCTTCTGCGCAACTTCGGCTGAGCACTATTGCGCATTGCGCAAGTGTTGATGTCATCATTGCGCACTATGCATGGACTCACCCCTTCAAGCCAAGTGCATGCCTTCATTTCCATTGCGCTGTTGTTCAGCATGTTTTGGTGATGCAACTGGCCCTTCTGAATATCGCAGAATGGCACATTTTTGGAGTTGCGCACGCACAACCCTGTTGCGCATGGCGCAACCCTTTTGAATATCTGGGCCACTGTGTATACTGTGCATTCTTTAAAGATACATAAAGCTAATGGCACTATCCATATTCCCTTTAAAGTAAAACTACACCATTTTACAAGATAGCAAAAAGTTGCTGGAAAAAGTAGAAAATATGGCAGGATGAACCACTTTTAGAAAATTCAAAACACCCCCTTCTCCATGGTACTAGCAACATTTTCAGAACCTAAGCTGCTTCCAAATCCTTTGTACAAGTTTAGAGCTGGTGGGATGGGTTTAGTTTTTTTTTAACCATCATTCCCTGTTGCCTAACAAAAAAACATGCCCTTGGTTCTCATCGAACTTGAAAGAAGAGCTGCTCCTCAGAGACTCGCTTTGGAAGAAGGCCAGGAAGACCAAACAGCCTAATGATTGGTCAGCTTTCAGAGCTGTCAGAAACCGCTGTAGGAGAATGGTTAGGGATGCAAAACCTAGTTACTACCGGTCCGAACTTAAATCTTCCTCTAACAGTACAATTAATTCTGGAAAACCTTGAAAGAAATCCAAGGCCACAGTTCTGCTAGTCCATTCCTGCCAAAAATCTCTTCAGGCAACTCAGTTGTTACTGACAAGCAAGAAATCCTTGAACTCTTTAATAATCACTTTGCCACCGTGGACCTAGAATTTGATGACTCCCCTGCTTCTAACCTATGTGCACAACTATTTACTCCTAGCTTAAATTGCCCAGGCCCTACCCCAACGTCGCCCCCTCTTCACCCGACATTCTCCTTCTCCCCTGTCACAGTAAAGGAAGTTGAGGACCTTGTACGCCATCTGGATTGTAGGCAGAGTGCTGGGGCAGACCTGATAGAGCCCTTCTTCTTCAAACTTGGCTACCGCATTCTGTCGCCCACAATCACCCATCTATTCAACATATCCCTTACCCAGGGCTCAATCCTGACCATCTGGAAAACTGCCCACGTTATTCCACTATTTAAATCTGGCAGCATTAGCGATCTTAATAACTACCTCCCCATCTCCTTACTCCCTAACCTCTCTAAGCTTCTGGAAAAAGTAGTTAATACCCAGCTTAGACAGCACATCAATGACTTGGACCTTATAAACCCTGCTCAGTCTAGTTTCTGACCCCAACATAGTACCACCTCAGTGCTTGCTAAGGTCATGAATGACTGGCTGAGAGCCTTGGATGCCAGAAGTTATGTGTGCACTGTTTCTCGAGTAGACCACTCCTTGCTCCTGATTACTCTACAGAATATTGACATTAGTGACACAGCCCTAGAGTGGTTTTCTAACTACCTCTCTGATCGACACCAACAGATCATGGCTGGGGGGTCTCTCCCCCCAAAAACACTCTCTAAAGGAGTACCGCAAGGGTCCATCTTGGGTCCTCTCTTGTTTGCCATTTACATAAACAAACTAGATGCTGGAGTCAAGTCAGCTGACATACACCTCTTTGTGGATGACACTGTGTTGTATGTAGCCAGGCCTACTCTGGAACACACGTGTAGTGACCTCCAAATAGAATTTAACCACTTACAGAACAATCTCCTTTACTCTAAACTTCTGTTGAATGCTAAGAAAACAAAGGCCATGATCTTCTCCCCTGTAGTAAACTTCCCCTACTCTAGCACAGTGGGGACATCCCCTCGTTCACACCTTGCTCGGTGAATCGATGGACTATATAGATTCCTTCAAATATCTTGGAGTGTGGATTGACTCCAATCTTTCCTTCAAAGTCCACATTGAGGAACTCTCCAAAAAGCTTAAACAGAGGCTTGGGATCTTCTTCAGTATCAGGCATCTATTAACGCAGGAGGGGAGAACCAGGTTGGTTCAAACAACATTCTTGCCTCTCGACTATGCAGACCTTCTGTATGGGCACTGCTGTAGTGTGGCCCTTGCCAAACTAGAAGCTCTGTACCACCAGGCACGACGGTTCATTACCGGTGCCCCCTACTCAACACACCACTGTACCCTCTACAACATTGTAGATTGGGGCTCCCTTAGTCTTAGATGACAAAAGAACACTCTGCTTTGGATCTATAGGGCCATCTCTAACAAGCTGCCTCAATATATTAAGGATTGCCTACCTTCTTGCATTCCTGGCAGCTTTCTGCTGAGAAGCCAGACTCATATCGCCCTTTACATACCCAGAGTTAGGACGTGCTTTGGTCGGGCGGCACTTAGTCACACCTTACCAGCCCTCTGGAATACTACTCAAAATTTACTGCAGCTCATTTCACCTGTACCATTAGCTGCCTTCAAAAATCTTATCCAACAATCATTTATGGAGTTCAGCAACTGCTTCTGGCACTGAATCTCTGACTCTCCCTCCTACCTGTCAGTTACCTCCCCCTACTAATGGCACCTTTTCACCCCATACCCTTCCCCTTACCCTTAGACCTACAGTGCTGACTAATGCAGCTATGACAATCCTGAAGGTATTACAATTTCCCCCTCCCACCCCATCTAACCTCTCCTCTCTCCACTATCCTTGGTGC
This sequence comes from Neoceratodus forsteri, assembly GCA_016271365.2. NCBI lineage: Eukaryota > Metazoa > Chordata > Ceratodontiformes > Ceratodontidae > Neoceratodus > Neoceratodus forsteri. The sequence goes on along the minus strand of CM057455.1, from coordinate 1,120,591,538 downwards.
ATCCTGTGCCCTCAGTGCCCTTGCTTTATAGTCTTCTCCTAGGCCATGTAATGTTTTGCTGGTCTAGACCTCATCCAATATAATATTGTACCCTACTGTCCATCAGAGACCTGCCTTGCACAGAACTTGCACATAGCAGTATGCTGACTGACTTTGGTACCATGCCTGTAAATTATGCTGCCATGTTCTGTTCTCAGTGTCAAGTCTTACGTTGCTATTTGTAAATTATTGTACAGCTCTGTGCCAAGTCACGCCATTCTCACTTGTAATGACTGTACATAGGCTGCTAATGTTGCTACGCCTACACCAAATTGTTGTATTGTGACTTGTTGTTGTTGTTGTTTAAACTACCAGGTCCATCTTGTAAATGAGCCCTGCTCAATGGTGTTCCACCTGGCTATATAAATATATTAATTGATTGATTGATTGATTGGTTGATTAATTGTTGTCACTGCATAGGGAGCAAGTTCTGGTTGCTGGGAGACAGAATGTAACTGTTCCCAGGAATTGTCTGAGAATAGCCCTTATCCACTTTACCGAACAGAAGAGACATATACTATGTTTTGGAAGAAATGACTACAGCCATGTGTTTATTACAAACAACCACAGCAAGTAATAACATGACATGCACAGCTCGGTAACTTGGTATATTTAGACAAAGAGAGGACAGAGAGAAGGTGTGAGCCCATAAATCTCTGTCGCCCACACTGTGTGGGCAAGTAAACCTAATGATACCCAGTAATGTATCAAGTTCCCTCATGAACAGTCCAAATGCTAAACTCTCCACTAAGCCCCATGGTAGTTGGTTCCAAGCTCTTACCACCCTTAATGAAAAATAATTGTCCCTTTTTCAGTATTGACTCTCACGATCTCAATTTGTTTGTTTTGTGATCTTAAATTTAAAGATCTTGTCTTAAATGCTATATTGCATAAGTTTGAGTTTCCTGGTGTGTGTAATATTTTATGCAGTAATAACAAATCCCCTCTTGTTCTTTTCTGCTCTAGTGTCATCAATTTAAACTCTTCAAGACGTTGACTATAAGACATAGTTTTTAATATTGGTATTAACATTGTGGCATGCCTTTGAACTCCTTCTAGAAGTTTAATATCTTGTATCAAATTTGGTGACCAGAATGGTGAACAGCAAGACTGTCAACAAGATTCTTTTTAGGATGTCCTACCATCCCTTGTCCATCCACTTACCCTCAGTGGAACCCTAATTGGCAGACCTCCATCCTTTTAAAAGGGGGGGCACTGCCTCATAGAAACATAGAAACACAGAAGATGTTGGTAGATAAAGAGCTTATGGCCCACCCAGTTGGCCCTATTTTTCCCTACCTACAGCCACTCCACAGATCCTACACAGTCTTCAGCCCCCCTGCCTTACTTTCAAGATCCCCTTGGCCTCCAGTACCTCCGCTGAGATGCCGTTTCATGCATCATCCACCCTCTCCATGAAAAAGTACTTTCTTACATTACCTCTGAGCCTCCCCCCTTCCACCTTCATTTTGTGACCCTTATCCATTGGCATCTTTTGCTTTGAAAAATGCTGCCTTCTTATACCCTGTTTTTGCATGCGAGGCATTTGTATCTATCGATCATATACCCCCTTTCCCTCCTTTAATGTAGGGAGTACAAATTCAGCTCCTTAAGCCTTTCTTTGTAGGACCTTTGATGCAGGCCCTGCACTATTTTAGTTGCTTTGCTTTGTACTGTCTCCACCCTATCAATGTCCTTTCTGAGATGGAGCATTCAGAACTGGCCACAATACTCCAGGTGTGGTGTTCCGCCATGACTGCCACTGACAAGACTGTCTTGAGTTGTTAGGTTTTTATACCTCCCATCCACTTGACTCTCCTTCTCAGCACCCCCCCCCCAGAAACATAACAGTGACACTGGGGTGCCCAATCCCTCAGTGTCATGCTCATCAATCCTCTTTTTTTTACTCCCCTCACATGACCCTCCTCTCAGCACCCACCATCTCTCACACCACCCAGAAACACAACAGTGACACTGGGGGTGCCCAGTCCTCCAGTGTCGCAATCATGAATCCTCTGTCTTGTTTTCTTTTTCACCTTGTGAAATTAAAACTATCCATTGATGTATTTTGTGGTCTACTGTCACCCACCCAACCCTCCCACTCAGCACCCACCACCTCGCACCCTCCCCAAGCCCTTACTTACCCATCAGGGGGCAATGCCGTTATCCTCTCTGGACTGCAGACTTGTCATCAGTCTTCTAAACCAGACCATGAACTAAAGAAACAGGTATGTGGTTCAATGTATTTCAATGGTGTTTTAAACTTAGTGCCATAACTTGACCATTTTTACATAGTTGTGGCCCAAATTTTCAACATGCCTTTTTGGCCCCCCATGAACAATTGCATAGACATTAGGCAAATCTGACCCAATAGGTGATTTCATGGTCCCTGCGCAAAATCACCTTTCTTGCAGGAGTTGAACATTTTATCTGCCCTCATTCATGAGATTGGGTCATAAGAAGGCTTTGTTGAAAATTTGATGTAGAAATATATAAAAAAAAAAAGTTATGAGCTTATGTTGAATTTTATAAATGCAGGCTTATAACTTTGGTAATTTTCAATATTTTTACCCCAAATTTACAATATAGCCATATCTTTACAGCACCTCATGAATGTGGCAGCTGTCATTTTTCAAATCCTGGGCCAAATGGTTTTTTTTACATCCCGAAAGGTGATTTCTCGGTCCCTGCACAACATCACCTGTCAGACAGCAATTGAACATTTTCTCTACTCTTGTTTGTGAGGCAGGATCATAGGAAAGCTATGTTCTAAATTTGGTGTAAAAATATTTTAAAAAAATGATGGGTCCATGTTAAATTTTGGAAACGCGAGCTCATAAGTTTGATAATATTCTATATTTTTTACTCCAAATTTTCAACATAGCCATTTCTTGACAGCACCTGATGAATGTGACAGCTGTCATTTTTCAGCTCCTGCCCAAAATGTGTTTTTGCACCCTGAAAGTTGATATCACAGTCCCTTGCAAAATCACCTTTAGGCCAAGAGCTGAACATTTTCTCTGCCCTTTTCATATGGCAAAGTCATAACCAGGCTACTTGGAAAATCTGGTGTACAAATATTACAAAACAACACATTTATGAACCTCTGTTACAGTTTGCTAATACAGACTTGTAACTTTGGTAATTTTCAATAATTTTTCACCAAATTCCTTGGCTGCAGTCCTATTGGATCTGGCCAGAGTCTGTTAATAATAATAACTGCTTTTATTGCCTATTTTCCATTTATCCAGCCTACTACATTACAGAAGCTGGTTAAATCTAATGCAGGAGGGCAGAATACATTTCAGATTATCTCATTTATTTTGTTGTGGTATTGAAGTGTATAAATTGCTGACATCAAAAGGTAGCCAACACTACATTTCCCAGATTGTGTTCTGCTCTATTCATTTCCTCCAAGATACTGAGTACATGTCCAATATCTTTTATGTACCCTTTCTGAATTGCCACAAGGTCAGCTATGTGAAAGTCTACTGTACATATGTAGATAAAGGTTCCAGGACCGAGTCTATTCCTGATACCATGGGTCTTTCTGGTGGGGTAACCGGGTTCATATGAATCTTCAGTATAGTATAGAATACTGGTATAACTGTTTTTTTCTTTATTTACCAACACCTTTCTTTTTCACTTTTCTATGACCCCTCTCTCAAAACCTTGTTCCAAACAATCTGTAACCAATTCAGTTACTTCAAGTGTAGGATTGTGTGTGCAGTTCCTGTAGTTTGTATCTGCATAAGGTTGAGACAGGCACTCATTTTTATGGTACTCATAGTCTTGTATTACCCCAGCCCCTCCCTTCTCTGCTGGTTTATAATTATTAATGTGTTCATCTCCAATCTCCTAAGAGCCCTATATTCTGCTGCTGTGAGATTAAATTGTTGTCTCCTTCCCGTTTCTCCATTTTTTGCTCTGTCACCTTTGCCAACTCCTTTTCTGTAAATTTAATATAAGTATCAATGGCCAATGGTATCGGACCTGGTGGAATATAACTTGATTTTATCTCCATCATTTTCTTTAATTTCTTTGGTTTGTTTATTACTGGTATAGTAACTACAGGTGTGATCTCTGACAGTTGTTTAAAGACAAAATGATGTCTTCAACATATTTTTCTGAAACATTTCTGTGTGTCCAATTTCATTTCAAATCTATTCAATTTTTGATGTGAACAGAAAGTAACACCTTTGCTGAGTACTCTCTTCTTCTTTACTTAGAGTGTAATTAGATAAATTATATACTGTTTTGTAGGTTTCTTCGATTGTACCTGCTGATTCATGGTTTGCATCCTGTCTCTCTCTTGTTCTTTCTGAGTTTTTGGTTTTCTGGTTTCTGGTTCTTGACTGCTTCATCCTATGGCCCCTTCTTCTACTTCTATTTCTGGTGCTGCTGTATAGTCTTGTCTGTTTTCCAAATACCTGTCATTGACACCTGTGTTGCCATTGTTGATACTGTCCACCCCTCCAAGGTCTTCCACTGCTCCTTCCCTGTTCCTTCCTAAAAAGGTCCCTTTTGTCTGTACTGGTTTTGATATGGTCTCTCTATATTTGAGTCACCTGAAAAAAGTGAACCCTCTGAATCTGGATCATAAATCTTATTCAAACATTTTTATTGTGTCCTTTGTCCAATTATATACTTTATCTTCCTTCTAATCATTTAAGTCTCTATGGAATTTTCTTAATTTTGTTTCTTTAATTCCTTCCTCAAATTCTTGCAAGATTTTTTTTTGTTTTTGTCAAAGATTCATTACTAACATACTAAAATGCCAGCAGAATAGGCCTAACGGTCTTTCGTGTCTGCTCGTTTGGTCAGCCCCCACCCTGGGTGCTGACCTTGCTGTCCCCCTCGCCTTCTCTGGCTTCTCCCTTTCCAGTTCCGGATATTCTTGCTGCATTGGATTTTGCTTCCAGAACCCTTCCCCTGTACCTGTCCCACCCCCTCTTGAACCCCTCCACTGTCTCTGCCTCCACCAGCCCCCTAGGTAGTGCATTCCATGGCTCCACCACCCTCTCAGTGAAGTAGCACCTCCTCCTTTCTCCCCTGAATCTTCCCCTCCAGCTTCCACCCTATGCCCTCTAGTGGCCCTTCTTCCTTCCTTCAAGCACCCTGACTGTTCCTCCCCCATTTACCCTCTTCATGTACCTGAAGACCTCTATCATGTCCCCCCGGTCCCTTCTCTCTTCCAATGTGTACATATTTAGCTCTTCAAGCCTCTCCTCATAGGTCCTGTCCCCCAAGCCCCAAATCATTTTGGTTGCCCTCCTCTGGACCCTCTCCAGGAGGTTAATTCATAAATGAACAAAAATTCTCTTTCTGTAAATTTGTCTTATACCTGTTCAGATAGTGAGCTTGATTCTCAAAGATTGATGTAAGCTGCACAAATGGCAGCTTGCATCTATCCCCAGTGTGCCTGGGACACTGTGCCTGATTCCCATACAGGAGGGGTCCTAGTACCAAACACTCACAGTTTACAGCAGCCATTCCTGTGTGCCACACATGCAGTGCATGGGAGGAGTATGGTAGAGGGTGCAGCATGGGGGCATGGACCACCAACCCAACTGAACAGCACAGGGAGACACATGATACCCAGGGAGCTGATGTGGGCCTCATTGCCAGAGGGGGGCAGGCAACATTGCCAGAGGGGGGCAGGCAGCAGATGGAGGGGTATGGTGCCATGCTCAGGACATACTGTACACAGTGCTGCCACTGGGCATGCTTGCTACAGATCCAGTAGGCAGGCAGGGCACATGTCCTGGGACTGAGTGGCAATGTTCCTTGTGCAGTCTGCACTCATCTGAGAGTTATCCATTTGTCCAGGAATTAGACCAGTCCCTGCTCCCTCCCAACACTGTCTGCAGGGTTGTGCAATGGCTGTTAGACCACCTGTTGGGTGGCCTAAGTCCTGGAAGGTCTCACTGGCTGTCAGAATCCCATTTAATGGGATGTTACAGCTAACATCTGCTGCAAGCCCCCTAGCACCCTGGTGCACCCTTCACCTTGGCACAGGCCTGGTGCATGGGGCCCTGGTTTGCTGCAGCAAGCCCTCTAGAACTGGAAACTCTGCAATTGTCTTTGCAAGGTGCCCCTTGCATCAATTCTGTTTGACACAGGCACCTTGCATCAAATTTGGAGTTTTAAAAATTGAGCCCTGTGTGTTTATCTCATTCTTTAGATTAATCTGTTCTGTATTTATTGCTTCTATCAGACAAATCATAAAGTCCTTGGAGCACATGTGTCTTGCCCCATCCCCTCATTTCATTAATGTGATGTTTGTGAACCCTAGATTTGGTTCCTTAAAATCCTTAAGCCTTGCGGTATTCTTTTCTGTTTTATGTATTCTGCTAATGTTAAAGTTTGCCACTCAAGTTTTATCTTTTTCTGTCTAAGCTGATCCACTCTGTTTGTTCAACTATCAGGAGCATTAGAACTTCTACTACTAACTATGTTTCCTATTATTGAATCTTCCTCTTCTTGTGCAATTCCTAATGGGATCAACCTCTTCTCCACCTGTGCCCCAAGCTCTGCAAATGTGTTCATTGACATGTTCTTATTTTCTGATATATTTTTTTACATTACTATTTGTCAGAATAACTATTATGCTTCTTACATCTTTCACTAAGAATGAAACAGGGTGGGGGCACAGTACCTTAGAGAAGGTTTTGTAAAACTTTCTCTTACTTAAGGCTGTAGCTATTGTTAATTACTCTTTATTAGGCAATCAATTAATATGTAGATACCCTTTTACAGTCGGATCAGAAAAAGTCCTGTTCTTTCCACTTTGGTGCCAAATCTTCTTTTTCTCTGTGGTGTGACACTGCAACTGATTCCTCTTGGAGAAGTGTAAAAAGAGAGGACCTCCTGAAGGGGATGACTGCCTGTATTATCTGCTTCTATTCAGTAACTACTAGAGTCCCATATGGCCTATCATCTAAAAATAAACATAAAACAACAGAGGAGTCTGTTTCTGGGATAAGACCTTGCAAACACTATCAACTCCTGGATAAATTAACTCACTCACCCAATGTGGTGTAATCATTTTATCTTTTCTATTTTTATGCATGCATTGGTATCACTGGTATACTGGAAAAAACTGGACCTTTTTTGATCTGACCCTAAAAGGGTAGATAAATATTTGTTGATTGACTAACAAAGAGTAATTAACAGTAGCAACATTCCCATCCCTGCCCATTTTATTAATAGTGAAAGATGTAACATAGTAGTTATTCTGACAAATAATAATGTAACAAAATATATCAGAAAATAAGAACATGTCAATAAACCCATTTACAGAGCTTAGAACACAGTTGAAGAAGAGGTACATCCCATTAGAGATTACACAATAAGAGGAAGATTCAATAATAGCAAGCATCATTAATATTAGAAGTTTCTCTGCTCCAGACAGTTGAAACAGTTTAACAAATAGATTGGATCAACTTAGCCATAAAGAGATAATACTTGAATGGCACACTCTAACATTAGCAGAATACTTAAAAAAGAAAAGGATACCACAAGGCTTAAGGGGTTTTAGTGGAACCAAATCTAGGGTTCACACATGCCACATTAATGAAACACTGGGATTGGGTAGGAAACAGTTGCTGAAAGGACTTTATGATTAGTCTCATAGAAGTGATAAATACAGAACAGGTAAATATAAGGAATGAGGTAAACACACTATCTAAACAGGAAAAAGAAAAATTTACAGAAACAATTTTTTTGTTTTGTGTATGAATTTAATGAATTTCTGACAAAAACAAAATAAATTCTTGAAAGAATCTGAGGAAGGAATTAAAGAAACAAAATTAGGAAATCAATAGAGACTTCATAGATACATAGATACATAGACAGTGTCGGCAGATAAGGGCCTATGGCCCAACCAGTCTGCCCATTTGAGCTTGTAAGTTCAGTTTGTTTTTCTAGAAGTCTGTTGCCCCTTACCCCTGACCTCCAGAATTCCTTTATGTCTATCCCATGCATTCTTAAATCCCGTGATTGTTTCAGCCCCACCACTTCCTCTGGCAGGGTGTTCCACTTGTCCACCACCCATTCTGTGAAGAAATTCTTTCTCATGTTTCCTCTGAATCGTCCTCCTCCAACTTCATCCCATACCCTCTAGTCCTGGAACATCTTTTCGCTTAAAAATAGTGTTTTCCTGCACCCTGTTCCTCCCTGTAAGATACTTGTATGTCTTTATCATATCCCTCTCCCTCCTCTCCTCCAGGGTACATGTTCAGTTCCTTCAACCTGTCTTCATAGGACTTGTGATGCAATCCATGCACCATCTTTGTTGCCCTCCTCTGAACCTTCTCTATCCTGTCTATGTCCTTACGTAGGTATGGTCTCCAGAACTGTACACTGTACTCCAGGTGGGGCCTCACTAGTATCTTGTATAGTGGAATTATGACCTCCCTTTTCCTGCTGATGATGCCCCTGCCTATACATCCCAGCATCCTATTTGCTTTACCTGCTGCCTTGTCACACTGTTTCCCTACCTTGAGGTCATCAGAGATGACAACCCTGAGATCCCTTTCCTGCTTGGTGCATGCTATATCCTCACCCCCAACTGATATATTGTGTCAGGGTTTTTGTGCCTATATGCATTATCTTGCACTTCTTGCATTGAATTTCAACTGCCAAACCCCTGACCATTCTTCAAGTTTCTGCAGGTCACTTCTCATTCTGTCTACACCCTCTGGTGTGTCTACTCTGTTACAGAGCTTTGTGTCATCAGCAAACAGTGAAATTCTGCCTTCTAGGTCCTAATAATGTCACTGATGAAGATGTTGAATAGGACTGGTCCCAGCACTGATCCCTGTGGTACTCCACTGGTCACTCTTCCCTCTGTGGAGTGACAGCCATTTGCCACCACCCTCTGTGTCCTGCCACCCAGCCAGTTACCTACCCACACACTACTGTCCTGCCGCAGCCATATTCTCCAGTTTGTGTAATAGTCTCTATGTGGCACAGTGTCAAAGGCCTTGCTGAAGTCCAGATAGGCCATGTCCACTGCCCTCCCTGATCCACCTCCCTAGTCACCCAGTCAAAAAATTCAACAAGGTTGGTCTGACATGACCTCCCCCTGGTGAAACCATGCTGCCTTGGGTCCTGTAGTCCATTGACAACTAGATGTTCCGCTAATCTCTCCTTCAGTAGTGCTTCCATGATCTTCTCCACTACCGAGGTGAGGCTGACTGGTCTGTAGCTCCCTGCTTCTTCTTTGTTCCCACTTTTGTATAAGGGGACTACATCTGCTGTCCTCCAGTCTTTGGGTACCTCCCCTGTTTCCAGTGATCGGCTAAACAGGATAGCCAGAGGTTCAGCCACCACCTCTCTTAGTTCTTTAATTATTATAAAGAAGATAAAGTATATAATTGGACATTATGAACACTACAAAAAGTTCAAATAGGATTTATGATTCAGATTCAGAGAGTTCAGTTTATTCAAGTGGCTTGAGTATAGAGAGAATGTATCAAAATCAGTACAGACAAAAGGGACTTTGTTTTTTAGAAAGGAATGGAGAAGGGACAGAGGCAGACCTTGGAGGGGTACCCAATATAAACAATGGTAACAAATGGATCTAGAACAGTGATATTGGGAGAACAGACAACAAGAATATACAGCAAAACCAGAAACAGAAATATAATAAGGGGCTGTAGGTGGAAGCAGCCAAGAACCAGAAATCAGAAAGACAACAACTCAGAAAGAACATGAGAGAGAGGATGCAAACAGGGTATGAGCAGGCACAATGGAAGAAACCCACACAATAGTATATAATTTATCTAATTACACTTTAAGCAATGAGAAAGAGACAGTACTCAACAAAGGTCTGACATTTTGTCCTTCTCATAAACTGAATACATTTGAAGTGACATTAAACACACAGAAATGTTTCAAAAAAATATGTTTAAGACATCATTTTGACTTTAAACAACTGTCCAAGAATATACCAGTAGTTACTCTACCAGAAATAAACAAAACGAAGGAATTAAAGAAAAGGTTTGGGGTAATATAAAGTTATATTTTGCCAGGTCCAATACCATCATCCATTGATACTTATATTAAACTTACAGAAAAGGAGTTGGCAAAGGTGAATAGAAAAAAAGGCAGAAAAGGGAATGAGACAACAATTTAACCTCACAGCAGAAGACTATGAGTCTTTTAGGAGATTGGAGATGAATACATCAATAATTACTAAACCAGCAGAGAATGGAGGGGCTGTGGTAATACAAGACTATGAATACTATAAAAATGAATGCCTGTCTCAATCATATACAGATACAAGCTACAGGAAAGGCACATACAATCCTACACTTGAAGTAACTGAATTGGTTACAAATTGTTTGGAAAAAGGTTTTGAGAGAGGTGTCATAGAAGACTGGGAAAGAAAGGCATTGCTAAATAAAACAACAGTTATAGCAGTATTCTATACTATAATGAAAAGTCATAAGAACCTGATTATCCCACCAGAAAGATCCATAGTAGCAGGGATAGCTTCAGCTCTGGAACCTTTATCTACATATGCAGACTTTCGTATAATAAATCTTGTAGCAGTTCAGAAAGGGTACATAAAAGATATTGGACATGTACTCAATATCTTGGAGTAAATAAAGTACAGCAGAATACAATCTGGTAGATGTGATTTTGACATATTTTGATATCAGCAATTTATACTCCTCAATACCACATAAAGAGGAATTTATTTTATACACACCATTATCTGGTTTACATGGTCTATGACCATGCTGCATTCTTTGTCACTCTGTAGCCCCTATCTTACCTAGCACATGCCTCTGATCCTTTGAACAGTTGTATTTTTTTTCTTTTTCTGATCTGGATTTGTATCTGTGTTTGCTTTTTTAACCAGTCATTATATGTTTACAGTCCTGCTGTATTGTACTCCTGTTTAACACTGTAACTTTTAAAAAGTGTATGACCAAAACTGGACACTTGTGAAAATGGGCAATTTGTGCTCACATTCCTTTCCAGTATAATTAATAAACTGAAACTGAAACTGAGAGATTAGATAATTTGAAAGAAATTTTGAAATACGGGGTGGACAGTGAGATACAAAAAATTTCTTTTTATTAGAATTGGCTAAGTTGGTGTTGACCTATAACTATATTAAATTTGAAAATGAATTCTTTTTTCAAACAGAAGGCACAGCAATGCAGTCAACAATGGCCCCTTTGTATGCATGCTTATGTATGACAAGATTTGATAACATGTTTATAAACAACCCAAAGTACAGTGAGTATTTTGAAAAAATATACTGGAGTAGATATGTAGATGATTGTCTGGTCTTAAGTGAAGGCACAACGGAAGATTTTCAGGAATTTCATAGTTATATTAATTCATGTGCTGAACACATAAAATTCAGCATGGAACAGAACAATGAGCAGGCTGTTTTTTAGACCTACTGTAGAAATATACAAAGAGGGTAAAAAAATTAAAAACAAGATTTTATTGGACAGCAACAGATAGGAATAGCATATTGAGAGCAAGTAGTTTTCATAACACCCTCAAAATATCACATACTGTACCTTATACTCAGTTTATTAGAGCTAAAAGAAACTGCTCACAAGAGAAGAATTTTAATAATTCATGTAAAGATTTAAAAGAGAGATTCCAGGCAAGTGGTTATCCTGACAGGGTCATTGAAAAAGCGAAATGAAAATGTAAGAGCACAGACAGGTCAGAAATTATGAATCCTGAACCAACAAAGGACGATCTAAAACATGCATTATTTGTCACTGCTTACTCAGACAAGTTTAATGATATAAAAAGAGCTATAAATAAACATTAGAATGTATTAAAGCAGCCCCTGATGATGAGACTATTTTCAGGGAAAGGTCACTAGCAGTAGCTACTGTATGAAAGCAAGGAATATTAAAGACAGGGTAGTACATACACAGCACAGGACACCTAAATAGGATAGAAACAGAGATCCAGAGATTTGAGGCAGTTACCCTTGCAGACATTGTAATGCTTTCTCCAGTACATATAGGGTACAAACAATCAGAAATGAAGCACGAAATGAAAACATTGAGATCAGAGATTTCATCACATGCCATACACAATATGTAGTATATTTATTAAAATGTCCTTGTGATGGCATATATTAGGGAAATAACAGAAGGATTACAGAAACATTTTTTGGTTGGGGGGGCACAAAAGTAATATAAAAGGATTTGATAAAAAGTCTGCAGTTGCACGACATTTCATAGAAGCACACCATCCTACACCAAGTCTCAGTTTTTTGGGGACTAGAACATGTACCAGCTCTGTGAAGAGGAGGCGATATGGAAAATAAACTTTGACACAAAAGTGGCTTATTGAATTTACTGGTTTAAAGCCACAGATAGAAAGTATGGACTAAATGAATAAATGGACTGGCTATCAGTGGTCTAACTGGAATACACCACAGTTTTGAAAATGGAATATTGATGAACAGTTAGATGTTCGAAGTATATCAGTTTGTTAATAGATTTTTGTATTTTATTTTTTCCAGCTCAAAAAGGAGATACATTTGTAATACATAGATACATAGACAGTGTCAGCAGATAAGGGCCTATGGCCCACCCAGTCTGCCCATTTGAGCTTGTAATTTCTGTTTATGTTTTCTTTACGTTTTCCTAGAAGTCTGTTGCCCCTTACCCCTGACCTCCAGAATTCCTTTATGTCTATCCCATGTATTCTTAAATCCCATGATTGTTTCAGCCCCCACCACTTCCTCTGGCATGGTGTTCCACTTGTCCACTACCAGTTCTGTGAAGAAATTCTTCCTCATGTTTCCTCTGAATTGTCCTCCCTCCAACTTCATCCCATGCCCTCTAGTCCTGGAACATCTTTTTCACTTAAAAATAGTGTATTCCTGCACCCTGTTCCTCCCTGTAAGATACTTGTATGTCTCTATCATATCCCCTCTCTCCCTCCTCTCCTCCAGGGAGTACATGTTCAGTTCCTTCAACCTGTCCTCATAGGACTTATAATGCAATCCATGTACCATCTTTGTTGCCCTCCTCTGAACCTTCTCTACCCTGTCTATGTCTTTATTTAGGTAAGGGCTCCAGAACACTGTACTCCAGGTGAGGCTTCACTAGTGTCTTGTATAGTGGAATTATGACCTCCCTTTTCCTGCTGGTGATGCCCCTGCCTATGCATCCCAGCATCCTATTTGCTTTACCTGCTACCTTGTCACACTGTTTCCCTGCCTTGAGGTCATCAGAGATGATAACCCCAAGATCCCTTTCCTGCTTGGTGCATGCTATATCCTCACCCCCCCAACTGATATATTGTGCCAGGGTTTTTGTGCCCCATATGCATTATCCTGCATTTCTTTGCATTGAATTTCAACTGCCAAACCCCTGACCATTCTTCAAGTTTCTGCAGGTCCCTTCTCATTCTGTCTACACCCTCTGGTGTGTCTACTCAGTTACAGAGTTTTGTGTCATCAGCGAACAGTGAAATTCTGCCTTCTAGGTCCTGCATGATGTCACTGATGAAGATGTTGAATAGGTCCGGTCCCAGCACTGATCCCTGTGGTACCCCACTGGTTACTCTTCCCTCTGTGGAGTGACAGCCATTTACCACCACCCTCTGTGTCCTGCCACCCAGCCAGTTACCTACCCACCACACTACTGTCCTGCCCACACCCATGTTGTAATGTTGGTCCTGTCTTATGCACTACAGTATGTCTTCATGTTATATGTAACAGAAAAGCATATGTGATGCAGGATTTATATATGTATTTTTATATAGTGAATATGTATTTAGTTCCCAATTTTTATCTTAGGATTATATCCATCCTCTTCTTACCCCAATCTAATATCTTTTTTCCCACCTTAATTTACCCCTACATCTTTGTTAATAATAGGCAAACTAGTTATAATGCTATGGTCAGATTAATATGAGCAGGTCCAAGTTTTTCCCCCCAATATTTGGCTTAATTATACTGATGTGTGAACACACAGAGAAAAAAGGTATATTTGAATAAAATACAGCACTTCCTGTTTGGTGGAAGGCAGTAATCATTGCCTAGGAGGTCCACACTGGTGAGCATGCCCTGTGATATCACCATCATCGTGTTCATGATGGCAGCTATCAGACATCCACAGCTATCCACAAAGGAGCACCATTTTTTCCAAAAAGTACTCAGAAGATAACACAGCATCCTAGTGTGTGGACAGACTAGGATAAGGAACACTAATCTGAAAAGCCGGCTAAGTCTGTGACTGTTGTGACCGCAAAGCAGAGCATTATTAGGGTTAGATAAAAAAGGAAGAATTAACACAGTATCTTGGTAAAAATAAGTTCAGAAAGATACACAGGTGGTATAAGGGTCTGAAGGCAAATCAGAGCTGAAAAAAGGCTGAATGGAGAACTTAAATGAAATGCATGTTTTTGTTCTTACAGGGACTATAAAAACAGAGAAGGCTTTTACAGTGGATAATGCCTACACAGCAAACATAAACAAGAAGAAAGGTAGATTTTTTTTTTTGAAAACCACTTGTCTGTATTAGGATATTATTAAAACATATTGATTACAAACTTTTCTAAGATATGAATAGAGCACATCTCATGGCAACATAGTTGGTCCTTTTCATAGACTATGGGCTTGATTTTAAAAGGTGGACACAGAGCTTGCATCAAGCCCTCTGTCCACTGTAAAGTCTGATGCAGCTGTGCCAAAGCCTCTCTGATGCAGTGTTGTCTGATTTTAGAAGGGCTGACACAGCTGCAACACTTTCACCACTTTACGGCACCTTGTGCCAAAGGTGTAGCACAAGTGCCGGAATCCAGATGCAGTTAGACCAGGGAGTACCTGGTCTAACTCCCTGCATCCCAGGGTCTGGACTTGAGGTGGCCATTTGTGGCACAACTGATTCAAAATCCTGCTTTGCCACAATGTTTGGCACAAGTGACAACTTGTGACAGACACACTGTCTCAAGTCCACTGTGTCACTGCAACCCTTTCTAAAATCAAGCCCCATGTATTAAAAACAGAGAATGAAAAGGAGGAAAATATTTATGTAAATAGATCAGATATGAAAACCATTTAATATTGCCTTCGCCCAGTCCCCCCACACACACACATATACACATTTTTCTGGTCCTATGAGTTAGCAAAAAGAACAATATTTTGAAAAAAAGAAAGAATAGATGTTTGGATATGTGGATTTTATTAACAAAAATCCCCACCTCCCTGCTGGCACTTGTTCTGTCCTGATCCCCCTGTGTTGCTGGTAAAGTAACTTACAATTTCTGGTTTGTTTCTGTTGTGCGAGGAAGTAAAAAAAAAAAAAAAAACAGCAACTTACAGCCTCTGCAGAGCTCATGCAGAGGATGCTGGGAGTGCCTGACACACTTTGGAGTGAGGAGTGCAGCCTGTACAAATGGTTGTTTACACTGCTTGCTCTGGAAGCATCCTAGACTCTTCTGTGGCTCAATGCCAGGAGAAACAAATGACTCACCATGATCAGGTAAATGTTCATACTGCCACATTTGTACCACAGCAACCCATGCACTCGAGGTGCTGCAGTGTAAATGTGGCAGTGTAAACAGACCTATAAACTGCTTAGAAAATCTTGCCCCAGATGTATTTGATCAAGATGGACCTGCATGGGAACAAGAGGTAAATAATCAGTTGTGATTGTTTCTCTTTTGTTAAACAAATGTGATATCTGTAAGCAAGTTGTAATCTTATCTATTGTATTAATATGGCTTTCAGTCAAATACACTTTGAAATATATCCCCTTTAATTTAATTGTATTTTGGGTAGGTTTGTTTTCCTACATGTATAGGTAGTTATTCTTGGGTATTTAATATCGACTGTATTGCATGATGTCTTATTTCTAATTTCTCCAAATCTGGTCCAGAAGCAAATGGTTTGATACCTTTTATTGGACCAACAAAGATGTTACAAAAAGAACAAAATACTTTAGCTTACAGACCAATCAAGTCCTTCCTCAGAAGTTTATGACAGTCACCTAAAATATTACATACTATTAACGCCCAAATCATGCACGAAAAAAAACAGGAAGAATTCTCATTGGTTTAAAATACTCATTTAAACCATAACTAAAGTTTTTATCAGAGAAACTGGATAGCACCAGTTTGCCTTAAGCTGAGGAGTCTTTCAGTAACAAATGTTACCAGAATAAGATAAGAACACTTCCAGCGGAGAGCTTCATTAACATAAATTATGAATGTCCTAGTGTGTATGAGAATCCAGTCTCATGAAAAGCAAAACCTTTGGATTCAACACTCATTTAAATACGTTTAGCTGAGGAGCCTTTCAAGGTCAAATATCCCTAGAATAAGATAAGAACACTTCGAGCAGAGAGCTCCACTAATATAAATTTTGAATGTCCCAGTGTGTTTTGAGAATCCAGTCTACTAATGAAAAGCAAAACCTATACATTAAATACTAACTAAATACAATACATAAGGTATATATTCACTACTCACTAACTACTATAATTACTCACTTGCCCACTTTAATTACTCACTTGCTTATTGAAAAGATGGTGGTTGACTATTTGGTTGAGCATCTGGAGACTCTGTCCATCTATGAATCTTTCCAGTCAGGCTTTTAGCCCTGGTACAGCACTGAGATGGCTTTGCTCAGGGTATCACATAATCTCTTCATGGTGAGGGACCAAGGGCACTATACCATTATGGTGCTCTTGGACCTGTCTTTAGTGTTTAACATGGTAGATCTTGGGGTGCTTTTGGATGATCTGCAGAACTATAGGGGCACTACTGGTGCAGTTTTGTGTTGGTTTAGCTCATAATTTAACTGGAAGATGCATGTAGTCCTTGGACGTTTTTCCTCCAGACCTTTTGTGCTGCCTTGTGGTGTTCCACAGGGTTCTATTTTGGCTCCCCTGTTGTTCTCCATGTATATGCTGCTGCTGGGAGAGATCATTAGGTATTACAATTTTGAGTTTCACTGCTATGCAGATGATACCCAGTTGTACCTGTCCTGTGCCCAGGTGACCTTTCTGCTTCAGATACCCTGAGCTGGTGTTTAACTGAGATTAAGGACTGGATGTCTGCTAACTGGATATGTCTCAACCCCGGCAAGACAGAGGTTGTGGTGACTGAGCTGGGTCATGGGGGCATTTTTGCTGCTGGGAGATTGCCCGCCTTGGTGGCTGATGGGCTTCTCCTGTCAGTGATTAGTGTGATCAAGGATCTTGGCATTTTTCTTGATGACTGTCTTAACCTGAAACAACAGGTGTCTTCGGTCATCAAAGCCATTTTTTTCCATCTCTGGAATATTGCCAGGATCCATCTGTTCTTTATAAGTCCAGGGAAGCTCTGCACTCGCATGCCAAATGAATCCAAATAAATCACCAACCTCACTTTAAGTTGAACATACAGGTTGTTTATTCAGGGTGCATAGATTCATATATTGTGCTGCTCCTTCAAATTTCAGGCTTAATACACAACTAAATTAACAGTGCATCCACCGACAAGCATTATATCCCAGTGCTTTGACCACATATGTGGTCTTCCTTACCCCCTGAGGTTGGTGATTTATTTGGGTTCATTTGGCAAGTGAGTGCAGAGCTTCCCTGGACTTGTTAAACTGTCATTTGGGGCTAGCAACGTCCCGCACTGCACCAGGTTTACTGAGCACATCTGTGGAGGTTTGGACCATCTGTTCTTGATGCCTGCTGACCTGGCTACAGTTATCCATGCCTTTGTCACTAGCAGACTTGATTACTGTTACACCCTGTACCTAGGGCAGTCTGGAGATTTGATGTATTGACTACAGCTAGTACAGAATGCTGCAGCCAGGATGTTGATGGGTACCTCTCTGAGGGATCATATCACTCCTGTTCTGCAGGCTCTACACTGGCTGCCTGTGAGTTTGTGCATCACTTTCAAGATAGGCTTGTTAATGTGAAAGGCCCTATGTTGTTTGGGACCCAATTACCTAAAAGAGATCCTGGTTCCGTACTCTCCTATCTGCCCTCTAAGCTGTGCCGAAGCTGGTCTGTTGGTTGTACCATCTCCCCATTTAAAGAGATCAGGAGATAGAGCATTTGGCACTGCCACACTGCTGTTGTTTAACTCTCTTCCACCATATATTTGAGCAGCTAGCACAGTGGAGGCCTTTACAACCTCTTTTAAAACATATTTGTTTGAAAAAGCTTTTAATTTTCTCTCGTAATCTGATTTGTTTGGATGTTTTTATAATATTTTATTATGTTTGTTAAGCACTGTGAGCCCCTGGATAGGGTGCTATTTAGATAAAATTTGCCTTGCCTTGCCTAGATGGCATTACTCCTTAAAAAACAGTCAGGGTGGTTTGAAACATTGGAGCAGTTATGGGTGTACATGTGGGGTGAGTTTTTAACTTGATCCTATCTTCCAAGAAAGTTGAAACAATTGAAGATTGTGTGGCATCCTGCTGTTACTGGGAGCAGAGTGCACCAAGACCAATTGCTTTTGTAAGTACCTGTTACTGATACTGTGGATCAACTCATTTCACTATAGAGTGGTTTCCTGCCTTTGACTATATTGTGCTGTGACCTACAGTATGCTAGTGAATTATGTGAACTGTGCACTGTGGTATGGCTACAGGCAGCCCAGATCTTCATCACCGCCATGTCCCACATTCCAGTATTGCACCTACATTGAATTTTTTCAATTCCTCATTTTTTAATGAGGGAGATGAGAATACCTTTTTAGTGGAGCCACCTGCTACCACCACATCCACTACACAGAGCAACATAAGGAGTACATAAATGTATTGGCCTGTAACTATAAAAGAAGCCTTTATAACTCTAGAAAGAGTGACTCTTAAAGCAAGATGCCTGTGCTGGCTGAGAGTCAGCATCGAAACATACTCACAAGTGGGCCATGTACCTAGGGGCTTATGCTTCACAAAATTTCCCACTTTTGGGCTGGACAAAGACACTTTCCTTAATAAATGGAAGGGTTTTTCATTAACATCCTGTTCTTATCTCATAAAATTGATACTGAAGGATGCTAAAGAAGTGGAACAACAGGTAAAGGAATAATTAGTTCAAGAAGAACTTGAAGTTATACAGAGTCTCAAAAAATCCCAAATTTACCACTTTTTTGCCATTTGTTTCTATAGCTTTAGGGTGTGGTCTGAAATTTTCAGGGTAGAAAGCCTTTGCCTCACAGATGTGCCTTGTTGAGGTTTGGTGAAAAAAAAAAATATTAAACCGTTCAAAAGTTATTACATTTTTAAATTTCCCATTATTTCCTGTGGGAAATGTTTATGTCAGGCATGAAAGTAATTTTCTCAGTCATCAAGTTTTGCATACTTTGCACCTTAATAACTTAAGTAGGTCTGTTGATGTGTTTAATGTTATTTGCATCACTTGTGTGGTTTCTGAGATACTGCATCTCAAGCATCCTTAAATTTACAAGCTTTTTCCCCCATTTTTGCAGTCATCCAGTTTTTCATACTTCGCACATTATTAACTTTGCAACCCTTCATTTGATGTGTATGAACTTTTGTACACGTTATTTCATGGGGTAGGTCTGTTGATGTGGCTAATTTCATTTGCATCACTTGTGAAGTTTCTGAAATACTGTCTCAGACATCTTTAAATTTGCATTTTTTTCCCCATTTTCACAGTCATCCAGTTTTGCATATTTTGCACCTTAATAACTTTTTAATCATTGAACAGATGTGAATGAAGTTCTGCATGCATAGTCTCATGGGGTAGGTCTGTTGATGTGGCAAATGTGATCTGCATCGCCTCTGTGGTATTTGAGATATCGTGTCTCAAACATCCTTAAAGTTACATTTTTCCCATTTTCTCAGACATCCAATTTTGCATATATTGCACCTTAATAACTTTGCAGCCCTTCATTGGATGTGCATGACATTCAGCATGCCTAAGCTTGAGGGGTAGTTCTGTTGAAATTGCAAATTTAGTTTGAATTGCTTGTGTGGTTTCTGAGATACAGAGTTTCAACCATCCTTAGATTTACATGTTTTTTTTTCCATTTTTGCAACAGGTCATCCTGTTTTGCATATTTGGCACCTTAATAACTTTGCCACCATTCAATGGATTTTCATGAAAGTTTGCAAACATAATTACATTGGGTAGGTCTGTTGATCTGAGAAATTTCACTCGAATCACTGTTGTGATTTCTGAGATACATAGCCTCACAAATCCTTACATTTATGTGCTTTTTATTTGTCTACCTGTATCTCAGAAACAATTTTAGGTTGTGGTCTGAAATATTCAGGGTAGAACACCTGTGCCTCACACATGTGTATTTTGAAGGTTTGGTGAAAAAATATAAATCCAATCAAAAGTTATTAAATTTTGAATTTCCCATTATTTTCAATGGGAAAAATAGATGTTTAGCACGAAAATGAATCCTGTGTCGCAGGAGCTAACCCATATGTGTGTGTATATTATATATATATATATATATATATATATATATATATATATATATATATATGTATTATACTGGAGTGGAAACACCAGTACAGTTATGGTTGAGTGCAAACTTCTATGTTAAAACCAAATATTTGAACCTAAATAACTTTGGAACCGTTCATCGGATTTGCACAAAATGTGGCATGCATAATCTCTACAGATAGGTCTCTAGATGTGCAACATTTTGTGTGTGGTTTTTGAGATACAGAGTGTCACAAAATCCTAAAATTACCACTTTTTTGCCTTGTTTTTCTAAAGTTGTAGTTCAGAAACAGCATTAGGTTGTGCTCAGAAATGTTCACCTCGCCATTGCCGACCTACACACTCCCTGGTAATGATGACCACCCTGCAGTGCCTAACTGCACTGGCTGGAATATGGAGCTCAGTGGAGGGTTGAGGTCATGCAACTGGGATGCAGTATAGGCAGTCTGAGTGGGTAAAGGGCTCCGGCACATCCACAGTCCTAACCAGAGTACCTCAACAGTCCCAGACTCAGCAGGAACCTGCTAAACTAAAACCAGTCGCATTCAGGTTCATAGCCACCTTAATACAGAAAAAACTTAAACACATTCAAACTCACACACACACACTCAAAACCACCCCCTACCCAAACTAAGCACTACCCTCCCAGTGCTTCCCAACCATCCTATAATAAAAGGAGTTAAACCAATTTTAGTTCCTAGAAGTGATCAGAAAAAGATATTCTGGAAATTAAATACAGCGTAATAATTTACTCTTTTTTAAGAGCAATGTCAAAGAAACATGCTGTGGTTTGAAGTCCAGTGCAGCCTCAGATATAACAGGTATCCACAGTCAGCTTTCACCAGGCTATGGACAGTTACCAAAATGTGCTATACTGTCACCACAGTTTCCCAGATTTTAGACAGGTACTGCATAGTTAAGAACTTGTATGAAATAAAAAGAAGAGTACCAGGGAGATATTTCAAAATGTTTTCCACCCCACAGCTACTCTCACTTGCGATGGGGTAGAGTGTGCCTGGATGTCAATCACAATTTTATGTAGAGGCACCAACTCGCCAGCCCAGTGTCCCTGAAATACCCATGGACATGATCAAAAACAGGCAGCTGGCAAACAGCAGCAAAAACTCTCCAAACCAAAGCCAACAGCTATAGATGAAAGGACCTACGGCAGTTCCAGAGCCCCGGTTGAGAAAACACAACTGTAGGCACCTTACCATGGCCAGTCCACCAAGTCTGATAAACACCAGGCACAGCCAATAGTCCTGGTAGTCCAAACACGGCCCACACTAGAAAGCTCACTGCTGGCTTCTACCAGTACTGGATGCTCCACACAGGAGATATTCTGAGTGCAGTAAGCACTCTTAAAGTGAACCCAGCCAAAGTCAGTAGTCAGCCACTGTCGATACAAGTTGGGAATATTATTTCAATCATGGTTCACCCCACAAGTTGGGCTCAGTGTTGCTGGAGTCCTCAGCCATTTGTGGGTCCCCCACAAGTCAGCTCCCTCGTTCGACCCTCCAATCCAGTCAATCACTCCTCATGTCCTCCACAGACCACAGCACTCAGCTATAGTTACTCCCCAAAGCACTTCTCCAAAAACAAAAATCCAGAGCATGATTTTAGAAGCCTCACTAAAAAACCAAAAAGCTAACTCCTAATCTAAACTCACTGCCCCCTCCCTACTTGTAACTTATGCCATGAACCTTGCATCTAACTAAAATACTATTGGAAATGTAAACTCTGGATGCACCAAGCTATCACAGAGTTTTATGCACCTATTTCTCTTAGTATTCTTCTTAAAATAAAACAAATAAAATAAATGTTAGCAAGAAGAGGAAAAAAACAGTGGCTCCCTTCAGAGCCCACACTGATGACAGCCCAGCCTGGCCGCCCATCTTCCTCCCTTCAGACATTGAAGACAAAGCAGTCTGACTTGCTTGTTACTGTAGTAAGCTGGAGATCAGCTGTTCTGGAGAGCTGCAACAGAATAGTGTTAGCCTCAATTTCCTCAAACAAAACATCTGTCTGCAGTTTCAAGTGCATCTTTTTCTAAGGAAAGCAAGACAGTGCAGGAAAATACTACTTCCTCTCTTGGTAAAGATACTACACCAAGCCATGCGAAATGGGGCAGCTCTGGTGAATTGATGATAATTTTGGACCCTACACATAGCAGACTCACTGTAACATCACAATGTGCCACAGCAGGAATTAAAGCATGAGCATGACATGGGGCACTTTCACTTTTTTAAAAAACATGTCTTTTGGCTGTTGGGCCAAAAGGGGGTTAAAAAGGGACAGTTGAAAGAAGGCGATAAAGACTGAAAGAGAAAGATTGGTAGTGTATTCCCTTTACTTATTATGTCTTTACTTATCATGTTTTACAAGGAAGAGCTCAGTGACATTTCACTCATGGTGTATAGTTTATGCTAAGTGTTTAATGTTACACCCCAGTTTTTGCACCTTAATACATTTGGTGGTATTCAACAAATTAGCTAAATATTTTGCATGCACAGTCTGACTAGCAGGGTCTCAAGATGTGAAAAGTTTCATGATGGCATCTGCGATTTCTGAGATTCAGAATATTGATTTTTAATGAATTATGGTATTATTTTTCTATACTTAATACACTTTTCTTGTTCTCATATGTGTAACCCCCCTACCAATTTGGGGGTTTACCTTTGTGCCCATAGCTCCCGTTCTGTTCTCCTCCTCAGTGCCTCCTAAATTGGCTGCTATTTTTCCTGGTACCCTCCATCTTGCTGTGTCCCTGGTGCCCCAAACTATAACCCCAGTGTAATTTTAGCCTAGTTTGGGCTTAAGTTTCCAGCTGCACTTCCTTGCTGCTCGAGCGGCACCCCGGTGCCACAGAGTTGACGCACATGCAATGCAGTGCTTTTGATCTCCTGACCACTTACTTTGTGGTCAAACAGGAGAGAGTTTGGTGGTCCTGGTGTCCCTATCTTCTAAGTGGGGACCCAGTGACCAAAGCAAGGGCCATGAGAGTCAGTTTCTGCAAATATTTAAAAAGATCAACAAACGGTTTGTGATCGGGGCTCATGAATATTAATGAGCTGGAGCACCGATCCTCTGAATATTCATGAGGGTCTATTCTGCCTTCAGGGCAGCAGTGTTTCAGCAGCTGCTGAAAAAGTAAATTAAATGTAAAATAAATAAATGTAACTGTTGTGTGGCATCTTGGGGACAAATGTCTAAAAGAGGAAAGTGTTTAAATACATAAATACATAAATCCTGGCTACACCAGTAATGTTGGGACTCAGAAATGATAGCTTGCCTGCTGTAACCAGGGGGACAATATTTCGGCAGCAGCAACAGGCAAATGGACTGAGGGAACTACAATGAGCTGGGCAGCGATTACAAGGACACACCAGTGGCTATTGAACTGTGGGGCATTTGGGCTAATATTTTATTTATTCTGGCTGTACCAGGACTTTATTTGGGACTGTATTAATTCTGTTTCAGGGACTGTGTGTTCTAGCAGCCATGACAAAGCAGTAATAGCCAATCGGAAAGCTAGAATTCTAAAGCCAGGACTTGTGGGATATTTGCCAAAGCTCATGGGAAACTACCAAGTGCTCATGGGGAACTGTAGGGACCTATTTTCAGGTACCAAAACAGCAATCCAGCTGTGCATCAAGGAAGCTAAATGAATAATTCATTTTTTTTGATTGACAAGCCTTCCAACCAATCAGATCCAAGGCAGCCTCTAGCTTTGGCCAATGGGAAGCCTCGGAAGAGCTCTATAAAAGATTATGTTTCTCAGCAGTTTGCTAGATTCGAGTGGAAGTCTCCCATAGGGGTGGGGGCTCAGGCCCCCAGCAATGGAACTTGGCCTAGTGATCCACTCTTAGCCCCTCCACCCAGGAGAAGGGTTTTTCACTTATTTGCCAGTAAAGTTAAAGTAATTTAGTTAAAGTTAAGCCTACTAGCCTGGGGGTTGCCAAAGAATGTCCTCCAGGTGGCCAGCCCTCCCTTCCACATTGGTGAAGAACATGGACCTGCAACTTGATGACAAGCCAGCTGTGAGAGAGCTGATCCTTCCTCAGTGGTGAGAGAACTGAAGACTTCAGGAGTCTTTATTAGGTGTCAGCGTGGCTCAGTTGGTAGTACATCTGCCTCTGAACCAGAAGAGTGTGGGTTCTCATCTGACATGGGATTGGACTTTCACCTAAAAAACGTTGGCATCTGAGTGCAGTATTAGGGGGCTGCTGTACTGCTGGGGTGTGCCATTCTTCAGATGAGATGTTAAACCAAGGTCCCTTCTACCCATCCTGGTGCTGTCCTGGTGGGTGTCCAGGTGGACATAAAAGAACCCAGTTCACTCTTCGCAAAGAGTAGGAAACATTCCTGGTGTCCTGGCCAACATTCCCCTTCCCATAAACTGGTTCATGCAATTGTCCAGGCTGTGTGTGGGTGCTGATGTGTGATATGGCCACTACTACACATTCAGTCACTTCACTACTAGTCTAGCACTGCTTGTAAAGTGCTTTGGGATACACTGTGTTTGAAAAGTGCTATATAAATGCTGATTCTTCTTCTTCTTCTTTTTCTTCTCTATGATGGAGATCCATACTGTGAGGAGCCTGAGTGAGTACTCTTGTACCCCCAGTGCAAGAAAGAAAGAAATGCTTATTGGGGCTGTCAATGCCATAGAGACTATTGCTGTTTAAAACTGTTGGTATGTACCCTACATTTGCTACATTTAATTTTTACTCAGTGTGGGTGGACCTGTGTGAGTCAAGTGGCCACGAAACAGTTCAAATCATATAAATGTGTTCAAAATGTGCTTAAACTGCTAGAGTGCCTACAGGACTGGAAGGGGAGCACTCGGAACTGGGGCTCATCCTGACTTTGCCTGGAAGGTCCAGTATTCAGTGGATAATTTGTCACGATGTCCTGTGGAAGTTGTGAACCTCAACCATTTGCCATGTAGGACTGAAACATCAAGTCTGAGTTTGCAAGAACTGCTTTAATTACTCAATTTGCTAAAAGTTGAAGAAACAGTAATTAAAATAGCAATTTAGTTTGGATATGGATGTGAAAAAATTGCTTCCTCTAGCTCTAGGGAGCAAGTACCCAATTGCAAGTTTGAGTTGAAAAGGACCAGGGTGGCTATGCTGGCCCCCGGTTGAAGAATTTACCACTCTATAAATGTGCTGACTGTGTTTGAGAATAAAAATGTGCTGAATATACCAGAAATCACAAAGGTATGGATGTTCAGAGAATGATAACTGGATTTAAAGGCAATTGTAGCTGGCTGGTTACTATTTACCCTCCCTGCTTCAAAATGCAGGGCCCTCCCTGCAACCCCTTGAAATCAAAAGACTACATAATTCAAGTGCTTTATCCTTTAAAGTCAAGTTTCAAGTCTCTTCAAATTTAGTCGGTCAACGTACAGCTGCACTGTTCATCAGGCATGCACCCTCAACTGGACTTTGGTAACTGGGTACCCAGATTGTAAAGCAGAGATTTCAGGGCCTCTGCCTAATTTGGGAACTGGTACCAGTGGGGGCAAAAGTAATATTGTGTGTCATCTGATTTTATGCAGTTAGTTAGATAGCCAGGGCTCTGGTCATCTATGTTAGTACAATGTGTAATTACATTCTGATTTGCAAAGCAGCATATCTATCCAGCTGGAGGGTTTCCACCAGCATAAACCCAAACTTCCAATTTATTGTAAATATGTAAATATTGTACTGCATAACCTCTACTCCTTCTTCCCCCATTCCTCAGCTCTGTCATCCTGTAAATAAACTGTTTGTTGTTGTTGTTTTGCAGATATTTGTGTCATGAGCATATTATTAGGATCCAACCTATAAATGGTACCAGGTATTAAAATATGGGGAAATATTGTTGGGTCATGTGTTTGGATGGCAACTGGTTATAGCAGGTTGGTACAGCATCCCAGGGGGTTGTACCATGGTCATGCCAGCCCACTGAAAGCTAAACTCTGGGTGGAGGCACTGTGTAAATGTAATATCTTGAAAAAGAACCACTTTAAAGTACATTTTTGGAATCTAGGCCCCTCAGTCTTGTACGGGCCCACAAGGCAGGGGTAGTAGCCCTCGGAGAAGCACCATCTAGGGGTTACATATGCATCACAGAGGGAGCATCATTTTTTCCAAAGCTTCTTGTGCCAAGGTAGCACCTTCAGAGGGTTCCATGAAAAAAATTAGTTGCAGAGTTATAAGGATTTAGGTTTTGTTCTGAGCATGGTCAGTAGGGTTTTAGGGTAACCCTCTGATACAAAAGATAAATTTAAGTTTTGCGAGCATTAACCTTTCACAAAATTTGTGATTTATCATTCATGACAAAAAATGTCATTCATGATAGCTGCCATCTTGTTTCTTTACTTGATTAAAAAAAGTGAAAATATATAAAAATAAAGAATTTGAAAAAAACAATCATATGAATTTTGTTAAACAGGACCCATGACTATTAAGCAAGAGTCTGATGTTTATTTTTCCCCAGTTGAGCCAGATATACCTTTTTTGAGCCTTGTATTGTAATTTTATTAAAATGGCTAATTTATGTGTCATGAGCTGAGAATTTATGTGTCACACATTTAAGTGTGGCATCTAAATTTGTGACACATAAATGTATGTGTCGCACATCTTAGAATTGCACTTAAAGAGCTCCTGACAGCATTAGGAAAACACTGAAAAAAAGTAAAATTTATATTCAACTCTATCCCATTTTCTTTACTACTTCATATATTTTCAATAATTAATTCCCAATTTTCTTTATTACTGAAAACAGCTGCATGAAAACAAGATCCCCATCCCCTACACCATATCTACTCTGGCTGCTTCTCTACACATGACATCACAATCCCCTGTTTATGACTTCATAATTATCTCCACAGCAACATATTTTGATGTCATAAACAGAATGATGATGTCAGGTGTAGGCAGGCAGCCAGAGCTAAAAGGGCAGATTTACTGTATTCATGCAAATATCCTTAGTAATAAGAAAATAGGGTGAGAATTGCAGAATAAAATATGAAATATAAGCTATATTTATGTCCGAATGTTACATTTTTTCAAAGTTGTCTCAACTGTGTCAGGAGCTCTTTAAACGTGCCACAATAAAATGCGTGATACAAAAATTAAATTTTTGTGTTTCACATACTTTTACTCAAACTTGGCTCTTACATTATTTTAGTCTCAAATTTGGAATATGCTGTTTATGTAACCCTAGCACATCAACACGGATGGTGGGAAATTTTTAAGTAGAGGTCAAAAGGTGGTTTCAAAGTGTGACACATACATTTGCAAAACATAAATTAAAGTGTCACACATTTTAATGTCTCACTTACATGCTCATAACTTGGCCATTTTAAAATATTTTAGTCCCAAATTTGAATATACTGTTTACTTGACCCCACCTCATGAACAAGGATAGTGGGACTTTTAAAGTACAGATCAAAAGGTGATTTTGAAGTGTGACATGCAGATTTGCGACACATAAATTTGTTTGCTGCACATTTTAGTGTCTCACATACTTTTATTAATACTTTAGCCGTATTACAATATTTTAGTCCCATATTTTGAATATACTGTTTTCATGATCCTACCTCATGAACAATGGTGGTGAGGATTTTCAAGTACAGGTCAAAAGTGGTTTCACTATTGCTCTGCAAAACAACCATTTAGGTGGGTTTAACACAATCTAGCAACCATGTGCATGATGTAGGGTCAAACTAATGTTCATGTCACACATTTAAGTGCAACACAAAAATTTGTACCACTAAAATGTTCCATTCATACCAAAAATGAAATTCTTGGTTACACTTAAATGTAGAGGGCTCCTTTAATGGTGCAGGGCCCAGAGGAACCTTCTCATTTACAGCTGTACATGCAGGTCCCACAGGGAATGACATGAATGAGGCTACGATTCCACAAAAAGAAAGGAAATTCATTGCAAAAAAACTGCAGTAATGCACCAGTTAGGGTTCAACTTAATGCCGCAAAAGTAGGGAAATGTGGTGTTATGGTTTCCAACCCTAACTCCCAACCCCCTCCCAAGCAGCAAAAGCACAAGACCACAAAAGCACCCACAGACAGCCACCAACTGGTAAGACAAATAACATACAACTGTTTCTAGATTACACAAATATACTGTAGTAGCACTGATGTGCTACCTTTGTTAACTTTCATCTGTGGCATGCTGGCTGCAAGACATACACACTCATTGGCCATATACAAAAGTCCAGAATGATCAAATCAAAGCACTTCTTTCTGCAGAAGCACAGGCCCCTGCAGCCACAGATACTGTACAAATACATGGTACCAAAATTGCAAACATTCTTTTGTCTGGAGAAGCACAGACCTCTATGGGATCAGTCCTTCTGTAGTCACAGGTACTCATGCACACTGTAAGATGTACATTGAAGGGCCTGCACTTCTGCTGCCACAGGTGTAAGATATATACACAGAGCTCTGCCTGCAGAAGTGCAGGACCCATAAAATCCATGATATCCAAATTGCAACACAATGTTTTTCTACAGCAGTGCAGGCACCTCAGGGGCCTGCACATCTGCAGCTGCAGGTGTAAGACATACACACCAACTTTTGTGTGTAAAGGCACAGGCTCCTTTGGGGCCTGCACTTAGGGTACTGCATGTAGAAATCCATGATACCCAAACTGCAATACTACTTCTGCAATACTGCTTTTTTTCAGAAATGATGCCCCTGTAGGGCCAGTGCTTCTGCAGCTGCAGCTGTAAGACATAGACACTGACTTCTATTCACAGAAGGGCAGACTCCTCTGGGCCTGCACGTCTGCTGCTACATATAGAAATGCATGATACCCAAACTGCAACACTACTTCTGTCTGCAGAAGCAGATGACCCTGCAGTGCCAGTCCTTTTGCAGCCACATGTATTTATTCACACTGAATGACATACACACACAGCTCTGGATGCAGATACAGCTCCATGAAGGTAGCACATCAGTGCTACTGCATTTGTGTTATCTGGAAACAATTGTATGTTGTTTGCCTTACCTGCTGATGGCTGCCTGTGGTTGAGTTTGTTGTCTTGTGGTTTTGCTGCTTGGGGAGTGAAGAGTTATGGTTGGAAACCCTATCGACATATTTCTATACTTCTGTGGCATTAAGATGAACCCTGACTGGTGCAGTAACACATTTTGTTTTGCAATTATCTATCTATCTATTTATCTATCTATCTATCTATCTATCTATCTATCTATCTATCTATCTATCTATATTTTTAACTGATAAGTTGCAATGTAATATATATATATAAATATATGAAAAATACAAAATCACACATGCCCCCATAATGCAAAGCATCATGGGCTGCATATGCAAATCACCACAGAATAGTATTCTGGTTCAACTTTAAGCAGAAATGCATGGTAAGTAAAGGCCTCTCACACAGTTTGCAAAGGGTGCCAACAGAAGACACAGACACATGTTTCGTCCTACCAGGACTCTGCTTAAAGTTGAACCAGCATAATATTCTGTAGTGATTTGCATATGCAGCCCATGATGCTTTGCATTATGGGGACATGTGTGAGTTTGAATTTCTTTGAAACTTGGCTTTCCAGCCAGTGCCCTTTGGGGTAACCATTGCCTCAGTGCTTGCACGCTGAGGTTCTTTGTCTTTTAACTTGTTTTTTGTTTTAATTGGGTTCACCACAACATACCTGCACTGTATGCTACCCCATGTATTATTCCATGTAATTCCCTGGGTCGCCCCTGAAAAAGGGACCTTCAGGGCCCAGCGGACTTACCCAGTTATCAAAATTTAATAAATAAATAAATAATAACCTAGATAGACCATCTTAGGGTAGCTGGTTCATTCCACTGGGGTGTCAAACAGATGAGGCACACTGATGAGTCCTGGTAGGATGAAACACGTGTCTGTGTCTTCTGTTGACACCCTTTGCAAACTGTGTGAGAGGCCTTTTGGTACCATGAATTTCTGCTTAAAGTTGAACCAGCATACTATTCTGTGGTGATTTGCATATGCAGCCCATGATGCTTTGCATTATGGGGGCATGTGTGATTTTGTATTTCTTTGAAACTTAGCATCCCAGCCAATGCCATTTGGGGTAACCATTGCCTCAGTGCTTGCACGCTGAGGTTATTTGTCTTTTAACTTGTTTTTTGTTTTACTTGGGTTCACCACAACATAACCCAGATAGACCATCTTAGGATAGCTGGTTCATTCCACTGGGGTGTCAAATAGATGAGGCACACTGATGAGTCCTGGTAGGAAGTCACTGAGCTAGCCAAGGGGATTGAAGAACACACTGAAGGGGACAATAAACAGTTATGCTTTTATTTTTCTGTGATTGAGGAATCAGAGGTTCTAAAACTGTTATTAAAACTGAAGGACGGTAAGGTGGGAGGAAGCGATATGATTTCATCTACAGTACATTGCTAAAATACTCTGCCCCCTATGTGAAAAGTCCCTTGGTGACTTTATTCAATTTGTCACTGCAACAGGGTATTTTTCCAGCTCTGTGGAAGGATTCCATTGTGGTTCCTTTTCATAAGAGCGGTGACGCACTTGTTATGTCAAATTACTGGCATATTTCTGTGTTGTCTGAGATTGGTAAACTACTGGAGAAGTGTGTTCACCAGCAAATTCAGGTGTATTTTCAAGAAAAAGACATCCTTCTTGAACAACAACATGAATTTTGTGCTGGATGATCTACTGTGACGGCACTGGCCAGGTTTGCAGATGCCGTACTGGTGGCTGCTGAGGAAGACAAAGCCTTCATGGACGTGGCCAGTGCCTTCGATATGGTAGATCACAGGATTTTGTTAAATAAATTAGAGAAACTGGGAATTAGGGATGTTCAATTAAACTGGTTTGCAAGTTATTTGTCAAAACGTACTCAAAGAACTAAGGTAAATGATTACCTGCCCCAACCCAGAGAAATACTGGCTGGGGTTCCTCAAGGATCAGTGCTTGGTCCCCTTTTATTTTCCATTTTCATTAATGATCTACCCCCTTCCTTTACAAATGCTAATAGTTTACTGTATGCAGATGATACTGTATTTTGGGCATAAGAAGTAAACCGTAGTGAAATACAAGATTCTCTTCAAAAACATTATAATGCATTTTCCAATTGGGTTCAGTCAAACAACCTGGTCATTTATTAAAATAAAACTAATGTTATGTTATTTGGTTCTTTAAAAAAACTTCAGAAGATTAATTCCCTACATATAACGGGACTTGCTGTGATCTCCCTTTGGCTACTATGGTCAAATATTTGGGTTTGTATTTGGACTCAAATTTGAGCATGGTTCCTCATTTTTAGAAAAAGTAGGCACTAAAATACATCAGAAGATTGGCTTTCTTTATAGAAATAGTTAATGTTCATCCAGAAAGGCTCTTCACATTATAGCAAAACAGGTACTATTTCCAACATTAGACTATGCATGTGTTAATTTTGCAAACTGTAATCAGTTGTTTGAGTCAAAATTTAAAGTTTTGTACAATGATATTTGTAGATTTGCATTACATGTTTCAGTTAGAACCCACCACTGTCAGTTATATAGTGATCTTGGGGTTCTTTCCCCAATTAATCGTTTGAAATGTATATTAGGGAATTTTGAATTTTGGATAAAAGGTCTGGGAGATCCAATCACTTTATCCAAATTTATAGTAAGAAAAGTCCATGGCAGAAACACTAGACAAAACTGTTTAAATCAGTACATTGTTCCAGTCTATAGGCTTCAAATGAGTAGGAACGCATTTTCTTGGTTTGCACCTTCATTTTTAAATGAATTTGGAGATTTAGTTCAAAAAGCACATTTAGAATCTCATTTTAAACATTTATTGTTAAAGAAACTTTATTGTGATACTGTTTGTAATTGTGATTAATGTATGTACTTTTGTGTAAATGTCACTTTTTGTTGCATTGTACTTTTATATGTCAGGCGTGGCTGAAAAAGGGCTGTGCCCAGTCCACTTCCTGGTTAAAAATAAAACAAACAAACAAAGACGAAACACGTGTCTGTGTCTTCTGTTGGCACCCTTTGCAAACTGTGTGAGAGGCCTTTCGGTACCATGCATTTCTGCTTAAAGTTGAACCAGTATAATATTCTGTGGTGATTTGCATATGCAGCCCATGATGCTTTGCATTATAGGGGCATGTGTGAATTTGTATTTCTTTGAAACTTGGCTTCTCGGCCAATGCCATTTGGGGTAACCATTGCCTCAGTGCTTGCACGTTGAGGTTTTTTGTCTATATATATATATATATAGATATATATATATCTATATATATATATATATATATATAGATATATATATATATATATATTCATGGCAAAAAATGTGTTTAATTCATCAGTTAGGGATAAAGCAACAAAAGTGAGGAAATGAGATGTTAGGGTTCAGCCCCTAACCACCCCAACACCCTCCCTCCACAGACTGATAGGTTCTGGGGTGTGCCATGGGGTCATGTGGACCAACTATCACCCTATTCCACGTGTAAACAGGTTGACATGCTACAGTAAAGGAGAATGGGGTGAGAGTTAGGCCTCACAACCCCATGGCACGCCCTAGTGCCTGTCAGTCTGTGGGGGAGGGGGATGGAGTGTTGGGAGGGTTAGGGGCCCAACCCTAGTGTCTCATTTCCTCACGTTTGTTGCTTTAACCATAACTGATGCATTAAATGTAGTTTTTTGCTATATATATATATATATATATATATATATATATATCTTGTTCTTTTAAAAATGAGGCCACTTTTTTTTTCAGGTTTTTGCATTGCCTGCCAATAATTAAAACCTTTATTAATAGTAATTAGTTTTGGTGGGTAAGTTAGGCAATGGGAAAATTTCTTATCCAGGAAACACACTAGGCTGGAGCTTGTTTCCAGGTGTAGCCTGGTAGCACAATGAAGTCAAATAACTTGTTTAGGGTCACGCAGTATGCAAGTGGAAGCTGATGGGATTCAAACTCAGGTCCCCAGGTCTGCAGTTCAGAGCCCTTAACCAGCACACGATAATGCTTTCTTAGTAGTCTCACAGTATCAAACATGGGTGAAGAAATCTCTATAGAGATCTAAAGTGATTTAGTCATCCCTGAGAGAAAATAATAAACCAAATGTTTTTTACTGTACTGATTCAAAGGTTGTTTTATGAGCAGATAGACTCAAATGTCACCAATGAGTTAAAATATACAGCTGTAAGCCAGTGTTTCATGTAATACACTCTTCAGAGGTAAAGAAGTGTGGCTAACCACATGTTGCCTACAGAATCAGTTGTAGCTTTCTTCACGCTGTGCCCTTTTAGCCCCGCATGAAGAAAAGAGATCACATCTGACCTTGTTTTCTCAGAGTTGGGGGTGGGCATTATAGCTGACAACCGCAGATGAGATATTTCTAGTCCATATTCAACAAACAACTAACAAAATAGAAATAAACATAAAATAAGTCATATTACCCTATAGTCCCACTCAATACACACAAGCAGATACACTCAGCCTCCCAGCCTTCCTATCTTCTCAGTGGTCATCTGTTCATTCACTGTTACTGTAATGGGGGGATGAG
The DNA here is from genome assembly GCA_016271365.2 of Neoceratodus forsteri. NCBI lineage: Eukaryota > Metazoa > Chordata > Ceratodontiformes > Ceratodontidae > Neoceratodus > Neoceratodus forsteri. The sequence goes on along the minus strand of CM057455.1, from coordinate 1,120,557,508 downwards.
TCTGAATAATGGGACAGGCAAAGGCTGCTCGTTGGCCATTCCCTCACAAGCCCCCCACCCTCACATTACCTTAGTGGTTGTCAGTTCATTCACTGTTGCTGTAATTTTGGGTGGTGGGTGGGGAAGCGATGAAAGAATGGGATGGGCTAAGGCTGGACCTCTGCCCATCCCTCTCAATCCTCACCCCACCCTCACATCACCTTAGTGGGTGCCTGTACATCAAGTGCTGCTACAATGGGCAGGGGGAGATGAAACAATGGGTTGGGCCAATGCTGCACCTTGACCCATACCTCACACACAACACCTCTCCTTAGCGGTCATCTGTTCATTTACTGTTGCTGTAATGTAGGTGGGAAAGGGTCACAGTGGTGGTTATCTGTACACTGTCCATTGATGCAGTGAGGAGAAGAAACATGAGAATGGTCTCAACTCATCCCTCCCCCACACACACACATTGCATCTCCTCAGTGGTCAACTGTTCAATCTTTGTCGCTGTATTGTGAGAGGAGGGTGATAGGAAGGGGTATGGGCCACAACCCCCACTTCACCCCTCACATCACCTTAGTGGTCATTATTCCATTCATCATTGCTAAAATGAGGCAGTGATCAGCCTCAGGTATGTGCCACTGCCCATCTGCCACCTCCTCTTCCCTATAGTCTCAGGGTGTATGTGGTGATTAAAAATTGTGGTCTCACAAAGCAGGTATAAATCACTTAAAAATATTTTTTTTCTATGCACATATGACTTAATATGAATGCAAAAAAAGTCATACAAACACATTTTCAGAACAAGAATATAAGGCTTTAATGGTTATAGGTTTGTTTTACTTGAATTTGAATAATTTCCCATTTCTTTAAATAAAACTAATGAATGTGTAAAAACCACTCAAAAGCACACTACTTAAAACATTTCAAGGCAAACTCATGCTATTAGGGTCAAAGATATATTTAGTATTAAAGGAGCAATGATTTGACCATTTTTTCTGCATTCACTTTGCTAAGTCATAGGAGCACATAACTTTCAAGATACAAACACATGGTTTCAGCATACAAACACATAGCATTAAAAGTTATGTTCTTATATTACATGAATTTCAACATTTTCTGATTTCTATAAATAAAACTAACACATTAGTAAAAAAAATGCTCAGAAGCACTCTATATAAAACTTTTAAAGGCAAGCCAATGCTATCAGGGAAAACAATTTTACATATTTAGTATTTTTTCAAGGAGCAATGATTTGACCATTTTTAATGTCTTTGCATTAATAGTCTTATGAATGCATGACCTTTGTGATATGTACGCATGGTTATTGATAGCAACACATGTCTTTAATAGTTATGTGCTCACATTTCGTGATCTCAGCACTTTCTGATTTCTGTAAATAAAAATAAAATCTTTAAAAAGTGCTCACAAGTACACTATTTAAAACTTTTAAGGATAAGCAGATGCTATCAAGGATAGCTATTTTACATATTTAGCATTTTTTCAATGAACAATGATTTGAAAATTTTTTCTGGGTTCACATCACTAAGTCAAAGAATGCATGACTTATGCGATATGAATACAAGGTATTTGATATGAACACATATAAGAATGTGTTTGCAAAAATTCAGTTATCTTTAGAATGCATATTTTTGTCAATGTGCATGCTCAGAAAAGGAACCAGTTTTCTCAAATGTTTTAAACACTGTGCATTATTGAGATACAAGAAGTACAACAAACACACACGTTTGGGCAAACACTATCAAATCTGCAAGTTTCAGGAAGGAAGACCTCCTATTTGTTTAGTTACAGGTGAGCAAAACAAGTCTAAATTTATGTAATTGTTGTTTTAATTTGCCCCTTTGTAACTTTGCCCCTGTGAACTGATTGCAACAAAATGTTCAATATCCAGAGATCATGGCACCATGTCTGTGCAGTCAACATAAACAAATGAGCTGAAAATGGGCAACGTTATTAATATATAAAAACTGAGGTTCAACATTAAAGTGCTGATATATACAGCATATATATATATATATATATATATATATATATATAGATATATGTAATAGATAATCCACTCTAGGGTGTGCGGTGGCACTCTAATATCATGCGCCTTGGTGTGCGTTGTGTTACCTGAGGGCCGCAAGCCGAGTGCGTTCAACCACCCAAGGCATGCGTATATCAGAGTGCGACCGCACACCCTAGAGTGGATTATCTATCTTATAAAATGGAAATAAATATTTTTGTGGGAGATCAAAAAAGTAGTCCCTGTGTGGCATAAGAATTAAAAAAAAAAAAGGTTTGTATTTCTTTTTATTTTGATTTAGTATTCCTAGAATAAAGTCGTCATCTTTAGATGGAGGAGAAAGAGTGGGGAACACTTTCAGTTTTATCAGTGAGATGTAGCGTGACCGAGCATGGTCAATAATGGTAGCTAATATGCAGGCAGACACTGAAAGCAAGTCCCTCGGTGTGAAAAAGCAAAGTAACTGCATTTTACCTTATTTTTATTGAGAATTGTCTAAAATAAGAAGCGAGCTGAAGCTAGTGGTAGACAGGACTTTCACTTTTATCACTGACATGTAGCATGACCGAGCATGGTCAAAACTGATATGTAATGTGCAGCCAAACAGTGAAACTAAGTCACACTCTGTAGCAGAAAAGCAAACAAACTGTGCATTTCAGCTTATTTCAATTTAAAATCTTGTAAAAAAGCTGCCGTGTGAAGCAGGTGGAGAGCTAGCTCAGAGCGAGAGTGTTGGCAGCGTCGGAGATGTAATGCAGGGCAGAGCGAGTGTTGCTCTAGCAACAGTTGCTAGAGGAACACTTGCTCTGCCCTGCGTTACATATCGGCGATTGCCAACACTCTAAGCCTTATCCGACTTTGCTACGGCCTTATGATTTAAGTGAAATAGCTAAAGAAATACCTGAGACTGTTTCCTTGCTGCCACAGAGGTAATGACAATTCACTGGGCTAACTATATCGTATATCAATTTTGACCACGCTCATCACGCTGCGTCAGTGATAAAAGTGAAAGTGCTATCTACCACTCTCTTCAACTGGATTCTTCTTTGAGCAATTCTCAAAAGCAGGTAAAATCTGATTACTGCTACACCGATTCTACTGACCATAGGCTATGATGTCCACCCTTCGACTCGCATCATAATAAAAGTAGTGGTCTACTAGATTCCTCCTGTAAAGAGGGCGACTTTATGTAAATAGTAAATGAAAATGAGAATACAGACCTCTTTATTTCTAGTCAGTGTTAGTTTGAACTTTGGCATGTGGGTACCTATCTGTGGTAGATGTGGAATGATCTCACTACTGGTGAGAAGGTTTTGGAGGATAAAAAGTAGTTCAGGCATGCAGTCGCGCTGGGAGGTGTGCGGTCGTTGGGAAATAATGCACGGTCATTTGATGCATTCTGTCCAATCATGTTAGTGGAATTTCTATGATTTTACCATCCCATTTTATAAATATATATATATATATGTTATGGCCCAGTAGGGCCAGTATAGTTAGGGTTGCATGGTCACTCAAAATTTGCACTTTAATAACTTTGCAACCATTTGTCCGATTTGCCTGAAAGTTTGAATGCACAATCACCAAACATATATCGCTGGATCTGGAAAGTTTTGTTTAGGTCAGATATACAGTTGCGGACCCATAGGGCACTCAATATGTGACAAATCACCAACCGTTGCACATTTTGGGGTAAGCCATAATGGACTGAAGAATGTGTTTTCTCGGATTCAGATTTGTTTGCCTACATATGGCCTGGGTTGAACTGGTGCCTTTTGAAGATTTGGTGAAAAAATATTACTCCATTCAAAAGTTATTCAATTTTTCATGGCCCATTATAGTCTATGGGAAAATTTATATGTCCATTGTGAAAACTTTCAAGATCACATTTTTGTTGTTGTGCTCCCTGAATTTGTTTTCATGCTGCTGCCATCTTGTTTTTTTTTTTAGAGAGAGACAAAACAACATTGTAACTCAAAAAATAATGCCCTTTGGTAAACACCAACAGTTGTGTTTACCTAATTGGGCCTTAAGGAACATGATCCTGACATTAGTTTTTCACCAGCTGGTTTGAAAATACATTTTTCAGACATGTGGCACCATTTTGCCATTTTATGATTGTGGTAACCTTTTTTGTTGCCGTGAAAACAATTGAGATGAAAAAAGTAACCATGACAACATGTTTCTGTTCACAATAACATTTCCATTATAGAGATAGGAGTGCCACAAAAATATTAAAGTAATCACGATAACACTGCATGAATATATTTTCTTTTTTTTTTTTACAATTCAAAGTTTATTCACCACATTTTCCACATTGCAGGAGGCAGTAATGAACACTTTGACATAGGATTCATAAAACAAATCATACTTCCCCCACCCCTTCCCCCCCCGGCACAGCAGTTCATTCTAGCACTGTTATTACCCACTAACGACCTTTACCAGAAATAATTAAGGTGGTAACCTCGACTACACACTACTCCATAGCCACCATAATTAAAGTGTGAAGGGGATCCCAGATATCCTTACACCTATGTAGTCTGTTTTGAAGGCTGGAAATAGCCTTCTATGTACATATATTTGCTAAGATCTCATGGAGCCACTCCTGATATGTTGGACCTGTCCTTTTCTTCCAATGCCTGAGAATGACTTTTTTAACCGAAAGCGCCACCATAAATATGAGAAATCTCCAGATTTTAACCTTTATGGAGGACAGATCCCCCAACAGGCAAATATCTGGTGCAAAATAGTCTTGTAAACCCAATAAAGGATCCAGATTGGTTTTTATAAGCTCCCATAATGATGCTATCCGGGGGCACGACCAGAAAAGATGAAAAAGTGATCCTGTGTCCTGGGAACACTTATTACACCTATCAATATCAAGAAGGCCCCATTTCACCAGTTTAGTTGGAGTATAGTATAAGTTATGCAAAATGTGGAACTGCATGAAACGTAATCTATCTTGGGATACATATTTATGACAGCACATCCATGGGATGGACCATTTAAAAGTATAATGGGGAATAATGAAACCCAGAAGTTGGTGGGGCCACCACCGCATCCAAACCTCCATTGAAACACGACTTGATAAATCTTAGAAATCGCACCAGAAGAGACAAGAAAAGGGGAAAGTTCAGATACCAATGCAAAGGTCGGTGGACGGGGTGGGGTGGCCCCAAAGACCGTGGTTAACAAGTCCCTCAGTTGAAACACTTTAAAAATCTGAGACTCCGGTATTTTGAACTTGTATGTGAACTGAGAAAATGAGAGCCACTCACCAACTTCATCCAGAAATGAGGATACTATCCCCTCTCCTAAGTGAGGCAACCATGAACGGGAAATTTTCTGTTTGTTAATAGTGAAAGCTGGGGAATTCCAAATAGATTGAGCGAGATCTTTACTTTGATTGTAATGCAGGAAAGAGCACAATTGCGAATGTACTCTTAGCGAGGTCATGATAGTGGGACATTTATTAATATCTTGCATCTAAGAAATTTTTAGATAGAGCATAGTCAGGGGGTCCATGTTCATAGATTGGAAAAATCTAATTCAATCTTAAGCCAAACTGGGTTCATGTTATCTGGACCCGGTCTTACCTATCTCAAGTATTTAGCCAAATGACTAGCCCAGTAGTAGATGGGCAAGCAAGGAATACGCAACCCCCCTTCATTCTTAGGTGCAGCTAATTTGTAGTATGCCAGCCTGGAAGTCTTAGTTGACCAAATAAACTTGGTAAAGAGTTTATGTGCTTTCTGAAACCAACTTAGGGGGACGAATGAATTAAGATGCGACAAAGGATAAAATAAGTGGGGAAACACATTCATCTTAATTATATTAATACAACCCCGTAAAGATAACGGGAGTTTATCCCATCTCTCTAAATCTTGAGTGATCCCCTGCAGAAGGGGATCCAGGTTTTCCTTAAACCACAAGGAGGGATTACACGTTAATTTTATGCCTAAATATTTAATAGCCCGGGGTGACCAACATAGTCCCAAAGAAATAATTTCGGTCTTAAAGACTTTATGGTTAAGAGGGAAAAAGGATGTCTTATTGGGATTTAACTTATAATTTGAGAAACTACTAAATCTATCAACCTCCCTTAGCATATTCAAGATAGATATTAATGGATTAGCCAAATGTAGGAGAAGGTCATCAGCGTACGCTGTTATTTTCACTACCTCATTCCTAATGGGAATACCGTGTATCCCTTCATTATTGAGAATATGTTGAATAAGGGGTTCTAGATAAAGAATGAAAAGTAATGGAGAGAGAGGGCATCCCTGCCTTGCACCTGACCGCAGTGTAAAAGACTTGGAGAAGGTCCCAATACCTGAAATCCTCGCTGTAGGAGACCGGTAAATTGCCCTGATCCAATCTATGAACATGGATGGTAATCCGAATGCCTTGAGGGCTTGAAATAGAAAAGTCCAGTTAACCCGATCAAATGCCTTCTCGGTGTCCAGGGAGACCAACCCCACAGGATATATGGCATCCCTGGACTCGAGAGGGCTATCTTAGAAAACGTAGGTGATCTGAAGATGCACGTCCTCTCATAAATCCCACTTGAGACATACTCACAAGAGCCGGAAGAACCAGGGTTAGTCTATCTGCCATTATCTTCGAGATAATTTTGACATCTTGATTCAGCAAAGATATTAGCCTATAGCTCTGAACCATTTCTGGGTCTTTGTCCGGTTTAGGTAACAAAACTATCAATGCCTCAAACATCTTCCATCTCTCCAGACAAAATATGCAAATAGAGACAATGCAACACGGGAAGTAATTGCTCCATGAAAACTTTATAAAATAAGGCCGAAAACCCATTTGGACCCGGGACTTTTCCCATAGGCAAGTCCTTTATAACAGTAGCTATCTTTTCCTGTGATAAAGGGGAAGATATAAATTTCTTTTGAGAGTCAGATAGTAATGGAGGATGTGCTTCCCTGAGATACTCATCCAGTTTTTGAATGGGCGGAGGACTATCCATGTCCCTATATAATTGTTCGTTAAAAGTAGCAAATTCCTGGACTATCTCTGAAGGGGATACCTTCAGGGTCCCATCAGACTGAGACCTTATTGGGGGCATAAATTTAGCTGATTCTTGTTGTTTTAAATGTAGAGCCAACAAGCGCCCCTTTTTTTCTCCTTGATCTGTAAAACTGGCCTTTGTACGGATTATTGCCAACTCAGCCTTTTCTCTTAACATTCCCAAATATTTATCTTTATATATTAGTAACTTCTGTGACTCTTCTTGAGAAATTTTTTCTGGGGGTATATTTTCTAATACACGTATCTGAGACAATAAGAAGAGTAACTCCGTTTCCTGTGCCCTCTTCCTCTTTGTAGCTAGACTAATGAGAATGCCCCTTATATAAGCCTTAAAGGCTCCCCATAAAATATCTGGTTTTGCACTATCTATTGGGTTAGTGGAAATGAAAAACTCTATCTGCTCTTTCACCACTCTTCTATACTTTTCATCTTTTAGTAATTGTTCATTTAATTTCCATCTGGTCTCTCTTTTGGGGATGTTAAGAAAAGCCAAATTACCCAAGACTAAAGAATGATCCAATATTGGACCTGGTTGGATTGAGGTGGATAGTACCCCGGCAAGAGCTCGTGAGAAACAAATAGGTAATCAATGCGAGATTGTGTGCAATGCACTGGCGAGCGATAGGTATATTCCCTAATATTAGAATGTGTGACCCTCCAGACATCACACAATCTGCACTGAATCATCATTTCCTTAAAGGACCTGTGTTCAGGTGACAGTCCCCTCGACCCAGTGCTTGATCTATCCAGATTTGGATCCAAGACCAAATTAAAATCTCCCACTAATATAATTGGAATAGGGAGTATAGGAAGAATCATGGAAATCAATTTCATAAAAAAAGAGAGATTGCCTGTGTTTGGACTGTATATGCTACCTAAAACCAATGGCATGGCCCAAATAGTACCCTGAACTAAGACATATCTGCCTTCTGCATCCTTAAATACCTGAGAAGGGACAAATGGGATATCTCTGTTAATCAGTATCATGACCCTGCAACTATTGGTTTCCCCTGAAGCATAAAAAACCTAACCTATCTGTTGTCTCTGAAGTTGTAATACTTCGGAATCCACTAAATGAGATTCTTGTATGAATGATATCTGGGCACGTAACAGACTCAGGTGTTTAAGTACCTGATATTGTTTCAGTTTTTTCCTGATCCCCTTCACATTCCACATAGCAATATTAATATTCTGAGCCATCTATTATATCAGATATAATCCAGATAAGATATCTAACATATACTGCAGTCATGTAACAGGTGATTCTATTCCCTGAATCTGCTGTGCGGTCTCCACCCCATTAAACTCCTGTCCCTCCCACCCCCGATTACTCCTTGAACAATCCACATCATCAGTAACTCCAAAACATAGTCCAAAAAGCCATCCACCCAAACCCCCCTCTTATCACTAACAACGTTCAGCAATACTCCATTTACTACTCCTCCCCCAGCCCACCGAAAAACCGTCCCCCAAACCCTGTATTCTTCATAATACATTCCCCTTATTTGAGATGCTAGTAATAAAAGAAAGAGAGAGAGAGAGAGTACAACATCCCTACAATACAAGCCCTTGTATCTACCACCTATCCCCTAATGAGGGTCATTGGGAGTAAGCCAGTATCGATAAAACATCGCCCCCAGTAACATCACGGCTTACAAGGGCATATGGCTTCTTGAGTGTGATAAGGAGCCTCTCGGCGCGAGATCAGGAAGTCGGCCTCAACCAAACATAACATTCACTGAGAGGGCCTTCATCTCAACAGGCTCTCCAACTCTATAGGGACAGGCCCCCGATCCTCTCCTCCCAGTTGCTTTGCCTTTGCCCCAGCGAATCCCAGCTTATCTCCTGCTTTAGCAACCCTTAGCAATTAACTGCGCATGAGCATCGCTCCCTCTGTGTTGTGGGTGTGTAACTGCACCCTGATGCCTTACAAGGAAAGGACAACACAGCCATTGTAATTGGATTTCCCAAAAGGCTAAAGCCTTCCACCAAACCCTTCCTTACCAAACTCTCGCAGGAGAGGGGGAGACCAGATATTGCTGAATAGGCATTGTTTTCTGCCAATTCGAAAACTAGCGAGAAATCGCTTGATTGCTTGAAACTTCAGAACCAGACAAAACAACCAAGAATATGCTTCTGTGATTGGAACACTTAGAAAACCTAAGGACCTGAAACCCCAGACCCAGACAAAACAAATAAGAGCATACATCCACAGCTAGATCACTGTAAAAAGGAAAAAGAAAGTCCTTTCTGCCCCTTATTCGGGCTGAAGTGAGAGTCCAAGAATATTTAACAGCTGCTTTCCAGAAGATCCCTTTGCATGAGTGCCCAGCCTTCTCAAAACAGTTCACATCTTGTCAAGAGAGACCTAAGGCCTTTCATGTGTCCCTGAAGAGATCTGGAAATGCTAATTTTAAACCAGCAAATGATGCTTCCGGATCTTCGTAGGTAGCCCAGGAACCAGCCACCTGTACCTGTAACCTGGCTGGGTATCCCATATGAAATTTAAGTCCAGCCACAATGATTTTTGAAACAACGGGATGAAAAGCCGCACGCTTCAAATGGACTGAACCCAGAATATCTTGTGCTATTCTAAGCTTAGCTTGCTCCCAGCAAACTTCTTGGAGTTCTCTCACTTTGTACAGGCAATGTTGTCGCTCTAAGAAATTTAAGAAATGACAAATTATAGGTCGGGGCATTGCTCCCGGAGGGGGCTTCAGTCTTAATGACCTGTGGGATCTCTCAATAATATATTTAGCCCCAAATGGGGAAAGGCCTGCAAGCTTCTTGACCAACTTCTGGGTAAAGGCTATAGTATTCTGGCCCTCTTCTCCCTCTGGTAACCCGAGGATCACAACATTATTTCTCCGGCTACGACCTTCAAGGTCTTCAAGCTTGACCTCAAATCTAGACAGTTTCTGGCACATTGCTGCCATCTCAGGCTCAAACCTCTCCACTTGCTTCTCTAAAGAGAAGATCCTAGTTGTGTTGTCTGAGGTAGCGAAGGTAATCTCTTCTATTTTTCTCATGAGCGATTTCATTTCTGATGCCATCTCCTTAATCTCAACTCTGAATGGTTTAAATTCCTCCAGAAATCTAGACAATGTGAGCAGCTCCTGATCTGCCCCTAGATTCAGAATGTCTCCCTTTTTTGCTCCTCTCGAGGCCTGGGATTTTTTTGAGGCCTTCTCTGGTGTGACTGGCGGGGTGTGTTTCTGCTGTTGTTTTTTCATGTAAACGTCCATTCTCTCTTGAAATCGCCTTGCAAGGGCACAAAGTTGTAGGGAACCAGAATAACATGAAATTAGAGGTTTAGAGATCGAGAAAATATATCAAAAAATGAAAATTAAGAGACGGGAGGCTGGAGCTGACCAGAGGAGCAACTATCCAGCAGCTTACATCACGTGGTCCCCCCATGAATACATTTTATAACATGTTGTTTTCTTTGTCACTTCATTGTGCCAAAGTGGATTGTGCTTTTGGCATGAAATTTTCAGGATCTCAAGCTCTGGTCCCACAGATGTGCCTTTTGGTGCTTTGGTACCAAAACATTCAATGGCCTATGGTTACAGTGTTCTCAAGCTAAGACATTTTCCCATAGGTTAACATGGCAGCACCCGTGATGCCTTTCGGTGCCCATATCTTGAAAATGGTTTGAGATACAGATTTTTTGCAGCAAACATTCTTAGTACTCTAGGTGCAGAAATAGGTTGGAAAGCCATGAATACCATGAATTTTGAATTTGTTTTCTACCTTGTACGGTTACTGAGATATTTGGAAATTAGTATTCCAATGGCTCATTTTCATCCCCGTAGGCCAGTATTATGCCCTCAAAGTTAGCACCCACAGCATTTTCAGTGTCCGTATCTCAGAAACAATGCAAGATGTGGATTTTGTCAATCTATCTATTGTAGAGGTCTCACAGTGATGATTATAACAGCACTGGAACTTTTTTCCTAGCTGCTACGGTTCCTGAGATATTGGCAAATTACTGTTACAAGGGTTCCTTGCCCTGTAGGGCTGCTGTGTGGCTCTGTAGTTATGTATAAGTAGGAGTGTAGGACCCGGAGGTCACAAATGGGCAGCGCACCAACACATACCATTTACTATTTTTATTACACTTTTATAAAACGTAAGGACATTCTTTGCAAAAAACATCATTAATGTATCAGTTAGGGCTATTTCCAAAGTGACAAAAGTGTGGAAATTCAACATTAGGGTTACCACCCCACCACCCCACCCCCCACGCCCCCATCATCCACACACCAACAGAGGTCGAAGTGTGCCATGGGGTTATCAGTCCTAACTCTTACCCCATTCTCCTATACTGTAGCATGTCAGCTTGCTTAGACATGGAATGGGATGAGAATGGGATGAGAGCTGGGCCTGAGACCCCATGGCACCACTTCGTTGGTGTGTGAAGAATGGGGGCTTAGGGGTCGGTGGTGGGGTGGTAACCCTAATAATGAATTTTCACACTTTTGTCACTGTGAAACAACCCTAACAGATGTGTTAATGAAGTTTTTGCAATAATATATATATATATATATATATATATATATATATATATATATATATATATATATATATATATATATATGTATGTATATATATATATATATATATATATATATATATATACATATATGCATATATACATATACACACACACATATATATGTGTGTGTGTGTATATATATATATATATATATTATATATATATATATGTAGGATATATGATGGGCAGGAGTGGAATATGGAAAATATTTTCACTCCTGCAGAGTGAGCTCTAGATATTTCACAAGTGCCAAAGGCACAAGTGGAATATCCAGAGCTCATGATGCAGGAGGGAAAATATTTTTCATATTCCACAATCTGCTCATCATGTGTGCTATTAATACCACGGGAGTGGGAGCTCCTGTATTGTATGTTCTTACATCTTTGTTTGGTCTGTTCATTTGTATTGTCTATGTGAGTCACTAGGTATTACTTGTGTGTGTGTGTGTGTGTGTTAGAGCTGTAATTGGTCATTTGGTGTTGTGTGATTGCTGATTGGATGTTGTTTATAGTGTGGTGTGGTGTGTGATTGGGTAATTTGTTTGTCAGGGTGGGAATGTCTTACTTCTGGGAAGAGCAGGACTGTGAGCTGCATTACTTAGGTATAATTTTGATTTGTTTAGTGACTTTTCTGGTGTTTTGTGGCAATTTGTAATTGTTTTTCTGAACATTTTATGTAGTCCACTTCACTTGTAGTATTTATGTTTAGAGAGTCTGCTTCGCTTTTCTTTTTGGGTGTTGCTACACGCTGATGTACATTTTTATAAGACATTTCACTTCCGTGTCTGTGGTCTGCAATGGAGAGTGATACAAAATGTAGGTAAACAATATATTTTGCACTGATTATAGGTAAAGGAGAACATTAATAGTGTTCTATACTGTGAGAATTGTTAGGAATGGTTGCTCTTTCATATGTATATGAGGTATGCAATGACCCCATCAAAAATATCTCTGATATTTTCCCCAAGTGCAGTTTGACCTTTGACATCACGAGTGGCGATGCCACGAGTGATGCCATAGGTCAAACCATTTCAAGGAAAAATATCTGAGATATTTTGATAGAGAGCGATATATATTGTTATGCAATGGGCCAAGTTTTTTTATCTCTGTAATTTTCATTTTTTTAAAATAGGTATGTCTTTATTTATTTCTTTTTTTTCTGCATGACTCAGCGTTATGTTCTGTAAAACTGAACTTTAGCATCAGGATGCTGTGCCATTGTGCTGCTGGGGAGAGTGGAAAGAGTAAAAAAAGAGAAAGTTGGTTGCTTTTTTGTGTGCTGGGGTTTGAAGGAAGTGAATGTTCTGTGCTAAAAGTTTATTTTTAATATTTGAAGTGAAAGAGACAATGAACATAATTTAGAGTATTTTGTCTGGTATTTTGGACCTTTAGTATAAATGGTAATTAGTATTGTGTGAAGCTGAAAGTTTATTTTGTTTAAAATAAGTTACAGTGAAAGAACAGAGGAGAAATTTAAACTGTTCTGTGTGCAGCTGGAGAGAAATGAAACTGCCAGTGAGAGCTGGAATGCAAGTGCGCAGGTGCATTCTGATTGTGCTGCTCATGCTGCCAGCTCCCACCAATCAAAACCTTTGTGAGCAGTTGTGCTGAAGTGCAGATAGTGCCTGGTTATTACCTTCAGTGAGGATTAATGACCTACAGTGAGGATAAATGCAATATTCTCACTGTAGGTCTGACCAGCCAAAAATACTGCCGTTATTTGCCACTTTTTATCCTCACCCCCATTATATATATATATATATATATATATGTGTGTATTCATTGCAAACAACTCCATTAATGCATCAGTTAGGGTTCATAGTAAAGTGACCAAAGTATGGAGATTCTGTGTTAGGGTTCAGAACCCTAACTTCACATTCCCCTCAACACAAACACATGTGTAAGCAGAGGAAGGGGCAAGGCAACACAACCAATCAGAGACTGCCATCATCAGGTAAGAGAAAGAACACACAACTCTGTGAACATACCAGAAGACACATCCAGCATCATGGTCCACCAACTGCATGAGTTCTGCTGCCATGCCAGTGTCTTTGTAATAATTATATACAGGTGGGAGTGCAGTGCACTTCCACATCATATAATGGTGATATTTGTATAGCCACACAGGGTCCATAGGACCCTGCTCTACTACACTACAGACAAATTTGCTTACTCTAGCACTACATGGTACACAGCATCCTGTAGTGGCATAATATTGTCAAAATGTAGGAATGACAATACAATCTTTAGAGTAACATGTGCTGCCACTGATGAAAAAAAATATATGAATGGGTCTGAGTGAAGGTGAGTTAGGGGTACATACACATGCTGTGAATCCATAGAGGATACAACAGTACATGTACTGTACTGCAAACTGTACCCTGGAGAGATAAAGAAATGTATTGTAGTTAAGATGTTTAGAGATGTGTAGAAGTTTTGCAAAACTCCAATAGAAATAAATTGAAAAAGATTGCACAGAGGCTGTACTTTTGTGAAGGCACTTGGTAGTTTCATGAAATTACCATAAAAATGAATGGATAAGCTTGTAAAGCCGTTGTGGTTTCAGGAAAGTATGAATAAGTTTCACAAAATTCCCACAGAAATGAATGGGTAGGCTCACACACAGGTTGTACTTTCACAAAAGTAGCTAGTAGTGTTGCAAAACCCCTATAGAAATTAACAGGTTAACTTGCACGGAGGCTGTACTTTCATGAAACCACCCAGTAGTTTCCCAAAACTATCATAAACATACTGTAAATGGGTATGCTCAAACAGACATTGTGGTTTTGCAAAAGTGCAATGTAGTTTCCCGAAACTAACAAAGAAAAGAATGGGAAAACCCACACATTTCCTATTTTTAAGAAAGAACCTAGTAGTTTCACAAAATTTGCATAGGAATGCATGGGAAAGCTCACACACAGTTACTAGTTTTGCAAAATCACTTAATACAGTAGTTTCACAAAACACACCATACAAATGAATATGGAAGCTTGTGCAGAGGGTGTACCTTTGAAAAACTACCAACAAGTTTTATGAAACACTCATAGGGATAAATGGTGTAGGTTGTACATAGTGTGTGCTTCTACAGAAGTACTCAGTCACTTTGTGAAAGTCTTTTACCCATGAATTTTCAAAAAGACACTGGCATGGCAGTAGAGCTCATACACTAGGTGGACCATGATGATGGATGTGTCTTGTGATAAGTTCAGAGACTTGTATGTTCTTTCTTTTACCTGATGATGGCTGTCTCTGATTGGTTGTGTTGCCTTGCCCCTTCCTCTGCTTGCATATGTGTATGTGTGTTGGGGGGGTGTGGAGTTAGGGTTCTAAACCCTAACATCGAATTTCCATACTTTTGTTGCTTTATTATGAACCCTAACTGATGCATTAATGGAGTTTGTTGCAATACACACACACACACACATTTTTTTTTATTTACTTGGTATTCAGAAAATAATCTTTGAGCCAAGGCTCTTTTACTAAGGTTCCATGTCATGGGAGCAGAGTACAGACATTCAATCAAGAAGGTTACAGAGTTTTAGGACATTTGAGACACTGAACAGCACAACAATCAGGAAAAGCTTACAGAGTTTCTTAGTCATTTAAAACACTATGCAGCATATGGACATCAACTTTAGTTGATTACAAGTGCAGTTAAGGTGCAGAGGTACTGAATGTTAGGTTAGGTTGGGCAGAGGGTCAGTAAGATCAGGATTTTGGTAGGGGAGGAGGGGGGCCTCTAGTAAAAGTGCTCAAGGAGGCAGGGCTGAGGCCAGGGAGGCATAGACCCATCCTAGCATGGAGACGGGGGGTTGAGGTGTGTACAGGAGCAGCCCCTTACAGTGATTCAGAGGCATTGTCAAGGAGTGTGTGGAAGGGTGGCTTCTGTCTTGTGCTGAGAATAGTTGCTGTTAGGAGAGCCAGGTCTTGTCATCCAGAGTCTATCAGCTGTTGGAGAAGCAGGTGCATACAGAGCTGGAGGTCAGGTAGTGCTTAAGGTCTGATATGAAACTGGATAGGCTAGTGGCATTCCAAATGGACTTGGGTACCTCGTTAAGTCAGAGAGGGGCTCTGTAGGAGAAGGTGCACTGTCTGAGAGCTGTGTGTCAGAATGGTACCATGAGGGCCCCCTGCATTCTGTTTCTGGTTATATATTCTGAGCCTGGGAGGGCAAAGATGCCTGCTATGCACAGGGGTCTTTTCCCAGTAATTTTTTTTGCCTAGGAGGCATGTGAGGAATTTAGTATATATAATAAGGAATAAGGATATATATATATATATATATATATATTGCAAAAAACTTTGTTAATGCATCAATTAAGGTCAAAGCGACAAAAGTAGGGAAATGTGACTTTAGGGTTTCCAACCCTAACTCCCCATTTCCCAACCTACACAGACCCACAGGCAGGAGGAAGCATCTGTCTTGAGGCCTGTGAACCCTAACACTTACCCCATTCACCTATGCTGTACCTATGTCAGCTAATTTTGAACTGGAATGGAGTGGCTGTTATGGTTCACGGGCCCCAAGTCAGACCCTCCCCCATGGCTGTGGGTCTATGCAGAGTGGGGAATGGGGTGCTAGAGTTGGAAACCCTAATGCCACATTTCCCTACATTTGTCAAATTGACCCTAATGGATGCATTAACGAAGTTTTTTGCAATTTATTTCCTCTTTTTAGATAGTATAATAGTATCCTTATTTTACGATGGGAATGCAGAGTCCTTTGGGCCCTGTGCTCCCAACCCTCCATCGAGATACTATAACAGTAGCCTTATTTTATGGTGGGAGTGCAGGGTCCTTTGGACCCTGTGCTCCCATCCCTCTATCAAGATAGTATAACAGTATCCTTATGTTAAGACAGGAGTGCTGGGTCCTTTGGATCCTGTGTGCCCATCCCTGCACTGACATAGTATAACAGCATCCTTATTTGACCCCAGATTTCTAGCATAGCCTTCTTATGACCTCACCGCATGTACGCAGTACAGAACACTGTCAAATCCCCATCAAAACCTAATTTTGTGCAACCACAACACCATTTTGTGCCACAAGGGCAAGAACACATTTTGGCAGGATTTTAAAAATGACAGCTATCAAATACATGAGGTGGGGCTATACCAAGGCTATGCTGAAAATATGAGGTGTCAATATAGAAAATGTCCAAAGTTAAGAGTGTGTATAGCAAGCTAGCAACAAATGCTCATAATGCACCCATTTTTTAAACTTTTGACCCCAAATTTTCAACATAATCTTCTTATGACCCCACCTGATGAGCAATATGAGTGTTTTTATGCAAATCCCACCAGAAAGTTGATTTCACCAACTGACCACAAAATCACCTCTCTGGCAGAGTTGCCTAATGACAGTCATATTGCTCATGGGGTGAGGTTCCCAGGAGTCCATGTTGAAAATTTGGAGCCAAAATCTAAAACAATGGCTGAGTTATGACCAAAAGTGGAAAACCCCCCAACTGAAATACATAGGACCGCATTTACCTTAGGAGATTGCAGTTGCTGGTTCCAGCAGCAAGACATGTCTTCAATCAGCAGAGCAGCTCTCGAACCTGGGACCTCCTGAGGTGAGTGGCGGTCTGGAGGGATGTCAGGGGAGTGTGAGGATGTAGGAGCACAGTGGGTGGTCAGGTGTAGGCTGCTGAAGTAAGTAGTGATGGACGTTTTTTCTCTTCACAGGTAATGAGCAGCAAAATACATCGAGGGACTTTTTTTTCTTTAGAGGCAAAAAATAAAAAAATTAAAGGGGACCTAAAGGGGGGGAATACCGCTGCCACCAATGATTTGGGGGGGCAGATAGTGGGGGTAGCACCGGGCATCAAGGATAAGTGGCAAGAAAGCCACACATACAAAAAATAAAGAAAAATAAAGATAAATAAATAAAACATATGCTTTTTCAGGGTGGGGGGTGACACTAGACACCAGGGGTATAAAAGACGGGCAAACAAATGGGAAGATCACCCCATTTTGCTGACAAGATGGCCCCAAATAAATCCTGGTCCACTGGCCCAGTTCCTTGTCCACCAGTCTTTGAACATCATAGTGTACAAAGAAAATGGCTGATGGACAAGGATTCATGGTCTGGCAATCAGGTAGTGACATTTGGATGACCAGATGGCCACACAACAATCTTTGTCCATCAGAACAAGTCCTTGTCCATCAGTCTTTGTCCATCATGGTGTACAAGGAAAATGGCTGACAGAAAAGGATTCCCAGTCTGGCCATCTGGTCATCCAAATTTCACTACTAGATGGCCAGACTGGGAATAGAGATGGGCAAAATCTGCAAATTTTGTTCTGCTAAATATTTTGCAAAATTTGCGCATTTTGTGAAATATTTCACAGGTGCAAAATTCAAACTTCTGCCAGCAAAATGTAGAATTTTACTGGCAGAATGAGAAATTTCACCAGTGAACTGCAGAATTTCATCACTCTTGGGTGAAATTCCACCATTCGTGGGTAAAATTTTGCATTTCGCTGGCAAAATTCCACATTTTACATCTGTGAATTATTTCATGCAATGCACAAATTTTGTGAAATATTTCACGGAGTCAGTTTCTCGATTTTGCCAGAATTTTGCCAGGGAAGTAAAATTTTGCTGCATCTCTAACCAGGAATCCTTGTCCATCAGTCATTTTCCTTGTTTGCCATGATGGACAAAGGCTGATGGACGAAGAAGTAGGCGAGTGATGAACCAGGATTTAAATCATTAAAGAAATGTTTTTGAGGGCATACAGACACCACAAAGCGCACATCCCAGCTCATCAACTCCTGATGAGCAGAAATCACACTTTCATGTGTGAGACAGGTGTCCCTGGGCAGAGTTATGACATTTGTTTTGGGCAAAATTTTTTCTGATGAGCAAGGATTGCCTACTCATGGACAAGGATTGGCCCCTCATGGACAAGGAGAGAAAATATGTGCAGAGGGTGACAATGAAAAAGCGGAGATACTGAATGGATATTTCTGCTCAGTATTCACAAAAGAAGAGGATGGAGAGGTACCTAAACTAAACAAGAGAAACACTCTTGATAGGGGGGTCAATACTAGTCCATTCACAGAAGAAAGGGTTTTGAAAGAACTCTTGAAACTGAGGGTGGACAAAGCCATGGGGCCTTATGGGATTCACCCCAGAATTCTAAAATAACTAAGGGTAGAACTGATGATACCACTGACCACTCCCTTTAACAAATCATGGGAGGATGGGGTGGTACCTGAGGACTGGAGGAGGGCAGATGTGATTCCACCTCACAAAAGTGAGAGCAGGGCAGAGGCAGGAAACTATAGACAAGTTAGTTTTACCTCAGTGGTAGGGAAAATGATGGAATCACTTCTGAATGAAAGAATTGTTGCGTACCTAGAGGCCAGTGGGGCACAGGACCCAAGGCAGCATGGATTCACAGTGAGAAGGTCATGTCAGATGAATCTAATAGATTTCTTTGACTTGGTGACCAAAGTAGTAGACCAGGAAGGGGCTGTGGATATGGCCTACCTAGATTTTAGAAAGGCATTTGACATAGTCCCATGCAAAAGATTAATATACAAATTAGCCAGCCTTGGGGTGGGTCCCAAGGTGGTAGCCTGGATAAAAAATTGGATGGACAACAGGTTGCAAAGGGTAATAGTAAATGAAGTCCACAGTGAAGAAAGGAGGGTAACTAGCAGGGTATCGCAGGGTTCAGTACTGGGACCGGTCGTCTTCAAAGTCTTTATAAGTGACATTGGAAAGCACCTGGAAGGAAAAATATGTCTCTTTGCAGATGACACAATGATCTGCACAGGATTGAGACACAAGGTGGGGTGGAAAGGATGAAAAGGGACTTGGCAAGGTTGGAGGAATGGTCAAATGTATGGCAGCTCAGATTCAAAGATGTGCAAGGTAATGCACCTGGAAAACAAAAACACAGGGGAAGAGTACACAATGGCTGGTGAGATAGTAACAACAAAAATTGAAAGGAACCTGGGAGTAATTATATCAGATGACCTAAAGGTGGTCAAGCAATATAAGAAGGCAGTAAGGACTGCTTGGGGGGATACTGGGATGCATAGGGAGAGGCATCAACAGTAGAAAACAGAAAGTTGTTATCCCTCTGTGCAGACAGTTGGTGAGACCCCATCTGGAGTACTGTTCATTTCTGGAGACCCCATCTCTGCATAGACATAGACAGAGTAGAGGCTGCTCAGAGGAGGGCAACCAAAATGGCTCAGGGTCTACACCAGAAGACAAATGAAGAAAGACTAAAGCAGCTTAATATGTATACCCTCGAGGAAAAGAGGGGGGGGGGACATGATAGAAACGTTCAAGTACCTCAAGGGAATTAACAAAGTCCAAGAGGGGAGCATCTTTCAGAAAAAGAGATGTGCAAGAACAAGGGGGCACAATTTGAAGATAGAGGGGGGATGGCTGAGAGTAATGTTAGAAAGTATTTTTTCATGGAGAGGGTTCTGGATGCATGGAACAGCCTTCCTGAGGAGGTTGTGGAGTGAAGAACAGTGGGAGAATTCAAGAATGCATGGGACAGACACAAAGCAATTGTAGTGGAGGGGTAGGAGGAAGTAAAGTGTTGGTTAACTAGAATCTGCAGCTTATCCATCAGGTAGGGAAATGGGCAGACTAGGTGGCCCAAGCAGTCCTTATCTGTCATCAAATTCTATGTTTCTATGTATGGTGCAGCTATCCTGAAAAAAAAATTCCATTGAAAATAATGAGAACTTAAAAATGCTATAACTTTTGAATGGATTATTAGTTTTTCACCAAATAAACACTGGCCTATTCTGTGACCAACACACTTTTTAACATAAAAATTGCAGACCAAAATTTTGCACCGTTCTCTGCACAGTGCGATAAGAATAAAACTGCAAAAAGTGGAGAATTTTAAGGTTTTTTCACTATGTGGATCTCAGAATCCTCAAGTCTAACTGTAACAAAAATTGGCATATCAAGAGATCTACCCCAAGAGACTGGGCATGCAAAATTTTGAACAAATCCATTGAACAGTTGTGAAGTTATTAACGTACACAATTTGGGCTTTACCATAGAAACTCTGTACTAACCCTAACCATAGTGGCATACAAATAAATATATATATATATATATAGATTCTATGCAAAAAAACTTCATTAATGCATAATTTGGGGTTCAAAAACACAAAAGTAAAAATTAGACCTTTAAGTTTCCCCCTCGTGCTTGTACTCGCATGATTGACAGATGATGGGTGTGTCATTGGGGTTGTGAAGCCTAAATGTCACCCCATTCCATTTGTAATCATATTCACAAGCCACAGTAAAGAAGGCTGAGGTGACGTTTAGGCCTCACAACCCCAATGACACCCCCAGTCATCTGTCAATCTCAGGAAGATGGGGGAGTACACGAGGGGGGCGAGGGGGGGAGGTGGCAACCTTAAAGGTCTCATTTCCTTACTTTTTGTGTTTTAACCCTAAAAGATGCATTGAAGAAGATTTTTTGCATAGAATTTCCTTACTTTTTGAGAAAGAACAGAAAAGTAGAAATTTCCACAAGTTGGTGGGAGCGCAGGGTTCTTTGGGCCCTGCGCTCCCACCAACTTGCAAATTTATGCCTAACATAACAGTACAAGTACTGAATATCATATGTATTGATGGCAGTGCACCACCTGGAAACAAGATAAAGTTTCATTCATCAGAGTGGCATAATTCCACACCTGTTTACATGTCAGACACCTAATCACTGAAAATTACCTCCATGGCAGTAAGGTTAGGTACCCTATAAATGTGAAGCTACTACCACAATGGAAAACAATATACTCAAAATGTAAAGTGCGTCATGCAATATCTCTGCAGCAAATTTCTTTTCCAACACCTAAATACCATAGTTCACATGTACAGGAAATCCCCTCAATACCCTCCAAATTTCAATTTAAAAGACCAAATCATGTCCGAGATATAACATTTTAAAGTTTGAGATTTTCATTTGTTGGAGTTGCAGAATTTCGCACCGGTTTACATTTTACAAACCTAACAACTGAAAAGTACATCCATGGCAGTAGGACTAGCTACTCTATAAGTTTTAAGCCACTACCACAATGCAAAATGCTCTCTGCAAAATGTAAACTGTGCCATGCAATATCTCCACAAGAAATTAATTTTCTGACACCTAAACACAATAATTCACATCTAAAGGACACCCTGTGAATACCCTTCAAATTTCAAGTTAAAAGACCAAACCGTTTCTGAGATATTTAATTTTAAAAGTTGTTGAAATTGGGCTATCTGGTCCCTCCAAATCTGGTCATCTAGTCCCTTTCTCTCAAACAAAGATCGCGAACAAAGAATCTCGTGATCAAAGAATTTGCAGGCTTGCAACCAAAGACTTTGCAGACTCATGATCAAAGAATAAAAATGATAAAACTCTATTTTTGCACAGAAATACATGAAACCACAGCCATGCCTCGATAGAAAGAAGCCCCCTGAGCAAAATCCATCCTAGTTTGACTTTATAAGTCACCCCTGGGCTGAAAAATTTGATTTTTTCATCTGGCTATCTAGTCTCACCCTCATGATCAAAGAATTTGTAGGCTCATGATCAAAGAATTTGCAGGCTCGTGATCAAAGAATAAAAAATTTTAAATTCAATTTTTACACATAAATACATGAAACCACAGCCATAACTTGAAAGAACAAATTCTCTAAGCAAAACCCATCCTAGTTTGTCTTTATAAGTCACCCCTGGGCTGAGAAATTTGATTTTTTAATTTGCCCATCTAGTCACTCCCTCATGATCAAAGATCGTGATCAAAGAATCTCGCAATCAAAGAATTTGCAGCCTCACGATCAAAGATCATTAACGAGCTGTGATCAAAGATTTAAAAACTTTAAAACTCTAGTTTTGGACACATTTACAAGAAACCACAGGCATGGCTCAATAGAGGGAATACCCCTGAGTAAACCCCATCAGAGTTTTACTTCAGAAGTCACCCCTGAGCTGAGATATTTGTTTTTTTCTGACTGCAAAATGAAAACAAGATGGCAGCCATCAGAATCAAAGGATTGCTCACGATCAAAGATTCTTTGATCGTGAGCCTGCAAATTCTTTGATCGTGAGGAGGGACCACATAGCTAAAACCCCATTCTTCTTTCGCAAAATAACCATATACATTTTCCCATAGACTTATAATGGGAACTTAAAACTTTAATGACTTTTGAATGGATTAATATTCTTTCACCAAACAAAAATCAGCATGTTCCTTCACCCAAGCTCTTTCAGTGTGCCAAGTTGCAGAGTGGTACACCACACAATGACCGTGCAGCGCCATGGACAGAATCCAAAAAACTGCCCACATAACTGGCGTAAAGTGCATTTTTCAGTGCTTTATTGGACAAACATAAGTCCAACCAAAACAAAATTTAGCAGATCAAGAGATGTGCCATGCCCCTTCCATGCATACCAAATTTCATGCATATCTATTGAACAGGTCCAAAGTTATTAACACGCAAACTTTCGAGTTTAACATAGAAGTGGCTTCATAACCCTAAATATAGGAGCATGACAGTGTCTCTATAATATATACAAAAATGTAGTAGAGTAAAAGAACTTTATTTACGCAGGCAATTTTTTACCATAGGGCCAAAAAGGCCCTGTTTTCATGGCAATCATGGCAATCCTGTAACTTCCAAAATCAATTGCAGAACAAGGTAAAAAATTAAAAATACACAATAATTTACAAATTCATTACTTACATTAACAAGACAGTCAACATGATACAGTATATACATTATTTCAACTTCTAACCACTTTTTAGCAACAGCAGACATGCATCTTTGGTTTTGCAAGTTGTTTAAATACATTTGCAAGTTGTTTAAATACATTAGTAGACAATGACAATGACAAGTCCCTCCAGTGACTGAGGTAACTATTCCATGCTCGCGCTGCCCAATATTTAAAGAGAGAGAGACAACATCTCGTTTAAGCTATGTATCTCCCCCACCCACATTATTGTGATGTGGGGTGGGTTAGGTTGTACTGTTTGTATGAGCAGGAGGAGATAAATTACTTTTTTATCTCTTTTTCAGATTCCCTAGACACTTGTGGTACATGTAGTTGCTACATTCTCAGTATATATTGACATCAGTACATATCAGGATGCATGGTCTGAATTCCTTGAGGTTTCTCTACTAGAGTTTTTTGTTTAACACTAATATTATCAATTTATATTTATATTATCATTTATATAGTCCTGAGGTTTTTGTAATTTCTTGGGCCTTTTATTTAGCTTGAGAATACAGCTGGGTGACATGTCTAGCTAGGTTTTACACATCACACAGTGTGCACTGATGTTTTTTAGACAACTTTACTGGTATTCTTGTCTTTAATGCATACATTGTAATTTCATGAGCCCTATAACTATCTTAGTTTGTCTTTAAGCTGGGTGGGGTTGCCTTTCAGTAATCACATCCTTATACTGACTGTGACACTCATGGCTTGATTTGAGAGTTATCTGCTTCAGCAGTGTTATCTTGCATCAATTAAATTTATGTGCAGTAGGATTTTTATGTTTGTTGCACCAAGCACATCTTAACCCAAGGTTCATTCGGACTGAGGGCAGTATTGTACTGTTTAACTTCTCTGACATCATCTTCCGTTTTTTTTTTTTTTTTTAAATGAGTATTTTAAACCAATGGGGATTTTTTTCTGTTTTTCTCTGCATTATCTAGCTGTTATAAGTATTGTATTTTCTAAACAACTGCCATGAGCTTCTGAAGAAGGACTGGTTGGTCCGAAAGCTAGAGCACTTTGTTCTTGTTGTTACATCTATGTTGGTCCATTAAAAGGTATCAAATCATTGGGTTCTGGATCAATATTTAAAGGTAATTTCCCCAAAACTATTTTTTACCTTAGGAATCTTTAGCCACAAATTACTATCCCTCAAGGGATACTTATGATTTAACTGTGTAATTGAATTAACCAATCTGCAGGGCACTCTGGACCTCAGGCTACTAAAGAGTAGGGTAGCCCATTTGTATTCTCTCTTATTTTGGAGAGGACTCCAGGCTAATGAACAATAAAGTTGACAATGATGAACATCTAATTGACGTTTAAGACTTTTAAGAACAAATCTAGCAATCTTATGGTAAGCCACATCTAATCTACCTAATTGTTTTTTTGTACTGTCATTAAAAATGTGGCTACCATAGTCCGAAAGAGGGACTAATAATTGTTTAGCCACTAATGTTCTATTTTTCTTGGTTAAACAGTGGAATACACATCTCATGGCTCCCAACTTGCTTCCAACTTTTTTTACTAGGGAATCTATATGGTTTTCAAAGCTCAAGTGTTGGTCAAATTCCACCCAGGTATCTATAGCTTGACACTTGAGTTAGGATTTCACCATTTCTAGACCTAATCTCAAATGAGGTTTGTGAATTTATTTTGCTTATCCTACCTGAGCAGAAAAGCATGCACTGAGCCATCTTCAGGCTCATGAGTAGTGCCCCAGATTCGAACCACTGCTCCAGTCTCTCAAAGTCCACCTAGAGATTAGACTCCACTTCTTTAGGGTCACATCCCTCTGCAGCTATTACAGTATCATTGGCATAAAGTGTTATTTTGGAGCAGAGAATGAATCTGGGGAGACTATTCATATAAACCAAGAACATCAGGGGTCAAAATATGGACCCCTGAGGCATGCCCATAGTGATGGGAGAAAAAACAGAGTTTAAATTCCCCATAGATACCAACTGGAATGATTTTCTAAGTATGATCTAAACCAAACTAAGGGTTCTGCATTTACTCCAATTGCTTTCAGGCAGGCCAAAGGTCTGCTGTGTTCCAATAAATCAAAAGCTTTGGACAGATCCTTGAAGACCACGCCCATGGACTGTCCCTTTCCCAGGGGAGTAACCAATTGGTCAAAAAAGCCAGTGAGCTTTGACTCTGTGGATCTGCCCTTTCCGTACCCATATTAAGCGTTACTAATCTTTTGTAGTGCTCTAGTTATCCCATTAATTGTGAATGGACTAGGTGTTCCAATAATTTGGATATAATAGATAACAGAGCAATGGGCCTGTAGTTCGAAGGATTGGAGGGATCCCCACCTTTAAAAATGGGAATAACTCTAGCCCTTTTCCACACATTAGGGAAAATACCTTGGGTCAAGCTCAAATTAAATAAATGAGCTAATGATTTTGAAATCTCCAAGGCCGAAACTTTCAAGAAGCTAAGTTTAATGTTATCCAGACCACAGGCTTTGTTGTTTTTACATTGATTTATTTCAACCAATACATCCCTTTATTTAATCATTTTAAACCTAAAGTCTGGAATGAAAGTATTTTAACTTTCAGCATCCAATAGGTCCAGGGTGTTCTCCGGGCCCAAAGAATCTAATCTCACAGCTAGATCAGGTAAATTAATAAAATAGTGATTTAAGAGCTCCACCACCCTTTCCTCGGTGGTTAATTTACCATTGTCCATCAGGTGAAGATCTCTTTGACCCTGACAGGAATTTACTAAGCTCTTTATTAACATTCCATAGTTTCTTGGGTTAGTTGGAGTTGGGTTCTTTATCTTATGTCTATATTAATGCCCTTAGTTTTTCTAATCTCTTATTTAACCTTGTTTCTCACTTCTTTAAACTTATTCCAGAGATTTTGGTCTAGAGTTCTGTTTACGTTTTTCATAAGCTTATCTTTTTTCTTCCATAATAATAATTTTATTGAAGCAGTCAACCAAGTAAGTCAATGAGGCTTGACTTTAACTCTTCGTAAGGGAGCACTGTCATTACAAGCACCAAGAGAAGATTTGGAAAAATCTTCAACTGCTAGTTCTAGGTGAGGTATAAGAACTTTTCTATCCAAGCGTAAAGCTCGGATTTTGTCCAACAAAACCAAGGGGTTATATTTTTTGAAACATCTTTTAAAGACATAAGAAGAACTTTTCCTTATGCCAGAATCTACAGCTATCCTCACCTCACAGGTAATTATGTTGTGATCTCCCAAATTAGGGGGATCTACCCCTTTATGCATTACACCCAAGCCTGGAGTAACAAACATTAGATCAAGTATATTTCCTGGGCTTAATAAAGACCCCTTTCTGGTGGGAGAATCGATTATTTGTTTCAAGTGTAATGGCTTGATAAATTCCTCCAACTTAGATCCCCATGGACCCCTCCCCAGGCTGCACTGAAGCCTCCGATCATGATTAAGTTCTTATTTTGAACATATTTTAAGATTTCCTGAAAGAAGAGTTAAAATAATACTATTTTTACTTTCGGGGGAGAGTAAACAGCTCCAATAACCAAATTTGAATTTTGAACATGAATTATATACATTGAGTTCCTTGTATTATGCCAGAATATAACAATTTTGAGGGGCCAGGGAATCCTTAATAT
Source organism: Neoceratodus forsteri (assembly GCA_016271365.2). Taxonomy (NCBI): domain Eukaryota; kingdom Metazoa; phylum Chordata; order Ceratodontiformes; family Ceratodontidae; genus Neoceratodus; species Neoceratodus forsteri. The sequence continues at coordinate 1,120,530,519 of CM057455.1, read as the reverse complement.
ATACCAGAATACCACTACTTCTGGAAAGTCTATTTTGACTATAGTTGTAGTATTCATTGAATTCTGTTTCTTTTGAATCAATAACCATGTCTCAATCAGGACTATAACATCATGAGGAGACATCAGAGTCCAGATTTTAAACTGATCCATTTATTTTGGTCTGCAGGTGAGATTTAGGCGTCATGACCCCAATGACACACCCCGGCGTCTGTCAGTCTATTGAGGATCGGGGTGGGGTGTGTGAGAAGGGGTTAGTGGTTCGACCCTAATGTTTTATTTCCTGACTTTTTTTGCTTTAATCCTAAATGAAGCATTAATGCAGTTTATTGCATAGAATTTCCTTATTTTTTGAAAAAGTGTAAAATAAGTAGTAAAAAACACATATTGGTGGGGAGCGCGGAGCCCAGCTCCCACCAAGTTTCCAATTTTTGCATAACAATATACATCTGGGCCCACACTCCCACTTACACAAAGCTACAGAGCCATGTAGCAGCACTATAGGGCACCAAACCCTTGTAACAGTAATTTGCACATATCTTGGGAACCGTAAGAGCTAGAAAAAAAATGGTAGCATCATTGCAATCGTTTCAGTGATTACTTCATGTAACATCAAAAGACTGTACCCATATCTCACATTGTTTCCAAGATATGGGCACTGAAAAGCACTGGACAGACACTCTTTGAACCCTTGTGACAGTAATTTCACAATATCTCATGAACCGTGCAACGTACAAAACAAATTCTACTGTAGGTTTACTCTACTATTTCAAATCTTCTTCCAGTGGCATAGATCACCTGAAGGTGATCTAAGCCACCTGTAGTGAAAAGTCTGTATCGCGCTTCATTTCTGAGACAATGGCACCAAAATTCATGACACAGACTGCAATGTAATCCTATGGGAAAATTGTCAATTATGTCATTGAATATCTCTGCAATCAATAAATTCCAAACACCTAAACAGCAAAGTTCACACTTCTATGACATCTCCTCAACATCCTGCAAATTGCAAGTAAAAATACCAAACTGTGTTTGAGATATGATCATCCCAATATGAGCCATCTGGTATTTCCTAGGGCCACCTGATATTTCTCATTAGCATTGCAAAAAATACATATAAATTTCCCCATAGGATATCATGGGACTTTCAAATTGTAATAACTTTTGAACAGATTAATATTTTTTAACCAAACACATGATGACATGTTCCTTGGCCCAAGCTCTTTCTATGTCCCAGGTTTCAGACCAATAAACCACATGGTGTCTGTGCAGCGCCACAGACAAAAAATGCACAAAAGTGGCAAAAGTGCATTTTTTGACACTTCGATGCACACAAATCATATGTCTGACTGAAACTCAATTTAGTAAATCAAGAGATCTACCATACCAGACTGTGCCTTCCAAATTTCATGCAAATCTGTCAAACGGTTGCAAAGTTATTAACGTGCAAACTTTGAGGTTTAACATTAAAGTGCCTACTCAACCCTAAATATAGGGGCATGACTGTGCCCCTATGATATATATATATATATATATATATATATATATTGCAAAAAACTCCATTAATGCATCAGTTAGGGTTAATAATACAGTGACAAAAGTTTAAAAATGTGATGTTAGGGTTCAAAACCCTAACTCCACATCCCCTCCACCCCCCACACACATACACACATGCAAGCAGGGGAAGGGCCAAGTCAACACAATCAATCAGAGACAACCAGCATCAGGTAACAGAAGTAACATACAGCTCTCTAAATGTACTGCAAGACACAGTCATCCTCATGGGTCACCAACTGTATGAGTTCTGCTGCCATCATAGTGCCTTGGGGGTAGACACGCATGCTGGGCAACCATTAGTGATGCCCCACAGTAAACATTTGTGTGTTACAGACAGCAATAACAATATTTAAGCAGATGTCTATATTTCAATAGTGAAGAAGTGATGTAACACACAGTATGTTATCCATGGATTGTTTCTTGGAAATATAGTCATTGGATGTTTGCAGTTATTTTTCTGATAGAGTGAGTCAGTTCTAATAACAAATGGTAGTAACAAAAAAATAATTATTTGCAGTATAGTTTATAAGCAACATGTGAAAGCAACAGTTGTAACATCCAAAGCTAATAATAACATGCTGCTAATGAGTATTTCCAGGTAACACAGCAGTATAACAACATGTGATGGTGCTAGTTTCATACCTGAGCAGTATCTTAAGAGTAGTATGTCTCATCTCTATCTTTCCTGCTACCACATGCCCATGTGGTAGCAGCGAGACCTGCAGCAACCCAATTGTTAAATAATGACACATAAAAGGCAATATTCTGAAAATGTGTAGAGACTAAGTCTCATTGTATGAAGAAGATATGCCAACAATAATGTGTCATCATACTGTGCTGCCAGTATAGAGTCAATGATACTATGTTTTTTTCATTTCATAGATTTATGTGAAATAAGTAGAGTGTTGTAAGTATTGTGGTTACAGATGTGACACAGTGGTATAGTGTCTTACAGTCTTGCATGTGTCTTGCATATGTATGTGTGTGGGGGGGTGGGGGTGGGGGAAATGCAGAGTTACGGTTTGAAACCCTAACATCACATTTCCAAACTTTTGTCACTGTACTATTAACCCTAACTGATGCATGAAAGGAGATGTTTGCAATGAATTTCCCTTCTTTTTGAGAAAGTGTAAAATAAATGGTATGTGTTAGTGGGAGCGGCTCCCTTTACACTCTGCATTTTTTTGCATAATGGTATGCGTATGTGTGAGTGCGGGCCCTAATATCTCAGCAACCATAGCAGCTATGGAAAAAATTCCAGTACTGGTGTAATCATGACAGTGAGTACTTAACGTGATATAAGTCGACCAAATCTGTATCTGGTATTATTTCTGTGATACGGGCACCGAAAAGCACTAAAAAGGCACCCTTTGAACCCTTGGAACATGTTTTTGCCAATATCTCTCTAACTGTAGCAAGTAGGAAAAAAATTCCACTGCAGATGTCATCTAAGCTTTCCAAACTTATTTCTGCAGCTTAGTTCAACTGATGGTGTACTAAGCTGCCAGTAGCAAAAACTCTGTATCTTGCTTTGTTTTCGAGATATGGGCACCGAAAGGCATAATAAGTGCCGTAATGTTATCCTATGGGACATTTCTCAAATTTAGAATGCTGTAACTTTGGGCCCTTTGAATGTTTTGACACTAAACCACCTAAAGGCACATCTGTGGGACCAGGGCTTGCACCCTGCAAATTTCAGCCCAAAAGACCCAACCATTTTGTTGCAGGAGGATGGCAAAGATTTGCAGTTATTTTAAAAAATATTTTTGAAAATCAAAGAAAGTTTCACAAAAAATAGCACGAAATGTTCACATTTGCAAAAGTTTTGCAAATGCATTTGTGAAAGTATTTTTTCTCCGATGTTGAAAATGGTACTTCTGGGGGTTAAAACCCCAAAACAAGATAGGGCTAGCATCCTCAGGACCCAACTAGGTAAACCCAACAGTCAGCATTTACCTAGAGGATCCCAATTTTAAATGCCAGGCATTTTTGTCTCTCACTAACTGAAAACAAGATGGTTGAATCACGAAAGTAAAAAGGCCATTTGTGAAAGTAAAATTGCATTTGCGAAACTTTCGTGATGCACATATATTTTTTCATCACTGAAACTATAATGGGAAATTTGTTTTTTTGAATGGTTTAATATTTTTACACCAAATCTTTGAAAGACGCATTGGTGACCCAGACTGCATCTTCGCTGAGGATTTTGGACTGAATGGACAAACCATCTGGGCTGTGGGTGCGAACAAAGAAATGTGCAAAAAGTCAATTTTTTTGCATTTTTGGCATTCTCTGGCTTCATAACTGTACATCCAACTGTAACGCAACTCACCAGATCCAGAGATCTATGGTGCCAGACCATGCATGCAAAATTTCAGGCAAATCCGTTCTACAGTGGCAAAGTTATTAAGGTGAAAAATCTGAGGTTTAACATTAAAGTGCTTAGTCAACCCTAACTATAGTGGCACCACTGTGCCACTATATATATATATATATATTTATAAAATGGGGTGGTAAAATCATAGAAATTCCAGTAACATGATTGGACAGAATGCATCACATGACCGTGCATTATTTCCCAACGACCGCACTCCTCCCAGTACGACCGCACACCTAAACTACTTTCCAGCCCTCAAAACCTTCTCACCAGCAGTGAGATCACTCCACGCCCAATGCAGTTACAGCCACATACAAACACACACACACACACACACTGTTACTACTGCACACTGTCTCACCACCCTAAATTCTAAAACAAATATATGCAGCCCATTTAACAGAAACCTGTGTATAAAAAAAAGACAAACTACAGTTCTCTTACTTCCTACTCTCACTTTCAGTTAAAAATCTCCTTCTACAATAGTAGACTCTGCCCGATCGCTCACCACTTTCACTTTTCTCTCTTAGCTGAGGATCGAAGATTATGTGAGTAACAGTTGTTATTTAGTAAGTCCTTTTGATAGAGTGTGTGTTTTTTCAGCTTGATTTCTTTTCTTTAATTTTCATTTGTGTCAGAGTGCATGTACACGAGTTTGAGACAGCCTAGTAGCTTTTACGGCAGACGGCAAGCCAGAGCGTAGTGTTGCTATGACAACTCTCGCCTGGCTTGGCGCCTGCCTCGTGAAGCCGCCGACCACTCGGCGCCTCCTCGCCGCTGTACATACACCTGCAGCTTGTTTTAGTGAAATTAAGGGAAAGTCAAAGCAGGGAAAACACTTTATCTTTTTAACTTGCAAGGACTTACTTTCAACTCAGAACAGCTTCTCACTTCCCCGCATGCGCACCGCCGTCACGCTTATACTTCATCACCGCTCACTCGGACTACTTTGTTAACTCTGCCAGCATATAATTTACTAGATACACAGAGGCATTATTATAAACCAACACAACCTAACAGGAGGCACACACTTTTCATCTTTTTTAAACACAGGACTTACTTTGAACTCTGCCAGCATATCATTTACCAGCTAGACAAAGGGATTATTTTTCCACCCACCCCCCAAAACATGTGTGGCCATTTTATAAGATAGATATACCACTCTAGGGTGTGCGGTCGGGCTCTGATATACCACGCCGGGTGGTTGAATGCACTAGGCCTGCGGCCTCGTGCATCACAACGCACACCAAGGCGTGCGTATATCAGAGTGCGACAGCACACCCTAGAGTGGTATATCTATTACATATATATATATATATTATAGGGTTGAGCGGCCATTTACATACTAAAGTCAAAAGTTTGGACATTAATAACTTTGGCCCAGTTCAATGGATTTGCCTGAAATGTGTTACATGAGTTGGGGCACACTCAATCTCTTGATTTTCCAAATTACATTTTGGTCAGAGTGCCAGTCTTTGTGTACGAAAATGCTGAAAAATGCAAAATTATCCATTTTTGGAGGCACCTTTTGGCATTCTAAATGTGGTCCTCCACAGCCATCATGTGGTGTGCCACTCTGTTAGATGGCTTGTTTGAAAGAGCTTTGGAAGCTGAACATGCTGCTTTTTGTTTGGTGAAAAAATATTAAGGTATTCAAAAGTTATGGCACTTTTAAGTTCCCATTATGAGTCAATGGGAATATTTATATGTATATCTTGTGATCAAAGAATGGGAGTCCTGGCCATCTCGTCCTGGCTGGTGGTCAAAGAATTTGCAGCCTTGCGATTCAAGAATCTTTGTTCCTGAGGAATTTCAAAAATTCTTTGACCGTGAGGTCCGCCATCTTGTTTTCAGTTTTCCGATCGCACAAACACAAATATCTCAGCTCGGGGGTCACTTCTGAAGTAAAACTTTGATGGGTTTTACTCAGAGGACCCTGATCTATTGAGCCATTGCTTTGGTTCCAGTCAAATTGGTCAAAAAATAGAGTTATAAGCTTTTAAAATCTCCATTTGCAGCTCGCTAATGATCTTTGATTGTGAGCTTGCAAATTCTTTGATTGTGAGATTCTTTGATCGCGATCTTGCATCGTGACCTAAAAACACTAATATCTCGGCTCAGGGGTGAGCTAGGGACAGAAATGAGGATGGGTTTTGCTCAGGAGGGTCTTTTCTATTGAGGCATGCTGTTGGTTTGGTTCAAATCGGTGAAACATTCGCGTTTCACAATTTTTAATTCCTTGTTCATGAGCCTGCAAATTCTTTGATCGTGAGATTCTTTGATCGCGATCATGCACCATGAGTGAGGGATGAGATGGCCCAATTAAAAAATCAATTTTATTAGCCCAGGGGCATCGTTGGAAGTCAAATGAAGGTGGATTTTAGTCAGGGGACCTCGTTCTGTCAAACCATGGTGGCGGTTTACCGCAATTCCTTAAATTTTTTGATTTATATGGTTTTTAAATTTTTGTTCATGAGTCTGAAAATCTTGGATGGTGACGGTGCAAATTCTTTGATCATGAGATTCTTCGATCATCATCTTTGATTGCAAGATAGGGACCAGATGGCCAGATTTTTTATAATGGAATAGATAGGGAAATTTTAGCAATTTTTCATATTGAATATCTCAGGAACAGTTTGGTCTTTTGAGTTGATATTTGGAGGGAAGAAAGGCAATATCCTACAGATGTGTATTTTGGTGGTTTGCAGAACAGTTCTATGTCCGATTTCCAGGTGGTCTACTGTTCCCCTCCCCCTGTGTACCTGAACTGTAAAATATAAAAATTCATTTTATTGGCACTTCTGTGGTAGTCTATTGCCCACCCTGTCCACATTCAAACTGGACAATAATAAAACATTTCAAATCATGAGTTCCTGATAGTGTATTGTTTCTCCACCTGCCACCCCTCCAGTGCACTGTGGTATGGCACCCTGCAGCTCAGTCTACGTGTCCTGAGTTTGTAAGTGGTACAGTGTACCTGTCACCTCCATGGGCAGCTGCTGACTGAGTGCAGTATTAGTAGTACTGCAGGCTCTCTTAGAAATTTACTTTTAAGTGTGTCTGTGCTGTAGTGGTGATACTGCACTTATACTGCCCCCTTGTCCACACTTGAACTGGACAATAATAAAATATTTTCAACTATGAGTCCCTAGTAGTGTATTGTTTGTACACCTGCCTCTCTTTCAGTGCACTGTGCTGAACTGGTAAAAATGAAAGTTCATTCTATTCTCACTTCTCTGGTAGTGTACTGCCCCTCTGTCCACATTCGAACTGGACAATAATAAAATATTTTGAATTATGAGTCCCTAGAAGTGTATTGTTTGTCCACTTGCCACCCTTCCAGTGAACTGTGCTAGGGCACCCTGCATGTCAGTCCATGTGTCCCCAGTTGGTAAGTGATACAGTGTACCTGTCACCTCCATGGTCAGCTGCTGAGTGAGTGCAGTATTAGTGCTACTGCCGGTACTCTCAGAAATTAACTTATGAATGTGTCTGTGCAGTAGTGGTAATAGTGCAGTCAGTTGGCAGTTGGTTGTGGAGGTGAGAGGTGTTTTGTGTTACTTGATGACTGGGACTGGGTGGGGGTAGGTGGAGGGTGGGTTGGCATGTACTGATGTTTGTTTTGGTGGTTTACTTAAGAGTTACATGCCTTATTTCTTGGTGGCCTACTGTTCCCATTCCCCCCTGTACTTGAGCTGTTAAATATGAAAATTCATTTTATTTCCAGTTCTGTGGTACTCTAGTGCTCCACCCTGTCCACGTTTGAACTGGACAATAATACACATTTCACATCATGAGTTCCTGGTAGTAGTCTATTGCTCCCCCCCTTCCACGTTTGAACAGGACAATAATAAAACATTTCAAATTATGAGTTCCTGGTAGTGTATTGCTCCTCCTCCTGCCACCGCTCCAGTGCGGTGTGGTATGGCAATCTGCACATCAGTTCACATGTCCTGAGTTGGTAAATGGTTCAGTGTACATGTCACCTCCATGGCCAGCTGCTGACTAAGTGCAGTATTCGTACTACTGCAGGCGCTCTTAGAAATTTAGTTTTGAGTGTGTCTGTGCTGTAGTGGTAATAGTGCACTTATGCTGCCCCATTGTGCACACTTGAACTGGACAATAATAAAACATTTTGCATTATGAGTCCCTATTTGTGTATTGTTCGTGCATCTGCCACCCTTGCAGTGCACTGTGCTGAACTGGTAAAAATGAAAGTTCATTTTATTCTCAGTTCTCTGGTAGTCTACTGCCCCCTGTCCATGTTTGAACTGGACAATAAAGACATATTTTGAATTATGAGTCCCTAATAGTGTATTGTTTGTCCACTTGGCAGACTTTCAGTGCACTGTGCTGGGGCATCCTGCATGCCATTCCATGTGTCCCCATTTGGTAAGTGATACAGTGTACCTGTCACCTCTATGGTCAGCTGCTGAGTGAGTGCAGTATTAGTACTACTGCTGGCGCTCTCAGAAATTAACATATGGGTGTGTCTGTGCAGTAGTGGTAATAGTGCAGTCAGTTTGCGGTTGGTTGTGGAGGTGAGAGGTGTTTTGTGCCACTTGATGATTGGGAATAGGTGGGGGGTAGGTGGAGGGTTGGTTGGCATGTACTGATGTGTGTTTTGGTGGTTTACGCAAGAGTTACATGCCTTATTTCTTGGTAGTCTACTTTTTCCATTCTTCCTATAGTTGAACTGTTAAATATCAACATTCATTTTATTTCCAGTTCTGTGGTACTCTAGTGTTCCACCCTGTCCATGTTTGAACTAGACAATAATAAACATTTCAAATCACGAGTTCTTGGTAGTCTATTGTTCATCCACCTGCCACCCCTCCAGTGTCCTGTGGCAGGACACCCTGCACCTCAGTCCCTGTGTCCTGAGTTGGTAAGTGGGACAGTGTCAGTGTCACCTCCATGGGCAGCTGCTGACTAAGTGCAGTATTAGTACTACTGCAAGTGCTGTCAGAAATTTACTTTTGAGTTTGTCTGTGCTGTAGTTGTAATACTGCACTTAGTTGGCAGTTGGTTGTGGCGGTGATAGGTGTGTTGTGCCAGTTGATGACTGGGGATGGGTGGGGGGTAGAGGGTCAGTTGGTATGTTGGGGTGTGGGGGGAACAGTAAAATAGTAGGGAGTCTGTGCTAGGTCACCCTGCATGTGTCTCCACCTGTCACCATTTGGTAACTGGTACAGTGTATCTGTCACGTCCATGGCCAGCTGCTGACAGAGTGCAGTACTAGTGTTACTGGAGGCATGCTCAGAAAGTAACTTTTGAGAGTATCTCTGCAGTAGTGCTAATACTGTACTTAGTTGTCGGTTGGTGGTGGATGTCAGAGGTGGGGACTTTGCACTTATATGAGATCTGTACCATGAGACACTTACTTAGGTGTCTGTGACATCTGTCCCCTCTGCCACCCCTTGCTGACCATTTGTAAGAGGTGGTGTTGGTAGTGTTCTGCTTACTCTGCATTCTGAGTACTATGTAGTAACAGTGCTATAGAAAACATTGTAATCAATATTAGAATAACATAACGGTAACTACATGGAAATAAAACTCAGGAGACATTGAAGTAGTTTAAAAATTAATTTATTTAAATACTATTTTTATATATATATATATATATAGATATCTATGTATATATTCCGAATTGATTGGTTGCACTTGGGATGGGCAAAAAAAACAGTTCATTGGTTATTTCTGTTATTGTTTCTCAGGATGTATTTTATTTGTTACCATTTGCCTGAGGTGAGATACAGTCTTTGCTTTGTCTGTGTATTGTTTTGTTGGCACTCTACGTTAAGAAGTATAAATTAAAACAATTTGAATAGTAGTTTGTATGGGTGTTTATGGTAGATAATATTTTTTGACAAATACTATTTTTTTTTAAAAATTATTGCTGAGTAGTATTAGTTATGTGTGTGCTAACAGTACTTGATTATTACTCTGACTTAGCAGTTCTATTTTTACAAAAATGGATAGTAATAAAATAGAGAATAATGGGGGGGGAGGTTTTGATATGAGAATTTAGAATACACACCTGAGCTGTGGGATGCTACGGTGTGCCCTTGGGGTTTGTCAAAGTATGACACAATGAGGGTGTGCATTTAATTATCATATCAAACATCCTCACCTTGTTTAATTTTTAATAATAACAGAACAGCAATTTTTGTCCGGCAGTTTGTGAGACTGTTTGTTTCTGGCCATATACATAATGTTGGTAAATGAGGCAGCAGCATACTTTGACTGGCATGGTTTATGAAAGTCATAAGAACCAGATGGTTGTTATGGAAAATATCAATCTGTGAGTACATTGAGGGGAATTGCTGACCAGTTATTATTAATAATTAAGCATACGTTTTTTGAATAATTAAGTGGTGATATTGTACAACCAGCTAGAATATTGAGATTTACTAACTGAGTTATTTTTTATGGTATTTAATATTTCAGTACATGTTCACATGATAAAGTAAGAAACGTTATGTGGTGGGTATGCTAGAATTATTACATTTCCCTACAATTTCACTACAACTGTAGATTCATGTGGTGGTGTAATAGTTTCTGTAAATGGTTAACATCTGAGGAATAAAGTTTAGTCAAAAAATGACACTTACATAATGAAGATCAATGTTTGGCTATTGTTCTATTTTGTGTCAGTTACATGCGTGGTTATTTTTTATGTGTGATTTGGGTACCATTGTATCCAATTAGTGATAGGTCAATATTTTTTGGCACTAGTTATGTTTAAATAGCAGTTATTTTTTGTAAGTTAGATGTTGTTATGTTGACTAGTTACAAAGAAATTAAAGTATCACAGACATGTGCCACATGTTTTTTCACTTTAGGGTGTGGTGATGGTAGCTATGTCAAAATTGCTGATAAAACTGGTAATAAATGAGTTTTTAGAAGTATTATTTATTTGTTGAACTGGGAAAAAATTCCTCATCCAACCTCCAAATATATGGACAATCCTGTTACAGCAAGAGCAGACCAATTGTTTGCATTGCGTAGCAGAAGTAGACAATCATTGTTAGTATTTAATAATAACTTATCATGTGTATACTTTTGCAGAGCTGTATAGAGATTAATTATACTGTGGCAGTAGGCCAGAGAACCACATGTATAGATCTCTTTTATGAGGTATTACTTATGTAAATAGTAGCACTTAATGTAATGCAATACCATTAAGTGCTCAAAAATATTCAATTTGGAACAGTGGGTAGGAAACAAAAAAAAGATGAAAATTTCTAATTCGATTGAAGTTACATACATTCATATTGAATCTCAGTATTATATACATATATACAAGTCTGAGTCGCATTCATTTTCAATAATTTGTCATATCCAGTGCTGTAAGCCACAGACCAGTGGGAGATGATGGCATATTCCGTCTTCAGAGTGCAATTACAGTGATAGCAAATTCTATCATATTGTTTTCAACAATTTAGTCATAATAGTAGAGATGGCACTGTGGTGTAGGCAGTGCTTCTCTCAATGTGGGTGTGATAGCTACATTTACCAATACATAACTTACTAACTGATGTTGAGTAATATCCAGTGCCCTCGAGTCTGCTTGAATTTGGTGGAAGTCAAATTAGTAAGTATCATAGTAAAGGTCAGTAATGTAGGCAACAACAGGAAGAGGAATGTGAACTTTACCTGATGTCTGCTGTTGAAACAAGTGGTATTCTCAACTGAATATGTTGAGAAAAGTTGCATCTCTGATAACTGTTTAAATAGGTTAATTTATTTGTGATTGCCGTGTAAGATAGTACTGTGACACAAGTGAGTACACAGTAATATGTGCTATGGTATATGATGTTAAGTAAGGCATCTGCAAAAATATGACTGACTGGATATTAATTACAGCTCAATACCCTCAAGTCTACTTGAACAGTAATAATGCAGTTTTTGTTGTTAGTATATGCAAGTTGCAAATGGTGAATATCACAATACAATGATTTTGGTAATCGATTGTGATTTATGATGAAAACAGTATTGTTTTGCATCCAAATTATGACGGTAGCAGTTTGATACACAGGGATTTGTGTACCATAGGTAGATGCATTGCTGTACTGTTGTGTTATGTTTGTTCAATGCTAGAGAAATGTAGCACATCAGCATGGGCTGTGGTTATTTTGTGCAATAAGTAGAACACATTGGTCACCATGGGTGTCATCAGACAGTAGTGTTCGATGTAGTGTGTAACGTTAATGTGTATGTACATTGGTGTTTGAAAACAAAACATCTGGGTGGGATATGCAGATGAAATGTTATTTTTGCAGAGAGATTGGTTTAGTGATATGCTGTGATTGGCTATCATCACTCTTCCATATGTTGTGCAGCATTGGTGCAGCGGAGTATTATGACATATGCATCCTTTAAATTTCTTGGGAGCCTTTCCCTTAGGGTGCATACTGTATCATTACACTGTACCCATCCCTTTTTGAATCTTTGCCACGTGACATAGTGTCCAGAGTGAATGGATAGGCTGTGATGGAAAATTATTGCATGTGTATCAAATTGAGTACCTGAGAACATAGTTCTTTCAGCAATGAAGTGAGAAATTGGCATTGTGACTTTCATGCCTTGAGAGTTAAAGCACTGTAGTACAATAATAATGTATGAGCTTGAATATGTAACTCTCAGAGAGCATACACAAGAACGACCACATCTTCAGCACAGCCAATCAGTTTCTGCATTAGCAAATAATTTGTGGAATTTTACAGTTCTTTGGTCAGGGACATAGACAGAGAGCCACAGCATATCCTGCATTGTTTGTGATTCTTTGTGTCCACATGACAAACAAGTGTACTTGGACACATAGTCAACCTTGAAGTGTTGACACAGATCTATGCCATCATCCACTAAACTGTTTATTATTCCCATCATGAACTCTGTGACATCTTGTTGTGCATTGTTAGCAAACATAGATTGTCCTGCATATTGACCAAGAGTTAGCCTTAGAGGAGTTAAGCTTTGTAAACTGGGTAGCTCGTCTTGAGTACCTCTTCTGACTCGCTTTAATGCCTCTGAGAGAGGTATTGATGGGCAACAGTTTAACACAGTAGCAAACTCGGGGTGTGAAGGAGTGCTTGCCTAGTTGCATTTGTATAGCAGTTGACTCCTGTACTGTTGTCAAATATTGGCAGTGTGTTGACTCAAATAAATTTTTTCGCGGGGGGATGCAAGACATTTCTTAAGAGATTGCTGCTTTGTGCAGTACTCACGTGATAACTGTGGAGTTTTAGTACGCTGTCTTTTCAGTTTGTGTCCTTCATCGATTTTGATCGGTGTGACAGATGCATAACTGGGAACTGGTAGTAAAGGAGCATTTGGTTGGTACAATGTACGTAATCTGTTGTACTCAACTATGCATTTTGTGTCAGCACGTATTTTGCTTTCTGCAAGTTTGACTGTGTACTCCAGACAATTGTCTTACACGAGACAGTGCGACATAAGTCATGCCATCCTTGAATATATCAGTGCCTATATCAATTATGGCACTATCAAGGCTGAGGCCTTGTGACTTGTGTATGGAGACCGCATAAGCAGCACACAATGGAAACTGTTTCCTTGTCACATATATGTCTTTCACAAGTTCAAACTTAACTGTGACTCTGTCTATTGGGTGAGGTATTTCACAGTTGTCAAATTTCACAACTACAAACTCCAGAGCTGTACCCTGTACATTGTACAGGAACTCTTGGATATATCCCATGGCTCCATTTACAAGACCTCGATCGACATCAATATTTCAGCGGAGCATGACACGTGCGTTTCTACACAGTGGTAGTACAGCTTCCAGACCAGTTGTTCATGACACATCATTTGTGAGCTCTTTCAGACGATCTGCCATTCTTTATAACAGTGTTCATGATAGAGTAATGCCATCCATTGTATCTATGCATGGCACAGTGACTATAGGCTGCTGTTCTCTCTTCATCATGATGTCATTGAACTCTGCACACTGTGTTAGCCTTGGGAATAGACATACAACATGTAGCCCAGTTTTCTGAACATGTGTAAACATATCACAAGAATCATGGATAGGAGTATTATTTCTTGTGATAATGCACTGTCTTAGCATCTCAACATGGGTGGGTGTAAGTGCACCAATACTTGCTTCATCAAGTAATGCTTTGTAAGACATGTCACCTTGTTGTCTCATGTTCTGAGAGAGTTCAACATATGAGAAAAATTCCCACAGATTTACTCCACCAATGCATCCAATTGTTTTCTTTGCCTCTTCAATGGATAGACTACAGAAAACATGCTTGCCATTTACAGGGGCTAGCTGAAGGAGATCTCCAAGAACAAGGATGTTCTTTCCACCAAATGGAACATTATCGTTAGTTCCGAGTATCTCCTGTAGACGTAGGTGGATGAATGTGAGTAGAACATTTGAGACCATGCTTATCTCGTCAATTATGAGCAAATGCATTTTGTCAGACATTGACCTGAGTTCATTGGTAACATCATATGACAATTTCTTGTAATCACCGCTCTTTCCATGCTCGACTGGCAACATGAATAACCTATGGAGTGTGATACCACCAATGTTATAAGCTGCCAAACCTGTAGGAGCTACAACAATAACAGATGTTGGTGTTCTGGTAAGGTCACACACTCCTTTGCGTATGGCTTCAATCAAGAAACTTTTCCCAGTCCCAGCAGCACCACTTACAAACATCCTGATTGGTGTTTGCTCTTCACAGAGAAAATGCTTTTCATAGTGTTGGATTGCATGTTTAACTACATGCATAATAGAGTGATACGCAACTCTTTGGTGTGAGTTTAACTTGTCGACAGTGTCGGTGGCTGACTCTGAGAAGTACATGCTTTGTTGCATTGTGCTCTCAACCTCTAACATCAGCACAGCTGGGTCATTAGGAGGAAGAGGAGTACCAAGTGTGCCTTTTCCTTCAACATCAACCATTTCCTGTGATGTGACAGGTGTGTCAACGTCTAGGACTTTCTTCATGATATCTATCTGTGGCTTTTCCATTTCAAGTCTCTGAATGTATGTCTCAGAGACATGACTCTGGAAGGTATGATATGTTTGCATGAACTCTTGTTCATATGAGTCAGACAATCCTTTTAATTCAGATTCTGATCTCCAAGGTTTGAATAGAAACAATAGAGCAAAGTAATAATGTTCTTTGCTTTCTGTTGTATTCAGCATCAGTTTGCAGTGGTCAATTAGCCATGGTTTGTGTTTTTTTACAAGTGAGCCATCAAAGCCAGTTACTTTATATATTCCTTTTTCTGGGTCTGAAGTAACACCCCACTTGTAGTCATACCATTGAGCAACCTCAAAGAGACACAGATCATCCATAGTACTGTGGCACTGTGGATAGTAGTTGTCAATTAAGTTGCTCTTAAGAATAGATGTGGATGTTGGTGCTGTGGCAGCCAACTCCTCAATCTCTTCATGGCTCTTGAGAACACGGCACCTGTTTTAACATAGAAACATAGAAACATAGAATTTGACGACAGATAAGGACCGCTTGGCCCACCTAGTCTGCCCATTTTCCTACCTAACAGATAAGCTGCAAATCCTAGTTAACCAACAGCTTACTTCCTCCTACCCCCCACTAGGACTGCCTTATACCTGTCCCATGCATTCTTGAAGTCCCCCACTGTTCTTGACTCCACAACCTCCTCAGGGAGGCTGTTCCATGCATCCACAACCCTCTCAGTGAAAAAATACTTCCTCACATTACCTCTGAGACATCCCCTCTATCTTCAAATTGTGCCCTTATTCTTGCACATCTCTTTTCTGGAAGATGCTACCCTCTTGGACTTTGTTAATTCCTTGAGGTACTTGAAAGTTTCTATCATGTCCCTCTCCCTCCTTTCCTCTAGGGTATACATATTAAGCTCCTTTAGTCTTTCATATGTCTTCTGGTGCAGAACCTGCACCATTTTGGTTGCCCTCCTCTGTACAGCTTCCACTCTGTCTATGTCTTTATGGAGATGGGGTCTCCAGAACTGCACATCACTCCAGATGGGGTCTCACCAACTGTCTGTACAGAGGATAACAACTTCCTGTTTTCTACTATTGATGCCTCTTCCTGTGCATCCCAGCATCCCCCCTGCCTTCCTTACTGCCTTCTCACATTGCTTGCCCACCTTTAGGTCATCGGATATAATTACCCCAGGTCCCTTTCTATTTTTACTGTTGTCAGTATCTCACCATCCATTGTGTACACTTCCCCTGGGTTTTTGTTTCCCATGTGCATTACCTTGCACTTCTTTGCATTGAATCTGAGCTGCCATACATTTGACCATTCCTCCAACCTTGCCAAGTCCCTTCTCATCCTTTCCACTCCATCTTGTGTATCAACCCTGTTGCAGATCTTTGTGTCATCTGCAAAGTGACATACTTTTCCTTCCAGTTCCTCTGCAATGTCACTTATAAAGACATTAAAAGGACCGGTCCCAGTACTGAACCCTCGGTACCCACTAGTAACCCTCCTTTCTTCACTGTGTATTCCATTTACTACTACCCTTTGCGTCCTGTTGTCTAGCCAATTTTTTATCCAGGCTACCACCTTGGGACCCACTCCAAGGCTGGCTATCTTGTGAATTAATCTTTTGTGTGGGACTGTATCAAATGCCTTGCTAAAATATAGGTAGGCCATGTCCACAGCCCCTCCCTGGTCTACTACTTTGGTCACCCAATCAAAGAAATCTATTAGATTCATCTGACACGACCTTCCCATCATGAATCCATGCTGCCTTGGGTCCTGTGCCCCACTGGCCTCTAGGTACTCAACAATTCTTTCCTTCAGAAATGATTCCATCATTTTCCCTACCACTGAGGTCAAACTAACTGGTCTGTAGTTTCCTGCCTCTGTCCTGATCCCACTTTTGTGAAGAGGAATCACATCTGCCCTCCTCCAGTCCTCAGGTACCACCCCATCCTCCCATGATTTGTTAAAGAGAGTAGTCAGCGGTGTCACTAGCTCTACCCTTAGTTCTTTTAGAATTCTTGGGTGAATCCATCAGGCCCCATTGCTTTGTCCACCTTCAATTTTATCAGTTCTTTCAGAACCCTTTCTTCTGTAAATGGACTGGTATCGACCCCTGTCTTCGAAGTGTTTCTCTTGTTTGGTTTAGGTAACTCCCCCCCTCCTCTTCCTTTGTGAATACTGAGCAGAAATATTCATTCAGTATCCCTGCTGTTTCACTGTCACCCTCTACCCACATTCCCTCCCCTTTATTAAGCTTCAGTATCCCTCCTTTGGTCTTTCTTCACTGCCTAATGTACCTAGAAAAGGTCTTATCCCCCCCTTCTTAACAGATTTCTGCTTGTGATTTACATTTAAGAAATGTATGGACTCTGATTTGCCATATAGACATGCACCTGTAAGGCGGTCACTTGCTTCATAGGCTCCGCACTTACAGTGTGATTGAGTCTTAAGCCCTAGTGACCAAAGTCTGGAAGACATTGATCTATCACAGTTTGACAGCTCTTCCCACATTTCTTGGAGGTTGGTTTGCTCATGTTTAGTAATGTATGATGTTACATACCTCATGAGAGCCATTGAGTTGTCTGCTAGAAACTGGACATCAATGTTTGCTTGCCACATCAACAGAAGGGAAGGATATAGTCATTGATATAGACTTCTGCTTCTGTGCGAGGTGGTTCATACACTTGCTTTGTTGACTTTGCTTTCAGGTGGTGTCAAATGGCTGAAAAAACATCATTAAGTGAAGCAGCTAGGCAAACTCACCTTGGGAACCCAAAACAGCAGCGAGTATACCACTGACCTTTGTTTTTCACTTTCCTATGACAGTATTTTCCACAGAGGTGTCATTGGAATCTCTGGACCAGTTCACACAGTGTTGCGCTATCATACTTGTCTGGTATCTGACATGTGACATACTTCAAGATGAAGCTTAGAATGTTAGATATTTCATTGTCTCCAATTCGTGAGGCATCTTTAATCCACAGCAACATATGAATGTGTGGTGCTCCATGGGCTTGGTACTCAACCATCCAGAAGTAGTGCTCAACAATACCGAGGGGAGGATTTGTCTTAGACAGTATGAATTTCAAAATATTCTGGAACCGGTGGTGGAAGTAACATGAAATGGTTACTGGATCAAGTGAACAGAGTTCATTTAGAGTCATTGTTTGGATGTTCTCAACATCAGAGTTTGCCCATCTCAGTATATAGAGCAGATCATCCCAATAACATTCTGCACAACTGAGTGTCACAAACCATGTTGCTGGCCCAAATTCTCCCAGCATGCACATTAGCTCAGAGTGACATCTGTACCAATATTCATTGGTACCACATGTGCTAGACAAAATAGAAGAAAGACTGACTTGTAATGTTTCATCTTTGGTCTGCAACTTGTGTAGCAACTGTGCAGCTGTCATATTGCTAAATTCTATCCCAAGTCTCAATGTGTAAGCAATACTAGCAGATAGGACACTAAGTTCACTTTCCCAAAGAAAGTGGAAAAGTTATGCAATGTTTCTTCAAAACTTGCCATCCTTATGTAGTATGCATGAGGTCCTATACTCAGCTCCTGGTACTCATGCTTTTCATTCATCTAATCTGCCACTTGTACCAAGTTGGAACAGATCAGGGAAACAACGAGCTTCTAGGGTGGCCTCCCATATACTAACAGGATTGCCCTCCACTTGTTTCATTTGATATAAATCAATGTTATCCATTATTGGGTCTTTGCCATGCAATGGGTATATCATGAATTGCTCATACACATTCTGTGCAGTTGCCATGTCAACCTTCTGAAGTATTGCCTTGTCAGAGTTGTCTGTGTCAATATCTGATGAGAGTGTAGTAAATGTGTCAATGTCAATTTCAGTATAGAAAGGATTGTGCTATTTTAGATATCTCAAAGCGTTCTTTACACTGTCTACATTGACTATCTCTTACCATATATCAGATATTGTAGTAATGTAGGAGAAATGAAGTTACAAAATAGACTTGCTTTATCTTGGAATAATTTACCCAAGCACTTGCAGAATATAGCTAGCTTTGCCAGTTTTAAAAGTAAGTTATTTGAATATTTGCAGAAGTTATGTGTGTGTATGTTATGGATAATGTTGTATAAGTTATTTTATTTAGAAATATTTGTATTTGTATTTTGAGTTTATATATGTACCATCTATACAGGACTTGATTGTAAACAGTGTTTATTGCACTAATCAAATATACCTGTATAAAAATAAAGTTTTAATCATCATCATCATCATCATCATATTGTTTTTGCCTTTGTTGGCACACCATTTACCAAGATGACTACACTATTGTCTTTGGAAATAGTGTTGACATTGTCATGCAAAGGTAAAGGCAGGTAGACAATAGAGCCTTTGAGAAAGCGTACAAGTTCTTTGTTTGGTAGGTCTCGTGTCCTTACATTCAGCCTGATGATTGTTTGAAATGGCTTCATGGTTTGAATGAGAATCCTTTCAAACAAGTTCAGCACTGTTATCTCATTAGGTGTTGGTTGTACTTCCATTTTATTGAGCACTGACTGAGGAGGTAAACTATCACTCTTGATTTTGTTATGACAGTATGAACAGAGTAACACAGTTGTGAGTTCTTCAAAGTCAGACTTTAATAAGAGATATGCATGGAGACGTCCCCACATTTCATTCCAAGATGGGATGTTTTGCAGGTCTACTTTGACACATAGGTGCCTGTAGAACAATCATTCACATGACACACATATTGTGTCAAATTTCTCTGTTTTGCTTAATTCAAATTTAGCAAATTCACGGCCAAATTGTCATAGGACTTGCTCTTCGTTAACCAGAAATGTCTGAGGAGTACTTGTTTCTTCAGAAAAAGTAGCAGTAGACCTCAATCTTTGAGTTCTTTGCAAGTTTCTGATTAACTCACTAAGTCTTTCAACATCTCCATCATCGAGCAATGCTTAGAATTGCATGTAGTCTTGAATGAGAGATCTGATGTGATACAACCTTTGCACAAATTTACGGATGCCAGAGTTATGGACTGCTAGCATACGAAAGTGATGAAATGTGCTGTTGCAGTTCATGGATTGTAAGCATGTGAAAGAGTGACCTATTAGGCCTATGTGAGGCCGGATCTCACACTTGTCAATGTTATGGAGCAGTGTGTGTCATTCTGATCTCTTTGTGTTAAGAGTTGATGAGAGAAAAGTTTTTATTGATATGATAGATTCCTCTCTAATGTTACATGTTCTGTCACATGGCCATTTTTTTGCTGATGATTTTTTGTCACTTTCAACATCTTCAGCTGCATTGTCATTGTTTGGATGGATGGCTTCATGGGATAGAGGTAAGACATTTAGTAGTTTTCAATGCTCATCTAGTGTTAATGTAATGTCTCCACTGTGTGCATGGTGTGTCTCTTCCCAGAAGAATGCTTCTGAGTACTCTGAATGAAGCCAGTCTCCTTGAAGCACAAGAGAAATATTGTCTGTGTTTAAGTGTTTAAAAGATAAGATAGTGTTTCTCATCTCTTTGATCTTTGTACTCAATTTATCAATGGCTGACATCATGTCAGTCCAAAGTTGGGAACGTATTGCTAGAGCCACATTGACAAATCGTCCTGCTCTTAAGCAGAGTTTCATCAATGATAGCTTAGATCATAATCTGTTACCTCTGTGTCTCACTATTTTGGAGATCACACGTTCAATCCTAGCTCTGTGGACTAGTTTTTTGAAAAACATTATCTTACTGTGTTGAGCATTAGGAGAGGTACTATGCCTAGCATTCTTTTTCTGTCTCACATGTGTACGCTTTAGTGATGACAGTGCTGGACGTTGTGATTGTAATGTTCCTCTAGGAAGGCTACTTGTGGTAGTTTTCTTAGAGGATGATTTTTGTCTCTTTAGTTGTGTATGATTTTGTCTCTGTGTGATGTGGAGAGAAGACAGTTTCTTATGCTTCTGTTTAGAAGCTTTACCTTTTGTTCTTGTATGGCATGATAATGAACAACTAGTACAGCTTGCACTTTCTCTATGTGCTCTGGTTTTACGGCAGATACCCATGATGAAGTTGATGAAGTATTTATTCAATATGTTTGTTGTTGAAATCACCTAAGGAAAGTGAGAATACATATATTTAGTAGTAAACAACAGTAGCTACATGACAGTTAATCAGAAATTGTTTGTTTGGAAATCAATATGTAGTATTGTGCTAATAATAAAACATCTGGTATGCTTAACATTCTGTTGTTATGAATTTTTTGAGTATTGTATACATAGTACTATGCAATTAATATTGCAGCCTCTTGTCATATGGGCAAAGGTTGATAAAGAAGATTATACCATGTACATAAATATGTAACCCAAAACTTGCACTGTAATTGGCTGACTGGCACCTTTCTGCCATGGTAAATCCTATGATAACTGACGCAAAAGGTGCCAGCCACCTGCATCCCCTCCCAAATCAAACCGACCCCTGAAACAAAAACATTAAACTTGCCATCTTGAATCACCACTAAGGTTAGTGGTCCCCATGCCACTGACACGATTGTGACTCCTGGAGTACGGTAAAATAAAATAGTTAACAGTTTTCATTTAATTTCTACCCACTAACAGGTCCTGTTCAAAATGAAAAAAAAAAGTTACAATCCCACAGAACGTGGCTAGCGTAGTGCAGCACACACACGAGCATACATACTTAGTCCGCGGCTCTCTCCCCAGTCATCGCTGCATACCACCAACCTGTACTCCACATCTAAGGACCCCGATAGCAGCCCAAGAAACAGCACACAAAGATTACTGTTAAAAAAAAAGCTGCTACAACCAGTCAGTCTTTCCTGAAATATCCAGCATTGACCCCCTTATTCCTCAATAAACAGTGCACACATTGATGCACTACTGTCATGCTACTGTTCCCTCTCTCAGACCCAATTGCTCTCCTCTGTATGTAAAAATTAAAAATGCATCTCAGTCTCAACCAAAAGCATGACAGCAGTTTCTTAAATTAAGGTGTACACTGCTTCACTTTGTGTCAGTGAACCGTAATGAACAACGCTCTCTTTTTTTCAACAAATGAAAACTGAAGTCCCAGGTCTAATGACAATATAGGAATTGCGACTCACAGTATGGTTATTTTAATAAACCGTAAAGCTGCCTTTCCCTAGTCTGTCTCCCCAGCTCGACCAAATAAAATAAAACATAGAAATAAAAATGTAATCTCCCAATTCAGTGCCACTACCTAATTGTAATAAATGGCACCTGCCAGCATATATCTAAGCTTGGGGTTATCCTCAATATTTTGTTCCACCAGCAAGGAACTATATTCTGTGACAGAACAATACAGTTAATAAAAATGATTAAAACTTGGAAAAGCTGTAGTTTACTCTTTTTTTCTCACAAAAAAATAAATAGGATATGGTATAATCACAATAAGCCACTTGGAGGATGTGGGTTATCGGGGGATTTACCATGGCTGGTGTGGATTTAGCCACTTGGCTACACCTCATGGCAAACCACTCTTGCCGTGGTAAATCCCACGATAATCCACACCCCCTTGTGGTTTATTGCTTAAATATGTACCACGTTTATTGATTGATCTGTTTGGGCAGTGTGAAGTGCAAATTTGTAAAGCTGTCAAGTATTTGTTGTGGGATTGTTACATGCACGTATAGTGACATAAATGATAAGGTGTTAGCGTGGCTCAGTTGGTAGCACATCTGCCTCTGGACCAGAAGGTCATGGGTTCTCATCCCACACCGGGATTGGACTTGCACCTAAAAATTGCTGGCATACGAGTGCAGTATTGGGGGGTGCTGTACTGCTGGGGTGTGCCGTCCTTCAGATGAGACGTTAAATCGAGGTCCCTTCTGCCCATCCTGGTGTTGTTCTGGTGGGTGTCCAGGTGGAAGCAAAAGAACCCAGGGCACTCTTCGCAAAAGAGTAGGGAACATTCCCGGTGTCCTGGCCAACATTCCCCTTCCCATAAACCAGTTCATGCAATTATCCAGGCTGTGTGTGAGTGATGATGTGCAATATGGCCGCCAGCACACATTCAGTCACTTCACTACCAGTCTAGCATTGCTTGTAAAGCACTTTGGATGTATGAAAAGTGCTATATAAATGCTGATTCTTCTTCTTCTTCTTCTAAATGGAATAGGCAGTATGTTGATTGATTGTTGGAATCATAGTATTAGGTTCTAGGTGAATGAGGTGATTATAGCAATAGTCTAGTTAAGTTGAAAAAATATTACTTTATTGACAGTTAGGATGGAATTATAACATGTGTCTAATGATGATTGGGTCTTATAGTGCATGTATAGAAAGTTGCATATGTTAAAATTGGTGAATTTGTATTTTTTGTCATGAACAAAGAATTTGTCAACTCACGAATGATCATCACGGTCAAAGATGGTCGCGATCAAAGAATTTGCAGTCTCACAAACAAAGAATGCATAAACCATGTGGTATTAGTGTTGAAGCTTGTTTACATTGATTTCATGATATGCAGAACTTGTAAACTGTCAATAGACATATGTGACCATTGTGTGGTGGCAAAGTATGTAAATAGTTGACTTCTTACAGCTGTTACTGTTTTTTTTAGTAAAATCAAGGGGTTTTGTTCATGACCTAAGAATGTGTGAAGTCACGGTTCAAGTTCGCAATCAAACTGATTGGCAATGAAAGATTTTGCACGCTCACGGTCAAAGATCGCAAAAAAACATGGGAAGTATGTAAAATGTTAATAAAACAAATAAGACAAGTATTTTTTGTTACTTATGGCTCATTTAAATGCTAAGAGGGTTTCTGTAGTGTATTGCTGTTGAAAATATTGGGTTTGCACTGTAAGAGACGTTTAATGTCAAAGTCTCATGTTATTCTCACGATCAAAGATTTTGTAAGCTCGCAGTGTATTTTCGAGGTCAAACCGAGTCACGGTTTAAGATTTTGCATGGTCGCGGTCAAAGATCATAAGGATGCTGTGATTATGTGAAAATGGATACAAAACAAAAAAATATTATTATTTTACTTATGTGCTATTAATATGCTAGGAAGGTTTATCTTGCTTGGATGTGTTTTAAAATATTGGGTTTAGACAGTCAGATGCGGTGTATGTCAAAGTCTCATGTTATTCTTGCAATCAAAGATGTAGTCTGCTCATGGTGACTCCTCGTGGTCAAACGAGTCGCAGTTTAAGAATTTGCATGCTCGCAGTCAAAGATTGTAGAAAGTGCAGGAATTATTTAAAATTTGTTGAAATTATATAAAAACAGTTTTCTGGTTGTTTATTGATTTGTGTAATGTTATTAGGGTCTGTCCTGGTGAAAAAAGTTAGGGAAGTATTTTTTTTCACTGTGGAAGACTGTTAACGGCCAAAGCTCACGTTAGTCTCGTGATCAAAGATTTTGCACGGTCGCGATCGATGTTGGCGATCAATGCGAGTCGCAGTCAAAGAAATTGCAAGCTTGTGATCAAAGAAATGGCTAGGTTAGTTATGTGAGTTTCCTGAACCAATAGAATTGAAGAATAACACTCTGGGGGCCATTTTAGATAGAGTGATCAAGAAGGCAACACGGCATTATTTAAAAAGTAAGTACTTCTCAGAAATATGATATAACTTGGATGCAAATGATTTTAAAAGTTTTAAAAAGTTATTTAACTGTGTTTGGGAAGTTAGGAACTACTGTGTGTATTTTTTACCACTGATATATGGAGGAACTGTTTAGTTTAGCTAGGTTATTTGTGGAGTTTACAGTTATTTTGATATATTTATAGGAGCATGGCCTGGCAAACTGTGACACAGTTTAGCAGTAGATTAAAGTGTTTATATATCTGTGTCACCAATGGATTGTTTTTGGTAAACTAATGCAAATAGGTATTTGAGAGTGTGATTTGTACAAGTGAAAAAAAATTACCATTTTTTGAAAAATTGTATGTTTTATGCATTTTGCAATTTAGTCAGTCAAACACACCTCTCAACCTACTGCCTCGTAAATCAGGGACAAGGCTTAAAAAAATCAGGGACAAAGGACTAAAATCAGGGACACTTCTTTAAAATTGGAGATATCCACTCAGGAAGCCAGTAGAATAAAGGGCTTAGTGTAAAATGTATTTTCTAAGGAAGAACAAGTCTGTAACTTTAATGTTTGAAATTGTTTTATGCTTATAACCCCTGCTGTTTGGTCACGAAAACACAATTTTTAGGAGGGACAGAGTAAAATTTTGAGGCAAAATCAGGGACGTCCCTGAAAATCAGGGACAGTTGAGAGGTATGCAGTCAAACTACTGTGATTGTTTTCTTATAGTTACTTATTGTCTTTGGGATCTTTCTTGTGGCTAAAAACAGTCTTTATTATTCACTGTTTGCCAGGGTGTTTTTGGTATCTCAGACTGGCTGATCTGCACAAGTTGATAGTGTGCTAAGGAGATTTATTTTTACTCAGTGCTACTTTAGTTTGTGACAATTGCTGACTGATCTAATAATAGTGGCACTTTCTTGCTACATATGTATGTGTTTTAATTGTTGTGGAATCCTGTCTTGGAATGATATTGTGTCTTGCCTAGCTTAACCAGGTACTGCATTTGCACTTGCTATATAGAGAGAGACTAATAAATATATTTAACTTAGGTAATTAAGTCACAGTAGTTCTCACTGCAAATAATGTATCATTAAATTAAACTGTTTGTGAGACCTGTGCAATCAAATTAGTATAATACTATTGATTACAGTTGTTCACTATTTCTGTCAAATAGTAAGAAATGATTCCACTCACCACTCAAGCAGCTGGCTCAGTAAGAAAGGGAATTTAGTTTGCCAGAACATTATGGCTAGTCACTTAGACCAATCAAAATTTGTGTTACTGGCAAGTTATGAGGTGTGCCAATCAGATGATAGTATTCTCCCCCCAAAACAAAAAAAATGTTTAATAAATATCATGCCAATGGAAAGATAGCTTATATGCATAGCTAGGACTCTATGCTAAATTAGCTAATCTGTGAAAAGGTTATTGTTTGTGATTGTTTTGTCTGCATTTATATGGATGATGCAATAGAATAGTAGTCATGGTGGTGGTTCCACTTCTTAGTACTTGGTAGTCAGACAGACACAATTGTGATATTTCTACATCTGAATTATTAAGATTTGTTACTCAGCATGGCAGAAAAATCTACAGTTACTGTATGGATAGTAGGATCCAGATTGATGAGAAGGGCAGCAGTGTTCAGTAGATGTAGTCATTTTGGGAATGATTTACAACTACCTGGATGCTCAGTGTCTTGGTTTGGGAAGGGTGGCATGAGGTGGGAGCAGCTTATGCCTACCATGTTCCATTTATTGGAGACACACCCAGAACCAGACATACTCCTTATCCATCTTGGAGGCAATGATTTTGGTTACAAAAAGGCTATTGACTTAATAGAAGCTGCACAGTCTGACTTACAGCAGCTTATTAGTATGTTGCCATCGTGTAAAATTCTGTATTCAGATATTACACAATGCATGGTCTGGAAGGGTGAGGACTACTGTCCTGCACTTGAAAGATCATTCAGGAAGATTAACATACAAATATCTGGATTTCTACATGCTATGGGAATGCACACTATTCGTCACCCCCAAATTATGTATTACAAATATTGGCTATTTTTAAAAGATGGTGTGCATCTCTCTAACACTGGCAATGACATTTTTGTTGGGGACCTTCGACATGGTATCCTTACAGTTTTGTGATTGTGTGCCTGTAGGATGGTGACTCTGAAGTACATCACATTTACACTGTGAAAAAAAAGACTCTTTTTAGAGCCAACACAAAAAGGTCAAAAAATAGAACTGATCACATATTGTGCATTGCTGTCTGTATGTTAAGCTGTGAGTGTCTGGGAAACACAGAATCTCTGTTTTTAACAGTGGAGAAGTATGATGGTACTTATTGGTGTATAAGTAGGATGTATATTATTGCTTGATATTGAATGTGTGTTTTTTTAGGTGGGTAGTATGGTATTTTGTTGACTGTGATTGTTGTAAATTGTATGAGTTTGTAATTGTTTGTTGTTATCCAGGGTGCCTCTTTTGTTAGTGATAGATTCTGTAGTTTTTAATTTTTTTTATTAATTGTTGAGTATGGCTTGTTATGGGGGGGTGTATTATACAAGTATGAGTGAAAATGTAGCATAGATTTCTCAGTGTGAAGTGAGAAGCAAAGTATGTTCAGTGATATGAAGAGATATATGCTGTTGATGGAGTGTACTATGTGTTGCTAGGGTATGTTGATTACTGATGTGAGTCATACTATTTCTGGTGATAGTGGAGAGTATCGGACCAGCGCTGCGCTAGTAGTGTAAAACTTTTGTGAATACAGCACGTGCTTGCACTTACTGTTAATGATGTGTCAGTTTGTTTGAGTTGAGAGGCTTCGTCCCCCACACCCACTTGTTTTTTTTTTAAAGGGGGGGTTGTTGGGACTGAAGCCCACCAACTCAAAATAACCCAACGACTGATTGAAGACAGTAGTGTAACTTGCTCCCACGCTAATAGCGTAGGTCCGTTGCTGGTCCTATATGCTCCACTATCACCCTGTTTCTGTGTGTGAAATGTTTGTGTTCTGTAAAAGTTTTAACCACATTTTTTATGTTTTTCTTTACACAGGTAGATAACTGTCTGTTTGCTGTATGAAGACTCGACTGTCTAGTAAGTATTTTGCTTTTTTGTTTTATGTCATTGTTGAATTCGATGTATTTTGTTATGCTACATTGTGAGTGGTGATTTTTGGGGGGTCTGGTAACGGGATAAATAGAAAAAACTGTTAAGTGAGTGGCGGCATCACTTGTTTTACATGCAAGTGGAAATAAGTAATAATATAGAGAGTTTGCAACATATGTATTTTCAATACATATGATGTAATTATGGTTGTAAATATTTTAGAATGTTGTGTAGTATGATCACTTTTTGCCATTCCATGCCTGCATCTTTTTAAATTGTTTAAAGTGATGGTGCAGCAGTTATGTATATTTCATGATTATGCTTCTTTTGGAATCTGTGGGAGATAGTAGATGTATGTGTTTTAAGAAAAGAGTTATTGTCAGCTTAGTTTACCAGTTATCACACATATTTGATTGTGATTGGCAAGCAATATAAATAGTACTAAGGTAGAAGAGTAGGATGTAATATGCAATAGTTTTTATGCTTTTTTTTTGTTGCTGTTTCAGAGAACTGTCATGCCCAAATCGTGGAGTGACGCAGAGGTGCTGGCCCTAGTTCAGGCGGTGAGGGAGCATGCCAATGCTACAGTTGTCATGAGTGCGACTAACCTGAGCCTGACCCATACATGGGGCAAGGTAGGTGTTTGTTCACAATGAGCCTTCACATTTTTCAACAGAGGTATACATGTGATAGATGACAATGGTATGGTCAGTCGTGTTTGTTTAATATTTGTTGGATGTTCCTCAGATACTGTAGTCAATAGTTGTATTATTCTGCTGTATGTACTGTAAATAAGATATGTATTTTCCTGTGTTAGAGTGGGGTTTGTGTGAAGACTACTTCTGGAGATTGTGAAAGGAGACTTATAAAATGGTCAAAGGATTTCAAGTCATCTTATCGGTAGTTAGGTGTGTATTAGATGTGCGTGATGAACATCTAAAACAATTAACCACATCTAGAATACACAGACACATTTAATAAGTGCAATAAGACAGTGTGGGGATGTGCATTGGACAGTTCCAATGCATGCCTAGGAGACTAGGTGTAGTTGGCCTGTGGCTTCATACCTCAGTATGAATGTGTACTTCTGCATTGGAACTGTCTAATGAACAGCCACTGTGTGTTATCGCTACATGCAGGCATGGCAGCAGTGCTCTGCTGTCTAGAGAGGTACTGAGACCTGTGTGTATCCTGATAAGTAGTTGTATTGGACAGGATATTACCATATACAAAAGTGTTCAGTAGACTCTTGTGTGAGATGACATACTATGTCTCTCTGTCTTTAGCTGCAGAGCATGTCAGCATGCTTGTTACTGTATTGGTGTATATAATAGTCAGATATTTTTATTAATTTACTGTGATACTTATCAATGTGTTATATAGTATGGTGTGCATCATATTAATATACGGTGTTACAGTCAGTGGTTGCATAGATTACTTGTGGGTGGGGATGTGACACATGTTCGTGAGTAGGTTATATTGTGTTGGTGTGAGTCAGTAGCCAGGTGGGGAGGGGAATACTAGTTAAGCACTACATTTTTTTTCCAAGGGTCTGTATGCTTAGGTTTCGGAGTACACTTTCTGTTCTGCTAGTAATACTGCATTTGTAGTATATGTCATTCGAGTAAGCCCTGTCTTTGTAGATAGGAGAAGAAACATGACAACCTATTATTTACACTGTGGTATGAAAGATTTAGAATGTGGTTTTTTTATGCTTTTTCTCAGGTTAGTCTTGCCTTGGGGAGGCAGGAGATTAGAAAATCTCCTGACGCATGCCATAGGAAGTGGAAGATCACCCGCCAGACATTTTTCAAAGTGAAGTCTGCAGTGGGTGATATGCGA
Organism: Neoceratodus forsteri; assembly: GCA_016271365.2. NCBI lineage: Eukaryota > Metazoa > Chordata > Ceratodontiformes > Ceratodontidae > Neoceratodus > Neoceratodus forsteri. The sequence goes on along the minus strand of CM057455.1, from coordinate 1,120,501,096 downwards.
CAGAGTGTCCGGGAGTGGTTCGACATAGTCTATGCTATGTGGGAGGATGCAGGGAAACCAGAGTTTGGTGATCAACATCACACATGTAAGTACATTTTGAAACTGTTGTAATACAAATATTTGTTTGTAACTGAGAGGATTTTTTTCTCCATATTTAAAAGAGTATTGGCATTTATTATTAAACTGTTAGTGATATGTACTATGATAGTTATGTGACAATTGATATTTCAGTACAGGTGTGCAAAAATGATATGTTAGCAATTGTTACTTTACAAGTGTATTTGTGTTGATATGATTTTGTTCAGAAAAAAAGACAAGATTACATGAATTCTTAGAAAGTTGTTAATGATACTTTTCTGTTAGTGTTGTAGTACATGTAATATTCAAAGTATTAGATGTTGTGATGTTTAAATATTACAAAAAAAATATTTTTAAAGATAGATAGCTCATATTTGTGGACAGGATACTGATCATTATTAGAGTGGTATATTGAGTGATCAACAGTATGTGTTTTGGGCTATGTTCATTATTAGATTGCTAGGTGATGGTGTTGTTTGTATAAATCTTTTTTGTCTTTTTGTTTACTCAAGTAGACCAACTGTGGAACCTGCATCCTCCCATCCTGTGCAGCTTCAACCACTCCCAGAAGGTGCAGCTCGAGGGGCTCCAGTCGAAACTACTTGTGCTCGACTCTGCTGGTGAGTTATTATAATAGACTGCTGTCTGTATTATTATTCACTAGAAAATGCATTTTGATTTCCTGATAGCTAATTGGTTGGTACTCTTGTCAGAGGGGTAGATAAATATAGAATAGATGGCCTAGAAATAAAAAGTACCATTTCAAATGTACCTAACAGATTCAAATATTGTTTTTGGCCACCCTGGTTGCTCATTGGGGAAAAGTACTATGCTGAATTTGAAACTATCACTATTTTTCTCTCAGTTAGCGACACAAATAGTGTCCTTCCAAGAGTACATAAATGATTGTCAGGTGCTAGAGAAACTGTATACCAGTATCCACTAGGCTCACTTGACAACACAGTAAGCAGTAGTGTGCTGTTGCAAAGAAAAGTGGTGGTTTAACAAAGGTATCACCCCCACACCACAAAAAAATTTTGAGTAGCACAACTAAGCTTAGTTTGCCAGTGGGGGTATGTTTAAACAAGAAAGGAGGAACATGTTACACACTGGAATAGAAAGGATAAAACAAGTAACAAGTGATGCTTTGCTGTCTATTGGTAACTTCCATTAAGTATACTAGTAGAAGGACTACTTTATTAGGAAAGAAACTATTACTTCATTTTTAGTAATTTTATTTCATATTTTTTGATTTCTTAAATATTACAAAAAAAATCTTTACATACAGACCATTTTCTATGCGGAATTATACTCTTCTAGGTTGTTGTTATGGGCAATACTGGACTTTCCAGGGGGTATAAGGCTCTCCAGGTGTGATGTTAGCCTCATTATTCCCCTGGGAGGTCCAGTATTGCCCCATGCCACCCACCCTGTCGAGTATGATAGCTTGCTTGTATGTAGTGTGTATAATGCTACAGAATGTACATGACAATTGAGGTATCTGATTGGGTGAAATAGTTTTGTAGCTGTATCAGAAAATTGACATAGACGTGTGTGTGTGTGTCCTTGTGAGCATTTACTGTGAATAGTGTATAGTTTCTAAAGCATATTCAGACGGTGGCTCATGAAATGTTTTATCACAAAATGCTATCTGTCCCCAGAACCCCGCCAATAAATACACGGACCAGTAGTGTGAGGTCGCTCAGTCTTGGCAATAATTTTACTGATTTGATATATTTATGATAATTCACCATCTGTTCACCTTGGTACATTTTTCTCTCCATATTCCACAGCAAATGTACATAAATTTTACATTTCCATTTGGTGCATTCATTATATCATATTTCTCTTGTTGTTCTCTTAATTAATAGCCAGGTGTCTCAACCTCTGCTGCCCCCCGACATACATCATGGGGGGTATCCTTGCCTCTTATTCTTATGTCCTGTACAGGGGGCACATGCGTACACACCGTGCTCCTGCTTCTTATTTCCGGCTCGGGTGCATGCACCGTGCTCTTGCCTCTTATTCTTCCTCCTGCATCCCTTTCTTTTGTTCTCCTATTTTGTCTCTTTCTCCTCCCTTTTTCCTCTTGCCATCCACCTTCAGCAATAATTCCATAGTCAGCCACTGTGATCCACCTTTCCCAGTGATGTACTGTGCTCTACCTTCCACAGTGCCCTCCTATCCTTTCTTCTGGGTGGGAGGTGGGAAATTCCTTATGGAGCAACATTGTGAGCTCCCCTTGAGTGCAGCCCCTTTTAACTGCTATGTTTCCACACCTCTTAATTTCCTTGCCCATTCAACTGTTGCCACATCATTGCTCTCTTGGCCTTTGCTCTGCCTCCTCTGGGATGTCACAGGGCCTCCCCTTCTAAACCCCACCCCGTCCCCCTTTCTTCTTTTCCTTCTGAGCTTCACACTTTCTTGGCCTGGGCCATGAGACAATGGGGCCTGCCCTTCTTATTTTGGGCAACCCTTTTTATCATGCTTTTTAGAAGAAACAATTTTGTTTAACAGTTATTCTTGTTGAAAGTTAGATATTTTCTAGTACAATAATACATTCCATGGTGGGTGGGATGAGCAGTTGAGGGGTTTGCAGGGGCTATGAAGTTATGTGCCTGTTATGCAAGGTGTCATCACAGTCCTAGGTGGTGCAGTACTGTGCAATCGCACTTAGGAAGTAAGGAATAACTGATTGCTTATTAGTTATATGGTTGTTATGTTTTAAACAGGTACTCAGGCTGAAATTGTTACTGTGTTATGTATCTAAAGTATACTTAGTCAGGAACTGATATAAGAAGAAGTGGTAATGTATGTATTTAGTATTACTATAGGTATTCATGTGTGAAGGTTTTTATCAGTGACAGACTGTAACAGTTTGTGAATATGACACAATATGATTGCACATAAATGCAGATTATTAAATTTAGTGTTCCAATTAGTGAATCAGATGTGTGTTCTGTGATTTACTGCAATTGTAAATAGTATACCTAATATGAGGATTGAGGAATTTGAATAAGTTATTCTTGCAATATATATATTTAGGTATGCAGATGTTGATATGGAAACATAAATGGCTTACTTTTGTTTAACTGTGTTTTTCAGAGGATGAGCCATCTGCAGAGGGTGCTGCTGGAGGGAAGACTCCACAGAGGGTGTAGAAATTGTAGAGATTGAGCCCTCTGTGGAGGAGACACCACAGTCTCCATCAGCAGGTCATCCTTCATCACGTGCAGATCCAGGTGGGCCTCCAGCTGAGGAACGTGAGTACTTCTTGTATAGTTTGTGCTTTAATTATTAAAGATTAGTATGTGATGTATGTAATATTGGTAGTTTGAGACATGGTATCACTGCAGTTACTTTATGTTTGCACTTCAAAATGTTGTACTTTAAGACAGTAACTTGATGTTACAGGTTTAGCATACTGTTGTAAGAAATAGTGTTGGGTCTTATTTTTAAATTGTATATCACAGCATGCAGTTATGAAACACATAGGACTATGACATGATATTATTGCATCTGCTGGAAGTATGCAGTGCTTAATCAGCATGTCTAGGTTTATGTATCAGTAATGGTCATCTTTTTTTTCTTTCTTATCTATTGTGTATATGGAGAGGTGTGAATAAAAGTAATAGGTTGTATGTGTATATTTTTAACATTTTTTTAGGTGTAGAATGTATGTGTAATTATCAGTGTTTTCTATTAATAAATCCAACAAGGAATAGAAAATGTGCTACAATTGTGCATCGTGTTAATTGAGTGGCTAATGTTAAAGTCTGTGTATTTTATTAAATGCTGTATGTGTTTTATCTCTGTCTATTGAAGAAGTTAAATACATAGACAATGGTGTGTGGGTAAGTATGCCTAGATAGACAGTAGTGGATGTTTTTTTTCTTCTTCAGTGGGGTTTACTTAACTGTATATGTTCTATTTTTGTATCTTTGATATGTAGTTAGGCTGTAAACACTGTCACAGACTGATGAATGTGTGCATTTAGTGTTGTATACATACCTGTCAAGGTTTTGTAACAAATGGCACGGCACTACAGTGATAGTAACTGTCAAAGTGGTATGTGTAACTGTTTGAGATATTGAGTAACTATATCTTAGTAGTAACATACTATCAGTGAGTTACACTGAAGTGCTGTTGTCGTAGATCAGATGGTTACAGAGTGTGGTACAGTAGTATTCACTCTTTGAACAGAGAAAATATCTGTACATGTTATGGGGGTTGCTGGTGTTCTTACTGGTCAAATTTCAAACATTGGTTGTGGTTGAACTACTTTGCTACTGCTGTTCTATGAATATATTTAAAAGGTGTTTACTGTTTGGTGTTATTGCATATTTTATATTACATAATGGCAAGAAACAATTTTGTACTGTGATTGCTCTGTTTTGGGCTGGACCCATGGCGTTATTGTAGTATGATGCTACAGGTGTAGTCTCAGTGTCACTGTGAACCAGTACATGATTTTTGGGATGAGCTTGATGATTTTTGGGATCTAGAGCTCTTTTTTGGCATCTCCTCTTAAGAAACATAAATATTTCTCGACACTACTAAAAAGATTCTTTACAATATTTTTTTTATTCTATATATGAGTATAAGCCATTGTGTAATAGGAATAATGCATTCTAGGGTGTGTGTCATTTGGGATAACACCACATTTGGGGCAGTGGATACATTTGGCCTGCTGCTTGATGGCCAACACTGTCAGGCATGATGTTATCACAGTATGACACACAGACTGTCATGTATTATTTGTTTAGTGACAATTGTTGCACTGTGTAGATGTCATTGAACATGATAGTATTTGCTGTGCAGTATTACTACTGTAACAATGCAAATGTTTTCATTTTCTAAATTGTATAAATGTTAGACACAGTTAACATATGCTGATTTATACTACATTTAGGGATACTGAGAATAGAGAACTATTCTTGAGTTGAGAGTATGTGATGTAGATACAATGTGTGTAGTACTATTCTATATGTTTCATGTGAGGCCACATGTGTATATAGGGGAAAGTGATAACTCATATCTTAAGTGTACTAATGTATTTAATTCTTAATGGGATACATTGTAGTACATTAGGAATTTTATATATATTGCCAACAGACAATTACAGTGGTCTATTTTACGGAAGATGAGTATGGTTCTATCTACTAAAAAATTTTTTTGTTTGTTTTCTTTGTCTACGCAGGGCAACTTGCCATTCTTAATAAGATCAGCCACACCCTCAGCCAGCTACTTGAGACTGTGCAGAGTGGCAACGAGGCTGCTTCTGAACACACCCGTGACTCTGCATTGAAACTTAATTATCTAGTAGGGCAGGCAGGCGAGATCATACAGCAGGGTGCTGAGATCATAGATTTACTGCAGCGTCATGGGTGTGTAGGGCATGTGGCATTAGTTGCCACTCGTGGGCTTGAGCAGAGCAACAGGGGCCTCACCAAAGCAATCGAGTCATTGAGGGACTTGGAGGAGGCCTCTGTTGCTTAGCTTTAGTCCACGCACAGTCTCATGGTGCGGCTGCCTGAGAACCAGCTGAAGGCCACAGAAGCAATCCACCAGCTTCTGCACCAGGATCTGTAACACTTAGAGGATGACCAGCCCTCTGAAGAACCTCAGCATGAGCTCCATCAAAAGCTGCTACAGAGGATGGGCACCTAGCTGCACCCACTCCTGATCAGGATTCCACTTCCTCAGGACCGTTGTCTCCCCAAGTCCCCACAGCTTGAGTGGCCAGCACCTCTGTGTCACTCCTGGACATTTTTTTGTAAATAGTTCACAAATGTTGAATAATTCAAGTTCTTAACCATTCTGTTTTCTATTTATTTAGTGTGTTGTAACACTTACTTATTTTGCATATTTTCTGTTTTATTTCTTATTTATTTGTTTGTTATTTATTACTTGTATTTAAGTTGTTCGTATATTTATTTTTGTCTGAGTTGCACTGATACTTTATATGAAAAGCATTTTATATTTTTTTTACAAAAAATATTTTTATAAAAGTTTTAATTTCATAAACATTTGTTTGTCTCATTATTATTAGAATAGATAATATATCGATGAGTAATTGGCTAGCGTGGCTGTGGGTTATTATATCTGTGACAGGTAGGTGATAACCAGTGTCACACCAAGAAGATGGTTTGTACAAATGGTAGACATTGTTAATGATGTTGGTTTGCTTAGTGTTACATTTTATGGTTTCATTTGTGAACCAGACAGTACTATCTACTTCAAACATTTCTGTGTGTTACTGAACCATTTGTTTTGCTTTGTGTATTTTTGTTGTACAGACAGCAGATAAAATGGAACAGAAATTCTTTGAAGTATTTACAAATAGTTATGGTTGTGTCTACTGGAATTACATGGATGGATACTGTAATACTGGCATGATCTGTCAAGATGGGTATTGGATAGTGTATTTAATGGTAGATAGGTAAGCTGCACACCCTGCACCATTTTGTTTACCCTCCTCTGAACAGGTTGCACTCTGTGTATGTGTTTGCGGAGATTGGGTCTGTGTGGTTGTATTTCCTTGTACTGACTCATAGTTGTGTGTTGTGTGTATGTGTGTGTGTGTATGTTTCTGCCTGTGTGTGTGTGTGCCAGTGGGAATGGGGGCTTGGGGGGGTTGAGATATGTTGGTTTGGGGAGCGGAGTTAGGGCTGGAAACCCTAATGACAAATTTCCTCACTTTTTGCTGCAAAAGAACCTAACTCTTGCATTAAAGGATTTTTTGCAATTATATATATATATATATATATATATATATATATATATATATATATATATTCATTGCAAAACTATAATGCATCAGTTAGGTTGTCTCCACACCAACAAAGGTCTTTAAATTGAGGTTAGGGTTTCCAACCCTAACATCACACACACACCCCACCCTATACAGACCAACAGGCATTGGGGTGTGCCTTGGGATCATCAGCCCTCATTCTCACCCCATTCCATGTGTAAGGAAGCTGAGATGGTACAGTATAGGAGAATAGGGTAAGAGTTAGGCCCAATGACCCCAAGGCACACCCCGACACCTGTTGTTCTGTGTAGAATGGGGGTGTGTGGGGGATGTTAGGGTTGGTAACCCTAACCTCAAATTTCCAGACTTTCATTGATGTGGAATTATCCCTAACTGATTCATTAACAAAGTTTTTTTGAATGAATTTCCCTTCTTTTTGAGAAAGAGAAATGTTAGTCATATGGCACACATAAGTGGAAGCACAGGCCAATGGGCCCTGCACTCTCACTTACCCATGAATGTAGAGGTATAGTGCAGGAAGGCCCTGTTCAACTGGTTTGGCATAACAGGATGTATATTTGGGAGTCTGGGCACTCTGGGCACTGCATTCCAACCCAACCATTAATGTAGAGACATAGTGCCTGACAGTCCTGTGCTCCCAGTATTGCAAGATGGTATCCATGGGTGGGAGCACAGGGTTGTGCTCTCACCCACCTATAAGTATAGACACATAGTGCAGGAATGCCCTGTGTTCCCATTTCTGTATAATAATATCCATAGGTGGGAGTGCAGGACTTTCATGGAAGCACCATTGGTTTACATGGTACAGCTTTTGAGAAAGTACAGTGATTCTTACATGAAAGTAATGCGGAATTTTGCAAAAGTCTCCCATGTAAACCAACGGTACTTTCACGAAAGTACGCTGTATTGTCATGAAAGTAATGCAGCATGGTCGCGAACGTCCGCATGTAAACCAAAGGTAATTTTGCAAAAGTACGTGGCACTTTCACAAATTGATACATAATTTTGCAAAAGCCCCCCCCCCCAAGTTAACGAATAGTACCTTGGAGAAAGTTCCACAGTATTTCATGAAACCTTTCATTGTGCACATCATTTTTTTCCATAGGCTATAATGTGAAAAAAAAAAGTTGAAGAACATTTGAATGGATTTATATTTTTTCAGCAAACCTTCCGAAGGCATTTCCCTGACCCATTCCCCATATAGCCTGAAAATGTCGTATAAGATGGACAAACCATTCAGACTGTGGAGACAAACAAAGAATTCCACTAAACTGAAGATTTGTTCACACTTTTTCACACTCTGCAGCTCTGCAACAGCAAATTCGACCAGAACAGAAGTTTACACATCCAGAGATCTATGCCACCACACTGTGCACTGTGTGTGTGTATATGTGTGTATATATATATATATATATGTATAGATAGATAAATGGATAGATAGATGAATGGATAGATAGACATATACTGGTGCGACTAGGGTGAAAGTCAGTTCTATGTAAAAGTTCAGACTTTGATGGATGATAACTTTAGAGCTGTTCAATGGATTTGCATGAATTGGCATGCATAATCTCTTGGAGAAGGTCTCGACCTGCCAGATTTGGTTGGAATCCATTTAGTGGTGTCTGAGATATAAAGTATTGAACAAAACAGAAAAATCTGGATTTTTAACATTTTTTTGTCATCCTAGATCTCAGAAATGCTTTATGTTGAGGGATGAAATTTTCAGGGTAGGAAGGATTTGGCTAACATACTAACATACTAAACTGCCAACAGAATAGGCCTAACGGTCTTTCATGTCTGCTTGTTTTGTCAGCCCCCACCCTGGGAGCTGACCTTGCTGCCCCCCTCGCCTTCTCTGGCTTCTCCTTTCCCAGTTCCGGATATTTTCACTGCATTGGATTTTGCTTCCAGAACCCTTACCCTGTACCTGTCCCACCCGCTCCTGAACCCCTCTACCATCTCTGCCTCCACCAGCCCCCTAGGCAGCGCATTCCATGGCTCCACTACCCTCTCAGTGAAGTAGCACCTCCTCCTTTCTCCCCTGAATCTTCCCCCCTCCAGCTTCCACCCATGCCCTGTAGTGGCCCCCTCCTCCTTCCTTCGAAGCACCCTGACTGTTCCTCCCCTATTTACCCCCTTTATGTACCTGAAGGCCTCTATCATGTTCCCCCAGTCCCTTCTGTCTTCCAATGTGTACATATTTAGCTCTTCAAGCCTCTCCTCATAGGTGCTGTCCCCAAAGCCCCAAATCATTTTGTTTGCCCTCCTCTGGACCCTCTCCAGGAGTTTAATGTCCCTCTTTAAGTGTGGCCTCTAAAACTGCATGCAGTACTCGAGGTGCAGCCTCACCAAGCAGTTATACAGAGGGAGTATCACTTCCCTCCTTCTGGATGTGATCCCCCCAGCAATTCATCCCAGAATCCTGTTGGCCTTGGCTGCTGCCCTCCTACAAGTCTCTGAGTTGTTCATCTTGACATCCACCACCATTCCCAGGTCCCTCTCAGCCTTCGAGACTTGTAGCATGCTCACAGATGTATCATTTGAAGGTTTGGTGAAAAATATTAACTTGTTCAAAAGTTATTAAACTTTTAATTTCCCATTATACCCTATGGGAAAAGTTAAGTGCTCAGCATGAAAATGGCATTTTTTCCAAAAAGCTTTTTTTTGAAAATTGCACACTTTTGTGTTCAAAAATTAGTAATTTTTGTTCAAAAATGGGGAAATTTTTGTGAAAATGGGGCATTTTTGTTTGAAAATGGGGCATTTTTTCTGAAAATGGGGCATTTTTTAAATGGGACATTTTTGTTTGAAAAAAGGACATTTGTTTGCAAAAAATAGGGCATTTTGTTAGAAAATGTGTTGTTTTTTGTGAAAATGGCACATTTTTGTTTGAAAAGGTGCATTTTTGTTCCAAAATGGAAAATTTTTTATTTCAATAATGCGGCATTCTTTTGTGCAAATGGGATATTCTTTTCCAAAAAAAGTGCTGTTTGTGGAAATAGAAGTGTCCCATTTTCATAAGCAATGGAGTGTTTTCAAACATTTTCGTGATTTTTTTTGGAAAAAGTGTGTTTAAACCATTTTCTACAGTTTTTTCATGTTATAAATTTTACACTTTTGTGTTCAAAAATTGGTCATTTTTGTTTGAAAATTGGGCATTTTTGTTCGAAAATGGGGAATTTTTTTGTGAAAATGGGGCATTTTTTTAAACGGGACATTTTTGTTTGAAAACAGGGCATTTGCAAAAAATAGGGCATTTTGTTAGAAAATGTGTTGTTTTTTGTGAAAATGGAGCATTTTGTTTCAAATGGGGAATTTTTTCAAAAAGTGGGCATTCTTTTGTGCAAATGGGGTATTCTTTTCTAAAAATAAAGTACTGTTTGTGGAAATAGAAGCGTCCCATTTTCATAAGCAATGGAGTGTTTTCAAACATTTTTGTGATGTTTTTTGGGGAAAAAAGTGTGTTTCAACCATTTTCTACAGTTGTTTTCATGTTATAAAGTACTGTTTGTGTAAATGGAAGCATCCCATTTTCATAAGCCAGGGAGCATTTTCGAACATATTCATATTGTTTTTGCAAAATAAGGTGCTTTTTCAACCATTTTCTCCAATTTTCGCATGATATCAAGTATTGTCTATGGAAATTGAAGTGTTCCATTTTCATAAGCGAGGGAGCATAGTCAAACATTTGTGTGTTGTTTTTGCAAAAAAAGGTGCTTTTTCAACCATTTTCATCAATTTTTACATGTTTTCCAAAGATGTGGTGTTGCTTACACACATTTTCTGGTCTGCTTTCAAAACCATTCTGTTTTTTTTGAACATTTCCCCACTTCCACAGTGACAGATATTAATACATAGAAAAGCAGAAATCAACAACAGTGCTGCAGTGGTGTGGTGGGTAATGCACAGAGGTGCAGTTTGAACCATCATAGGTTTGAATCTGATAAATTGCATTTTTTTTCCTAATTTAAACACCAGCTAAATTCCTGTTTTTTTAGCTAATTTCTTCCAATTTCTTTTTATTAATGTGACTGATATTTCAGAATAACAAATGATGTTTATATGACAGAAACAAGGTACAAAATTGTACTATCTTGATGGACAGATGGGAGCGCAGGGTCCAAAGGACCCTGCACTCCCACTGTGACATATGAATACTGTTCTACTATCTGGATGTACAGATGGGAGTGCAGGATCCTGCTGTACTATCTGGATGGAGGGACCCTGTGCTCCCACAGCAAAATGAAGATACAATTATCCTCTCTGAAAAGAAGGAAATTCTTTGCAAGGAACTTCATTAATGTATCAGTTAGGGTGAATACCACATTTTACTATCCCAATGGAGGGATGGAAGTGCATGGTGCGAAGGACCCTGTGCTCCCACCATGACATATGGACAGTGTTGTATTATCTTGATGGAGGGTTTGGACCCTGCACTCTCACTGAAATATATGGATACTGTTGTATTATGTTGTACTATCTGGATGGAGAGATTGGGGAGCCTGAGCTCCCACAGTAAAATGAGGATATAATTATACTATCGGAAAAAGAATGGAAGTTCCTTGCAAAAACTTTGTTAAAGAATCAGTTAGGGTGAATACCACAGCAAAAAAAGCAAGGAAATGAGGCATTATGGTTTACAACCCTAATGCCCCACCCCCATGATGCCCACCTCATTACCCCACTGCCACCCCCACCCACCACTCACCAAGAGGCATTGGGGTGTGCCATTCGGTCATCAGGCCTAACTCTCACATGACATGCCTGAGGTACACAGATCTAAACATTGTATTTTTACAGGTCCACATGGGTGATTGGACTTGATTTTTGCAATATTTTTGACCACAGGAAGGATTGTAGATCTGTCTGTAGCCTGTCAGGAGCAAACATCAGTAACATAAAAATAAGGCCTGAATGGGTTTTAAGATCATACACAGAAGCCAATCATGGTGTTGCATCTTGGGGTGAATGACATCAGAAGATGAAGGACTTTAGATGTCCAGTGGGACTTTGAGGAGGCAGAAACAATATTAAAGACAGGTGCTGTGACATCATAATTTCAAGAATTTTACCAATAATGAGTGCTGGAGATTGAAAATTAAGGAAATAAAACAATTTAATTGGTGGTTACACAGATGGTGTTTATGTGAGAGACATGTATTTTTGAATCATTAGGATAGTTTTTCAGACTCTGGTATACTTGAAAGGGATGTCCTCCGTTTGAATAGACATGGTACCACGTTCCTGGTAGCAAGGATTAACAAGAGTATTAAGGAACATTTAAACTAACAAGGATGGGGAATAGGAGAGGTCATCTATATAAGAAGGTTAATGAGGTAAAAACTCAGGATTATAACAACACGGTCTGGAACTGTCTTTCATTAAATAGAAAGAGTTGAGTAAAAAAATGGATGAGCTTGTGTACATTCTGTCAAAATAATCTATTTTTATCTGCACAATTACAGATACCTGGTGTGATAGGATTGATACCTGGGATAGAAATACCCAGGGAAATATAGTATACAGTAAGAAAAGAGATTATGTAATAGGAGGTACTGTACATACAGTTGGTGAGGCCCCATCTGGAGTACTGCATGCAGTTCTGGAGATCCCATCTTCACAAGGATATAGACAGGATAGAGTTAGTACAGAAGCGAGCAACTAAAATGGTGCAGGGTCTGCACCAGAAGCAATATGAAGAGAGAGTAAATGAGCTTAATATGTATACCCTTTAGGAAAGGATGGAGATGGGTGATATGATAGAAAGTTTCAAGTACCTCAAGGGAGTCAACAAAATCCAAGAGGGTAGAATATTTCAGAAAAAGAGATGTGCAAGAACTAGAGGACACAATTTGAAGCTGGGGTGACAGCTCAGGGGCAACATGAGGAAGTATTTTATTCACAGAGAGGGTGGTGGATGCACAGAACACTCTTCCTGAGGAGGTCATGGGGTCAAAAACAGTGGGAGAATTCAAAAATGCATGGAAACAACAAAAGGCAATTCTGGTTGGGGTAGGAAGAAGTAGGCTATTGGTTAACTAGGATCTGCAGCTTATTCAATAGGTAGGTAAATGGGCAGACTGGATGGGCCAAGCGGTCCTCCCTCATCTGCCATCAAAGTCTATGTTTCTATGAGTTGGGGTTGCACTATATGTGTCAGATAGCATTGTCTCTGAATGGATCAACATGGGATACGATTATCTTGAACACAAATGAGTAAAGCTATTCTTCAAAACAGGAGCTAAAAATATCCTGTGAGTAATATACAGACCTCCACTGCAAACAAGGAAATTGATTTTTTACTTGGAGACTTACTGAAAACTTTGGATATTGAGGGCAGATTAATAGTCCTGGGTGATTTTAATATGTCAGGCATAGATAGGAATTTATGGAATGGTAAAACAAACTCTGAGTGTCAATTCCTGGACTTACTTAACCAAATGGGGTTAGATCAATTTGTCACCCAGACCACCAGAGGTGACAATATTCTGGACTTTGTGTTTAGCAGTATATGGATGATTTGATTCAAGACAGTGAGATTACAGCACCATTAGGGGGCAGCAACCATGCCATATGTCACTGGGTGTGGGATTTCAGAATAACCTGAACAGGCAGACAGGACTTAGGTGCATAAAAACACCCAAAAGCATTTATCATTTTATTTTCTGATTGCAAAATAAAATAAAAAACGTCCAGAAAGCAAAATGAAAATGAGGTTAGCAAACCTCAACACAGCATGGCTTAGCTTCAGCCTCTCTTCGGGTACTCAGACTGTGCTTGTTCAAGAACACCCCGAAGTTCTTATACCTTCCATGGCCAGGAAGCAACTGTCCACCCTATCTAAAAACTGTGTCCCTAGAGTTGGTCCTTTTATAGCATGCTTGGGGTGACCTCACAAACATGTGATCCACCCACATTTCATAATTAGGCTTTCTAAGGCAAAGAACCAAGCCTATACAGAAGAGAATAGGTTGTTCTAAGCCTTAATATATTAATCAATCGTATTCCTTTAAAACAAGTAATATATAATACAGTCCTGGTCAGTAAATAAGCTCTGCATCCTTAATTAGCACTAATGACAGCTAGTTCTTCCCTCTGCACAAAATAACTTGCATTTGTTCATTATAAAACCAGGCCATTAGGGGCTGCTGTCTTACTATAGGAAAATTCATTCACCTTTAGGCAACAGGTAGGCCCAATTCTGGCCTAGAAGGGTGGAGGAAATGGAAACAAGAAAACAAAACAGGTAATCCTTCCTGTTACTTTTATCCAGGTATTTAAACACTTTGAAGCATTGCAGTAGTTTTATTTTAAGGTTTTTCCTTGTTTACAGTTTTAATGAACTTGTTTTGTATTAGAAAGGGGGTCAGTATTAACCTATTAGAAAAGAGCCTCTCTTGGACAAACACTGCCTGGGGCTAAATTACAGACTGGCCCCATTTAGAAACGTTTAGAAAGATAGATAGATAGATAGACAGACAGACAGATAAAAACGTTATTTTGATACAGGAATTCTAGTCATTAGGAATGTACAATCCTGTTCTCAAGTCAGTCCTGTCTGTATTGCACTAAGCTACAGCTAAACATATAACATATAGCACATCATAGACAATTACAGAATTTACACGAGTGCAGTTTACAATAACTTATAAGGGAAACTTATTCATCTAAGTACTCCATCTACAATACACATACATACGTACACGTCAAAGTACATTTCATCTTACAGTAAGTACAAACTCTATTTAATAAAAAGAAAAATACAGAATAATTCACAATGAAAACACCCATATCAAACAAAATCAAGTGCAACTACATTCTGTTTTATGAAGTTTCAAAATTTCAGTTTTAAAAGTCACATGGTTATCTAAAGATCTTATTAAAGGGGGTAGGGTCAGTGGAGGAGCTAGGGGAAGGCTGTGGGGGCAGTCGCCCCTCCTGGCTGCCCCAGTGTGAGTAGTGGTGCCCCACCACTATCTTTATTCACTGTTTAGTGCCCATTGTGGGGCCCGTGACTCACTGAATGGCCCTCCTTGGCTCCCAAATGCTCCCAAACCTGGCTCCGCCACTGGGTATGGTATTCCATACTTTAGCTGCCTGACATGAAAGGGTAGCTTTGTCATTCAATGTTTGTATTTGTAATCCAGACCCTTTTCCTTATTTCTGCAAGAGCCCTTATTATTACTATTATTATTTTATCTGGTCTGGGTTTAAAGTAACCATTGTTTCCACGTGCCCTCTCTTTATGTTATAGATACAGCACTCTAAGTTGTTTATTCATTTGCCACTATGCTTTCGATAATAACATATGCAGGTTTCACATCCATTTCTATTTAAGAATGCTGGCACCTTATGCAATATACAAGCTATGCAGGCTTTGTAGGACATGTTTTACCAACAATTTCTTTTTCTTTTAAGCCCCTATTATTTATTTATTTTAGCATAGTCATTCATATTTCAGTATAATCTTCCTGCCAATATATTCATTATTTATGGTATCTTTTTCAGCACTGCGGGCACTTTTTATTTCATTTTACCTTGTACTGTCTGCCCCTTAATTCTGGCAGCACTTTCTTTCAATATCTTAAGCACTTTATTCCTTTAAAACCTGCTGCATTTTATTTCTTCAGTGCCAGACTCACATGTTCAGTCTGACAAGGTGGTACCATAATCTTTTCTTTCAGACACTTGGGCTGTTTCACATTAGAGCCAATTATGTGCTATAAATATTCAGCTCATAAATGGGGGACAAGAAAAGTAAAAAGGGATAGCACAGGATAAGATGGTGCTGTGGGTGGCCAGTCCAACAGTGAAATTTAGGAAAGAGAAAAATTAATAGGAGAAATAGCAAAGGGTGAAAGGCATGGGGGAATTCAATTACTTATGAGGGTACTTTTTCTAAAAGAGGGCTCACCCTGTCACACTATGGCCAAGTTTGAGATGTATAACAGAACTAAGAGATGCAAGGTACAACTAGGATTAAATGCTTTGACAAAGCAGATTTCCAATGGATAAGGAAGGATTTTGGAAAATGGGACTGGCAAAAGATTTTTGAGGGTAAAAGTCTGAATGAAACTTGGAGAGCACTGGTGGACAAACTACTAGACACGTTAGTTAGCAGATACGTCCCGGTGAAGAAAAAATATAATAGGACTTGCAGAATCCCACCATAAATGACAAGGAAACAAAGGAGGAAATTAAAATTAAAAAATGTCATACATAAAGGCAATAAAAAGTAACAACAGTAGGAACTTGGATAAATATAAATTACTGCTGAAAGAAAGTAAAAGAGCACTCAAACAGTCAAAGAAGAGGTATGAGCTGGATTTGGCTGTTAAAGTAAAGGATAATTACAAATCCTTTTATAACCACATTAAATATAAAAGAGGCAATAATATATGAGTGGCCCAATTGAAAACAATGGGGAAATAGACACAACCAACAGCAGATGGCCCAGATGTTTAATGACTATTTTGTTCAGTGTTTAGAGATAAGGTGGACTGTAACATATGGGAATACATACAGAGCACACAGCAAATTGACAGTGGAAAGTGGTAACATTTGTGACAGATTACTTAAGGTCAACCCCTATCAACCTCCAGAACAGGATGGAGTATACCCAAGAGTGGTCAGGAACTGACTAATGCATTATTGGGACCACTCATACTTATTTCAGGAATCTTTAGATCAGAGTATGGTGGTGGAATGCTGGAGGTGCAACACTTAGAGGATGACCAGCCCTCTGAAGAACCTCAGCATGAGCTCCATCAAAAGCTGCTACAGAGGATGGGCACCTAGCTGCACCTACTCCTGATCAGGATTCCACTTCCTCAGGAGAGTCGTCTCCCAAGTCCCCACAGCTTGAGTGGCCAGCACCTCTGTGTCACTCCTGGACATTTTTTTGTAAATAGTTCACAAATGTTGAATAATTCAAGTTCTTAACCATTCTGTTTTCTATTTATTTAGTGTGTTGTAACAGTTATTTATTTTGCATATTTTCTGTTTTATTTCTTATTTATTTGTTTGTTATTTATTACTTGTATTTAAGTTGTTCATATATTTATTTTTGTCTGAGTTGCACTGATACTTTATATGAAAAGCATTTTATATTTTTTTACTAAAAATATTATTATAAAAGTTTTAATTTCGTAAACATTTGTTTGTCTCATTATTATTAGAATAGATAATATATCGATGAGTTATTGGCTAGCGTGGCTGTGGGTTATTATATCTGTGACAGGTAGGTGATAACCAGTGTCACACCAAGAAGATGGTTTGTACAAATGGTAGATATTGTTAATGGTGTTGGTTTGTTAGTGTTACATTTTATGGTTTCATTTAGAACCAGACAGTACTATCTACTACAAACATTTCCGTGGTGTTACTGAACCATTTGTTTTGCTTTGTGTATTTTTGTTGTACAGACAGCAGATAAAATGGAACAGAAATTCTATGAAGTATTTACAAATAGTTATGGTTGTGTCCACTGGAATTACATGGATGGATACTGTAATACTGGCATGATCTGTCAAGATGGGTATTGGATAGTGTATTTAATGGTAGATAGATAAGCTGCACACCCTGCACCATTTTGTTTACCCTCCTCTGAACAGGTTGCACTCTGTGTATGTGTTTGCAGAGATTGGGTCTGTGTGATTGGTTGTATTTCCTTGTACTGACCCATAGTTGTGTATTGTGTGTGTGTATGTCTCTGCCTGTGTGTGTGTGTGCCAGTGGGAACTGGGGCTTGGGGGTTGAGACATGTTGGTTGGGAGCGGAGTTAGGGTTGGAAACCCTAATGACAAATTTCCTCGCTTTTTTGCTGCAAAAGAACCCTAACTCTTGCATTAAAGGAGTTTTTTGCAATTATATATATATACATATATTCATTGCAAAAAAAAAAAATCCATAAATGCATCAGTTAGGGTTGTCTCCACACCAGCAAAGGTCTTGAAATTTGAGGTTAGGGTTTCCAACCCTAACACCACACACACACCCCAACCTATACAGACCAACAGGCATTGGGGTGTGCCTTGGGTCATCAGCCCTAATTCTCACCCCATTCCATGTGTAAGGAAGCTGAGATGGTACAGTATAGGAGAATGGGGTAAGAGTTAGGCCCAATGACCCCAAGGCACACCCTGACGCCTGTTGTTCTATGTAGAATGGGGGTGTGTGGGGGATGTTAGGGTTGGTAACCCTAACCTCAAATTTCCAGACTTTCATTGATGTGGAATTATCTCTAACTGATTCATTAACAAAGTTTTTTTGCAATGAATTTCCCTTCTTTTTGAGAAAGTGAAATGTTAGTCATATGGTACACATAAGTGGAAGCACAGGCCAATGGGCCCTGCACTCTCACTTACCCATGAGTGTAGAGGTATAGTGCAGGAGGGCCCTGTTCAACTGGTTTGGCATAACAGGATGTATACTTGGGAGTTTTGGCAGTCTGGGCACTGCATTCCAACCCAACCATTAATGTAGAGACATAGTGCCTGACAGTCCTGTGCTCCCAGTATTGCAAGATGGTATCCATGGGTGGGAGCACAGGGTTGTGCTCACCCACCTATAAGTATAGACACATAGTGCAGGAATGCCCTGTGTTCCCATTTCTGTATAATCATATCCATAGGTGGGAGTGCAGGACTTTCATGGAAGCACCATTGGTTTACATGGTACAGCTTTTGAGAAAGTACAGTGATTCTTACATGAAAGTAATGCGGAATTTTGCAAAAGTCTCCCATGTAAACCAATGGTACTTTCACGAAAGTACGCTGTACTGTCATGAAAGTAATGCAGCATGGTCGTGAACGTCCGCATGTAAACCAAAGGTAATTTTGCAAAAGGACGTGGCACTTTCACAAAATTGATACATAATTTTGCAAAAGCCCCCTCAAGTTAACCAATAGTACTTTGGAGAAAGTTCCACAGTATTTCGTGAAACCTTTCATTGTGCACATCATTTTTTTCCATAGGCTATAATGTGAAAAAAAAAAGTTGAAGAACATTTGAATGGATTTATATTTTTTCAGCAAACCTTCCAAAGGCATTTCCCTGACTCATTCCCCATATTGCCTGAAAATGTCATATAAGATGGACAAACCATTCAGACTGTGGAGACAAACAAAGAATTCCACTAAACTGAAGATTTGTTCACACTTTTTCACACTCTGCAGCTCTGCAACAGCAAATTCGACCAGAACGGAAGTTTACACATCCAGAGATCTATGCCACCACACCGTGCACTGTGTGTGTGTATATGTCTATATATATATATATATATATATATATATATATATATATATATGTGTATAGATAGATAAATGGATAGATAGATGAATGGATAGATAGACATATACTGTGCGACTAGGGTGAAAGTGCACTTCTATGTAAAAGTTCAGACTTTGATGGATGATAACTTTAGAGCTGTTCAATGGATTTGCATGAATTGTGGCATGCATAATCACTTGAGAAGGTCTCTTGACCTGCCAGATTTGGTTGAATCCATTTAGTGGTGTCTGAGATATAAAGTATTGAACAAAACAGAAAAATCTGGATTTTTAACATTTTTTGTCATCCTAGATCTCAGAAATGCTTTATGTTGAGGGATGAAATTTTCAGGGTAGGAAGGATTTGGCTAACATACTAACATACTAAACTGCCAGCAGAATAGGCCTAACGGTCTTTCATGTCTGCTCGTTTGGTCAGCCCACACCCTAGGAGCTGACCTTGCTGCCCCCCTCGCCTTCTCTGGCTTCTCCCTTCCCAGTTCTGGATATTTTCACTGCATTGGATTTTGCTTCCAGAACCCTTCCCTGTACCTGTCCCACCTGCTCCTGAACCCTCCACCATCTCTGCCTCCACCAGCCCCTAGGCAGCGCATTCCATGGCTCTACTACCCTCTCAGTGAAGTAGCACCTCCTCCTTTCTCCTGAATCTTCCTCCAGCTTCCAACCATGCCCCTAGTGGCCCCATCCTCCTTCCTTCAAAGCACCCTGACTGTTCCTACCCTATTTACCCCTTTATGTACCTGATGGCCTTTATCATGTCCCCCAGTCCCTTCTGTCTTCCAATGTGTACATATTTAGCTCTTCGAGCCTCTCCTCATAGGTGCTGTCCCCAAAGCCCCAAATCATTTTGGTTGCCCTCCTCTGGACCCTCTCCAGGAGTTTAATGTCCCTCTTTAAGTGTGGCCTCTAAAACTGCACGCAGTACTCGTGGTGCAGGCTCACCAAGCAGTTATACAGAGGGAGTATCACTTCCCTCCTTCTGGATGTGATCCCCTAGCAATGCATCCCAGAATCCTGTTGGCCTTGGCTGCTGCCCTCCTACAAGTCTCCAAGTTGTTCATCTTGACATCCACCACCACTCCCAGGTCCCTCTCAGCCATTGAGACTTGTAGCATGCTCACAGATGTATCATTTGAAGGTTTGGTGAAAAATATTAACTTGTTCAAAAGTTATTAAACTTTTAATTTCCCATTATTCCCTATGGGAAAAGTTAAGTGCTCAGCATGAAAATGGCATTTTTTCCAAAAAGCTTTTTTTTTGAAAATTGCACACTTTTGTGTTCAAAAATTGGTAATTTTTGTTTGAAAATTGGGCATTTTTGTTCAAAAATTGGGAATTTTTTGTGAAAATGGGGCATTTTTTAAATGGGACATTTTTGTTTGAAAACAGGGCATTTGCAAAAAATAGGGCATTTTGTTAGAAAATGTGTTGTTTTTGTGAAAATGGAGCATTTTGTTCGAAAATGGGAATTTTTTTGAAAAGTGGGGCATTCTTTTGTGCAAATGGGGTATTCTTTTCCAAAAATAAAGTACTGTTTGTGGAAATAGTCGTCCCATTTTCATAAGCAATGGAGTGTTTTCAAACATTTTTGTGATGTTTTTGGGGAAAAAGTGTGTTTCAACCATTTTCTACAGTTGTTTTCATGTTATAAAGTACTGTTTGTGTAAATGGAAGCTTCCCATTTTCATAAGCCAGGGAGCATTTTCGAACATATTCATATTGTTTTTGCAAAATAAGGTGCTTTTTCAACCATTTTCTCCATTTTCGCATGATATCAAGTATTGTCTATGGAAATGGAAGTGTTCCATTTTACAAGCAAGGGAGCGATCAAACATTTGTGTGTTGTTTTTGCAAAAAAGGTGCTTTTCAACCATTTTCATCAATTTTTACATGTTTTCCAAAGATGTGGTGTTGCTTACACACATTTTCTGGTCTGCTTTCAAAACCATTCTGTTTTTTTTGAACATTTCCCCACTTCCACAGTGACAGATATTAATACATAGAAAAGCAGAAATCAACAACAGTGCTGCAGTGGTGTGGTGGGTAATGCACAGAGGTGCAGTTTGAAACATCATGGGTTCGAATCTGATAAATTACATTTTTTTTCCTAATTTAAACACCAGCTAAATTCCTGTTTTTTTAGCTAATTTCTTCCAATTTCTTTTTATTAATGTGACTGATATTTCTGAATAACAAATGATGTTTATATGACAGAAAGAAGGTACAAAATTGTACTATCTTGATGGACAGATGGGAGCGCAGGGTCTAAAGGACCCTGCGCTCCCACTGTGACATATGAATACTGTTCTACTATCTGGATGTACAGATGGGAGTGCAGGATCCTGCTGTACTATCTGGATGGAGGGACCCTGTGCTCCCACAGCAAAATGAAGATACAATTATCCTCTCTGGAAAAGAAGGGAAATTCTTTGCAAGGAACTTCATTAATGCATCAGTTAGGGTGAATACCACATTTTACTATCCCAATGGAGGGATGGAAGTGCATGGTCCGAAGGACCCTGTGCTCCCATCATGACATATGTACAGTGTTGTATTATCTTGATGGAGGGTTTGGACCCTGCACTCTCACTATAACATATGGATACTGTTGTATTATGTTGTACTATCTGGATGGAGAGATAGGGGAGCCTGAGCTCCCACAGTAAAATGAGGATATAATTATACTATCGGAAAAGAATGGAAGTTCTTTGCAAAACTTTGTTAAAGAATCAGTTAGGTGAATACCACAGCAAAAAAAGCAAGGAAATGAGGCATTATGGTTTACAACCCTAATGCCCCACCCCCAGGGTGCCCACCCATTACCCCACTGCCACCCCCACCCACCACTCACCAAGAGGCATTGGGGTGTGCCATTCGGTCATCAGGCCTAAGTCTCACATGACATTCCTGAGGTACACAGATCTAAACATTGTATTTTTACAGGTCCACAGGGGTGATTGGACTTGATTTTTGCAATATTTTTGACCACAGGAAGGATTGTAGATCTGTCTGTAGCCTGTCAGGAGCAAACATCAGTAACATAAAAATAAGGCCTGAATGGGTTTTAAGAACATGCACAGAAGCCAATCATGGTGTTGCATCTTGGGGTGAATGACATCAGAAGATGAAGGACTTTAGATGTCCATTGGGACTTTGAGGAGGCAGGAACAATATTAAAGACAGGTGCTGTGACATCATAATTTCAAGAATTTTACCAATAATGAGTGCTGAGATTGAAAATTAAGGAAATAAAACAATTTAATTGGTGGTTACACAGATGGTGTTTATGTGAGAGACATGTATTTTGAATCATTATGATAGTTTTCAGACTCTGGTATACTTGGAAGGGATGGCCTCCATTTGAATAGAAATGGTACCATGTTCTGGTAGAAAGGATTAACAAGAGTATTAAGGAACATTTAAACTAACAAGGATGGGGAATAGGAGAGGTCATCTATATAAGAAGGTTAATGAGGTAAAAACTCAGGATTATAACAACACGGTCTGGAACTGTCTTTCATTAAATAGAAAGAGTTGAGTAAAAAAATGGATGAGCTTGTGTACATTCTGTCAAAATAATCTATTTTTATCTGCACAATTACAGATACCTGGTGGGATAAGATTGATACCTGGGATAGAAATACCCAGGGAAATATAGTATACAGTAAGAAAAGAGATTATGTAATAGGAGGTACTGTACATACAGTTGGTGAGCCCCATCTGGAGTACTGCATGCAGTTCTGGAGATCCCATCTTCACAAGGATATAGACAGGATAGAGTTAGTACAGAGGAGAGCAACTAAATGGTGCAGGGTCTGCACCAGAAGCAATATGAAGAGAGAGTAAATGAGCTTAATATGTATACCCTCTAGGAAAGGATGGAGATGGGTGATATGATAGAAATTTTCAAGTACCTCAAGAGAGTCAACAAAATCCAAGAGGGTAGCATATTTCAGAAAAAGAGATGTGCAAGAACTAGAGGACACAATTTGAAGCTAGGGGGGACAGCTCAGGGGCAACATGAGGAAGTATTTTATTCACAGAGAGGGTGGTGGATGCACAGAACACTCTTCCTGAGGAGGTCATGGGGTCAAAAACAGTGGGGGAATTCAAAAATGCATGGAAACAACATAAGACAATTCTGGTTGGGATAGGAAGAAGTAGGCTATTGGTTAACTAGGATCTGTAGCTTATTCAATAGGTAGGTAAATGGGCAGAGTGGATGGGCCAAGCGGTCCTCCCTCATCTGCCATCAAAGTCTATGTTTCTATGAGTTGGGGTGGCACTATATGTGTCAGATAGCATTGTCTCTGAATGGATCAACATGGGAAACGATTATCTTGAACACAAATGAGTAAAGCTATTCTTCAAAACAGGAGCTAAAATATCCTGGGAGTAATATACAGACCTCCATCGCAAACAAGGAAATTGATTTTTACTTGAGACTTACTGAAAACTTTGGATATTGAGGGCAGATTAATAGTCCTGGGTGATTTTAATATGTCAGGCATAGATAGGAATTTATGGAATGGTAAAACAAACTCTGAGTGTCAATTCCTGGACTTACTTAACCAAATGGGTTAGATCAATTTGTCACCCAGACCACCAGAGGTGACAATATTCTGGACTTTGTGTTTAGCAGTATATGGATGATTTGATTCAAGACAGTGAGATTACAGCACCATTAGGGGCAGCAACCATGCCATATGTCACTGGTGTGGGATTTCAGAATAACCTGAACAGGCAGACAGGACTTAGGTGCATAAAAACACCAAAAGCATTTATCATTTTATTTTCTGATTGCAAAATAAAATAAAAATGTCCAGAAAGCAAATGAAAATGAGGTTAGCAAACCTCAACACAGCATGGCTTCAGCCTCTCTTCGGGTACTCAGACTGTGCTTGTTCAAGAACACCCCGAGGTTCTTATACCTTCCATGGCCAGGAAGCAACTGTCCACCCTATCTAAAAACTGTGTCCCTAGAGTTGGTCCTTTTATAGCATGCTTGGGGTGACCTCACAAACATGTGATCCACCCACATTTCATAATTAGGCTTTCTAAGGCAAAGAACCAAGCCTATACAGAAGAGAACAGGTTGTTCTAAGCCTTAATATATTAATCAATCGTATTCCTTTAAAACAAGTAATATGTAATACAGTCCTGGTCAGTAAATAAGCTCTGCATCCTTAATTAGCACTAATGACAGCTAGTTCCTCCGTCTGCACAAAATAACTTGCATTTGTTCGTTATAAAAACAGGCCCTTAGGGGCTGCTGTCTCACTATAGGAAAATTCATTCACCTTTAGGCAACAGGTAGGCCCAATTCCTGGCCTAGAAGGGTGGAGGAAATGGAAACAAGAAAACAAAACAGGTAATCCTTCCTGTTACTTTTATCCAGGTATTTAAACACTTTGAAGCATTGCAGTACTTTTATTTTAAGGTTTTTCCTTGTTTACAGTTTTTAATGAACTTGTTTAGTATTAGAAAGGGGGGTTGGGGTCAGTATTAACTTATAACAAAAAGAGCCCTCTCTTGGACAAACACTGCCTGGGGCTAAATTACAGACTGGCCCCATTTAGGAACGTTCTGATAGATAGATAGATAGATAGATAGATAGATAGATAGATAGATAGATAGATAGATAGATAGACAGACAGACAGACAGATAAAAACTTTATTTTTATACAGGAATTCTAGTCATTAGGAATATACAATCCTGTTCTCAAGACAGTCCTGTCTGTATTGCACTAAGCTACAGCTAAACATATAACATATAGCACATCATAGACAATTACAGAATTTACACGAGTGCAGTTTACAATAACTTATAAGGAAACTTATTCATCTAAGTACTCCATCTACAATACACTTACATACATACACGTCAAAGTTCATTTAGTAAGTACAAACTCTATTTAATAAAAGAAAATACAGAATAATTCACAACGAAAACACCCATATCAAACAAAATCAAGTGCAACTACATTCTGTTTTATGACGCTTCAAAATTTCAGTTTTAAAATCACATGGTTATCTAAAGATCTTATTAAAGGGGTAGGGTCAGTGGCGGAGCTCAGGGGCTGTGGGGCAGTCGCCCTCCTGGCTGCCCAGTGTGAGTAGTGGTGCCCCACCACTATCTTTATTCACTGTTTAGTGCCCATTGTGGGGCCCGTGACTCACTGAATGGCCCTCCTTGGCTCCCAAATGCTCCCAAATCTGGCTCCGCCACTGGGTATGGTATTCCATACTTTAGCTGCCTGACATGAATGGGTACCTTTGTCATCCAATGTTTGTATTTGTAATCCAGACCCTTTTCCTTATTTCTGCAAGAGCTCTTATTATTACTATTATTATTTTATCTGGTCTGGGTTTAAAGTAACCATTGTTTCCACATGCCCTCTCTTTATGTTACAGATACAGCACTCTAATTTGTTTATTCATTTGCCACTATGCTTTCAATAATAACATATGCAGGTTTCACATCCATTTCTATTTAAGAATGCTGGCACCTTATCCAATACACAAGCTATGCAGGCTTTGTAGGACATGTTTTACCATCAATTTCTTTTTATTTTAAGCCCCTATTATTTATTTATTTTAGCATAGTCATTCATATTTCAGTATAATCTTCCTGCCAATATATTCATTATTTATGGTATCTTTTCAGCACTGGCGGCACTTTTATTTCATTTTACCTTGTACTGTCTGCCCCTTAATTCTGGCAGCACTTTCTTTTAATATCTAAAGCACTTTATTCCTTTAAAACCTGCTGCATTTAATTTTTAAGTGCCAGACTCACATGTTCAGTCTGACAAGGTGGTACCATAATCTTTTCTTTCAGACACTTGGGCTGTTTCACATTAGAGCCAATTATGTGCTATAAATATTCAGCTCATATATGGGGACAAGAAAAGTAAAAGGATAGCACAGGATAAGATGGTGCTGTGGTACAGTCCAACAGTGAAATTTAGGAAAGAGAAAGAGAAAATTAATAGGAGAAATAGCAAAGGGTGAAAGGCATGGGGAATTCAATTACTTATGAGGGTACTTTTTCTAAAAGAGGGCTCACCCTGTCACACCATGGCCAAGTTTGAGATGTATGAACAGAACTAAGAGATGCAAGGTACAACTAGGATTAAATGCTTTGACAAAGCAGATTTCCAATGGATAAGGAAGGATTTTGGAAAATGGGACTGGCAAAAGATTTTTGAGGGTAAAAGTCTGAATGAAACTTGGAGAGCACTGGTGGACAAACTACTAGACACGTTAGTTAGCAGATACGTCCCGGTGAAGAAAAAATATAATAGGACTGGCAGAATCCCACCATAGATGATAAGGAAACAAAGGAGGAAATTAAAATTAAAAAATGTCATACATAAAGGCAATAAAAAGTAACAACAGTAGGAACTTGGATAAATATAAATTACTGCTGAAAGAAAGTAAAAGAGCACTCAAACAGTCAAAGAAGAGGTATGAGCTAGATTTGGCTGTTAAAGTAAAGGATAATTACAAACTTTTATAACCACATTAAATATAAAAGAGGCAATAATATATGAGTGGCCCAATTGAAAACAATGGGGAAATAGACACAACCAACAGCAGATGGCCCAGATGTTTAATGACTATTTTGTTCAGTGTTTAGAGATAAGGTGGACTGTAACATATAGGGAATACATACAGAGTACACAGCAAATTGACAGTGGAAAGTGGTAACATTTGTGACAGATTACTTAAGGTCAACCCCTATCAACCTCCAGAACAGGATGGAGTATACCAAGAGTGGTCAGGGAACTGACTAATGCATTATTGGGACCACTCACATACTTATTTCAGGAATCTTTAGATCAGAGTATGGTGGTGGAATGCTGGAGGTGCAACACTTAGAGGATGACCAGCCCTCTGAAGAACCTCAGCATGAGCTCCATCAAAAGCTGCTACAGAGGATGGGCACCTAGCTGCACCTACTCCTGATCAGGATTCCACTTCCTCAGGACAGTCGCCTCCCCAAGTCCCCACAGCTTGAGTGGCCAGCACCTCTGTGTCACTCCTGGACATTTTTTGTAAATAGTTCACAAATGTTGAATAATTCAAGTTCTTAACCATTCTGTTTTCTATTTATTTAGTGTGTTGTAACAGTTATATTTATTTTGCATATTTTCTGTTTTATTTCTTATTTATTTGTTTGTTATTTATTACTTGTATTTAAGTTGTTCATATATTTATTTTTGTCTGAGTTGCACTGATACTTTATATGAAAAGCATTTTATATTTTTTACAAAAATATTATTATAAAAGTTTTAATTTCGTAAACATTTGTTTGTCTCATTATTATTAGAATAGATAATATATCGATGAGTTATTGGCTAGCGTGGCTGTGGGTTATTATATCTGTGACAGGTAGGTGATAACCAGTGTCACACCAAGAAGATGGTTTGTACAAATGGTAGACATTGTTAATGGTGTTGGTTTGCTTAGTGTTACATTTTATGGTTTCATTTAGAACCAGACAGTACTATCTACTACAAACATTTCAGGTGTTACTGAACCATTTGTTTTGCTTTGTGTATTTTTGTTGTACAGACAGCAGATAAAATGGAACAGAAATTCTATGAAGTATTTACAAATAGTTATGGTTGTGTCCACTGGAATTACAATGGATGGATACTGTAATACTGGCATGATCTGTCAAGATGGGTATTGGATAGTGTATTTAATGGTAGATAGATAAGCTGCACACCCTGCACCATTTTGTTTACCCTCCTCTGAACAGGTTGCACTCTGTGTATGTGTTTGCAGAGATTGGGTCTGTGTGATTGGTTGTATTTCCTTGTACTGACCCATAGTTGTGTATTGTGTGTGTGTGTATGTCTCTGCTGTGTGTGTGTGTGCCAGTGGGAACTGGGGCTTGGGGGGTTGAGACATGTTGGTTGGGGGGGGGAGCCGGAGTTAGGGTTGGAAACCCTAATGACAAATTTCCTCGCTTTTTTGCTGCAAAAGAACCCTAACTCTTGCATTAAAGGAGTTTTTTGCAATTATATATATATATATATTCATTGCAAAAAAAAAAATCCATAAATGCATCAGTTAGGGTTGTCTCCACACCAGCAAAGGTCTTGAAATTTGAGGTTGGGGTTTCCAACCCTAACACCACACACACACCCCACCCTATACAGACCAACAGGCATTGGGGTGTGCCTTGGGGTCATCAGCCCTAATTCTCACCCCATTCCATGTGTAAGGAAGCTGAGATGGTACAGTATAGAGAATGGGGTAAGAGTTAGGCCCAATGACCCCAAGGCACACCCTGACTGTTGTTCTATGTAGAATGGGGTGGTGGGGATGTTAGGTTGGTAACCCTAACCTCAAATTTCCAGACTTTCATTGATGTGGAATTATCTCTAACTGATTCATTAACAAAGTTTTTTGCAATGAATTTCCTTTTTGAGAAAGTGAAATGTTAGTCATATGGTACACATAAGTGGAAGACAGGCTTATGGGCCCTGCACTCTCACTTACCCATGAGTGTAGAGGTATAGTGCAGGAGGGCCCTGTTCAACTGGTTTGGCATAACAGGATGTATACTTGGGAGTTTTGGCAGTCTGGGCACTGCATTCCAACCCAACCATTAATGTAGAGACATAGTGCCTGACAGTCCTGTGCTCCCAGTATTGCAAGATGGTATCCATGGGTGGGAGCACAGGGTTGTGCTCTCACCCACCTATAAGTATAGACACATAGTGCAGGAATGCCCTGTGTTCCCATTTCTGTATAATCATATCCATAGGTGGGAGTGCAGGACTTTCATGGAAGCACCATTGGTTTACATGGTACAGCTTTTGAGAAAGTACAGTGATTCTTACATGAAAGTAATGCGGAATTTTGCAAAAGTCTCCCATGTAAACCAATGGTACACATCAGTCGCTGTACTATCATAAGTAATGCAGCATGGTCGTGAGCGTCCGCATGTAAACCAAAGGTAATTTTGCAAAGATCGTGGCACTTTCACAAAATTGATACATAATTTTGCAAAAGCCCCTCAAGTTAACCAATAGTACTTTGGAGAAAGTTCCACAGTATTTCGTGAAACCTTTCATTGTGCACATCATTTTTCCATAGGCTATAATGTGAAAAAAAGTTGAAGAACATTTGAATGGATTTATATTTTTTCAGCAAACCTTCCAAAGGCATTTCCCTGACTCATTCCCCATATTGCCTGAAAATGTCATATAAGATTGACAAACCATTCAGACTGTGGAGACAAACAAAGAATTCCACTAAACTGAAGATTTGTTCACACTTTTCACACTCTGCAGCTCTGCAACAGCAAATTCGACCAGAACGGAAGTTTACACATCCAGAGATCTATGCCACCACACCGTGCACTGTGTGTGTATATGTCTATATATATATATATATATATATATATATATATATATATATATATATGTGTATAGATAGATAAATGGATAGATAGATGAATGGTTAGATAGACATATACTGGCGCGACTAGGTGAAAGTGCACTTCTATGTAAAAGTTCAGACTTTGATGGATGATAACTTTAGAGCTGTTCAATGGATTTGCATGAATTGTGGCATGCATAATCACTTGGAGAAGGTCTCTTGACCTGCCAGATTTGGTTGGAATCCATTTAGTGGTGTCTGAGATATAAAGTATTGAACAAAACAGAAAAATCTGGATTTTTAACATTTTTGTCATCCTAGATCTCAGAAATGCTTTATGTTGAGGGATGAAATTTTCAGGGTAGGAAGGATTTGGCTAACATACTAACATACTAAACTGCCAGCAGAATAGGCCTAATGGTCTTTCTCACGCCTGCTCGCTTGGTCAGCCCACACCCTAGGAGCTGACCTTGCTGCCCCCCTCGCCTTCTCTGGCTTCTCCCTTCCCAGTTCTGGATATTTTCACTGCATTGGATTTTGCTTCCAGAACCCTTCCCCTGTACCTGTCCCACCTGCTCCTGAACCCCTCCACCATCTCTGCCTCCACCAGCCCCTAGGCAGCGCATTCCATGGCTCTACTACCCTCTCAGTGAAGTAGCACCTCCTCCTTTCTCCCCTGAATCTTCCCCCCTCCAGCTTCCACCCATGCCCTCTAGTGGCCCCATCCTCCTTCCTTCAAAGCACCCTGACTGTTCCTACCCTATTTACCCCCTTTATGTACCTGATGGCCTCTATCATGTCCCCCAAGTCCCTTCTGTCTTCCAATGTGTACATATTTAGCTCTTCGAGCCTCTCCTCATAGGTGCTGTCCCCCAAGCCCCAAATCATTTTGGTTGCCCTCCTCTGGACCCTCTCCAGGAGTTTAATGTCCCTCTTTAAGTGTGGCCTCTAAAACTGCACGAGTACTGTGGTGCAGGCTCACCAAGCAGTTATACAGAGGGAGTATCACTTCCCTCCTTCTGGATGTGATCCCCTAGCAATGCATCCCAGAATCCTGTTGGCCTTGGCTGCTGCCCTCCTACAAGTCTCCGAGTTGTTCATCTTGACATCCACCACCACTCCCAGGTCCCTCTCAGCCATCGAGACTTGTAGCATGCTCACAGATGTATCATTTGAAGGTTTGGTGAAAAATATTAACTTGTTCAAAAGTTATTAAACTTTTAATTTCCCATTATTCCCTATGGGAAAAGTTAGTGCTCAGCATGAAAATGGCATTTTTCAAAAAGCTTTTTTTGAAAATTGCACACTTTTGTGTTCAAAATTGGTAATTTTGTTTGAAAATTGGAGTTTTGTTCAAAATGGGAATTTTTGTGAAAATGGGGCATTTTTAAATGGGACATTTTTGTTTGAAAACAGGGCATTTGCAAAAATAGGCATTTTGTTAGAAAATGTGTTGTTTTTGTGAAAATGGAGCATTTTGTTCGAAAATGGGGAATTTTTTGAAAAGTGGGCATTCTTTTGTGCAAATGGGGTATTCTTTTCCAAAATAAAGTACTGTTTGTGGAAATAGAAGCGTCCCATTTTCATAAGCAATGGAGTGTTTTCAAACATTTTTGTGATGTTTTTGGGGAAAAAGTGTGTTTCAACCATTTTCTACAGTTGTTTTCATGTTATAAAGTACTGTTTGTAAATGGAAGCTTCCCATTTTCATAAGCCAGGGAGCATTTTCGAACATATTCATATTGTTTTTGCAAAATAAGGTGCTTTTTCAACCATTTTCTCCAATTTTCGCATGATATCAAGTATTGTCTATGGAAATGGAAGTGTTCCATTTTCATAAGCAAGGAGCGTAGTCAAACATTTGTGTGTTGTTTTGCAAAAAAGGTGCTTTTTCAACCATTTTCATCAATTTTACATGTTTTCCAAAGATGTGGTGTTGCTTACACATTTTCTGGTCTGCTTTCAAAACCATTCTGTTTTTTTGAACATTTCCCACTTCCACAGTGACAGATATTAATACATAGAAAAGCAGAAATCAACAACAGTGCTGCAGTGGTGTGGTGGGTAATGCACAGAGGTGCAGTTTGAAACATCATGGGTTCGAATCTGATAAATTACATTTTTTTTCCTAATTTAAACACCAGCTAAATTCCTGTTTTTTTAGCTAATTTCTTCCAATTTCTTTTTATTAATGTGACTGATATTTCTGAATAACAAATGATGTTTATATGACAGAAAGAAGGTACAAAATTGTACTATCTTGATGGACAGATGGGAGCGCAGGGTCTAAAGGACCCTGCGCTCCCACTGTGACATATGAATACTGTTCTACTATCTGGATGTACAGATGGGAGTGCAGGATCCTGCTGTACTATCTGGATGGAGGGACCCTGTGCTCCCACAGCAAAATGAAGATACAATTATCCTCTCTGGAAAAGAAGGGAAATTCTTTGCAAGGAACTTCATTAATGCATCAGTTAGGGTGAATACCACATTTTACTATCCCAATGGAGGGATGGAAGTGCATGGTCCGAAGGACCCTGTGCTCCCATCATGACATATGGGCAGTGTTGTATTATCTTGATGGAGGGTTTGGACCCTGCACTCTCACTATAACATATGGATACTGTTGTATTATGTTGTACTATCTGGATGGAGAGATAGGGGAGCCTGAGCTCCCACAGTAAAATGAGGATATAATTATACTATAGGAAAAAGAATGGAAGTTCTTTGCAAAAACTTTGTTAAAGAATCAGTTAGGGTGAATACCACAGCAAAAAAAGCAAGGAAATGAGGCATTATGGTTTACAACCCTAATGCCCCACCCCCAGGGTGCCCACCCCATTACCCCACTGCCACCCCCCACCCACCACTCACCAAGAGGCATTGGGGTGTGCCATTCGGTCATCAGGCCTAACTCTCACATGACATTCCTGAGGTACACAGATCTAAACATTGTATTTTTACAGGTCCACAGGGGTGATTGGACTTGATTTTTGCAATATTTTGACCACAGGAAGGATTGTAGATCTGTCTGTAGCCTGTCAGGAGCAAACATCAGTAACATAAAAATAAGGCCTGAATGGGTTTTAAGAACATGCACAGAAGCCAATCATGGTGTTGCATCTTGGGGTGAATGACATCAGAAGATGAAGGACTTTAGATGTCCATTGGGACTTTGAGGAGGCAGGAACAATATTAAAGACAGGTGCTGTGACATCATAATTTCAAGAATTTTACCAATAATGAGTGCTGGAGATTGAAAATTAAGGAAATAAAACAATTTAATTGGTGGTTACACAGATGGTGTTTATGTGAGAGACATGTATTTTTGAATCATTATGATAGTTTTTCAGACTCTGGTATACTTGGAAGGGATGGCCTCCATTTGAATAGAAATGGTACCACGTTCCTGGTAGAAAGGATTAACAAGAGTATTAAGGAACATTTAAACTAACAAGGATGGGGAATAGGAGAGGTCATCTATATAAGAAGGTTAATGAGGTAAAAACTCAGGATTATAACAACACGGTCTGGAACTGTCTTTCATTAAATAGAAAGAGTTGAGTAAAAAAATGGATGAGCTTGTGTACATTCTGTCAAAATAATCTATTTTTATCTGCACAATTACAGATACCTGGTGGGATAAGATTGATACCTGGGATAGAAATACCCAGGAAATATAGTATACAGTAAGAAAAGAGATTATGTAATAGGAGGTACTGTACATACAGTTGGTGAGCCCCATCTGGAGTACTGCATGCAGTTCTGGAGATCCCATCTTCACAAGGATATAGACAGGATAGAGTTAGTACAGAGGAGAGTAATTCAAAATGGTGCAGGGTCTGCACCAGAAGCAATATGAAGAGAGAGTAAATGAGCTTAATATGTATACCTCTAGGAAAGGATGGAGATGGGTGATATGATAGAAATTTTCAAGTACCTCAAGAGAGTCAACAAAATCCAAGAGGGTAGTATATTCAGAAAAAGAGATGTGCAAGAACTAGAGGACACAATTTGAAGCTAGGGGGACAGCTCAGGGGCAACATGAGGAAGTATTTTATTCACAGAGAGGGTGGTGGATGCACAGAACACTCTTCCTGAGGAGGTCATGGGGTCAAAAACAGTGGGGGAATTCAAAAATGCATGGAAACAACATAAGACAATTCTGGTTGGGATAGGAAGAAGTAGGCTATTGGTTAACTAGGATCTGTAGCTTATTCAATAGGTAGGTAAATGGGCAGAGTGGATGGGCCAAGCGGTCCTCCCTCATCTGCCATCAAAGTCTATGTTTCTATGAGTTGGGGTGGCACTATATGTGTCAGATAGCATTGTCTCTGAATGGATCAACATGGGAAACGATTATCTTGAACACAAATGAGTAAAGCTATTCTTCAAAACAGGAGCTAAAAATATCCTGGGAGTAATATACAGACCTCCATCGCAAACAAGGAAATTGATTTTTTACTTGGAGACTTGCTGAAAACTTTGGATATTGAGGGCAGATTAATAGTCCTGGGTGATTTTAATATGTCAGGCATAGATAGGAATTTATGGAATGGTAAAACAAACTCTGAGTGTCAATTCCTGGACTTACTTAACCAAATGGGGTTAGATCAATTTGTCACCCAGACCACCAGAGGTGACAATATTCTGGACTTTGTGTTTAGCAGTATATGGATGATTTGATTCAAGACAGTGAGATTACAGCACCATTAGGGGGCAGCAACCATGCCATATGTCACTGGGTGTGGGATTTCAGAATAACCTGAACAGGCAGACAGGACTTAGGTGCATAAAACACCCAAAAGCATTTATCATTTTATTTTCTGATTGCAAAATAAAATAAAAATGTCCAGAAAGCAAATGAAAATGAGGTTAGCAAACCTCAACACAGCATGGCTTAGCTTCAGCCTTCGGTACTCAGACTGTGCTTGTTCAAGAACACCTCAAGTTCTTATACCTTCCATGGCCAGGAAGCAACTGTCCACCCTATCTAAAAACTGTGTCCCTAGAGTTGGTCCTTTATAGCATGCTTGGGGTGACCTCACAAACATGTGATCCACCCACATTTCATAATTAGGCTTTCTAAGGCAAAGAACCAAGCCTATACAGAAGAGAACAGGTTGTTCTAAGCCTTAATATATTAATCAATCGTATTCCTTTAAAACAAGTAATATGTAATACAGTCCTGGTCAGTAAATAAGCTCTGCATCCTAATAGCACTAATGACAGCTAGTTCCTCCGTCTGCACAAAATAACTTGCATTTGTTCGTTATAAAACAGGCCATTAGGGGCTGCTGTCTCACTATAGGAAAATTCATTCACCTTTAGGCAACAGGTAGGCCCAATTCTGGCCTAGAAGGGTGGAGGAAATGGAAACAAGAAAACAAAACAGGTAATCCTTCCTGTTACTTTTATCCAGGTATTTAAACACTTTGAAGCATTGCAGTACTTTTATTTTAAGGTTTTTCCTTGTTTACAGTTTTTAATGAACTTGTTTTGTATTAGAAAGGGGGGTGGGGGTCAGTATTAACTTATAACAAAAAGAGCCCTCTCTTGGACAAACACTGCCTGGGGCTAAATTACAGACTGGCCCCATTTAGGAACGTTCTGATAGATAGATAGATAGATAGATAGATAGATAGATAGATAGATAGATAGATAGACAGACAGACAGACAGATAAAACTTTATTTTTATACAGGAATTCTAGTCATTAGGAATATACAATCCTGTTCTCAAGACAGTCCTGTCTGTATTGCACTAAGCTACAGCTAAACATATAACATATAGCACATCATAGACAATTACAGAATTTACACGAGTGCAGTTTACAATAACTTATAAGGGAAACTTATTCATCTAAGTACTCCATCTACAATACACATACATACATACACGTCAAAGTTCATTTAGTAAGTACAAACTCTATTTAATAAAAAGAAAAATACAGAATAATTCACAACGAAAACACCCATATCAAACAAAATCAAGTGCAACTACATTCTGTTTTATGACGTTTCAAAATTTCAGTTTTAAAAATCACATGGTTATCTAAAGATCTTATTAAAGGGGGTAGGGTCAGTGGCGGAGCTCAGGGGGGCTGTGGGGGCAGTCGCCCCTCCTGGCTGCCCCAGTGTGAGTAGTGGTGCCCCACCACTATCTTTATTCACTGTTTAGTGCCCATTGTGGGGCCCGTGACTCACTGAATGGCCCTCCTTGGCTCCCAAATGCTCCCAAATCTGGCTCCGCCACTGGGTATGGTATTCCATACTTTAGCTGCCTGACATGAATGGGTACCTTTGTCATCCAATGTTTGTATTTGTAATCCAGACCCTTTTCCTTATTTCTGCAAGAGCTCTTATTATTACTATTATTATTTTATCTGGTCTGGGTTTAAAGTAACCATTGTTTCCACATGCCTCTCTTTATGTTACAGATACAGCACTCTAATTTGTTTATTCATTTGCCACTATGCTTTCAATAATAACATATGCAGGTTTCACATCCATTTCTATTTAAGAATGCTGGCACCTTATCCAATACACAAGCTATGCAGGCTTTGTAGGACATGTTTTACCATCAATTCTTTTTCTTTTAAGCCCCTATTATTTATTTATTTTAGCATAGTCATTCATATTTCAGTATAATCTTCCTGCCAATATATTCATTATTTATTGTATCTTTTTCAGCACTGCGGGCACTTTTTATTTCATTTTACCTTGTACTGTCTGCCCTTAATTCTGGCAGCACTTTCTTTAATATCTAAAGCACTTTATTCCTTTAAAACCTGCTGCATTTAATTTCTTAAGTGCCAGACTCACATGTTCAGCCTGACAAGGTGGTACCATAATCTTTTCTTTCAGACACTTGGGCTGTTTCACATTAGAGCCAATTATGTGCTATAAATATTCAGCTCATATATGGGGGACAAGAAAAGTAAAAAGGGATAGCACAGGATAAGATGGTGCCGTGGGTGGCCAGTCCAACAGTGAAATTTAGGAAAGAGAAAGAGAAAAATTAATAGGGAGAAATAGCAAAGGGTGAAAGGCATGGGGGGAATTCAATTACTTATGAGGGTACTTTTTTCTAAAAGAGGGCTCACCCTGTCACACCATGGCCAAGTTTGAGATGTATGAACAGAACTAAGAGATGCAAGGTACAACTAGGATTAAATGCTTTGACAAAGCAGATTTCCAATGGATAAGGAAGGATTTTGGAAAATGGGACTGGCAAAAGATTTTTGAGGGTAAAAGTCTGAATGAAACTTGGAGAGCACTGGTGGACAAACTACTAGACACGTTAGTTAGCAGATACGTCCCGGTGAAGAAAAAATATAATAGGACTGGCAGAATCCCACCATGGATGACAAGGAAACAAAGGGGGAAATTAAAATTAAAAAATGTCATACATAAAGGCAATAAAAAGTAACAACAGTAGGGACTGGGATAAATATAAATTACTGCTGAAAGAAAGTAAAAGAGCACTCAAACAGTCAAAGAAGAGGTATGAGCTGGATTTGGCTGTTAAAGTAAAGGATAATTACAAATCCTTTTATAACCACATTAAATATAAAAGAGGCAATAATATATGAGTGGGCCCACTTGAAAAAACAATGGGGAAATAGACACAACCAACAGCAGATGGCCCAGATGTTTAATGACTATTTTTGTTCAGTGTTTAGAGATAAGGTTGACTGTAACATATAGGGGAATACATACAGAGTACACAGCAAATTGACACTGGAAAGTGGTAACATTTGTGACAGATTACTTAAGGTCATCCACTATCAACCTCCAGAACAGGATGGAGTATACCCAAGAGTGGTCAGGGAACTGGCTAATGCATTATCGGGACCACTCACATACTTATTTCAGGAATCTTTAGATCAGAGTATGGTGGTGGAGTGCTGGAGGTGGGCCACTGTTGTTCCTATCTATTAAAAGGAGAGCTGAAAGGAGGGTGTATACTATATAGGCCACTGAGCCTATCATCCATTTTAGGAAAGATACTTGAAGGGATAATCAAAGAATCAATTTTATCAAGGAGAATATCTTAGTGGACAAGCTACAGCATGGCTTTACAAGAGGCTGCTCATGTCAAACAAATGTGATTCTACTTTTATAGGAAAGTCAGCTATGCACTGGAGTGTAACTCCATCCTGGATGTGATATTCTTGGATTTCACAAAAGCATTTGATAGAATTCCTCATGGTCAATTAACTAAAACCTTAAATAACTTGGGGTTGGATGGCAACATTATTAACTGGATTGCATCATGGTTGACAGATAGGAAGAAGCTGATGTACCTTAGGGGTAGTTCCTCAGGATGGGCAAGTGTGACCATTGGGGTCCCCAGGGCTCAGGGTTTGGACCATGCCTGTTTAACCAGTACATATCATCTATGAGATGCAATGGGGATATCTGGGTCACAAAGTTTGCAGATGAAGCCAGAATTGGCATGAGGGTAAAAACTGCATATGAAATATCTAATCTACAGAGGGGCCTGACAGAACTGGAACATTGGGCCAAATCACATGGATTAGATTTTAACATCAATAAAATAGAGAATAATGGATGGATAGATGGTTATAATGAGGATTTTACTCCCCCTCCAGGGTGGGATGCCACATAAACCACAACAGCAAAGCTAGAGGGGTTTATTAAGGCATCCCACCCTGAGGGTGTGTATAAAATCTGAGTTTTACACACTTACCCATCCTTTATTTTGTATAATTGCTGGGGATCATTTTATTGCCACAGCAATTATACAAAATGAGTGGATTTGTCTATGGAGTCAAGAAATGAACCATTGGGGTTTTATGTGATCCATAGTGGCTGTGGCTTCTAAACTGAAGGAGTACTTTTTTTCTTCACCCAGTTAGGAAGACTTGCTGTGCCCAGTGATATTTTTTGTTTAAAAAATGAAAGAACTTACTGCCAATTCTTCTGTTGGTGAAGTTTGCAGGACTGAAGAGCAGGGATCGACGGCTTAGAGAAGAGGAAATTTGTGGCTGGTGCATATCCTGAACTAGGGAAACCAGGCTTGTGTTCATTGTTATAACCAGCTGGTTATAACGATGGAATTATAACCTGGTTTCCCTACAGGAGAAAATGCTCCCCAATTATTGTTGCTCAGTAATGCATTTTGGTGGTAACATGCTGAATGAAGTGACACAAGAAAGAGACTTGGGTGTAATAATATCCAATGACTTAACTTTCACAAATCATTCTCACAACATTATACAAAGAGCCAATGGTGTTCTTAATTGCATTTTTAGGTACATTGCAAGTAGAGACAGGGATGTAATATCGTCCCTCTTTGTGTCATTGGTTAGACCACCTTCCAAGTACTGTACCCAATTCTGGAAACCTGGGACTAAAACTGAAATAAATGCACTGGAGGGATACAAAGAAAAGCAACTAGAACAATTAGTGACCTAAGAGGCCTCAGTTATGTTGATAGACTACAAGAACTGGGATTGTTTGCATTGGAATACCACAGCACGTGGGGAGATTTGTGTTTAGCCTTTGGTGCATTGATCAATCACAACCTCTAAGATTGCTTGGGATTTCATTTGAAAGACCAACCCCATAACACAACATCTCACAATCTATAACTCAACGGCTGACCTTTGCCACTCAAAGAAGTGGGTATCTTGGTATAGCCAAAGGGTGGTAGCATTATGGAACTCATTCCCACCAGAGGTAGTGGATAGTAAGGATATGAATAATTTTAGGACCAAAATGTACTGCTATTTCAGTAGTAATAAGGTAACTGGTTACTTCAGTTGATTTAAGTGAGAGCGTATATATATATATTATTCATTAAAACATTTCAAAATAAAACATAATAAAATAAAATAACAGTCAGTTCATTTATCTGCCTTCAGCCTGAAACAAAGCCTGATTAAAGAAACATTTTTTAAAACTTTTTTAATGGTTTCCATTGAGGAGGCCCCCTTAGATGTCTCGCAAGGAGTTTCACAGGGTCAGTACAGCAACCAAGAATGCACGGTTCACCAAATGCTGCAACCTGGCCCTGGGAACCACAATGAGGCAACCCTCAGAGGAAATGTGAGTCCGAGATGGGTGATGAGGAACCTGGAGTTCTTGCAGGTAGGCTGCTCCCACCCCCATACAGGGCTATGTAGATCAGTAATCTGACCTTGAAGGCAATCCTCCACCTTACAAGCAACCAGTGCAGCTTGTGGAGGACAGGTCAAATCTCAAGACAGCAGTCAACAGCTTAGCTGTCACTTTCTGCACCAACTGCAGGCAGTAGAAATTGCCTCCAGATAGCCCCAGGTAGAGGACATTGCAGTAGTCCAGCCTGGATGTGACAAAGGTGTGCACCAGGTAGTTAGGTCCTCAGTTGGTATTAGGTCTTGGATCAGGGCAATGTTCCTCAGATGATAGAAACTGCTTTTGATTATGGCTGACACCTGTGCAGCAAGTGTCAAGCTGTCATCAAGGACCAAGAGCAGATACTTAACCCGAGCAGAGGGTACTAGGGGGACACCCCCCAGGAAAAGCCCAGGGGGATCTCCAAATTCCCCTCCTGCACAGCGACTACCTAGATCTACTATTAGTACTTCCATCTTGTCTGGGCTGAGTCATGGCCAGTTGTGAGTCATCCAGTTCTGGATCTCCTCCAGGCAGATGTTAAACACTGAGGCCACCATCTGGTTTCCAAGTGCACAGGACAAGTATAGCTGGGTATCATTAGTGTAACAATGAAATCCAGCCCATACCACCTGATATTGTCTCACAATGGCAGCATATACACTGTGAACAACAAGGGTGACAGTACTGACCCCTGCAGAACTCCACAGCATAGAGGCTTCTGGCTGGATGAGGCTAACCTCATCATCACCCTTTGCACTCTATCTGTGAGGAAGGACCTAAACCAGGTGATGACAGTTCTGGTTAGTCCACATCAGTTCCACAGTCAGTCCAGCAGCACCTTGTGGTCCATGGTGTCAAATGCCACTGAGAGATCAAGGAGGACTAAGATGGTACACTTTCCCCTATCTCTCACCATTGGAAGATCATTTAGCACCTTCACCAGTGCAGTCTCTGTGCTATGCCCAGATCTAAATCCAGACTGGAAAAACTTATAAGTGGTGAAGGAGGCAAGGCAGGCCTCAAGCTGGATGGCCACCACTTTTTCTACAACTTTCCCTTAAAATGGGAGGTTAGAGACTGGTCTGTAAATGCTGAGACACTCCGGGTCCAATTAGGATTTCCTCAAAAAGGTCTAACCAAGGCATCTTTCAGTGCCACAGGAAATATCCCACTCTCAAGGCAACTCCAGACAATCACAGCAACCACAGATCTTATCAGAGCCACACATCCAACCAAAAGTCAAGTTGGGCCTGAGTCAAGATCACAATATGTTGATTGCAGCCTCGAGACAATGGCAGCTACCTCCCCCACTTCAACTGGATTTAACTCAGCCCATGCAAGAGGGGTACCCTGGCACACCTCAGGCCGAGCCCCAGAAGCCCTTTGAGTGACAGTGGAAGAGATCTCAGTCCTGATAGCTGACACTCTGTTGGCAAAGAACAAAAGCAAACTCTTCGCACCTCATTCTGGAACCTGCTCCTCCCGCCTGGAGACAGGTTGGATGTTATAGCCATTCCACCATGAGGAAGACCTGAGCCAGTCTGTTCCTTGCTACAGCAATCTCCCTTGATAAAACATCTGCCTTCTTTTTGGAGACTGCCAACGATAGTCACCATAATGTGAC
The DNA here is from genome assembly GCA_016271365.2 of Neoceratodus forsteri. NCBI lineage: Eukaryota > Metazoa > Chordata > Ceratodontiformes > Ceratodontidae > Neoceratodus > Neoceratodus forsteri. The sequence goes on along the minus strand of CM057455.1, from coordinate 1,120,459,799 downwards.
CTCAGGTCCAGTTTGTCCTCTATCAGTCCGGATCTCCTGCAGCATGGCTCCAAACTCCAACCCTTTATCTTTAACTCCCTAAGCTCCCCATCAAACCAGGGGGTCTTCGGTGAGTAGATAAAGGTCAGACAAGGATGGGTGTGATCAAGTCAAAGGCTACACCAATAGCCCTGTTATAGGCTGCCACTGCCTCCTCCGGCCGGATCGCACAAGCAGTCTCCACACTCAGTAGGTCCAGCACTGCCTGTAGTACTGTTGGGGACAATCCCCATAAAAGGTGGCACCAGACTATCTCCACAGAGGATGGACCCTTGGGGGGGCCCCAAACATGAATCCAAAGATGGCACGATCCAACTAAATGACTGGATTACTCTTGGGGTCAATGATCCAAAGACCCAGAGTAAACACCAGATCCAATGTGTGACCATGCAAGTGGGTCACTGAGGTGACAACTTCTGGCAGGCCCAGAGCTTCCATACTCTGCAGGAGGTCATGTACGAAGGATGAGAGTCCATCTTCAACCCAGACATTGAAGTCCCCCATAATTAACCATCTGGGGACTCCAACACTGGGCCAGTGAAGAAGTCTCTGACCTCCCACAGGATTTCCTTCTCCCTGCCCGGAGGTGGCAAATGAAAAAGATCCTGTAGCCTGCACCAGGAATCCCTCACATATCAACACCCTCAAATGACCTGGTAGGTCCCACTGGTAGCACCATGAGGCCTAGGCTGACTTTAAAACAAATGGCCACACCACCGCCTCTGCTATCCTTCTTCAGGAAATGTATTACAGTGTTCCCAGATGGCGCCCCTGCCTCCAAAATGGGAGCAACATTTTCATCCGGCCAGGTCTCTGTGATGCAAGCCAGGTCTACTGAGGCAACCAAGTCTGCTATTAAAGCAGTCTTGTTCCTTATCAACCTGGCATTGCAAAGCACCACACGAGTAGGATGAGGGGAGACTGCTGGATCAGTCACCTTCCAACTACCAGAGATGGAGCCCTTGGGTATGGGAATCAGACAAGGAGGACCCCTCTCTAACTCCCATTTTGCCCAAGGATGCCTCCTGGTCTTCACCACCCGAATTGACAACTCCCTGGCAGTCACTCACCTGGCCCCCCTGGCCCTGCCCCCCCATGAGCAATCCCCAAGGCCCTGCATCTCTTGTATGTCTCTGCAGGTAACGAGGGAAGCTTGAGTGGATGAAGCTCAGGCAGGTGGGCCACTGAGTAGCTGCACCTTGTAGGCTGATATCTCCAACACATACTGATTGATGATTACAATAGTCCTGCTAGGACCAAAATATTTCTAATTTAAAACCCTTTAATTAAAATACTCTATCAACTCACAAAAATTACCACAACCACTCACACTCACAAACAACCACACCAAACTTTTCCAACCCATCTAATCCCAACACAGCAATTTAGAAGCAATCTTATAAATGAATACAACACTTTGCGAAGTTCACAGTACACATTTAGTCCAAATAATTATTTTAGTTAACACAGTTATGTATTAGAGCTCTCACTGCCCAATGTAAGAATTAGTCGACACAATTCAGGAACTCTCACTTCCCAGATAATAATTTAAATATGTTGTCAAACTGTCCTTGTGGCCCTCTCACAGCCAGTACTGCAATATTAAACAAAATCTGATCATTGCTGATATGGCTGCCCAGGGCAACTGTGGTGCTTTTGTGTGGTGACAGTGAGTATAACCATAGTTGGAGCTCTTGTAGCACTGGAGCCTGCCATGCTGAAGATGATGGCTCTGGCAGATCTGCATATGTGCGATACTAGCGCATGTGCAGTTTGTACCAGGGCCGTCAGTTCCACATTTGCAGAAAGTAGTGTGCAGGTGGAGCTGAGGGACATGGAGGGGAGCAGCATCCATGGAGGGCTGGGGAAGAGGAGACACTACAGACCATAAGCGATTTCAGCACTGTGGACAGGAGACCACATCACTGTAGTTGAATACTGACATTGGTTCTGCTTTTCTCCTACAGTGATGACATCCCAGAACAACTTCAGGGCTCCACCCAAGCAGTCATAAAAAGTTCTTTATTTTAGCCCTTTAACAGATACTGCTTATAGGGTTTTATGTCCGTATAACCACTTTTCAACAAAACTGATGGACTTCTATTCAGTACTCAGAACACCGGTCCTTCTGTTCAGCTTAAGCCATCAATTCCCAAAAAACCATCTCAGGGTTTATTACTCTCACAGCTCTGGCCAGCCAGCAGTCCAGAAGATGAAAGAGAAAGCAGTCCTATACGGGTCCATCACAAACAGCACAAAAGTGACGGCTTCTCCAAAACCCCCTGACACTGCAGCCCCACTCCCTCCCCCCCATGGCAACAATCGACCAGAACAAAACCAGACAATGAAGACTAAACCTGCCACGGAAGCAGCCCAAAATCCACTGTGCCCCCAGCAGCAAGCTGAACACTCCCCTAGGGCCATCCTCCGGCACACAAGCCAGACAAAAAGTACCCCCTCTTGTCATGCTTCATATACTTGAATATTATGGACTTCAGTACATTACCTTCTTGGTCAAAAGAACTTCTTTAGCCTTTCTGTAGCTTGGAAATTTCTGTCTCAGTGTCATTACCTCATTGCAGATATCGCAAACATATTCTGTCAAGAAATTTTAATATAAATTAAAAACATGATGTCAAAGCATTCATTTCAACAATGATTGATCCAAATAACTTTTTCAAAACAAGTAAGCAAGTAACTGAATTATTTAACTTAATGACAGTACTTCAGCAGAGTTTATTTGTAATCAGAGTCATGTCACAGTTTTGGACTAGTACCTCATATATTGATTACCGTGACAACCAAATTGTCCAATCCTGAGTATTGCAGCTTAGGAACAAGGCAAGAAACATACACACTTTAAATATGGATGTGTAATGTGATCCACAAATTATCATTGTGCTCTAGAGATATGATAGAGTAAATATGTCTTGTATATGATAAAAGTTGATATAAAGATGTGTGGTACATACCATATGTAGGATAAATTTGACAAGTTTGATGCCTAGTGGTCCTGATCGAGACATTGGGAAGGAGACACCCTATTGTAATTTTTTTTTAATACTCAAAAGTTTATTGATACTTTCAAAAAACAAAACATACAATACATTTATCTTGAATTCTAGATTGGGTTTTGTCCCATGGAGATAAAACTGCAGTTGTGCATTTAGAAGTAGCATTCAAACATAATAAAAACAATCAGGATAAATTGAGGAAGAAAAGAGAGAGAGAGAGTTTTCAAAATAACCATTGATAATCGTAAATAGGTAATACATAATTCCTACTAGCAAGTGCATAAAGATGTTATGTTACCTGTGTCTATTCTTATGGTGTCATACCCTGTGTTGGGTACATCTGCGAGAGTACACAATACTGTGATGTGAGATATTTACCCCATACAGACCAGAATTGGCCCATGCTATCTATGTTTCGGAAGTGTACCCTTTCAAAGAATGACATTTTTCCTACTTCTGATAGCCATTCTTGCATTGTGGGTTTGTTTTCATGCTTTCAGTGTCTCATGATCTCTCTTTTGACTGTTATACATGCCCCTGTGAGCCACCTGGAGGTACTGTGGAGGTTCTGTTCTGTGGTAAGATCAAGACCCAACAGGGCCAAGGCTGCACTGAGTCTGGGTGTGGAGGACAGTGGCAGAAATCTGTTGTATCTTTGTCCAGTATTCTCTGAGCTTGGGGCAGCTTCAAATGACATGTGTGATTGAGCCTGGTGTGCTATTTGTCTGAAGGTATCAGTCCTCCATTATGTAATTTCTGGGATATTCTGTGCCATTTGTGGAGGAGCATGAATTGAGTGAACTGGTTCCTGGTGTCCTTCACATTTCACTTGAGTAGGGGCCAACAACTGCACCAGTGTTGCACTGTAATTCGTATTCCTAGATCCTCCCTCCATGTTAACAGCGTTGCCTCTTTGGAGTCAGGAGCAGTGGAAAGCAGGGATTTATGGATTGTTAGAGGTCAATGAGCAATCGTGCCTGCCTTCTAGAAGGGCATCTAAGGAGTTATAGTATTCTAGTTGATAAGTATGTCCTAGTACTAGCTGAATTGCATGTCACAAATTGCAATTAATGCCAATGCTGGCTGTTAGGTGGAGTATGTCATATTCGGCTTGGAGTTTGGCAAATGGTTACATTTTATTTTTATTTTATTTTAGTCTTTGGTAACTGGGTAAGGCCCACTAGGCACAAGTGCCTGTTTTCAGGGGTGACCTGGTAGCACTGGGCGGTTAAGTGACTTGCTCAGAGTCACACAGTATGCAAGTGGATGTTGTGAGAATCAGATTCGGGTCTGGTCTGCTGGATGTATCAAGCTCGTTCACACCTCGTTCCTCTAACCTCTAGGCTATAATGCCAGCCCAAACTCCTGTTGTGCTGTCCAGTAGGCCCCTGAGGGATGGCATCTCTTTACTAATCAAGATTTGTCAACAAATTAGTTTGGCATGTTTTGAGCCTCTCATTATTGCAGAGAGGAAAATCTTTAGAGCACCATGCAGACTTGTTTGTTTTCTTAGCTGCCCATCTCCACAACTGTATGGTATGTCGAATAGTGGGGTGCTGCTGCAGTTGAGTATCTTCCTACTGTAAACAGGGTGTTTGTATAAGTTTCCTAGCAAGTGAGATTCACAGTTTGCCCATTTGGGGCAATTAGAGGGGGGGGGGTTGGTTTTGGGTGAATCAGGCTGAGTTGCAGGAGAGTCTGAGTCTTGTGCTTTAGGTCAAAATCGGGGAGGCTTAGACCAGCTTTCAGTGGGGGCTAGCATAGTTTCTTAAAGCTTAACTGTCTGGAATCTTTGCCACAGAAGAAGTTCAGCTTTTATGTTTGAATCTGCTTGAACACTTTTGTTGGGAAGGCAATTTGATGATTTTTCAATATGTATTGGATCTTGGGTGCAACCATCATCTTTTAGACTTGAGCTCTGCCCCAGTGTGAGAGATAGAGATGGGTCCATCTTGCTAGGTTTACCTCTAAATTTTTGAAAATGGGATTTAGGTTAATTGGGCCTAATTGGTTGAGATTCCACATGATATTAATTCCTAAGTATTCCATATGTTGGTGTGCTGGCACTAATCCCCATAGATGTTGTGGTAGATGTCTTACTTCTGGATTTGAGGACAGAATCAGTGACTTGGCCATGTTTAGTCTGTATCCTGAAAACTGCCCATATCCCTCCGTGGTTCTTAAAAGGATTGGTATAGACTTGTGTGCTTGAATCAGGGTCAAAAGGATGTCACCAGCATAGGCTTGGACCTTATGCTCTTCACTTAATACCAGACCATGAGCTGACTTGTAGCTTGCAGGAGGGGTTCCAGGGATAATATGAACAATAAGGGTGATAGAGGGCAGCCTTGTCAAGTTCCTTTACCCAGCAGGAAGGCCTCTGAAGTGTGACCATTTGCAGCTACTGCTACCTTTGCTTCCTTGTGCAGTGTGCTTGTTCCCCTAATGAAACATTCCACAAAACCAAGATATTTTAGTACGTCAAAGAGTTAAGGCCACTCAGCTCTGTTGAAGGCTTTTTCTACATTGTGTGCCATTAAGGCCATAGCCTAATTGTTGCACTTTGGTGTGCCAGAGCAGGTTTATCAGCCTGCGGGTACTGTCAGTTAATTTTTATCATGGCATAAAACCCACCTAATCATTTAGATCATAGTTGGGAGAATCTGTTTTAGTTCGTCCTTACCCATTTTTGCACATATTTTGCAATCTGTGGTAATAAGGGAGATAGGCCAGTAGTATGGTCTTTGCCAGGCTTAGGAATCAGAGTGATGAAGGCTGTACACATCCATTGGGGTTGTTCACCTTTTGTTTGGGCTTCAAAGAAGGCATACATTAGAATGTCCAGGTGCTCATCCTGAAAGGCATTGTAGATTCTGAAGGTAGACCATCCATTCCAGGAGATCTGACCTTTGCCAATGAGTGAATAGTCATCTGCAATTCTGATTTCTGAAAAGGAGTGTCTAGAAGTTCCTCATGTGTGTCAGAGACAGTGGAAAGGTGTAGTCAGAACAGGAAAGAGTCCATATATTCTGCTTTTGTGTGCACCTCTGATTAGTTAAGGTTGGTATAGAAACTCAAAAAGGCTTTGTTAATACCCACGTCATCTTTACAAAAGGTGCCATCAGCTGCATTGATCACCATTATTTGTGATCTCTCTTGAGGTTTCTTTAGTTGGTAGGTTAAAAGCCTGCCTGGCTTTTCACCCACCTCACAATGTGTCTGATTCAACCTAAACAAGGCATATTCTGCTTTTTTGTTCAGAGGAGTATTGATTTAGTATCTAATGCCTGTAATTTCAGGTAGCAGGTTTGCTTGGGCAATTTGGTCTACCCAGTACTCTGCTTCTAAGTTCTTTAGCTTTCCCTTTAGTGCTTCTAGTTCTGCTGCACTGGCTTTCTTTAAGGTATGTTACCTTGCTTATGAATTTTCCCCTAAAACAGGCTACAAGTGAGTCCTTCCTGGTCACTTCTGTGGTGTCTCCAGACTTGTTGAAGTCCAGGAAAAGGTGAATGTCTATCACCACCTGCCAATTGACAGTTGTGACTTTTAAAAGTGAGATATTTAGCTTCCATTGCCCCTGGCTTTTGGGTTGTGCCCCTTGGGGGAGCTATAGGAATCTCATCAGGGTGTGTCCTGAAATAATTATGTAATCTATTTCTGCTGTCACAACATCTGCAACCGTAGTGTTTGGTAGCAGCCTGGTTTTATTTCTGTTGCATGTTTAATGAGGGTGAGAAAAGAAAATATATTCTCTCCTTCTGGGTTTGTCAGTCTCAAAATGTCTGTTATACCTAGTTCAGTAGTGAATGGCTGTATTGCTAGCAATGCTGGTGAACTGGGGTCCTGTGAGAGTTTGCTTCTAGCTAGGAATTGATCCACAGTGACATTCACATCTCATCTCAGTATTATTTTCCCAGTTGCCTTTTCTGCGAGTGTCTGTGTTAGGGTATTGTAGAAGGCTGCATGTTGTGTGTTAGGGGCATGCACATTACAGAGGGTGACAGTTTCTCCTGCCAGTGTGCCCTTCAAGATAAGGTGGTGACTCTTCCTATCTCATACTACTTCATCCTCTTTGAAGTCTACCCCTTTATGGAACAGTATAGGCACCCCCTGCTCGTAGTGCTGTTTGGGCTACTATACATTTTGGAGACCCAGCTGTTTTTTAATTTGTCAACCTCTTTCTGCAGTAGATAAGTCTCCTGTAGGAAGGCTATTATGGCTCCAAGCCTGTTAAGATGTGTTAGTATTTTCCTTCTCTTAACTGGGTAACATATTCCTTTCACATTCCAGGAAACACATTTTATCAGGCCAATAGCCATTGTTCCACTTGAGAACATATTTACGGGACATAGTCAGTATGCAATTATATCTAATATTTATGGGGTTGTTCCAGTTCCCCTCCACTGCAGGTGCACATAAGAGAATCTGTCTTGTACCATTAAAAAACCTTTAGTACTTGACCAGCAGGTCATATAATCTCTATACAGTAAGTACATTAAAGGAATAATGCCTGACAGGGTAGGTGTTATGCTGGGATAACATCCCACCTCGGGTGGTTGGGTCTGAGGTCACTGGCTGAGGGTGTCCAACACCCGAGAAGGGATGGTATCCCAGCATAACACCCACCCTGGAGGGCATTATTCCTATTATACAATGGCTCATTGTTTTGTACAGAAAAAAATAATTTTAAAGAATTTTATTTAGTGTTTTAAAATATTTTTTTAAGAAAAGATGCAGGCAGTGCTCAACGTCCTCCATGATATCATTAGCAGGAATGTTATGCCAGGATAACATCCCTGCTATGATGGCCAACTGACCAATCAGGAGCCAGGATTCTTTCTTGCCATTGTATAATAGTAAGTATATTTGAACTTGAAAATTACATACAATAAACAGAGTATACAGTACAAATACATACAATTGTAATGAAAGAACAACTTGTCTGGTGTGAGCCTCTGTGAGGCAAAGGTTTGTGCAGCTGAATCACTTGCTCACTCCAGCTGTGCAGCTGTGCACCATGAAGGTGTTGGGTAACCCTGACCCAAATATGATCTTAAATCCCAGGCTAACAAGTTCTTTCCTGATGCATAATCTGAGAAATCATTTCTTTGCCTCTTAGCACTTGTTCTTGAAAGTTGGTTATTGGAAGAATGGGGAAGGAATGGGTGAGGGCCATGTCTGGGTGAGGGGTATTTGCATTCCAGCTTACATTAAGTGCAGGTGTTGCTTATGGCATGCGTGATGCATTAGGCAAGTCCCTTCTATGATATTGAAGGGGAAGACATTATTTGTTATGTTCCTGACTTTGGTCACAGTACTATATGTCATATCTAGACTGTGCTTAACCATGGTCAGAGGCTCATTGTGCTGCTGTGGTGAAGCTAGAACAGTGACAGATGTTTCTTCTGCAGCCATCCTTGGTCCCCGAGTGACAGCATGCTGTGAAAGAGGGGAACACAAAAGAAACCTGTGTGCTTCCATCTGACCCCATCATGAACATTATGTATCCAAGGAGCTCTTTATGCATGCTATGTATTGTTATGTAACTTTCTTTATGTATTGTATACTTGTCTGTATACCCGTCCCAGGACCTCCTTGTGAATGAGCTTGCTCAACAGATATTTCCTGCAATAAATTTGAACTTGAAACTTAAACTCCATGGATGCACTAGGTGCCTGCATCATATCATAATGACAGTTCAGGTTGCTTTCTAGCTGAGCGTTGGTGTTTAACAGCCTGCCTCCTAAGCATAAGACGTGCAGCCTGGGGGAGCACTGCAGCTGTCAGTTCGAGAGGTGTCACCAGTATCTATATACAGGCTTCCTAAGTCTCCTTATTTTGCCAGTGCCAGGGCTATGAAATTAATCTCAAAAGAATAGAATATAAGCATGCTGTCAGATGTGCCACTATTTGGGGTAATGGGAGTTGGCATGGGGGTGTGGGTAAGTGGTGGCTGCTAATTCCTGCTATGAATCATTTTACCCATTTATTTAAATCTTCTATGAATAACTTTGCTCTTCAATAAGATAGGCTAGATTCTGTAAGCCAATGAGGATTCTGGGAGAAAGGATGTAAGTGCAGTTAGCGGGAGACAAAAAGCATGCCATGCTACAAGGAGGTGCTATGTGGGTCTACAAATACTGTAGGGTCAGCTGTCCATTGATAGCTAAATGTCAGTCCTTGCTCTTATGAGCATAATAGTACAAGAGGATTGGGAGAGGGTTTTGAATTTTAATTTATTATTATTAATATTGCTACCAAACACAAAAGTGCAGGTTGTAGTTTGCATACACTTTAAAAGACTTTACTTTTACATAAAGAGGCATAAATCAAAAACTATACATAATGCTTATATCATAAAAAAATAAAACTCATTTTACACATATATTACACACAAACATAATACAGTATTTCATAATATTTACATTTCAGAAAACAGGTCCATTAAACCATATCCAGGTAACGCACAAAGATTTACTATAAGATTGAGTCCTTACCAAAGGTCTTTCCCACATCCCCTGTCTATGTAAATTATATCCTGTAGTATCCATTGGTACAAGTAAACATTGCAGTTTATGACCAGAATCACAAATTCTCCTGAATGTTTCTCTTGCCATTTTCTTTCCCTTTTAATATCCAAAATTTCCAACCCACATTTAAACAATGCTTCCCTATTACTCATTTCCCACTCTACCATTATTCTAAGTGTACTTTTTTGTACCCTTTGTGATTCGTCAGATTAATTTTTTGTAAGTCCACTATGCCAAACTGCATGCAAACTTGGTTCTCTGCCTTGTGCAGCATAGATGGCCCTAAGCTGTAGCTCACTAATGATGAGCATGTGGAGTGGGGAGGGTGGAGCCTCAATAATATCTACCTAAGATATCTATGTGGCCCTTTTCTGCAATACTGGGGGGGTGAGTCAATCTTGAAAAGCACTGCTGTAGATAACCAGAGTGAGCAAGCTGAAAGGAGTAAATATCATATGTAATAACTTCAGTCCCCCCCGCACCTTTAATATAGCCCTAATCTCACCCAGGTTTTTGCTATCTAAGTTGATGTTAGGAGACTGGAAGGGGCATGGACCTGAGACTATATTCAGCTATACCAGTGGTCTTAAGCTGACAGCCATCCTTCAGTTATTACAGGATGTTAGGATTAGGACAGTGTTTTCTGTTCCGGAAGTCTGTCTGAGACACTTGGTTTATGCAGCTTCTTCTCAAACGTATGCACATTTGAGGGGCGAGCTAGTTTGCAGGGGGGGGGGGAGGTTCTAAAGTGCTGCTCGAATATTGCTGCAGCTAAGTGTGTCCCTCTGTTATTGGTTGGCTGTGTTCCTGCCTCCTAAATGGGTGTTTCTAAATTTTGCTGTCACTGTCTTCTAGTAGCCTACTGCTATTACCACCACAGCTGTGTCTAGAAAAAGGAACAAAACTAAGGGGTAGGGCAGCAAAAAACCAGCGACAGTGTCCAAAATCAAAACCCTTTTAAAAGTGTTTTGAAAGGACCATATTATTAATCCATTAACTGAGAGAAAGAAGCAGGGGTTACCTCAAATCTGTTGCTAAGTGGCCATCACAGTTATAAATAGAAAAGATATTTGCCAGTCCAAGCTTGCAGATATTAGCATTCTCCGGAAAAGTCACGTAGCTTGCAACCTGAAGGTGAAAAAATCCTCTCCCAATGCTTGTTCTTCAGACTGCCATTCTGCTATTTATGTCCATGATGTCTTCTGTGTTTCTGGCCTCAATGATCCAGTCACTCGAGTGTCAGTTTGTGCTGTGGTGGAGGTTATAGGCGTTGTTTGAGGGTCCTTCTTTGGTTGTGAAGGAGGGCTGGACTCTCTTTGTTTGGCAGCCAGTTCATCAGTGGAGTCCAGGCTAACCTCCGAACCACATGAGTCCTGGCTTCAATCTCTAGTCGTGTCCCATGGGCCATGATGCTATTGGATGTTACAGTACTTTTGACTGCTGCCACTGTAGGATCTTTTGCCTTTGGTTATTTGCTGCTCCATGTCCTCAGTTTGTGGGGGGATTGGGTCACACATAGTGTGGTGTTAAGGGTCCTTTGGAGTGGTAGGTGTCCTCAACATGGGGTTCATATAGATAGCTGTCTGAGCCATAAGATCTTTGATTTTCTCTGATCAGTGTCATTGAATATAGCTAGCTGCTTCTTCTGGAGTGCAAAATTCACTGGTAACTCCATTTCTTAGTGTTCTGAGAATGGCTGAATATTGGAGTTGATAGGCTAACCTCAGAATTTTGAATTGTTTCTGCACCTCCATGAAACATTTGACTTTCCATGCCAATGTGCTTGAAATCTCACTGAAAATGTAAATTCTATGGCAATTCCACTGTAGAGGTCCCCATCCCTGGCCAGCGCCAAGATTTTCCACTTGTCAGAATAGCAAATAAACTTTGCTATAATAGGTCATGGTTGGCCTCCTTGTTTTGGCAGTGGGATAAGGGATCTATGCACCCTCTCTGTTTCAAGGACATGGTGCAAGTTATGTCTGAGGAGTTGTGGTAGTTCTCATTTGTAGGAAAGCCAAGGTGTCCTTCTTTTCAGCCCCTTCTGGAAATCCTATGCATTGAAGGTTTTTTCTTCCATTTCAATTTTCAGCAACTTCTGCCTTGTTCAAAAAAAAAAAATAAGACAATTCTCTCCAATTTTTATATTCTCCTCTCATGGTGCTTGTTCTTCTCTTCTATGTAAGAGAGGAAGGTCTCTGTGGTCTGTGCCTTCTGGGAGAGAACTTGTATTTTTAACTCACGTACAGAAACTGTAGACTTAAATGTACTAATTTCTTTCAAAACTGTTTGTAAAAGCCCTTTAATTTCATCTGCATCAGTGAGCTATAGAGGTGCAGGAGTGGTAGCCATTGTAGTGGTTTCTCTCAGGTTGGTAGCCACTGCAGTTTTCTTTTAATGACTTGAAAACAAAGTTTCTTAGCATGCTGAGGCTTAGTACTTCATTAAATCAGATTTTTTTGCAAATGAAAACATTTTAGTTTGCACTTTCCATGTATTTTTGCCATGAATTTAAAACACATTTTGTTCACAGGTCTAGGGAGCTTTTCACTGAAGTGCCTATCCCATTCATATGCAGTGCATGTGCTTGAGACACCTGACTGTCTTGTGCCACCTTTGATTACTCTTTGTGCATGGGCAGAGTTCTCATTAAAATGTAGACTTAATATCTATACACAGAAAAGAAGATGCAACAAAAAAAATGCAACATGTTGCAGGTTGATACAGGTAAGACAACTCATATCATTATTCTGCATCAAACTTGTAAACATTATTAATTAATGCCAAACTTTAATACACATATTCAAATTTTCATGTGCTATGTACTTTTATTTCAAAAACATATTTTTTGAAATGTAGCATTTCCAGGTTTATATTAATGGCAGTACAACATTTAATATGCATCATAAATGTTATCAGTTTCTTTATTAAATTCATTTCAAAATGATGATGACAGTGAAACACAATAAAGCATCTGTAATAATCTTTACAGGATAATATAAAATGATACATGTTATGTCATGTGTCATGTTCTGAAACATGAAAAATAAAGGTAATAACTATACTTCCATACTTTTGTAGAAGTGTATGCTCTTGGGAGCAATAAAGGTTACAGTCTGGTGGTACAACTCTAGTGATGATCTCTGCTCTGCCAGAGATAGCTGTGTTATGCCTTTGCATAGCAGCTTGCTAAAAATAATCAATTGTAGCTCTTGTATGCCTTGGACCTTGTTTGTAACAGAACATTAGATTTACTTTAAGATAGGATCAATTATAAACATTTTCATAGCAGTCAAACATTGCAGATAAACAGAAAGGTGATCTTTATAGTCAACAAATGGGTTAGATAGATTGATAGATAGATAGATAGATAGATAGATAGATAGATATCTTGCAGAACTATTTTGACCACTACATGGTAAATTAAATAAAACTAGAGCATCATATTCTCAAAACGTGTAAATCACAGCACTAATATTTATACTGTACTTGCACATGTTCTCCACAAATATGCTGCAATATTCAAATGGATAGCAAGCAATGCTATCAGACTGAACAACAGTCAATGTCAATGCGGCATGAGGTTAAAATACACTGCACCAGCAATTACCTGCAATGTACTGTATATAGCCCACATGGAATAGCCCAGCCTGGAAATAGATACCACATATTTCCCGGGTCATGCCTGAAAATAGTCATCCCTATGGCTAGTGCACCTATCCTGTAAACAAAAACTAAATAAAATAAAAAATATAACACTGGTATATATTCAGCACAAGTATGAAAAGTAGCCTGTTATGCATACAAGGTGCTAATGGATAATTGTAAGTCCATTATGGGTAATTTACAGGAATCCCATTATCCCGTTGCCACTATAAAAACAGAAAAGTAAGAAATGGCACACCAGCAGTACCCACCAACTCATCGCCTATTCAATTACTATGTAGCATCCTCTGTTAGTCAAGTGGTTATTCTCCATCCCCCACTCATCCAGTATATATAAAGACAATACTTTCAGGTTGTTCATCAACCAATCACCCCAAACAATAGCCAACCAGCAAAAGCTGCTGACATCACACTGCCATGTTCACACCTACTTACTTACCTCATATTCTGGAAATCCCACCAGACACATACATCAACCAACAGAGCTCTCTTCTCACGTCAGTGAACAACCACTGTATGAACTGTAAGTGAATGCGCATACAGTTGTAATACAGTAAACTCACACTCAATGACTTCTCATACATTGGCCATAGGGAGAGGTAAGGAGAGGTAAGAGGAGGTCTCTGTTAGTCTCCGTATGTAGCTAATGAGAGCACTGGGAACACAGATTATTGGTGTGTAGGGAATTTGTGATGTCAGCATGTTGTTTTGGTGATGGGCTGCTGGTGCAGTAGCCTTTGGATGCTCAGGACATGCTATCCTTTTATATACCAGTGGATCATGCTATGTTGTTCACTCACTGGATCTCATGGGAATATTACATATTAAGTGAATGGTCACTGATGTTGTGGGGAACTATGTTACTATGTCAAGCAAAAAAGTTAATTTGACAAATGTTATGACAGCAGTTAGACAATGTGTGATAATCTCCATATCCTATACTCAACTTTGGTTAGTAAGAATTAATCACCATTTACTATATCATGAGTGCAATCATTGTATGGGTGTACATGTCTATGGTACGTGTTGCATACATGGTTGATCATTGATAGTCATTTAGCAAGCAGCAAATCAACAGTTCCACCACTGCTAGAAGCACATCAGTACAGGTGATTTCCAGTTGTTTTGGCCCACTCTTTCAGTGCCACACATGCTTTGCATTTCCTGTTTGCCTCACATTTCTTTTTTTTCCTGTGCATAATTGTACAATTAAAAAATGTCAGTCAACTTAAAGCTAAGTTATATGAAAGAATTCACGTATTACTGTACCCTAACAGGTTTCTCTGTAACTCTGGCATGTACATGACAAAACCTTAAGAAGTAGCATATTAAATGCTGTAGCTCTGAAGTTTCAATACTGTTTTATATGTACTGACTATGCGACTATGATGTTAATAGAGTGTCACAGCTGATGTTTGTTTGGAGCACACATTGTTACATTTTAACAGTGGCAGAACCAATGATTATCTTGAGGTCAGACAATTCACATTTATAATCACCAGAAATGTACACATAAAGTTTTAGTAAATATCCAGTAAAAAAATGACAAGAAATAGACCTTTATGATTCACTAAAGTATTCTAATGGGTCTATGCTAAGGCAGGTATTGATGATTTGCTGAGTCATGTTCACCACTGCAAATCAAATCACTCTGTGGCATAATGTGAATTATAAATTTACAGGTATTAGCTAAATGTTCCTTGACTCCCCCTCTGTGTAGCAGGTGCCACTCTACAATGCCAGAATGATCAAGGGACAACAGGATATGTCATATGAAGAGAAGATGGGAGCCCTAACACTGTAATTCCTGGAAGAGAGGAAGCAGAGGGTGATATGATAGAGACCTCCAAGTACATGAAGAGGGCACAGCCTAAAATTTATGGGGGGAAGATTCAGAAGGGATGGCAGGAAGCATTTATTTTACAG
This sequence comes from Neoceratodus forsteri, assembly GCA_016271365.2. Classification (NCBI taxonomy): domain Eukaryota; kingdom Metazoa; phylum Chordata; order Ceratodontiformes; family Ceratodontidae; genus Neoceratodus; species Neoceratodus forsteri. The sequence goes on along the minus strand of CM057455.1, from coordinate 1,120,444,624 downwards.
ACAGGGTGGTGTCAACATAGAACAAGCTGCCTGAGGAGGTTGTGGAGGAAGGACAGTTGAAACATTCAAGAGAGTCTAGGACAAACACAGAGGGAACCCTTGGAACCAAGAAAGGGGTCGGGAGAGAAATGGGAGGTGGGATGGAGGGGCAGGGTCATTGATGCAAGTTGTAAGGCCAGGGCCCTGCATTATATATCAAGCAGACTTGATAGACCAGGAGGTCTTCTGCTGGCTTTTTTCATATGCTTGTATTCTATACTCATTCTGTAGATGGTGATTAACAAATATTTAACATACTCATTGAACATGCAATGCAGTTACAATATACATAAAAAATGTTTTCAATTACTGCACTTTTATCTTTCTCAACATGCCAGACATCAAATCTTTGACAAATGTCAGGCTCCTGCAGCAGCATATAATTTTTAACATCAACATTTTCTGTCACTGGTAAGACGCCCAACTTTTACACCACATGACTTCAGATATTTCAAGTCACATTTTTTACCTTCCAGTTTCCTGACGTCGGAACTTTTTACCTCATGGCATTTGAATGAAAAAAACAATAAGAAATGTGGTAAAGGTATAATCTATTTAAAACTGAAAATTTGAAAATAAAAATTATATTATTTTCAGACATTTCACCTGTGTTATCTGCATATCCACAACCTTTAATTAAACCTGGTTCATCAGACTGTATGAACCAAACATGACAGTATGACTGGGCAAGCAGCACCTGGCATTGTTAGCAACAATGGCAGTGTTAGAAAATGAAGATAGTAGGTCCTTTTGCTGTCTCATCCATACATTATGTACAGCAGGGAACAAATAAGAGGTCTGCATATGATGGTATGTAGTATATGGAAATGTTATGAATATTGAGATGCTTGAACAACTTTTAAAATCATGGATGGGACTACCATCAGTAACTATGATAGCACACATTGTCATCAAGATACCAATGTGTAGTGTGAGATCCCATGGCTGAACATCCCAAACTCAAATATGACCATTCTCACACAATTGCTAGAATGACACAAAACTACTCATTCTTTTCTTAACAAAAACTCTGCAAGCTGGTTTATACAATAAGCATTCCTGTATCAACAGCAGTATAGTGCTTTCAAATACTATAAATTTGTGCTCAAAATGTGGTTCTCTGTCAGACTTTAGTTTTTAATATACAGAAAGAAAAGAAAAAGTAAAATTTACAACATATCATTTCACAAGAACAAAATAAACATGGATAAATCCGTGGATATTAAACAAAAAGTGGAATTCACAATTTCAAAAAAAAAACTTTAAAAGGTAATCTCCAACAATCATCACATAACAGAGTACTTGTTACACAAGCACACTTATGTGCCCAAAGACACTGGCACTTTAGAGGTGATTAGGAGTTATAAAGGTCTATTATTAATAAATTCATTGCGAGAGCACCTTTATTACTGAATGGTCCTCTAATACCAAGACATAATATTTAAAAATAGACATGATGTCCAATGCTGAAAACTCATCCTGGCAGATAATGTCAGAAACCTGAGAGGGATTACTTGAATCTTTTGGGGAGCAATCAGCTGCACCATCCATTAGTATTCCCATACAACAAGTCATCCTCAAGCTACATCTAAGAATGAAATCAAGTCACTGTATTTGAGCCCTATTTGAGTACTGAATCAACTTGCAGGAGTACAGTACTATGTTATAAACAAAAATAAAGAGGCTCAGTCAGTAGGCCCATATTAAGACATCCTATGATGCTAGTAATACCCGCCCTCTTTTTTGAAGTATCAAGGTGCACCCCACAGCACATTCTGCCTCATGCTCCTATTATGAGCATGCACCATAGTCATAAACTCCAGGAAAAAGTTTTACTTAAAAAAATGTTTATTCTTAGACATTGTGCAAAATATTTCTCATAGCTCTCAGTAGTGGTAGAACCACTTACAACACTACAGGAACAAAACTAACATTTTGCAAGGATGTCCCCTTGCTTCATCAGAGTTAAACAACACCTACAAATCCACACCTTATATAGTGTCCTCAATTAGCTATTTAAAAAATCATTAGATTAATTACATGATCCCAGGTTCAACATAAAGTGAATAGCACAGATTCATTGAGCCATCTCATTTCAGTCTTAACAGTACATTAATACAATCATGGTTAAAATAGGAATATGATGGGTTCGTAATCACCAGGCACATGGACTTAGGTATTTAAAACACCAGAGACAAGGCACATATCAAGAAACAAATCGTTGTACCAGCTGAGATGCACCTAGTCAATTGTTAATATTATTGGCTCATGATGAACCACTGTGTGATTGTCTGCAGTCACAGTTTATTTAAAAATGCAGATAAATAAATGGTATCATTTAACCCTTTGTCACTTCCAGCTTTCAGAAAATATATCCAAAAGCTTTCCCTTTGACCAATTCTCTTTTCAATATCCCTTCCCCTTGGTCCCATGGAAACCTTTTCAATGCCCAAAATCATTATGTTATGTTCTACATAATGTTTTTGGGCATTGAAAAGGTTTCCATGTACTCTGTTATGTGATGATTGTTGGAGATTACTTTTAATATTTTTTGTAAAATCTTGTAATGTTGTAATGGTTTGTTAACTGATCAACAATATAATCAATTCAAAATATTAATGCAGGTGATGGTTAACAAAGGGAAACAGACCTTAATATATATTCCATGGTACAGAGGCCAGCTAAAATGTTCAAGGGGAACACAGATTGAGGTTTTCCAAGTTGGTAAAGAGACACAATACAACATGATGAATAAACTCAGTTGTGATAGCAGAGCACAGTGTGAACCTGTTATTGACTGTGAACTACAATTTGAGGCATACAGTTTTCTTAAATTTTTTTTGTTTTATTGTTTGACATAGTCTTTTCATATAGTACCAAAATAATAAATCACATGGACAGTTTATGTGAAGTTTCATCTGACTAGGATGACATGAGTGATGTAATGGAAGATGACAGATATTTTGAAAACTAGACATGACAAAGGGTTAAATGAAACCACTGATTTATCTGCATTTTTAAATAAACTTTGACTGGAGACAATCACACAGTGATTCCTCATGAGACAATAAGATTAACAATTGGCTAGATATGTCTAGGCTGGAGCAACCATGTTTATCTTGATATTTGCCTTGTCTCTAGTGTTTAAAATACCTAAGTCCATGTGCTTGGTGATTATGATCCCATGTTATTCCTATTTTAACCATGATTGTATTAATATATTGCTAAGACTGAAATGAGATGATTCAATGAATCTGAGATATGCACTTCAGGTTGAACCTGGGTTCATGTAATTGATCTAATGAATTTTTAAATGTCTAACTGGGCACACTATGTAAAGCATGGATTTCTAGGTATTGTTTCACTCTGATGAAGCAAGGGGGCTTCCTTCCAAAACATTAGTTTTGTCCTTATGGTGTAGTAAGTGGTTCTACCACTGCTGAGAGCTATGAGAAATATTTTGCACTTTTTCTAACAATAAAAATGTTGTCATATTATTAATAACAATAATGATAATAACTTTATTTTAGGGTGCCTTTCAAAATATCAAGGTGCTTGACAAATTTAAAACACACATCAAATATCTAGATCATAGAATAATATAAAACAGAAATCCAATACAAGATTATTTACTAACCAAAAGCTTGAACCCACAAGTGTGTTTTTAAAGCTTGCTTAAATCCCTCCATGGTGGTGCACTCCCATAACTGATAGGATAGAGAATTCCAGAGGGATGGGGCCATGTGCATAAATGCCTGGGTCCCAGAAGATTTCAAGCACACCCTCAGAATCTCTAGCAACCCCTCATCAGCTGGGCGGAGCAATCATCCAGGGCAGTAGGAGACCAGAAGCTCTTTCAGGTAATCCAGGCCAAGTCCATGTAGGGCTTCAAAAATCAGAAGACTGACTTTAAAGGTGATCCACCATTGTACTGGCAGCCAGTGCAGTCAGTGCAGTACCGGCATAATATGACAAGATCTAGGAGTTCCCATCAAAAGTTGAGCCGCAGCGTTCTGCACTAGCTGCAAGCAGCAGATTTCCACCCCAGGCAGCCCTAGGTAAAGGGAGTTGCAGTAATCAAGGTGTGAGGACACAAAGGCATGGACCAGCGTAAGAAGATCACCGAATGGAACAAGGTGCTTGATCTTGGAGATATTCCTCAGATGGTAGAAAGAGGATTTGATGACGGCTGACTCCTATGAATGCAGAGTCAGCCCTTCATCAAAAATTACCCCCAGGTTTCACACCCATTCAGAGGTCAGGAGTAATACACCCCCAAGAAAAATCCCTGTGAGTGAACCAACCCCCGGCCCCTCTATTCAGCATGCCAGATCCATGACCAACACCTCAGTCTTTTCCGAGTTCAGCTTTAGCCAACCAGAATCCATCCACTCCTGGATTTCTGTGAGGCAGCTTTTACAGGATGAGAGAGCTCCATCTTGGTCAGGTGCAAAAGAAAGGTAGAGCTGGGTATCATCAGGGTATTATAAGTAAAACTTTTTTCCTGGAATTTGTGCCTGTGGTGGGTGTTCACTTTTTGCCTTTGTAGACGTACATTTTATCAGTTAGCACCACCACTACATCCTGCTGTTGCTTCTTTTTTCTTTTTTTCTCTCTTTTTTATGCTCCTATTGTCACTAGGTATGGCAGGAATTATATGCTAGCTTCAATTTAGAAATCATATATGAGTTTCTACGGACTGTGCCTACTTCCAAATGTCCACACATTTCATTTCACTTTCTGACCCATTAGCACCTAGCTGAGCCCATCTGTAGCTACCAATTCACATCACAGTATAAGCCTATTAGCAGCTTCCTTCTGGTCACATTGGTTAAGCACAGCTGTTAAGTTTCCAGTATATCTTTCTGACCATCCACTATCTCACTGCAATTCAGTGTTCGTATGAGTTGTTAGTCTGTTAATTTCTTGATAGATTGAATCGTGGTTCTCTAATATCCAGATGTAACATTTAAAAAATAGATATGACGATGTCCATTGTTTAAAATTCAACTTGGCTGAAAATGCCACAGACCTGAGAGGGTAATTTAAAAAGTATTTGGAACCTCTATTGAATATTGGCATTAGTTTGCCTGAGAACCATTTGCTACTGCTGCCAAAAAATTGTGAAATATTGTGGATTAAAAGTTTAAAGAAATTTCTTCGAGGGGTGCTGGCTTTTATTTGGGATTTTCTTGTCCTAAAGTGTGTTTGGATGATCCTTACATACTCATCATTGTTCACTTAGATTCTCCTTATCTGGTCACCCTCCACCATCATGTAACCATACCTACTACACCTCCTTCATATCATATTACTACAGTCCAATTCCATTTATCCAAACTGACTTGGGGACATCCGATTCATTTGAATATACAGGAGGTCAGATAAATGGGTGTGCTATGTTTAAAAAGCAATCAAAGCTGTAAAGCATCAATGCAGCAATTGCAATCATACAGCACTGTACTATGGTGTTTAACAAACACACTCTGGATTCATAGGTTTAAACAATACTGTAATATCTTTATTAGTGTACATCTTTATTTCAGTACTAAGATTATATAAAAGTAGGGCAGTCAAGTAATTTAAGCATAAATTAAAAAAAAGTTTTAAACATTTGAAACACATTCAATAACACATAACATCCCTCTGAGGTACAATAAGTGCAGTCAGTGTGTAGTACTGATCAGCGACAGTACAGATGCTTTTTACTTGGAAAAATAATCTTTTAGAGAGGTCTGTTTTAAGGAATCACATTTTTTTCCTAGTAGCTCACTGTCTTAGTTGCTGTAGCAACATTACCTGTACCAGGTCGAGCTCCACCTGGCTTTCTGTGAATAGAATGCATTTATCAAAGCATTCCACAGCCTCAGTATGTGTTGGGATCATGGGGGCGTCTCTTCACTTTCTGGGTCATTTTCAGCCTCTGACTCTGAATGCACAAGCTTGACCACTAGCTCCAAGATTCCATCATCCATGAGCTCCTCATGACCCTGCTCATCTCGGTCTGATTCCAGCCATAAAATCACTTCCTCTTCAGGTGGAAGGTCAGAGAGAGTGGCAGCAAGCTTTGCAATCTCAGCAATTGACATGCTTCTGTCCAGCAGATCATGGAGGTCAGAGGGGTCAGCTTCAATACTCTCACAGCAAGATGTTTTGATCCCTGATTTTGCCCAGGATCTTTGAATGGACTCAGGTCACAATGTATCCCATGCCTCTGTGGCCATATAGATCAAATCCTTCAAATTTATTCTCCTCATGATTTCGCCCAGTGAAGATTAGGCATTGTCTTCTGCCAAAACTGTCTGTAACAACTTTTTAGAATAACCCTCTTAAAGATTTCAAGAACACCCTGGTCACAGGGCTGCAGTTTTGAGGTGGTATTCAGCAGCAGAAAAGCATACTTTATTACACCATCCTGTGTTCTAACTTTGGAAATATCGGAGTGTCCTGGGGAATTGTTCACAAACAGAATGGCTTTGATGGGCAGTCCCTGAGACCTCAGGTGCTGCTTTATCTGAGGAACAAAGCTGTCTATAAACCAGCGATTGAAAATGTTTCCAGTCATCCAAGCACTGCGCTGTACCTCACATTGTGCTGGCAAAGTCTACATATTAAAATGCTTGAAGCACCGCAAAACTGGAGAGTTGCCAACAATGACCAACTTTAATTTGTGGCCAGCAGTGCTCACACATCCCAGCACAGTAACACGGTCATTCTGCTTTTTATACCCTGGGACATCTCTTTCTGCACCATGTGCAAGGGTTCTCTCTGTTTCATCTACATTAAAGAGCTGCTCAGGTAGCAACTCCTCAGCCTTGATTGTCTCAAGGAGCTGCTGAATGACTGGTTCAATAGACTCATCAGCAGCACTAAGTCTTTCTCCACACAATTTCAGCTGTCATATTCCATGTCTGTGCCTGAAGTGAGTTAGCCAGCCTTCACTAGTGCAGAACTGTTCAGAGCTGCCAAGGTGCTGATGGTGCTGGAGTGGCTCCTCTTTCAAAACTGGGCCTGAAATCGGTGTTCCCTTTTCTCATTACTGTTTGACCCACCAGTATAGAGTAACATCTCACTGCTCATTGTTGCATGAACGCATGATTTTCTTTTTTCAGACCCCATTGCTGAGTCCATGCTGCCAGTGAAATCCCACAGCTTGTCTTTGACAGACTTTATATTACTAATTGTGGACTTCCCAACTCCATATTTGTCTGCCAAGACAACTGCATGCTCCTCCTTTTCAAGTCTCTCCACTATTCATATTTTTGGGGTTACGGTTAACACCACTCGCTTCCATTTGCCAAATGGGGACTCCATTGTTGCAAATACTTTGGACTGCTGAACAGTAACCTTTTGAGTGATCAGCAGCAGCTGCACCTAATTAAGCCATTCAGTACCTGTGAGTACCTGTACAACATTAAGTGCATACATCATTAAGTGATTTCCATTCAACTTGTTTAAACCATGATTGCTATAATCAGTTGCTAATCACTTGACATTAAAAGCAGTGTGAAAGAAGATCATGGTTCATTAGATAGAGAGGGTCAGATTATGGGGGGTCAGATAATCAGGAGGGGACTGTAGTTTATGTCCATTCAGTATTACTGCATCTTTTATAATTCCTCTCCCTCATCCCTTCTGCTTCTGTGTCCCTCCATGTCAGTTGTTTTCTAATCCTTGCCATTCCTTATCTGCACCACTTTGCTGTGCAATCATCCTTTCTCTGTCATCTTCTCACTCTTTAGAACCAGCTATCCACATCCATATGCTTCACTGTCTACTCAATGTAACTAAAATATCAGTTTTAACTTCTTCTCCCCCCCCCCATGATCCAGTTATTTCTATACATGTCAATTTTCCTCTGAATTGCTATCCTGCCACAGTGTTGTTGTAGTTTCAGTGATTCATTGTTTCTTTTTGACTTGCTTATTCATTAAATACAATGGTAACTTGTCTTCTAGAAGCAAAAATAGTGGCCATTGAAAAAAATATTAAATTAAATATGCTGTCTAATTCATCCATCATACTACACGTGGATAGTAATGATGTGGGGGAAAAAACACAAAAAAGGATATTTGTTATGACCTTTAAGGTTTAGGCATTAAATTACAATCTAGAGGGTTTAAAGTTGCCATTTCTGAAATCTTGCCAATCCCAAAGGATCATCCACAGAAGAATCTTATCATTAACAGAATACACAGTAGGTTGTCTAACTGGTATAGTAACATTAATATTGGATTCATCTACAACTGGGATTACTTAAAAAAACCTGTCTCAAGAGATATGTTACATTTACACAAACTTGGGGCCAAAATCCATGGATTAAATTTTGAGCAGTGTTTCATAGATTTTGATTTAAACTGAAAGAGCAGGGGTAGCATAGTAACAAAGGTAGGAAAAATCCCCAGCAGGATTCTAAAAAACAACAAGTGCTACAGCATGTTTCATGCTTCTAAATGCCAGAAGTATGACTAATAAATTGAACAAATTAATAGCACAAACTGCATTCAGCAAACAGATATCATTGCTATCACCAAAACATGGTGTGAAAATGACACAGCCTGGGAGTTTAAAGTAGATTTCTATCAACTGTATAAACATAATCAAAAATTCAGCAAAGGCAGAGGAGTAGCACTCATTGTATTTAATGATATTATGTTAGTTGAAGTTACGGACAGAATAAAAACTACTAATTCAAGTACAGAAACAATTTGGGTTAAAGAGAGACTCCTGCCAAAAGTGCTACACTGCAGAATTAGAATACGCATACCCACAATAAATCTCATACCAAAAACTAGGTTTCTGTGTTACTTTGTTTTAAAGTTATGAGCTATTTTGTAATCCTGATTTCACTACCTATTCAGAAATGTCAGTTTCAGTGAAGAGCCATTGATTATGTAATCTCCTGAACTCACTCTCTAGTCCTCTTTGTCAGTAACCTTATAGGATCTGCTTCTCCAAAGTTTAAGAAACTGTAGTTATAGTAATCCTTTTAAAAAAAATGACATATGGTTGGCTGCAATTCTTGAATTTCCAGAATGTTCAGATGCATGTCACTGTGCTTTAGAATATGTCAGGTGATTTTGGAATGCAGCAGTGAACCAAGGCACATAATGTCAAAGTAGTAGATGAATGTAAAATGTTGGGGGGACACACAATCTCAGAATGAGACAAGAATGTGTCATCTCAAAATGTGGTGGGACAATCAGTCTTGAAATGTGACAGGGATACACATTGAGGAATTTGGTGAGGATTGTCAATTTTGGAATATAGTGGGGATGCACACTATCAGAATGTGACAGAACACACCATTTATTCTGAAATTGCTTCTCCGGCCACATTCCAGAATTGTACTCACCCACCATATTTCAAAATTGTGCATCACATCCCCACCACATTTCAACATTATGCGTCCTAAGCAGATTCTAAAATTATGCATCCCTGCTACATTGTAAAATTACACACCCCTTCCCCATTCCCAAATTGTGCATCCCTGCCACATTCTGAAATGGTGCATCCCAACCAAATTTCATAATTGCACATCCTTAAAAAGTTGTGTTCAAGTACCACATACCAAAATTTTCACTGCAACATTCCCAAATTGTGTGTCGCGACACATTCCAAAACCATGCATCGCCGCCACATTCTGAAACTGTGCATCACTATCACATTCCAAAATTGTGCATCACTGCCACATTACAAAATTGTGTGTCACTGACACATTCCAAAAGTGTGTGATGCCACCACATTCCAAAATTGTGCATCACTGCCACATTTTGAACCTGTGCATCACTGCCACATTCCAAAATTATGTCACCACCACATTCCAAAACTGTGTGTCACCACCACATTCTGAAACTCTGCATCACTGCCGCATTCCTAATTTGTGCATCACTGCCACATTCCAAACCTGTGTGTCACCACTGCATTCTGAAATAGAAACATAGAAACATATACTTTGACGGCAGATAAGGACTGCTTGACCCACAGAGTCTGTCCATTTCCTTACCTACTGGATAAGCTGCAGATCCTAGTTTTACCAACAGCCTACTTCCTCCTACCTCCCAATAGAATTGCCTTATGTCTGTCCCATGCATTCTTAAATTCCCTCACTGGTTTTGACCCCACAACCTCCTCAGGAAGGCTGTTCCATGCATCCACCACCCTCTTCATGAAAAAATACTTCCTCATGTTGCCCCTGAGTCATCCCCCTATCTTCAAATTGTGCCCCCTTGTTCTTGCACATCTCTTTTTCTGAAAGATGCTACCCTCTTGGCCTTTGTTGATTCCCTTGAGGTACTTGACAGTTTCTATCATGTGCCCCCTCCCTCTCCTTTCCATGAGGCTATACATAATAAGTTCTTTTAGTCTTTCTTTGTATGGCTTCTGGTGCAGACCCTGCACCATTTTAGTTGCCCTCCTCTGGACTGCCTCCATCCTGTCTATGTCCTTGCAGAGATGGAAATTATGCATCACTGCCACATTCTGAAACTGTGTTTCATTGCTGCATTCCAAAGCTGTGCATCACCACTGCATTCCTAAATTGTGAGTCACCACCACATTCCAAACCTGTGCTTCACTACAGCATTCGCAAATTGTCATTACCGTTACATTCTGAAATTGTGCATCACCACTGCATTCCAAAATTAAGTGTAACTGCTCCACTCTGAAATTGTACGTCACTGATGCATTCCAAATCTGTACATCACTGCTGCATTCTGAACCTGTACATCACCAGTACAATGCATTCCAAAACCTGTGCATCACTGCCACATTCTGAAATTGTATGTCACAGCTGCATTTTGAAATTGCTCATCACCCCCTCATTCTGAAACTGTGTGTCACCACCGCATTCTGAAATTATGCATCACTGCTGCATTCTGAAATTGTGCATCACTGCCACATTCTGAAATTATGTGTTCCAGCTACTTTCTGAGACTATGTCATTGCTGCATTCCACAGTTGCAACCTGGTGACAATTCAGAATCTCATTCCTGCAGTATTTTAAAAATTGTACACAACCTTGTCATTCTAAAGCCATACACATCACTGCCACATTCAGAAATTGTGTGTCACCCTTACCACAACCCTACTGGGAAAGCTGTCTGAGGGTAATGTGTTAGGTGAATTCTGGTGGAGCCACTGAACTAGGCTGATTGTTATTTTTTCACTGTCTTCTCTTCCACAAACAGTGGTGGATGGACTCATCCTCCCTACCTCTATTCTCACCCACCCAGTGCTCATTCACTTATATAACCCCTTGCCCTTTTACATCTTTCCTATGTGGGAAAGAAAGGGGTGGGACCTACCATCTAGCTAACCCTAACACAACCAAACAAATGAAAGAGCTAAAGAAAAAAAATATATATATATGTATATATAATAACCTTGCAGTGTGCTTTTCAATCTGTTGAACCCTTTCCATGGAGTACATGGATTGCCAGCAATATGGAGGGTTATTCACCACATCTACACTAAGCATCCTAGGGTAATGCCCCCTCAAGCTGGGCTATACAGGACTTCAGGAGACAGCTCCAAAAGGCAAGGGAAAATATGTGTTGGCTGTGACATCAACTGGAGGTCACAACCCACTCTTGGGATTCTCCTTGGTGATACCCAGACCCTATGATGGCATATCCACCCAATGAACTCCTTTGGCATCAAAGTCCTTGGGGGTGTCACACCCACAAAGGCCCCATTGTCACCATAATACTGTAAGGATGTCATCCCTACAGGGACACTATCATCACTCATGCACCAAGGGGGTGCCACTTCCACAATGAAAAACAGGGCCACGTGGATGGCAAGTGGTGTTCAGGGGCAGGTGCAGTCATGGCTGGGCCCAGCTAAATGGGGGGACAAGGGACTCCCACAGCAGGGAGAAACAGGTTTTCACTGTTCCAAAATTCAGACACCAAGCAGGCCAAGGTTGTTGCAGTAGAGCAGCAAAACAATCTAGAAACATTCAGACAAAATAACAGAAAACAGGATTTTAAAGGGCATCATCATTCACATAGGGACAAATGATATCACAGGTAAATCAGTAGAGGAAACCAAAACACATATCTCAGCACTGGGTGACAAACTAACCCCTTTTTCATTCATCCTAGCCTTCTCTGAGGTACTACCAGTATGGAAGAAGGGTTATGGTTTACAAAAAATCAGGGAAAAGCATATCAATTAACTAAATTCATGGCTATGAGCTTGGTGCCTGGAAAAAGGGCATCACTACATCGGTGATTGGAAGGATTTTTGGAACAGGAGGCTCATTAAGTGGGATGGCCTACATCTCACCAAGGAAGTGTCAAGAGCACTTGATCAGAAAATCAGTGTCTTTGTGATGAGTTTAAACTGGAAGATGGGGGGATAATGGCTTAACCAGACCTGAAAAATTAAGTCCAGGTCACCTCTCCCCACTCTACGGACAAAAAAAACACTCAGCAAAAACAAAATACAAGGTTACAAAGAATATAACTAAACCTAACAAAAATGCAACAACACCTAAAGGCAGACATTGAAGACAATGGTAGTAAATGCATGGAGTCTACCAAATAAAATGGCAGAACAAACAATCTTCATTGTGGACTCAAACTTGACTGGATAGCAGTAACCAAAATATAGTTCAATAATAACCATGATTGGGATGTTGACATCCCAGGTTTTAATCTCTTTAGAAGGGACAGGATGGGAAAAAAGTGGTGAGGGGTAACATTGTATGTAAGGGGAGGGCATAAAGGTGACAGATGTCCAAGGAGCACAAATGGGGCCAGAGAGCCTATGGCTCATGATTGAAGAAGCCAAAGGCTCAGTCACACAGGTCAGAATAGCCTACAGGCCTCCTGCAAATGACACAGAGGCAGATAACAGCCTGCTAGAAAACATAACAAACATGACCTACAAGGGGGAAGAGATCTTGGTAGGAGATTTCAGTTTACTAGATGTAAATCGGAAATCTTTCATGGTCACTTCATCCAGAAGTAAGGACATTATAGCAGCCCAGAGAGGAGCTGGACTTGAGCAACTTGTTGATAACCCCACAAGGGGGGATTCCATCCTGGACTTAGTCCTAACAAACAGTAACAAGGTTAGAGGGATTGAAGTTGGGAGTCATCTGGGGTCAAGTTATTATAAAATGGTCTGGCTTGAAATCAGTGCAAAGGAGGACCCTAGCCACTTGAGGACCAAGGTCTGCGATTTCAAGAAAGCAAATTTCAAAGAGATGGAAAGTCACCTCAGGAAGACACTGGAAGAAAAGCAACATAGTGGAGTAGAGGACAGTTGGAACCACCTGAAAGAGGCATTAAACAAGGCAGCAGAAGGATGCATAAGACTAGTCAGGAAAACAAAATGGAGAAGAAACCCAATTTAGTTTACAAGGGGGGTTACTAGGCACAGTAAGGGAAAAGAAAAAGGCATTTAAAAAGTATAAAGTCTCTCAAAAGGATGAAGACATGAATCTCTGTAGAATCAAATTGACTGAAGCCAGTAGAAAAATCAGGATGGCAAAGGTGCAAGCAGAAGAAAATAGTGCACATGACATCTCAGGTGGTGCAAGAAAAACAAAGGGGGAATAGTAAGGCTCAAATCAGAGGGAGAGCAGATGGTAGAAGAGGACATCAAAAAAGCAGAAGCACTAAACAAATACTTCTGTTCAGTATTTACAAACAAAGCAGAAGGAAATGGTCCCACCTTGAAAGATGGGCCCACACAGGCTGAGGGTGTTAACTTAAGTGTTTGGTTTTTTTTTTCCGTAGAAAGGGTTATGAAGGAATTAGCAAAGCTAAAACAGACAAGGCCTGGGGTCCAGCTGGGATCCATCCAAGGATACTAAAACAGCTAAGAGGGATGCTAGCATCACCTCTGACAGATCTCTTTTACAAATCTCTACAGGAAGGGGTAGTCCCAGAGGACTGGAGGAGGGCCACAGTGGTCCCTGTTCACAAGGGGGTGGAAGCAGAGAGGAGTCAAGGAACTACAGGCCAGTCAATCTGACCTCTGTGGTGGGTAAATCAATGGAATCTCTGCTCAAGGAGAGGACTGTGGAGTTTCTGGAGGCCAGTAGCCAATAGGATCCCAGGCAGCATGGGTTTACAACAGGCAGATCCTGCCAGACCAACCTGATACAGTTTGACTGGGTCACAAGGACAGTGGACCGGGGTAGCAGTAGATGTGTCTACCTGGACATTAGTAAGGCCTTCAACTCTGCACCCCACAGAAGGCTGCAAAAGAAGCTAAAGAGGGTGGGAGTCGGGGGGGGGAATAGTATTGTGGATAAGAAACTGGTTGGAGGGCAGAATCTAAAAGGTCATGGCAAATGGAGCCTTATCTAGCAAGAAGGAAGTGACAAGCACGGTTCCCCAGGGATCAGTCATGGGGCCTCTACTCTTCAACATATTAATTAGCAACAACATGGAGGAGGTGGGGGGGTCTGCTTATTTGCAGATGACACTGAGCTCTGTAATAGGTTTGATACAGAAGAGGGGATAAATCAAATGAGGGATGACCTCAACAAACTTGGAAAATGGTCATCCACATGGCAACTGAAATTTAATGCCAAGAACTGTAAGGTCATGCACCTCAGAAAGGGCAACACCAGTGCTGAATACTACTTGGGAGGGGAAAAACCCACCACCTCAAGTGAAGAGCTTGATTTAGGAGTCATCATTTCAGAAGACTTGAAGGTTGGAAGCCAGTGTGAGAAGTCAGCACTAAAAGCAAACCACAAGCTGGGATGTATAGGCAGTGGCATCACTAGCAGAAGGAGGGAGGTGGTCCTGCCACTGTACAGGTCATTGGTGAGGCCCCACATTGATTGCAGGTCCAGTTCTGGGGACGGTACCTAAGAAAGGATGTCAACAGGGAGGAGACAGTCCCAAGAAGGGCAACAAAAATGATACATGGACTCCAGGAAAATGGCTATGAGGACAGAGTGGGGGAGCTCAACATGTATTCTCTGGAGCAGCAGAGGGATGGGGTGATATGATAGAGATCTTTAAATACTTCAAAGGGTTAAATAGAGTCCAGACAGATGAGCTGTTCCAGCTAAATGCATCCACAAGGATGTAAGGTCATAGCCTGAGGTTAAGGGGGGCTCAAGAGAAACAAAAGCAAGTTCTTCTTCATGGAGAGAGTGGTGGCATCATGGAATAGGTTGTCTGGGGAAGTAGTGGAAGAAAAGACAGCTAAGGAATTCAAAAATGCATGGGATAGATACTAAGGAATTTTGACAACAAAGACAAGAAGATCTTAAGGGGGGAGGGTTGTCAAAAACATTGTCAGACTAGATGGATCACCAGTCCCCATCTGTCAACACATTCTATGTATCTATGTATCTATGGTTGTCACCACACTCCATCCCCCACGTCACATTCTGAAGTACTGTACCTTGCATCTACACATTATGGAAGTGCATGTGATGACCCCCCCCCCGTCAGTTTTCCTTTTTCAGATGCTTACTACACCTGTAGTTTTAAGTAACATGGGAGAAATAAGTCATATAAAATAGCTTGCAGAGAGGACTAGGTTGTAAGTTCAGGAGGTGACATCATCATCAGCTCATCACTGAAACAGGTAGTGAAGTAAGGGTTACAAAATGACTTGCAGCTTTTAAACAAAGTAACTTACAGATCTGATTTTTGGCCTGAGGCTGATTGAGGATATGTTGATCCGAAGTCTGAATTTGTTGATGCCCAAAATTTTGGCCACAGTCCCTCTTTAGACTCATTACTGATCTAGCATATCTCTTAATAGTGTGAGTTTGTTATCACCCACCTGACTGCCTAATGGACACATATAATGAGTTAATTTTTGAAATTGAGACAGCTAGGGAGCTTGGGGACTTAGCCATTATGACTGAGTTCAGTTTAGGCAATATCAATTGGAATATCTATTATGCATTCATTACCTGTGGCATCAAACTAATCACAGCTTATGAACGATCCCAACTATTACAGTATGTCAGTGTGTCTACCAGAGGACAAAGCACCTTAGATTTGCTGTTGTGTTCTGATTTTCTAACTGTTACAGAATGCAGAAGACTTCTCCTGCTTGAAAATAATGACCATAACATAATTGAATTTAAAGTCATCCTATACTTTATTAAGCACAATAGAAAGACAATTAATTAGCAATACATTAGGGTGAATATTGACAAAATTAAGCAGGAAATAAGTATAATAAATTTGGAACAGTGAATTGGATAATAAGTCTACTGAGGATATATGGATTTATATCAACAATACTATTCCTGAATAATAAACTGAGACCAAAGATGATGAACACTAAAATCAAAACATTATTAAATAAAAAGAATAAATTACAAAAGGCTCAGCTTCATTTGAAAAATACTGCCTCAGTGGACACATATATTGCGATCTCCAAAAAATGCAAAAGGGAAATAAAAAAGCAAAAAGAATTAATGAACAAAAACTAGCACGTAACGCAAAAAAAGATAACAGCAAATCCTTTTATGCTTTTATTAACTCCCTCAGAAAATCTATGAGTAAAGTTGGACCAGTTTTGATAATGGTGTGCTGTGTCATAACAACTCTGAAATGGCTGAAATATTAAATAAGCAATCAATAATATCTAACAGGGTGGGTGGTATTGGGCAATACCGGACCACTCAGGGACATAATGAAGCCTGATGCAACAGGCATAGGGCCTTATAGCCCCTGGAATGTCCAGTATTGCCCATACCACCCACCCTGTATGGTATTAGTGCACTTACAAAGTGGGCATCAGCTTCATTTTTTTTTTTTTATAATGATTTCAGTAAGAAACAAGCATTTGTCAATGCCGAATGTTGGCTTGCTGGAACAGGCATTGGTAGTGCAGGAGTTAGAGAGATGCATAATAGGATTGGCAGTGAAGTAGTGAACTGATGCCTGACCCAGCCCTACCGTGCAGAGAGTGACAGGCACTGGAGTGTGCCTTTGGGTCACTGGTCATAACACTCATGCCATTTCACCTCACCCTACCTGGCAGAAACTGACAAGAGTCACAATGTGCCTTGGGGTCTTTAGGCCTTATGCTCACCCCATTCCATAAGGAAATATACTGACATGGGTGCAGTGTAGGAGAATGGGGTGAACATTGGGGCCAAAGAGTCTAAGGCACATCTTGACACCTGTCACTGGCTGCAGGGTGGGGGGGTGGAATGGGTTGAGCATTGCAGCCAACAATGCCAATTCACACCCCTGACACCTGTCAGTCTTTACAGGGTGGGGCATTGCAGTTGGAAACCCTAATGCTGAGGGCATTTGTTGGTATTTTCACTCTAAATTTTCAACATAGGCCATTTTTGACCCCACCTCATGAACAGTGGCACTATTTGTTTGTTTGACGAAAGGTGATTTTGTACAGCGACTGTGCATTTTAGCGGCACAGGTGCGAAAACACATTTTGGGCAGAATGTTAAAAATGACAGTGTCATTGTTCATGAGGAGGTTTAAAAAAATAGCATTGTTGAAAATCTGGAGTGAAAATATGAAAAATTGATGACATCACGAGCATGCGTTGAAACTACGCAATGCACGGCCATAACACAATTATTTTGGGGATTTGATTAACCAAATTTTCAACATAGGCATTTTGGGAACTCTGGTCATGAACAGTGTCACTGTGATTTTGTTAATGTGGCCTGAACATTGATTTTCCACAGGAACCGCGTCATTGTGTGACACATACGAAGACACATTTCAGGCAAGATGTGAAAAATGACAGCTTTACTGTTCATAAGGAGGTGTACAAAGATTACAGTGGTGAAAATCTGGAGTGAAAATATGAAAAATTGGTGACGTCATGAGCATGTATAGAAACTGCGCAGTGATGCCCATACTGCAATTATTTTGGGTGTTTCTTTTACCAAATTTTCAACATAGGCATTTTAGCACCTCCGCTCATGAACAGTCTCACTATGATTTTGTTAATGTATCCAGAACATTGATTTCACATAGCAACCATGCCATTGTGTGCCACATGCACAGAAACACATTTTGGGCAGGATGTGAAAAGTAACAGTTATACTGTTCATAAGGAAATGCGAAAAATAGGCAATGTTGAAAACCTGGAGTGAAAATATAAAAAATTGTCAAAGTTACGATTGTGCATTGAAACTGCACAACACACACTCATAAACGGTCATTTTTGGGGCTTTTTCCACCAAATTTGCAAGATAGGGTTTTTGGGACCCTACCTCATGAACAGTTGCATTATTGTTTCTCTAATCAGTCCCAAAAGGTGATTTTGCGCAGTGACCATGAAATGACCTTTCAGAGCAGAGTAATGAGATGGCAGTGCATGTGTTCATGAGGTGGGGTCCCAAGCACCCCATGTTGAAAATTTGGAGGCAAAATTCCCAAAAATGGCTGCGATATCCACCTAAGTTGAAAAACCCTATTTATGCCATTATACAGCTTACCAGCATTTCTTCAGTTTGTGGTTGACTTTGAAGAGTGCAGACATGTTCCCGGTCCACCGAAGATCATTGCGCCAGGCTCCGGAGGTATGTATGGGGTGAGGTAGGTGTGGGGAAGTGGGGTGCGAAGAGGGTGGCTGCAGGTTGAGGGAGGGGACCCTACAGCGAGGGACCATTTTCTTTCTTTTAGGTACTTAGAAAAAAACAACAACACCGAGGACAGTTTTCTTTTTTCCACATGTGTATAAAGTGCCTCGCACACTGGGGTGGGCTCCCAGTGTGTGCCATGACTTTGGGGGGGTGATGTTGCCTCACTGGGGTGGGATCCCAGAGTCACACAGAATAGGGGCGGGCCTCAACATGCCAGTGATGGTCAGCTTTAATCATGGGGAGGCACTCTGGGGTGGGCTCCCAGTGTGCCACACAATCTTGGGGGGGTTATTTAGCATGCTGACAGGGGGATTGGGCACCCCTGAAGTCGGCATTGTGTGGCCGGCCGCAGCAGCAGCATCCACTGCCGCCATGTTTAATGAAATATTTCACCAGGAAAGGCACATTGGGAGGTGTGTTATTCTGCCACTGTATGATAAGCTTGCCTCTCATTGCAGCTGCACCTTTCTTAGAAGTTTTGACCACTTTAAATATTGCTGATGTCAGCGCCTGCATGCTGGCTTATTGGGGAATGAGGGATGCACCCACTGATGCGTGCCCTGCATTGGCCCACAATGACTGCATCTCAGAAATCTGCTACTACTGCAAGATGTTGGCTGGCATGCACACATGAGCCAACATAAAAAGAAGTAAAAATATTAACAATGATGAGAAATAGCAGTTTCTGTAAAATAGTTACTTTAGTGATTGAATTTCCACTAGAGGGAGCTGGAGCATATAAGATCCCTTTTTTATTAGTTTACTTTGTCTGTGTGTTTGTTTTCAGTACTTTACAGTTTCTCTTCTCATAAGTTTAGTGATAGGATCATTTCTACAGTCCCCCCCCATTACAAAACTACATTTTGTTGTATACTGTGAGCAGGAAGGGACCAGCCCAGCAGTGGAGTGTAAATGGCAGTGTCCAAGTCAAGCAAAGAAGAGGGAAATCTGCTGATGAATGTTTCAGTGCCGGGGTTTCAGTGCATCAGAGGTTGAACAAACTGGGAGCAAAAAAAAAAGAGGTACATTGCTGTACTTTGTACTTCCTTTGCTGTGGGCTTTTTAGCGGGTGCACTCAGCAAGGTTGAGTTTAAAATGTGACAGCATGAGAGACAATCAGGCAGAGTAGTAGTGGTTGTATTCTAGTATGGTGGACTCCACAGAGAAGGAGAGGTGCTGCCTGCTTGCAGGATTCACTAGGTTGGCCGGTGTTTGGGAGAGCAGAGGTGCTTGCTGAGGGTGGAAACTTTATTTTTATATAAAATATGTTTTGTTTTGTTGTAGCTTGTGCTTTTGTGACAGGGCAAGGGGAGGAGACTGCTCAATAGTAGTTGTTGGGGAATGCCTTTTAGAGGCGTTCAGTGCTGGTTTAAAAAAATGCATTACTGACAACGGTGACATGAAGCCGATCAGAATGACGACTTGCTTTTCATTTTAAAATGTGTATTTTCTTTTATTTGGTGTAATTGTTTAATGTGAGCCTGCAGTTGGAGGTTGGTGTGCACATTCTTGTGGCAGCTGGCACTGAATTAGGCACCATTGGGGGGCAGGATCTCTCACTAAGTGAGAGAAAACAATGGCATAATTTCAAATGTTGTGAGGTGGATTTGGCCTATTAGCTAACAGGGTGGGCACACTGATACTAGAATGGGTGAAGGGGCACTTGGGTTGGTACTTTTTATTTCCTTGTCATCTATGGAAAGTTAATATACCCCCCTTACTGGGGTGTCAGCCAGTCAGAGACCAGGAAATAAAAAAGATTATTTTCTAAATGTTTTTGTACAATTTTTGGTCCCAATACAATATCTAATTCTAGCGCAAACCACCCCTCAGGTGAAAAAATTATATTCTGTCTGCAAGACATAAAAAATAAAATACCACACGGGGACCGGATGACATCTCTGATTATATGCTATACATCATGTCTTAATATTTGTGTTACCCACTAAAGATTCTATTTAAAGACTTTGTTAACAAGGGTAATGTATGCAAGGATTGGAGAAGAACTTTTGTTGTCCCCATTTATAAACAAACTCTGGTCAGAGCCACTATGACTGCTAATGCATTAACTTGATAATGACATGTAATGGGCTTAAATGTAAAATTCAAGTGCCATAGTCAGGTCCATATATAAATGGCATTTTTGGTAAATTAATATAATTTATGTGGTTGATCCTGTGTTTCCCATGTGTTTAAAATGTGAGAGGCAAGTGCATCTTGTACGACATGGGGAAGGAGATGGAGCTCCATGCCATGGCTTTCAAGTAATGGTAGAAGAAATGATGCAGAGAGGAGGGGAGCGGTATGGACCCACTTGGAAGGATAAGAGCCTATATCATGGTGATAGCCTGATTCCATCCAGGAATGAACAATAGTCCTTAGTGGATGGTTTAAATTTTTCTTTGATTGACATTTAAAGTAGTTGAGGGGGATGACAGAAGAAATAAGGGATGTAGAAAGTCACCCACCACAGGCTGAGAGAGAGAAAAAGGAGATCTCTAAGAGAGAGAGTTCAACCAGGATGCAAGTTATTCAAGGAAGCAGTGGGTCAGCAAAGGAAAAAGGGGGGGGGGGAGAAAGGAACAGTCAAAGGAGAAATGTGAGGAAGGGGAAAACAATGGAAAAAAGTGAAAGCAACAAGAAAAGAGCTAACAAAATATGGGAGATGATGTATGCCAATGCTAGATTCTGAGAAATGAGAACTCAGAACTAAAAGCCATCATGGTGGAGGCAGACCTGGATATTGTACCCATTACTGAATCACGGTATACTAACAGCTATGCCTGGGACATGATCATACCAGGCTATGAAATGTTCAGAAAAGACATGGTAGGAAAGAAAGGGTGAGGTCTGGTGCTTTATGTGAAGGGAAACATAAATATGATGGAGGTACAGGGAATTCAGGGGCTCAGGGTAATGTAATTCTCTCTGTAGTAGAGAAATAGAGCCACTGTTTGAACAGGAGTGATCTACAGGCCTCTGACACAAAGGAGGACATGGATAAAGAAATGTAAGAAGCAACTAGCACAATGGCTGAAAAGGAATAGTGTTGTTAGTGGAGGACTTCAATCTGCCAGATGTAGTTTGGAGCCTTTCAGCTGCAGCATCAGCTAGGAGAAGGGATATCCTGGAATCCCTGTCAGAGGCATTCTTCAGGCAAGTAGTCAGTGAACCCTCTCATGATAGGATGATACTGGAACTGGTTCTTACTAACAGTGACAGTATTGCAGATATAAAGGTTATAAGCCATCTGGGAACCAATGCTCACTGTACAGTGTAGTTCATCATAAGAACAGAGGCAGACTCCGATCACACAAGGAGAAGTATCCCGGTCTTCAGAAGGGCTGAGTGTACAAAGATTGTTGAATACCTCAGTAATGACCTGACAAGGGGAGGTGACTTGAGGGGTGGAGGAAAAGTGAGTCAAAGTAAAAGAGGGCATAGTGAAGGCAACAATCCTTAGTGTCAATCAAGTAAGCAAAGGCAAAAGGAAGATGAGACAGCTATGGTTCTTGAAAGAGGTGGCAGAAAAGGTAAAGGCTGAAAGAATAAAGTTCAGAAGGTATAAGGAGACGCAGAAGGAGGAGGATAGGGAAGCGTTTTAGGGAAAACAGAGTAAGGAAAGCAATAAGAAGCCACAAAATGAGGAAAGAATAGCTCACACAGTTTCAAAGGGGACAAGATATTTTGGGGGTATATTAGTGAGAAAAGGAAGACAAAGGGAAGGATTGTATGGTTAAGGGGGGGACTGTATGGAAGGGGATCAAAAAACATCAGACATCTTAGACAAATATTTTTGCCCAGTGTTCAGATTACAAGGTGAAGGAAAGGGAACACAGAAATGCACGATTTTTGAGGTGAGGGAAATGGACAGTAGCCCCTTTTCTGAGGAGAAAGTCCAGAAAGATCTCAGTAATCTGAAGGTGGACAAAGCTATGGGGCCAGAGGGGGTGCATCCAAGGGTGCTGAGGAAACTCAGGGATGTACTATCTGTTCCTCTGTCAGATTTATTCAACAGACGTCGGGAAGTCATGCCAAAGAAATCTGCTAGATCTCTTTGGGTAATCAAGCAACTAGTTTTTAATGGAAATAAAAGTGCAAAGTAATGTATTTTGTTCACAGAAACCCAGGGGCAGAGTACAAAATCGGGGAAGCAATATTGACAATGACCAAGCAAGAAAAAGATCTGGGGGGTAATGATATTGGATGACCTAAGGATGGCCAGGTAATGTGACTAGGCAGTCAAGAGGGCTAGTGGGATGCTGGGGTGCATAACTAGGAATATCACCAGTAGGAAGAGGGAGGTGGTGTTGCCCCTGTATAGGTCAATGCATAACACTCCACCTGGAGAACTGTATCAAGTTCTGCAGACCACATTTCTCGAAAGAGATAGGCAGAGTGGAGGTGGTCCAGAGGGCAGCTGTCAAAATGGTGCAAGGTCTGCATCAGAAGCCCTATGAGGAGTGACTAAAACAGTTCAATATGTACACCCTGGAGGAGAGTAAGGAGAGTAGGGATATGATAGAGACCTTTAAATACCTAACGGAGCTTAATAAGGTACAAGAGGGAGCTATGTTTCAGAAAAAAAAGTGCTCTAGAACAAGGGGTTATGATATGAAGCTGGAAGAGTGTAGATTCAGGACACCTGTGAGACAGTACTTCTTCACAGAAAGGATGGTCGATTCCTGGAACAGCCTTCCATCAGAGGCAGTGGCGCAAAAGCAGTGTTAGGTTTCAAAAATGCCTGGAATATTCACAAGGGACTCCTAAGAGGAAGGAAGACATGGAAAAGATAATGCTGTAGATCAAGTAAGGTCTGCAGCAAAAGTGAACATAAATAAAAATGGTCAGAATAGATGGGCCTAGTGGTCATTATCTGCTGTCAGTTTCTATGTTTGCATGTATGACAGGCTATGTGATTAAAATGGTTACAGTGTAACATTATTAATATGTGCAATGTCCATACTGTAAACTGTATGGCACACATATATCATGTTGTACTATGCTACAGACATAATACGCAAATGTACAATAATATATGCATTGAGTAAGGGAGAAAAAAATCAAGGGAAACACATGTGAAGCAATATACTACTCATAGAGTGGTGACACCATGTTTCACTTTGAATTTTGGAGACAGTGGAAGGCATGACACCCATATAAGCTGTCCCTTGTTTAGTTACTTCTCTGCAAAGAATTTGTCCAGTCTATTCTTATGCTCTGAGAAATTCCTGCTAATTACCACTGCAGAAGACAGATTATTCCAAACGTTTATTATATTTTGTGCGTAATAAATCTTATGCTTGCTTGTTTTAAAATTGATTGGCCTAATTTGTTTTTCATGTCCCCTTACTTTTTGTTCCATTCTAAAATTTAAATTTAATCCTTCCATAAGATCCTCTTTGTTAATGATTTTGTACATCACAAGCACATTCCCCTATTACGCCTGTTGTGCAGGTTATTTAGTCTGAGGAGTTTCAAATGTTCCTCATATGTTTTATGTTACAAACCCTTGATTGTTCCTGTTGCCTTCCTCTGAATAAAGTAAATTTTCTTCCTATCAGTAATATTTAAAGTTCCCCAAAACTTTGAGCAGTAATCTGCGATAGGCTGATCTGATGAAGGCTCGTAGGGGGTGGACAGTGAACAACCTTGTCTGTATACCACAGTGGCATGCTCCCTGACAGCACTGAAAATATACTTCAGGCAAATGACACATCCAAGGCAGTATAAGGTTGCCATTGAAAATCCAAACCTCTGCTGGCAGGATGCAGGGCTTTGAAAATTCAGCCAACACACATCATTACACCTAGAGAAACAGATAGAGGTACAGTATGAGCTCACCATGACTACACAGATGCATGCACACTTCACACAAAATACACTGTAGACAAACTCATACACCAGAAGCACAGTTACAGAATATATCTAGAAGGACACACACACATACATACACACATACACACATGTGCACAATCCAAAAATTAACCAAACCAGTCATGCTGATTGAGAATTTAAGTAAGCTGTAAATATTGGGAAAAGCAGACTCCACTTAAAATAAAATCATTCGTGTCAGCTAGATTATTCCAGGTAAATAAATTGTCAAGAAAAACACTTAAACACACACAGAGTTGTGAACAACCTCACCAAGCAAATTCACAGATATAGAGACCACTTCATGCAAACCCATGCCTATACCACTAACCAGTACATTAATACACATAGATGCAATCACATGCTGACTTCAAACAATTCTTTATTTTTTAAAAGTGCAATTCACAAAACAGATCAAATTGCTTGTACAGTCATTATAAAACCTGAAGTTCAAATTTCTAATAAATAATAAAAAACTCACATCAACAACAGTTCACATTAATCGGACCCAGAAAAATCTAAGTTGAAGAGGTGGGTCTTAAGTGTAGATCTGAAACTCTCCATGGTCAGGTGCTCTCATCAGGCAAGGTAGAGAGTTCCACAGGGTAGGAACTGCAAATGCAAATGCACAGGCACCCGAGGTCTTCAGGCAAACCCTGGGAACCTCTAGCAATCCCTCGTCAGCGAAGCGGAGTGAGCGGGGTGGGGCGGTAGGAGCAAAGGAGATCTTGCAGATAACATGGTCCCTGTCCGTGTAGCGCCTTATAGGCCAGAACTTGAACACACATGCACACACCAATGCACATAGGTACATACAGTACATGAACATACACTCAAACCACACATGCAATATACAGACTACTTTACAGATACACCACTAGACATACAGTATACAGTATAGCGGCATGCATTCACCACACACACACAGGTGCATGCACAACATATATCAGTATGCACTCAGTGTTAGAGATGGATGAAGTTGCTAAAATCTGCTTTGCAAAGTAATCTGTGAACTTCCCAAAATTCATGAACTAATGCTTTTTGAAGGTTGCACTTCTTGAAGTGACTATTTACCAGTGAAATAGCCAAAATTCACCCATGAAGTACTGAAATTTGTCTTTGAAGTGGTCACTTATGGGAAAATTGCCACTTTGCAGTTAAACTTTGTGAATTTCAGTGAAGTCAAAGATATTGAAAGTAATATAAACTTTGCAAAGCTTTGTGGAGATGAATTTCTGCCACTTTGAAGTAACTTCATCAGTGAACTTTAACTTTGCTGCATCTCTGCACAGTATACACACACACACACACACACACACACACACACATACACAAACACTGGAGAGGCTCGTCTTGCAGAAGGTAACAAAAGATTTTCACTAGGGTTAGAAATTATTCATAACATGGTTTTATTTGAAATGAACAAAAGTTATCAACATCTTCCCCAAAGAAGTGACATCCTGCCATGAAATATGGGTGGGGTGCATTTAAGGTGAAATAATGAAACTAGAATGAGAGCATTACTCAGGAGTCAAACCGTCCTTTCTTTCTCAAGTCTGCATTTTTTTCTGTGGTAGAAGTTTGTTCTTCAGACAAAAATATAGACAGTATAGACCTGTTAATGTAGTAGTGGGCAGCCTGGAACAGTACCATAGAGGACGGTGCTGTGCACAGGTACACATATGCAGACCACTATACAGGCACTCCAGCAGACATTCAAAGAAGCAAGCAATCACCACACACACAGATGCATGCATACATACATGCAGTACCTTTACTTACACCAACACACGCACACAACATATAAAGAATACTGGCTGGGCAACCATGCACACCCAGCCTGTACTGCCACATAGAGGCTCTGATTACATCATACCTCAAGAGTGACGCTTGAGGTGTCTAATGTAATCAGAATCCTGAGGTGATGACACAGGCTGGTTAGTTATATGGTTGTCCAACCAGTATATTTTATAGTGTATAGTTTTTTTGTTAAGCTTTTACTTTAAAAAAAGTGTTTTCCGGGCACTCCCATGGTGAGCAGCGAATGTGGGAGTCATTTCAGTTCAGAACCTGAACTGAATGCTGTGCACATGGCAGTGCTGAGAAAAATACCAGCTGCCTTGAGGATATCTGATCAGCTAAAACTTTGTAGTACCACTGAGAGGTACAGCTGTGTTTTTTGACCTTTGACCTGTGGTACAGCAGCATTTCAACTGGCATGGAAATCCATGCAGAACAAAGTCTCACTGCACAAAATATGTCTGTAAACACACAGCACACAAATACAAAGTAACAGAGAGAATAATTGATGCACAATACACACATATGCATTTACAGACCAAGACACAAAGATAAACACACAGGCCTAGATATTTAAAGGAGATGCGCCTGGCACAACTGAGTTTCACTGGCACATCTGCAGAAGTGCTCCCCTGCACCATATTCAAACTCTGGAGATGTGCCACACAACTCTGACTACACTGACATGCATCGATAATGTATGCGGCACATTTTCAGTGGGCGTGCCTATAGCAATATTCAGCTGAGATGTGCAGCGCATGTGCCTGCACATCTTGGAGATGTACCATACAAAGTTAGGCATGTAAAAAACATGCCTAACTGGTAGCCACCCACAGGTGTGCTGCTGTACTGCACAACGCAACACAGCAGCCACCAGCCCCTGGGTGGCTACCCCTCATTCACATACCCCGAGCATAGATTACCCATGTATCTACAATACAGCTCAGTGGGTGGGGGGATGGGGGTCCACTGGACCACCAGGGATACTGTATTTTTCTTATTACCCTACAATCAGGTCATGGATGGGAGGGGGCCAATGGACTGCCAGGGCTGTTCAAATTAAAATTTCTACAGTATGGATAGGTATCGGGGAAGGGAGGGGCTGCCACTCTACTACCAGGGAAGGTTTAACATATGGATTTTGATTTGATCAGGCATTCTGGGTAGGGGGACACACAAGGCTACCAGGGACTATGGGCTGCTATGGACTTGCAGGGAGCCCAGCACATCCTGTCAGGTGCATCCCTGCAAAGGACATGCAAATGGGGCCATAAGGACATGCAAATGGCCCCATTTGCACTTTGCATCTCAAATGACTTCATTTTCATGTTGTGGTCTGAATATCTGGAATTTGCACTTAGTGCATCCCCTTGTTGTGCCGTGCATCCCCATTCCAGGTATTCAGACCACACAGGGGGATGCGCTGGTGCATCTTCAGTGGCCCTCATTTGAGCCACCTTCATCTTTTGCTATATTCTGACGAGATTTGTGATTGCACATCTTGTTTGAATATGACACTTTTGTGCTCCTGGGCAACTCAGTTGTGTGGAGCAACCACTTGCACCCTTTCCGGGTGCAGTGTGACTATCTAGGCCATACTATACACTCCCACATCCACCCAATACACAAGCGCAATAAAGTCAGTCAGACTGATGTATGGCCAAACTAGCCAAGCTGATTTTGGCCATTAGAGAGGAGTCATAATCTAGTAGCTAGACAGCAGGCTTGGGGACCAGGAGACCCTGGCTAAAATTACACTTATCACTTCCTTAAAATGTGTCCCTGAGCAAGTCACTAGACCTTTCAAGTGCTTCAATTCACTCAGTTGTAAAAGAGGTTAATAGCAGAATCCCTCTGGAAATGAAATCTTCCATCTTTGCTGAGCTATCCTGGTTAGTGTAAATACATTTTAAAAGTGAATAAATCAGGACTCTGTTGAGAATAAGAACTTGTTTCTGAGCTGAGATACCCCCAGTAAACACATTCTAAAAATTGGGTAAAAGCAGAACCCCACTGGAAATGAGATATTACATTTCTGCTGAAATATTGAACATATATACATTATTAAAATTGATAAAAGCGAGACCCCACTCAAAACAAGATACTACATTTCAGCTGGGATATTCTGCATAACTGCATTTTATAAAAGCATTAGCACACACACACACACACACACACACACACACACTTGTACAACCCCAGAGTTACAGACATACTGTACATACAGGCACAAACTACTAAAAACAGGCACCCACACAAAGGCACACACATAGAGGTGCACACACACACACACACACACACACACAGAGGCACACACACATACATGTATGTATGTAAAATGTTTTATTCATAACATTTTATGAACCAGGATTTACTCGATTGAGCTGAGCCTCATTTACAACAAAATCCCACTGTACAGAAAAAAGGTCATCTAACAATTCCATATTATCTAAAATGTTAAATAATACACAGTAAGTTTTTAGTTCACCACACAAAGTTTTCACTAAATGGACATCACAATAAAAATAGTTAAATGGGCTACACAGCCAGAGTAGTGTTATGCTTGTGAAACTGTGATAACTGTTTGGCCATTTGCACTCTCTATTTCACAGAAAATTACCACTCTGTAGGGGTACAGAAGGCAAGGAACACTTCCACCCCTAGAGATGACTTGGGAAAGATTCCATTGGCTGAAAGTACCTTAGGAAGGAGACCCCTAAGGATAGAGGAGTGCTGCTGGAGGAGGGGAGCAAGGGCGTCACCAAAGATATAAAGTTGGGGGAAGGGTTAATGTCCCACAGTTAAAATCTTAACAATGCGCTGGCCTGGTGGTGCAGAGGGCTGAGGTGCTGGACATCTCGCCTTAGGGCACGCCTGCCACTTGGGTTCGGGAGCGAGCCTGGGTCATCGGGGGTCAGCGGGGGGGGATGGCAGAGCTGGATGGAGCAGCTGGTGGGCAGCTCTCCTCTCTGGGGGAGGGTGAGTGGCATCCTTCACTCAATGGTTGCCCTCTGGTGGAGGCCAGGAGGCTGTGCAGACTGGGGGAAATGGCATTAGGCTAATGGGGTGGGCAGAAGGGGGTCATTACTGGGGCTGTAAGGCACATGCACGCCTCCACATGCATGCATCCTTTTCCTGAGCCCCCCAGGAGACAAACCGGTGGACGAAAAAAACGACAGCAGGATGATGTCCAACTCCTCGCAGGCACTGCTCCCAGACTGGGCGTAAGTTAAGCCCCAGTAATTCTGGGTGACAGGAGCTGGGGGAGTTGATTAGATGTGGGCTGTCCGGGGGAGCAAAAAATAGAGATATGATAAAAAATTTTTTTAACAATGCCAGTGAGGTCCGGGGGCATGCCCCCTACCAAGAAAATTATGAAATTTGTTATCTTCAAATGGTGTCTTTCCCTGCATTTTAATGGTGAAAGATATGTTTGAAAAGCCTGGTTATCATGACCGCTACTTAGTGGTACATGTGGAAAATTGGATTACTGGAGAGCCACAGACAATGGAAAGAGAGACACTAATATCCCAGCATATCTGCTGGGAGTGTTCCAGGGCCACAGAGCAACTAAGAGACAAGTCAGACACCATTATCCCAGCAGAACTAATGGGAGGCTGGCCCATGGGTGCAGCAGTTGGATTTCTGCTCATGATTCCGGTGACCCAAGTTCAGGAGTGGACTCGGGTCACTGGAGGGCTGGCCGGTGGAAAAGGCTTGAGATTCCTATGACTGCTCACCTTCTCCAGTAGTAGGCTCAGAATGCAGCAAGTGCTGCTTGTAGGAGTGGCAGGCCAAGATGCGTGGTGGATGTCGGTGCATAGCACCTTGAAGTCAAAGGCACACACCACGCAAAGGAGAAAAGCCAGAGGAAAAATCCTTCCACCTCTGGGAAGAAGGGACATCAGGAATGTGCCCTTGATGTGCCACCACCCACCTAGGCTACCTTTCCCAAAGAGACCAGATGTGTACGGGGTGTATGGGCCCCACCTCATTACCCACCTGGGGGATAGCCGTGGCTCCATGGGGTGCAAGGTCAGTCATAGGTAGGGTGGCTGGCAGAGGGATGCCTCCCAGGTGCCCCTGAAGGGTCAGAGATGGAGGAAGGTAGGAGGGAAAAATAGAAAGTTAAAAAAAAAAGAACTGCTGAGAAGGTTACAGGACCCCAGAGAAAATATGAGACAAGTCAGACACAATAATCCCAGCAGATCTGCTGGGAAGGTTACAGTACCCCAGAACAAATAAAAGACAAGTCAGACACTGTTAGCCAAATGCACAGCAGGGCTGAAAACTATGCCATGTACTGAGAAAATGTCTCTTAAATAAAAAAAAATAAATGACTGATTAGCTTAGCTCACAGCCTGCTTGCCTGCCCTAATTAACCCTGTATCAAAAAAAAACACAGTGTTATAACTTTGGCAGTACTCTATATCACAGACTGTATCGTCTGAGCTTGCTATCCTTGCTTGCCAAAAACACAAACACACAACACTAATCCCTATTAGGCAATTTAGAAAAAAGGCTGTTATTTAATTTTCTCTGAGCTCTAGGCATGTTTTTGGTGAGAAGTTGAGAATTTTAAAGTTTAAATACACAACATAATCCCCACCCTGGCCTGAGAAGGCACTAGTTATTTCTTTCTGAGCTTTCTCAGCTCTAGCTACTTCTTGTTGATGAGACAGAGAGAGCCTTTAATTCATCAAAAGGGCACACTGCAGTAAGAGTAAAAAACAAGCATTTGTCAATGCCGAATGTTGTCTTTCTGATATTGGCATTGGTAGTGCAGGAGTTAGACAGATGCATAAAAGGAATGGCAGTGAAGTACAGAAGTGACACCAACGGCACACCACCATGAAGAGACTGACAGGCTGAGGTGCGCCTTTGGGTGTCGGCCATAATGCTCATGCAATTTCACCTCACCCTACCCTGCAGAGTCCAACAAATATTGCGTTCTGCCTTGAGGTCCTCGGGCCTTATGCTCACCCCATTCCATATGGAAATACATTGAGATGGGTGCAGTATAGGAGAATGGGGTGAACTTTGGGGCCGAAGAGTGCAAGGCACAGTTTGATGCCTGTCAGTGGCTGCAGGTGGGGTGGGGTGGGGGTGGGTGGAATGGTGTAAGCATTGGAACTGACAATCTAAAGTCACACCTGATGCAGGTCAGTCTCTACAGGTTGGGACGTTATGGTTAGAAACCCTAATGCCCCAGGAATCTGCTGGTATTTGCACTCAAAATTTTCGACATGGGATTTTCTCACCCCCACCTCATGAAAGCATTTGGGACATCTGCTCATGAAGAGTGGCACTGTGATTTTGTTAATCTGTCCTGAATGTTGATGTCCCACAGTGATTGTGCCATTCTACACCAGTAGCTCAAAACCATATTTTGGGCAGGATGTGAGAATTGACAACTTTACTGTTCTTAAGGAGGTATGCAAAAATGGCAATGTGAAAAATCTGGAATGAAGATGTTAAAAATTCTCCAAGTTATGAGTGTGCATGGAAATTGTGCAATGCATGCTTGTAACACAGTCATTCTGTGGAATTTTCTCACCAAATTGGGACCTTCATTCATGAACACTGTCACAGTGATTTTCTTAATCTGTCCCGAACATTGATTTCCTACAGCAACTGCACCATGTGCAAAGCCCATTTTGCATGGCATGTGAAAAATAACAACTGTACTGTTCTTAAGGAGGTGTGCAAAAATGGCAATATTGAAAATCTGGAGTGAAAATATTAACAATTCTCAAACTTATGAGTGTGCGTGGAAGCTGCTCAATGCACACTCATGAAATAGGCATTTTGTGGAATTTTGTCACCAGGTTTTCAACATATGCATTTTGGGACCTCTGCTCATGGACAGTGTCACTGTGATTTTCTTAATCTGTCCAGAACATTGATTTTGCACACCGACCATGCCATTGTGTGCCACATGTGCAAAAACATAATCTGGGCAAAATGTGAGAAATGACAGCTGTACTGTTCATAAGGAGGTGTGGTAAAATGGCAATGTCTAAAATCTGGAGTGAAAATATTAACAATTCTCAAACTTATGAGCATGCATAGGAACTGCACAACACACACTTGTAACACAGTCATTTTTGGGAATTTTTTCACCAGATTTGTAACATAGTGTTTTTGGAAGCCTACCTCATGAACTATGACACTGTCATTTCTTTAATCGGTCCTGAAAGGTGGTTTCACACAGTGACCATGAAATCACCTTTCGGGACCGAATAACAAAATGACAGTGACAGGTCATGAGGTGGGGTCCCAAGAACCCGTTGTTGAAAATTTGGTGAAAAAATTCCCCAAAATGGCTGAGATAGCCACCAAAGTTGAAAAAAACCTATTTATGCCATTATACAGCTTACTGACATTTCTTCAGTTTGCAGTTGGCTTTGAAGAGTGCAGACGTGTTCCTGGTCCTCCGAAAATTGTTATGCCAGCC
This sequence comes from Neoceratodus forsteri, assembly GCA_016271365.2. NCBI lineage: Eukaryota > Metazoa > Chordata > Ceratodontiformes > Ceratodontidae > Neoceratodus > Neoceratodus forsteri. The sequence continues at coordinate 1,120,411,889 of CM057455.1, read as the reverse complement.
TCCGGAAGTAAGTATGGGGTGGGGGTGTGTGGGGAGGTGGGTGCACAGAGGGTGGATGCGGGTTGGGGGGCATGAGATACCGTGAGGAACCGTTTTCTGTTTTTACAGGGGGAAAAAAAACAGCAACATGGAACACTTTGGGCACGCTGAGGTGGGCTCCCAGTGTGCCAGCATACCTGGGTGCTTCTTTGGGGGGCTGGAGCCGACTGGTATTGGATGCCCTGTCAGCCATACAGTGTGCTGGGGGGGGCATGAGCACGCTGGGGTGGGTCCCCGGGCTTGCCACCTGGCTTTTTGTTTGGGGGGAGCTGGAGCTGATGGGGATTGGTCACTCCTGTTGGCTGCATGGTGTGCCTTTGGGGGGGCAGCATGAGCCGAGGGGGATTGGGCACCCCCTCAGTGTACAACAAATTTTTTGGGGGGGGACATTATGCTGATGGGGATTGGGCTACCCCATCGGCAAATGAACTGGTGAGGGCAAATGCCGACAGGGGGATTGAGCACTCCAGATTTCAGCTGTTATGGGGACTGCGTGAGGCAGATGGCTCTGCCATGTTTATTGAAATGTTACACCAGGGAAGGCAAGCCCTGCAATGAGGGGGCACTCCCTCATTGCAGCAGCTAAATCGTTTCAATGTGATAGCATGCTTTTGCACTGCTGTCATAGACAGTGTGCAATCTAATTCATGCCACAGAGCCGAGCCTCAAAAAGCAGTGGTGTCACTGGCCACTACAGGACTGCACCTCAGAAACCTGCTATTCCAAGTTACCGTAATATATTTCTTGCGCATGTGCAAGACAACATAAAAATGATTTTAAGTAGTGTCTGTACCACAGGCAGGCTCTCGGAGTTTAAGGTTTAAACCTAGTCCCACAACAGCACATCAAAACAAAAACCTAGCCCCCTCCCCCAACTGTTTCAGTCAGAAGGAGAAGGTAAACTAAAAATATAAGCTTCTGTTACTCTGCTTGTTGTTATTTATATTACTACTTATTTATGTTCCTCAGCTGTAGCTTTGGATATGTTAGAGCCTTTATGGTTTAACAATTGCTGCAACTCTGAAAGAACTAAAGACAGAGACTGCTCTGCCTTCAGTGACAGCCAACAACTGCATCAGTAACTGTCTTGCTGCACAGCCTTTTGGACTACTCAGTGTACCACATGTGTGTCTGAAAAACACTCCACATGTCTGTACACTGATTGGCTCAGCTGTGCAACAAGAACAATGGGCAGGGCAGTGGAGGTGGTCACTCAGTTGCATGAAACCCCCTGCCCCCGTCAATCACTCCCCTGTGGTCTGACAGTTGGGTCATTATAACCTGCTGCCAAATGCCAAGCCAGCCAGTCAAAAGTGTGTTCCTCCTCCTTTTCTATGAATCCCCACCTTCTGTCCTCTGTAGTCTGTTCCACTTGTTCCCAATCATCTTCTCATGCAGCCAGCCATGAACCTGAACCAACTGAACCATGCCAGCACACTTGTTCACTTACTCACTCACTCACCTCACTCAGACTTTCATTTTTCTCCGTGAGTATCACGAAGTCCAACAGAAAAAATGAAAGTGAGCTCCATGCGATGGCTCTGTGAAGTGCCATATCCTTAAAGAAAATCACAGCTTCTTTATTTCAGCAACAGTAAAGCTGTGATTCGATTCTGTTAATGGAGGAAATGATTGGGGGGGCTTCAACATACATTGGAGGGGCTGTAGTCTCCCTCAAATCAGCACGGTGATGCCACTGGAGGGGAGTATGGTGGGACGAAGAAAAAGTACTTCAGAAGGAGGCTGAAAGAAACTACTTAAATAGCTCAGGAAGAGGGTGTGGCTGGTTGCTTCCCCATTGAACCACAGGCATAGCCTTTCAATTCAATGTGCTACACAACCAGAGTAGTGTAATGCTTGTGCAACTGTACTAACTGTTTGGCCCTTCACAGTCTCTATTCAGTCAGTGTCAGTGGCTCAGTAGGTAGCACACTCACCTCTGAGGCCAGGAGATCAGAGGTATGTGGGTTCAGTTCCCACATCTAGCACTTGGATCAATATCCCAGTACTGAAACTGTAGTGCAGCATGAGGGGGATGCTGCACTTCTGAGGTGCCATCTTTCGGATGAGACATTAAACCGAGGTCCCATCTGTCTGGATTGGTGGTAGTTCAGGTGGATGCTAAAATCCCATGGCGCTTCTCGAAAAAGAGTAGGGGAATTATTTATTGCAAAAACAACAACTTCATGAAAATAAGCCAAACATTTGAAAGACAAAAATAAATACATACATGTGCACTCCATTTATCCCCCTTATACAAAATAATAATTAAACAAAAAAACATACTAGTATTCCTAGAAAAACCCACCACAAATATTTCTAGAAAGGGGGAAAAAGCAGCATGTTCATAAAGATAAAAGTTGTAACATGAAATGCATCCATTTTACAGAAATCAAAATTCTTTTTAAATCCATGTTATATTCCTCCATATGGACTGAAACATATTAGGATCCAAAACTGCTTGCTCTTTTTCCTTTTGTGTAACTAAAGCTTTCTTAATTTGTTTAATCAAAACTAGTGTTGGGGTATTTACATGTTGTAAAGAAAAGTGGCATCTTGCTTGCCTTAAATAATGCTTAATACAGGCAAAGATTACATTTAAAGTACTATGATGATATTGTGAAACTAAACCAGAATAATCTCCTAGAACAAGACATTGATATGTGATATGATACACTGGTCTCCACTTCCATCTTGCTGCCAAATCTGTTCAAAACACAGTAGTATATGAACAAGAAAGAAAAAATGTTCCAAAGATTCTTCAACCCCCCACATTCTGATCTAATACACTGGCATTCTAAAACTGGTTTGTGTTTGAGATTTCCTTTAACCCCAAGTTTCTCATGGCAACTTAACCACTGAATGTCCAACATGGCCACTGAAATCCTCTTATCAATCAATATTTTAAATGCAAGACCCAATTTTGAGGGTAAACATTTCGGGAAGTCTATTCATACTGCAACATTTTGCTCCATTACTTCTGTATAAAGGGATTTTCTTTTCAGGGTTTGTAACTGTAATTGTGTTATTTCCCAGTGGTTAAACTTTTTGAAAGCAGGAATGGCAAGATCTGGTACGTGTAGGGCAGGAGTCAGCCTAGGAATTTCTGCACCCCATTTCTGAAAAAAAAAGCTTAAACAAAACTATTGTCCAATCTGACCAAGGATGTTTTTCCCCCTTCCCAAAATTAAAATACAGGGAAAAAAGAGATAAAACACTATAGGGTGAATCATTCCCAGACCCCCTTGTTTTAATTTTAAATATGTATAATTCCTTTTAATGGGGTTCAAATGACTACCCCATATCATCTGAAAAAAGACAACTCAAAACTCTAGTTTCCAAATTTAAAAGAAAATGAAAAATTGAACTGATATAAAGAAATATTGGAAGCAAAACTATTTTTATGATCTTTATCCTTTTTTGTTTTGACAAAGACCAGGACTTCCACTGATTCACCCTTTTTTCCCCTATTTCAAGTTTTCAACCCAGTTTACAGCTGCTAAATCCCCATTTCCAAAGTGGTAATCTAACAATGTAAAAGTAGCGTCAGATATCTTAATCTGTCCTATAGTTGAAACAAAAAGCCCTTCCCCTATATATACCCCTGAACTTTTACTATAGTTTACTTCTGCCCCTGAAAGTCTGGCATATAAATCCAAAACCTGAATAATTTTTAAAACAGATTCCTTATTCTGAATGGTGAGACAAATATCATCTGCATAGTCTGCAATCTTTTGGGGTATGATTTCTAGTGCAGGGGAAAGCCTCCAAATACCATTATCATGCATAATCATTCATACCACTGCATCCAAAATAAATGTATGCAGTAGTGGACTGAAAGGGCATTCCTGTCTTACCCCCCTTTGACTACAAACACCTTTCCCTACTAAACCATTAACAGTGGGGTATATTATAGCTCCTTGATACAATATTTGTATCCAAGTCCGAAATGCTTTAGGAATCCCATATTTCTGTAAAACCAGGTGGAGAAAAGCATGCGATGCCTTGTCAAATTCTTTGGTTTGATCCAATGCTACGAAGTATCCAGAGAGTTTTTCTGTTTACCAAACTCACACACATCCCTCAAAAAATGCTAGGTTCTGTTGAATCGACCTGTTGGAAATGGACCACATTTGTGATGGTGGATAACTGTTGCCGCTATGTTCTGGAGTCTATGACACAAAATGGTGGCTAAAATCTTATAATCCATGTTTAAGAGACCAATCGGTCTCCAGTTCCCTATATCCTGTCTGGACCCTTTTTTATGTAGAAAAATAACAATGGCAGCAGAAAACAGTTTAAAGGGTTTCCCTGTCTATAACATTCCTTTATATAGTTCACATAAAATTTCACTCAGATCCTCTGAAAAATGTTTGTAGAATTCGTTCGTGAGGCCATCCTCACCCGAGGAGATACCTAATTTTAAATTAACTATTGCTTGTTTAATTTCTGCAGCTGTAATGGGGTGTTCAAGTGCAGCAGCTTGATTTTGTCACACCTCTGGGGATACAAAATTAATAACTTCATCCCAATTTACATGTGAACTAAAGGGGTCACCTTGCTGCTTATGTACAAAATGATCTACTATTTCCAGCATTTCTACACCTGTCTGCTTTAAAATACCTTCTGCATTCCATACTCCTCCCATTAACTTACTTTCTACAGCCCATTTGAAGGCTGAAAAGGGATCAGCAGAAAGTGTTTTTTGTAGCCCAAACTGCATTTCTGCCTGCAAAGAGGCTGCCCTGTCATACTGATAGTGCCTCATTTTAGTTTTTATTATGTCTATTTGAGTTTATATCCTAACATGAGAGACATTTGGAAATGACATCAAATGATAATATTGATCTCTAAAACCTAAATATTTAAAATAATCAGCCTTTTTTTTGTTTTTCTTAAATTAACAACACATTTTTAATTTCTTTTTTAGTATCCTCCCACCAGGAACCCCACTCATCATACATTTCTGCAACAGATTTTGTTAATGCCAAAACATATGATAATTTATTTTTTATGTCTGCTTGCTCCAACAAGGATGAATTTAACTTCCACCTACTGGTGACTGAAGGAAATCTAGGTGGAACTGTGGAAAGGCCTACTTTACAAATTAATGCTAAATGGTCTGAAACTTCACAAAGCTTTAGAGTAAAAAATATTCATTACCAAATATTTAGAGAGAAAAAAATAATCTATTCGGGAAGAATAGGCACTTCTCCTATAGGTAGCTCCTTCATCTTTATGAAGCTGCCTATAAGCATCCTTTAATACGGAGGTGTTTACTATGTCCTATAAAGCATAGGTATCACAATAAGTTTTCCTCTGTATGTGATTGCTAATTTTTAAATCTAAACTGCAATTAAAATCCCCTTCCCAAATTACATGCAGTTTGGTAAACAGAAAGGGTTTAATCAAATTAAATAAACCTATGTGAGCAGTTTTAACCTAAGGTGCATAGGCATTAATAAGACATAATGAGAACCCTTTATACACACAATCAATAAGCAATGCCTTACCAGGCATTAAATCCACTACTCGTAAAACCTAAACATGTGTGGTTAAAAAGTATACCTGCACCATCTGCCACATCCGCTCCATAGGACCAAAATGAAGGACCTCCGACCCAGTTTTTTTTTGCCAGAGCTACCTCTTGTAAATTATTAAACCTAGTCTCATGCAAAAATGGTATGTCTGCACTTAAACCCCTGCAATAGTTCAGGCATGCCAGTCTCTTCCTATAATGTTTCATACTACAAGTGTTTAGAGAGACTAGGTTTAAAGATGCCATTAGATTTTATTGTTAATTTTTTTCCTTTTTTTCCCAGTTTTTTCTACTTCTGACCTCCACTCCCCCCCTCCTCTAACTCCATTACAGAAAGTACACCAGATTTGGAAGAGACATCAGACTCCGATTCGCCTTCCTGCTCCTGCAAAACTTGAGAAGAGTTTTGTGAAAGAAGTATAACTGAGGGGTTGTGCAATTTACTGGAAGCTCTGGGAATCCTCTTAGGGTGTGGGGTTTGAAAATCAGTTTTAGGGGGACATCGACTCAGCAACTACAGAATCATCAGGAAATTCGGTGGGTTGGCCAGCCTGCGCACCTTCTTGTAAACAATTAGCAGTAGACTGTGCAGCTGAAAAGGAGTGCTCAGGCCTAACATCAGGATCTGTTTGGGCAGTAGGCCCTGTTTGGGGTGTGTCCCGGGTTGTATGGTGACATCTGTGTTTTTCTTGGGCTCTATTAATCAAATCTTCCTTATTTATACCACCCTGTCTGTTTTGCCCAGCCCAAGGACACTGATGATAGGCATGTCCCTGTTCATCACACAAATTACAATGAAAGATGTTTCTACAAACCCCACTGTCGTGATCAAAACCTCCGCACAAAGCACATTTTGCCTTGTCACAGACACAGCTGAGGTGTTGTCGACTGCCACATTTGTAGCAGGCTTTGGGTTGCCCTGATTAGAAACAAACCCCTCTGTCCTTCCCCAGAAAAAAACTGAAATATGCAACACTTCATTTTCTATTATATGTAGCTTTACTTTAAATCTCCAACTGCCTGTCCAGATGCCTTCTTTGTCTATGATGGCTTCTGGAGGTCCCAACACACTACATTTCTGCTCAAGTCAAAATTGTATATCTCCCACATTTACCCCTTCATTACAAAACATAATATTCAAAGTTTTAAATAAGGGTTTTATAATGGGAATTGCAAAAAAAGGAACCCATGATGGCATGGATTTACAAGATTCATATTGTTGCCAGAATTTGCCAAACTAGAAAATGTCTTGAAACTTATGTCAAAAGTGTTTTCTTCCCTGACATTGATTAAGGCATAAATGTCCGAGGCAAGAAAATGCATAGACTCCTTTAGGAATCTCCTAGTTACAAAAGTTTCACTGAGGAGCCTATTCGAATTTATTATTTTTGAAAAGGTCCTAGAAATGCTGCCAGGTCATCTACTATCCCTCCGGGGGAAGCAGTGGGTGAAACAGTCAGTGAAGTTTCAGGGACAGTATTATCAGTGTTCCTTACTAAAGCAGTAGGTAAGGCTAGTGGGATGTTAGGGTGTATTAGTAGGGGTCTTTACAAGACACTGGTTAGGCCCCATCTGGAGTACTGCGTGCAGTACTGGAGACCACACCTTCTCAAGGACATTAACCAAATTGAGGCAGTCCAGAGAAGGGCAACCAAAATGGTGCAGGGACTGCATCAGAACACATATGAGGACAGATTAACGGAGCTCAATATGTATACCCTAGAGCAAAGGAGGGAGAGAGGTGATATGATCGAAACATTCAAACTCCTTAAGGGAATTAACAAGGTGAAAGAGTCTAACATGTTTCAGTATAAGAAAAATAGTAAGACAAGAGGACACAGCATGAGATTAGAGGGAGGCAAATTAAGGGGTAATGTGAGGAAGTTATTTTTCACAGAAAGGGTGGTGAATGTATGGAATGGCCTACCTCAGGAAGTGGTGGATATGAATACAGTGCAGGGCTTCAAACAGGCATGGTATAGGCATAAGGGAGCAATACAGATGAGTATGAATTGAAAGACCATTTACAGAGCAAAGGCTGATGGCATATTTATAAGGTAGAAATGAAATGGGCAAACTGGATGGGCCTTGATATCCTTATCTGCCATCAACTTCTATGTTTCTATGTTTCTATGTTCTCAGGTCCCCGTTCAGACTCCAAACCCTCCTCATCAGAAAACATAGAATTTTTATTTGTCTGACCTGTGTTTTGTCCCGTAGCAGTCTCCTCCAGAGTGTCCGCCTGTGAAGGAGAAAATGACTCCCAGTTTGTGTCTGGAATCCACTTGCCATTGACACACATCCAGCCTGCATTCAGCAGAGCTTGTTCCATAGACCAGCAGCTGTCATTATCAGCCTCGAGCTGCTTCCGCATTCCTTCCTGAGTGACGTCAGCACTGTGACTCATATGTCCAAACATGCAGCCCTCTGCCAGCTCAGAGAAAGCTGTTGAGCCCGGTTCCTCAGTTTGCATCGTAGCAGCATGCACCTTACTTCGCTCCACAGTATCGGGTGAATTATTCATGGAAAAACTGTTGTCTACTTCTCCCACTGCATGGGTCTCACACCATGCAAATAACTCCAGACCAAGTGCTTGGCTCCTGCTATCACAGTTTTCACTTCATCACATAAAAGCTCCTCAGCCTGTATAACATCAGCAACATCTGTCTCCTACAAAGTCTGGCCACAGACTGCCATTCTCCAAAGCAGTGTAGCAGCTTACCTACCAATGAGTAGGGAAATTTCCCCAGTGTCCTGGCCAAATTTCTCCCATTCACTAAAAATACCACCAACACGGAGGGGATCACGTGATGCAGCAGACTGTGTAGCAGCACTTGGCTCCAGTTCCCGCTATTCAGAGCTTTTATTTCAATTAAATCAGCCTGAAGAAAGGCATTAACAATTGCTAAGGCAGTTATTAAGGCGAGGATTAACGTGTTGATGTTTCGTATCGAAAATGGAAGCTGAAATGTGAACCGCACTGCCCCGACATACACCGCCTGTTTCCCCGGAAAAATCTGGTAAAAAAAGCAAGACCCAGTCAACGGGGAGCGGTAAACAGTCTACTACCCTGACCTCTCAGGTCTCGGCTTTGGAAGCAACTCCTCTTAGCCTGAAGCTATTTTTAAAGGAGCTGCAACCATTCCGAGAAGATCTAAAATCAATTGCCTCTGAAATTAAACAAGTGTCAAGTGCATTGGAAGATTTATCTACCAGAGTTTCTGATATGGAGGCATGGCTTATCTCCCTGGAGAAAAAATCAGATTGCACAGACAACGCCATGGTGGAGAACCGGCAGCGCATTAAAACGTTGGAACAAAAAGTAGAAGATTTAGAGGGGAGGAGCTGAAGAAATAACATAGTGATCTTGGGCACTCCAGAAAAAGAAGAAGGGAACAATACCATCCTGTTTGCCCAGAAGCTGATTGAGAGGATCTCGGGCCCCTCTCCCTTTGGAACCTCGTATACAATAGAGAGGACTCATAGAACATTTCACCCGATGCCTGCCCCTGGTCAACCGCCCCGACCCCTGATGTTTAAATTCCTCAATTTTCAGGAGAAACAGTTCCTTTTGTCAAAGATCAAAGAATTAGAGCAAGTGTTCTGGGAAGGCAATAAAATCCGCATAACTCAAGATCTCCCTGCCACGGTGCGATGAAGGAGGGCCCTATTTCACCCCATAGTAACGAAAGGTATTGCTGCAGGAATAAAGTTTCATATGGGGTATCCTGCTCGCCTCCAGGTAATGATTTTGGGGGCCTGGGTGTCCTTTGAGGAAGTTGCGCCAGCGTTGAAAGTGCTGCAGAAGGATATACCCCAATCTCTTTAAACTGCATTAGCAGGAAACCACCGGTCTCTTCAGGTAGAATCATTGAAAAGTCTGGAAGGTCTCGCAAAGGAGCTGCATAAGAGGACCAACTTGATCATTGTTAAATGCTTTTATGGTTATTGCAGTGACTCTATATACCTCTCAAGAACTCTGGGAGTCTGATAGTCATTTATTAAGCTTAGAAATCTGCAGTGGGGATTTTTGCAAAAGGGGGTGGGTTACCGGCAATTTTCAGGACTTCCTCCTGGGTGGTGCTCAACCTTGCATTATTCTTTTGTTCCTCACTGAATGGGGGTGCCCAACACCCGCGGAGGGGGCAGATTTCGTTGGCTATATCTGTTCAACTTTTTTGTAGGGCTATGCTGTGGAACAGGTGCTTAATTTGGGCTAGTGCTGGCTTAAATAAGTATGAGATACCAAACTGCTATCCTGTCACAAGAGGGCGCTCTTTATTCACGCAAGCTGGAAAAGATGGTGAATATGCTGCAGTAAGAGATTCCCTGACATTTTAAATCCACTCACGAAATACTTCTTTCGACGGGAATATTCTGGCAACACTAGATGAGGAAGTACGTGGAACTTCTCACAATAAAAGGGGTTGTTTCACAGCATAGCCTTACCCATGTAAATAGATGATGTTGGAAAAGTTATGTACGGATGTTAAGTGGGATCGCAGCTTTGGCTCTGTTTATTTAATGGGATTTGGACTCACTTATGGTTTCCATTTGCAACCTGATGTGTGTAGGATGTTAATTAATATCCTTTATGGTTCATTTATTGGGGGGAAGGGGAGTGGGAGGGAAGGGAAACTATCTACTAGGAACATAATACCAATGCTAAGATGGTTAAATGTCAGGGTTGCATATAGCTCTTGGGGCAGAAAACAGAGAGCACTGCTTTATTAACTACTCACAATAGCTAATACTGTGAGTATCGCAACATGGAACATCAGAGGGGGTAGGAAGAGAAAGAAGCAATATCAGGTACTACACCATTTAAAGTTATTAAATATAGATACTGCTTGTGTGCAGGAAACACAACTTTTGGATGCAGAGGCGTCCCAGCTTCGTAGATTACAATTTGGCCAGTTTTTCAGTGCTGAGGGTACCTCAAATAGTTGTGGGGTAATGATCCTGATCCATAGGAAAATCCCATGTAACACAATCAAAGCAATTAAAGATCCAGGGGGCAGATATATATTGGTGCATGGATTACTTTATAATAACGAAGTAATGTTAGGCAATGTATATGGACCTAATAGGGATACACCTGAATTTTTCACTCAATTAATACAAGTCTTGCAACCATATATCTCCATCCCTATGATTACAGGGGGAGATTTTAACCTAGTATATGACCAGGATATGGACAGGTCAAATCTACAGAAAACTCTTTCTCCAGCCCAAAGGGCATTCTGGGAATTTCTTGAGCAAATCAGAACGTGTGATATTTGGTGGGTATTACATCCCCAGGACAGGAATTATTCCTTTGTTTCCCCAGTTCATTCCTCCTTGTTGAGGATAGATTATATATTCCTGTCACACTCCTCGATTCCCGGAACACTGGAATCCTTGATTTTACCCGGGATCCCTTCAGACCATTCCATAGTTTCCTGTCAGTTATCATTGACACCTATCCCCAATAGAACGTCCAGATGGAAACTAAATAATTTATTGCTTAAAGATGCTTCTCTTATGAAACAGATACAAGACCAGATAGATGTCTTTTATTACATTAATAATGACTCCCTGAGTAGACCAGATTGCTATGGGGAGCCTTTAAGCCATATATCAGAGGGGTTTTAATTAGTATGGACACATATAGGAAAAAGACTTCCAATGTTAGATTGTCCCAGTTGTTTTCCCAAGTTAAGATTCTAGAGGAAGACTTTTCTACCACCCCAACAGAAAACGTTCAGCAAGAACTAATCAAATTGAGAGCCGCGTACATGGAACTTCTTCGTGAAAAGGCAGATTATTCCATTTTAAAAACTCAGGCCTCGTATACTGATCAAGGAGAAAAGGCAGGCCGGCTCTTGGCACTCAGGATTAAACAAATGGAATCAGCTCGCTATATCACTTCTATATGATCTTTACAAGATGACTCCCTTAAAACACACCCAATGGAAATTATGAAAGAATTTATGACATATTATAAGGAGTTTTATGGCCCTATGTCCACACCCCCAATGAAACAACAATTGCAGGACTATCTACAAGACTCGCAGCTACCCCGTCTCTCATTGGACCAACAGAATAGTCTTCTGGCTCCAATAAGCACCGGGGAAATCGCCGCCGTCATTAACGATCTGTCAGTCAACAAAACTCCGTGCATAGATGGATACTCGGCCTTATTTTATAAAAAATTTCAGACCCAGCTAATTCCAATTCTTCTCCCTTTGTATCGGCATATTCTATCTGGCGTGGAAACGGACCCCTTGTTATTTGAAGCATTGATTGTTTTGATTCCCAAACCGGGTAAATCTCCTGACTATGTAACCAATTACCACCCGATATCGTTAATAAATCAGGATATAAAAATCCTGACTAAATTATTGGCATGCCGGCTTGAAAAGGTAATGGATACCCTGATAGGGATGGAACAAGCTGGGTTTCTGAAGGGTAGGTCCTCAGCTGATCACCTAAGAACCCTTTCACATGTCTTCTCGGTGTCCAGGGATGCATCATACCCTGCAGCTTTGATTTCCTTGGATGCCAAGAAGGCATTCGATAGGGTGTACTGGAAGTACCTCTTCCAGGTGTTGGAGAATTTTGGTTTCCCATTAGAATTTATAAATTGGATAAGGGCATTATATAAATCTCCTTCCACCTGTGTGTCAGGAAATGGAGTCATCTCGGAAAGTTTCACCCTCCAGTCAGGTACCAGGCAGGGATGACCCTTATCCCCATTATTATTTAACCTGTATCTCGAACCACTAATCAGAAGATTACAAACTTGTCCAAATGTCCAAGGGATCCCCATTTTTCCTTGCGAAGTAAAGGTCTCAGCCTATGCGGATGATCTCCTTCTTCAGCTTTCTAACCCTGGAACATCTATTCCATACATGCTGGATATCGTTGCCACTCTTGGTAGCATGTCCAACTATAAGTTAAATATTGGCAAAACAACGGTATTTCCGTTAAACCATAGACTTTTCAGATCTGATAAAGACGTTTATGGACTTAATTGGAAGCAAGATTCTCTCCGATATCTTGGAATAGAACTAACTCATAGCTCCAAACGAGTTTTCAGATTGAATTTGGACACTTTGGTAAGCAATATTGCTCAAGATTTAAATAGGTGGTCCTCTCTCCCCATTTCATTGTGGGGGAAAATAAACCTTATCAAAATGAACGTATTTCCTTGCTTATTATACCCCTCTCCATGCTCAATATCTGGCTCCCCCATCCTGGTACATAGATACATAGATACATAGACAGTGTCGGCAGATAAGGGCCTATGGCCCACCCAGTCTGCCCATTTGAGCTTGTAAGTTCAGTTTGTTTTCCTAGAAGTCTGTTGCCCCTTACCCCTGACCTCCAGAATTCCTTTATGTCTATCCCATGCATTCTTAAATCCCGTGATTGTTTCAGCCCCCACCACTTCCTCTGGCAGGGTGTTCCACTTGTCCACCACCATTCTGTGAAGAAATTCTTTCTCATGTTTCCTCTGAATCGTCCTCCCTCCAACTTCATCCCATGCCCTCTAGTCCTGGAACATCTTTTTCGCTTAAAAATAGTGTTTTCCTGCACCCTGTTCCTCCCTGTAAGATACTTGTATGTCTCTATCATATCCCCTCTCTCCCTCCTCTCCTCCAGGGAGTACATGTTCAGTTCTTTCAACCTGTCTTCATAGGACTTGTGATGCAATCCATGCACCATCTTTGTTGCCCTTCTCTGAACCTTCTCTACCCTGTCTATGTCCTTATGTAGGTATGGTCTCCAGAACTGTACACTGTACTCCAGGTGGGGCCTCACTAGTGTCTTGTATAGTGGAATTATGACCTCCCTTTTCCTGCTGGTGATGCCCCTGCCTATACATCCCAGCATCCTATTTGCTTTACCTGCTGCCTTGTCACACTGTTTCCCTACCTTGAGGTCATCAGAGATGATAACCCCAAGATCCCTTTCCTGCTTGGTGCATGCTATATCCTCACCCCTCAACTGATATATTGTGCCAAGGCTTTTGTGCCCCATATGCATTATCTTGCACTTCTTTGCATTGAATTCCAACTGCCAAACCCCTGACCATTCTTCAAGTTTCTGCAGGTCGCTTCTCATTCTGTCTACACCCTCTGGTGTGTCTACTCTGTTACAGAGCTTTGTGTCATCAGCGAACAGTGAAATTCTGCCTTCTAGGTCCTGCGCAATGTCACTGATGAAGATGTTGAATAGGACCGGTCCCAGCACTGATCCCTGTGGTACCCCACTGGTCACTCTTCCCTCTGTGGAATGACAGCCATTTACCACCACCCTCTGTGTCCTGCCACCCAGCCAGTTACCTACCCACCACACTACTGTCCTGCCCACACCCATATTCCCCAGTTTGTGTAACAGTCTTCTATGTGGCACAGTGTCAAAGGCCTTGCTGAAGTCCAGATAGGCCATGTCCACTGCCCTCCCCCTGATCCACCTCCCTAGTCACCCAGTCAGAAAATTCAACAAGGTTGGTCTGACATGACCTCCCCCTGGTGAAACCATGCTGCCTTGGGTCCTGTAGTCCATTGACAACCAGATGTTCCACCAATCTCTCCTTCAGTAGTGCTTCCATGATCTTCCCCACTACCAAGGTGAGGCTGACTGTCTGTAGTTCCCTATTCCTCTTTGTTCCCACTTTTGTATAAGGGGACTACATCTGCTGTCTTCCGTCTTTGGGTACCTCCCTGTTTCCAGTGATCGGCTAAACAGGATAGCCAGAGGTTCAGCCACCACCTCTCTTAGTTCTTTAAGGACCCTGGGGTGCACTCCATCTGGCCCCATTGCTTTATCAACTCTATTACTTCCAGTTCCTTCAGGACCTTTTCTGTGTAAAGGGACTTGTGTCCATTTCTGCACCATTCTCACCCCTTGTACTCCCTTCAGACCCATTACCCTCCTCTTCCTCAGTAAAGACTGAGCAGAAATACCTGTTCAATATGTCAGCTTTACTGTTGTCATCCTCCACGCGGCCCCCATCCTCCCCCCTTCAGTCTCACTATCCCTCCCTTTGTCTTTCTTTTTTCACTTATGTACCTGTAAAAGGTTTTGTCCCCTCTACCCACTGATTTTGCAATGTGTTCTTCTGTCTGAGCTTTGGCTTCCCTTACTGACCTCCTGCCTCCCTTTGCTTCTCCTGATACTTCTCCCTATCCCCTCTGCATGTGTCTTTTGTATTGCCTGAATGCAATCTTTTTGGCTTTCACTTTCTTTGCTACTTTGAAAACCATAATGGTCTCCTCTTCCTTTCCTCTTGCTAACCTGCTTAATGCATAATTCTGTTGTTCTTGCAATCCCCATTTTAAATACTGCCCACTGTTCCTCAACCCTGATTCCTGTCCCATTCCTCTTAATGCCTCTTTCAAGTATCTCCCATTTTCCCAAAGTCTGCCCCTAATATCCAGGATACATGTTTTGTGTGGTTTGGTTCTGCTCTTTCTGTGATTTCAAACCACAATGACTGGTGGTCAATGTTTCCCAGGTGCTCCCCCACTGTTACCCCCATCACACTGTCCCTGTTTGTGAGCACAAGGTCCAGTATTGCCTTCTGCCGAGTTGGTTCCATGACCAGTTGCTTGAGGAAGGCACCCTGAAGGGAGTCCAGGATAAATCCCTATTCACCAAATTTCTTTGGTCCAATAAATCTTCTCGAATAGCCTATCACATTTTGACGGCCTCTAAGAATAAAGGAGGTTTGAGACTTCCTAATATTGTTCTTTATTTCTGGGCATCACTATTAATAAATACATGAGATGGATATCTCAAGGAAACTTATGTAGGGCCCCAGCCTGGCTTAAAATTGAATTGTGGTTGATACGGTCAGCAGGCCTTAACCCTGAGGGACTGCTGCATATTAAGGAAAGTCTCCTCCCATTAAAACTTAAAAACTCAACAATCTCTATATCCCTAAAAATTCATACACAGGTTTGCTGATTCCTTAAATATAATCACACTGAGGATCTTAACCAATCTATTGTAGGCAATCTTAGTCTTACAATTGCGGGAAAACTGATTCCCAAATCCTGGCTCTCTATATTACAGGACCTGGAAGTCTCCAGCCTTATCGATGATAACCATATATGGATGTCAAATCAGGAGATTATTGCCAAGCTCAGCATTTCCAATAGACATACATTCAAGGTCATTCAACTCAGGCATGCTTTAGTATGAGCCTTCGGCCATAAACCTAGGACAGTTCACCCCTTATCATTCCGTAAGGAATTATGTGCGTTCAGTGGCGGCCCAAGGTGGTATCCAAAATCTATAATACTTTTTTTTTTTGTGGAAGTTCCCGGATAGTTTTGGTCCAACCGGTTTGTGGCAATCTTTCTTCCCAGGCCAGAATATTAACTGGACGGCTATCTGGCACACCTCTCATAAGTTAATCAAACAGGATAGGTTAGGGCTAATGCAGCTCTCTATATTACACAATGCGTATTATACTCCTTGTAAACTGGTTAAGCTGGGACTAAAGTTTCCAATATATATGTAAGATGTCAACAACAGGAAGGGAATTTATTCCATATTTTCTGGACGTGCCAGAAGGTATCCCCATTATGGCACAATATTATGCAATCCTCAGACCCCCTCCTAGGTCTGAAGGAGTTATTTACTCTGGAAATTTGTCTCTAAGGGGACCTTTCAGGCATTAAAGTTTGCAACCGGAAGTATCATATAACACTTATTGCTATGTCTGTCAAGAAGCTGGTTTTAAGACATTGGCTTGACCAGCAGGAAATCTCCTATAATGAATGGTTAACAGAAATCCTAGCAAACTTGCATACCAAGAAAACAATAGCTAATTTGAACAATACAATGAGTGGGTTTAAAAAGGTATGGGACCCCCTTTATACACTTTACTCACTGTAAAGTGACTCAAAGGTGATGTATGTAACACTGGGTTAAGTAGTTAACCTCGACAAGATAAATCTTAGCATGGTATGTTATTTTAAATTGCTGTCCTAGTAGATATGGGTAGGGGGAAGAGGGGTAGGGTTGGCAGGGATTAAGGGTAGGGGGGAGGCAGATTCAAGTAGTACTAGTGCTTAATATACATGACCTGTATGTATGTATATCTGTGTGGTTTGTATTATTGGTAAAAAAAAGGTTAATAAACTTTAAATTACAAAAAAAAAAAAAAAAATACCACCAACACCTTAATCTGGTTCAATTTCAGTCACTTACCATCTGGATCCTCCCTCTCCCCAGTCACCCCCAAAAAATTGACATCTAGGCCCAGTGAGCTTACCAGGTCAACAAAATTAAATAATAAATAATAATAAAAAATAATAACTATTCCATGGGGAATTACCAGCCTGTAGGGGTACTAAAGGCAAGGAACCCTTGGAGAGGGTTCCACCCCTAGAGATGCTGTGGGGAAGATTCCCTTGGCTAAAGGCACCTTAGGAAGAAGTCCCAAGAAGAACACTGAGTAGAAAACACTGACTGTGAGAAAGAAAATTTGATTGACACCAATGAGACAGCTTGATGAAACACATTGAGATGCACAGGTTGTCAGGATTGCACTGATAGAATGGATTCCACTGATGATGACATCAGGAACTTCCTAAGGAGATAGGGAACAGTGAGTAGGGCTACCATGCATCTCCATCCAACAGCAGAAATCTACCTAAGGAAAGTAGGGAATATACTATAAACAACTAACTACATATCATGACGTTTGACATGCAGGAGAGGAAAAAAATCCTTTTAGAAGGAGAAAACCTCTGCGGATCCAAGGCCTAGGTCACCTTCCCCCCAGGCTAGGAATAGTTTATTTAGTGATAGCTCTGCTGCTGCAATTTAGAAACCCAATCAAAGGGGAGTAAATATTCCAGTTTGGTGGAAAGCTCTCATAATCCCTCTAACGGAAACGCCGTGTAGGATTGAGAGAGGCCTCTACAACAATGGCTACTCTGAGTGAGAGTGGACCCCAAAGGAGGAAGGAGGAGAGCAATGACCTCTGAGGCACTCACCTGGCTTACTGACTAACACAAACTATTTGAACCAGAGGTGGTCATAGGGAGAATAGCTTTCGAGGGTACCATGACAAAGCCATAGCCAAAGGAGCTCTCTTGGGCTGGAAAGGCCCCCACCCCTTGGTAGCCAAAGTCTTCAATACTATATCAAGAGGCACATAATATGAAACTGCATGCTAAAGCTCCACCCAGAGCAAGGAGATTCCCACTATGGGCCAGATGAGAAGGACCACGCCCCAAGGTTCACATACTCAAGATGTGGACTTCATGAGTGCAGAGTGAGACCATCGGTTACAGGGCAAGCCCTGAGCCAGCAAAGGTAATGGACATGTTTGGCATATCTCTGATTTATGAATGAGAGCATGAATCAACTATGAGTGCTAGATGGGAGGAGGCTTAAAAGGTTGAGCAAACTCTGCAACCACAAGATTGAAAGGTTGTGAGTGAACTGTGCAACCACAAGAACTACCAGGTGGGGCCTAGGTGAGGCAGGAGACTGGACTGCAAGCCAGTGTTTGGTGTTTTGATAGTAGTAGTAACCAGTGTAAAACAAGTCAATCAATTCCATTACTGAGCCAAACTGATGATTACATAGAAAGTAGGTATGTAGGCCATGAAAGGCTGTGATGCCAGTGGTTGAATCAATGAGGTTTAGCATGAATGAAGCAATGAGGTTTAGCAGGTAGGAAATATTTAGCAGGATTTGCAACAGCATTTGTGACAGTAATAAGATGGACAGCAGTATAGGTAAGCATGATGCATTGCGTAGATGAGCTGAATTATGTATATGCTGAACCAACCTGTTCCATGAAGGAATAAATCGTTGTTTACATAAGGCATTGGATAGTACAGTTTCATCATGAATAATGATTGATATGATTGTCAGGAATACCATAAATGCCATTATGGCAGAGATAGGTTAATGCAAGGCAGCAGTATTGGTTATTCCAGTAGGGCACATTTACAGGCAATAAGTATTTGCAATGTAGCAATGAAACTGTGAATGGGTGTGGGTGAAGGATAATACAGCAGACCAAGTATTAGGTGCATAAAAATGCAGTCATGAGTTTATCATTTTATTTTACTCAGAAAATTTAAAAAACAATAAAAAGAGTATATACAAAAAGTAAAATGAGGTTCTTCATACTCAGCAAATGGTGACTTAGCTTCAGCCTGAAATCAATCAATCTACCACTGCTTGTCCAAGCACACTCATGAGGTCTTTCTCCTCCAATGGTCAGTGTTCAACTGACCTCCCCATCTGAATAACTAGCCCCTAGTGGTGGGCTTTTATACAAAAAGGTCAGGTCTCCTGATCCACCCCTTATTTAATACAGGGAAATAACTAACTATCCCTAAGACAAATGTGTCTTGAAAGAACAATAGTTATAGACCCATGTATGTGTGACAAGCACTTAATAAGTGTTTAATCCCTCCTGTTTCCACAATCAGTGGCAGGTCTACTACTATAAATAGAGTTTGAAGAGGGTGCTGCTTCCCTATAATGAGAGCTCATTCACTTCCAGGCAACAGGTAGGCCCAGTTCTGGCCTAGAAGGGTGGAGGAAAGGGATGCAGGAAAACAAAACAGAGACCCCTTCTTGTTGCTTTGTTTCAGGTATTTAAACAACTTACAATATTACAGTAGTTTTGCTTTTAATGAGCCAGCTTTTTAACATAGGGAGGGGAGATTGCACCTTTTCTCCCTGCTGGTTCTCTGTTGCTGCCCATGTGAGTGAAGATCCAGCTGTCCATAGACTGCACATCTTGGCCATCTCACCATTCCCCAGTTCAGCATGTGGCAGGAGCCATTACAGGGGGTGTGGGAAGTGATCGCAGAAGGGGTGTGTCACTGCTTCTCTACAAAAGTGGAGCCGCAACAAGCAGTAAAGCAATGGGCACCGACTGCACCTTTTCTCCCTGCCAATTCTCCATTGCTGCCAGTGTGGGTGAAAATCCAGCTTCCCCATAGATTGCACACCTTAGCCATCTCACTGTTCCTCCATTCGGCTTTTGGCAGGAGCTGTTGTAGGGGACACAGAGAGTGATGGCAGAAGGGGACATGTCACCATTCCTCTACAAAAAATGGAGCCACAAGATGCACCTCTCCACGTGAGTGGCTCGCGCTGGAGTGTCGAGAGTCACCAGCAGGAGCCTACAGCGGGAGGCTTCAAGGAGGCTGCTTTGCAAAATTTAAACTGGTTTCTATCATGGTATAGATATATCAAAATGTTATTAATCATTATTGTTTGACTATAGTAACTGGTGGATAAACATGAACAGGGTCTCATCTGTTGCTCTGCTTCAGAAGCATGTACTACAGATCAGGCTAATGTTGTATACATCGGTACACTTAATGGCCATTTTCACACAGCATTGGCCTGTTCACTGAGGCCTAACAATATTACTAACACAATGTTTTGTACTGATTATGAGTTAAAAAGAGTTATGGAAACAGACTCTGCAGACTACAAGCATGCCTTAAAGTTGCGAAAACTAACTATATTGTCACTAGTAATGGAAAGTACTTTACCCTTTCTAGGAAGTTTGGCATGAATGAATCCAGGCACAGACGTATGCTGCTAATACTTCTGTTATTGTCAGGTTCAGTCCATCAAAATCCAGGTCCTGTTTCTGGTCATGTTGTGCCAAACATTGAATAATGTTGACCTACAACCAACTTTAAGGATAGGCCACTTAAATATTCAGAACCTCTTTGCCAAAAAGTTGCAATTGGAAAGTTGGTTGGTAGAAAATCCGTTTGATGTTTTGGCTCTCACAGAGACTTGGCTGACTAACAAAATATCAAATAATGAAATATATCTTGATGGGTACTCAGTTTTTATGAAGGATAGAAAGGGTAAAAGGGGGTGTCTAATTTATGTAATGAGTCAATTGTCAGTCTCAAAACTTCAGGATAGTATTTATTAGTAAATGTGGTTCTGGGTGGAAACAAAAGGTTAAACATTACTGTTGTGTATATTCCCCCTGCTAATGTTAAATTGGGCACTGATTCATTTTTTCAAAATCTTTCATTTACATCCACTAGAGAGCTCATTGTGGTAGGTGATTTTAAATTAAATTGGTCATCAGTGCAAGCAATTCGATGCTTGAAATTTCATTTCAGGCCTAGGAATGCCTCAATTAATTACTGAAACTACTCAATTTAATTATCAAACAGGTTATGAGTCAACCCTTAATATTAATAATAATAATCTTTATTTATAAAGTGGCTTTCAATTATCAAGGCGCTGAACAATAAAAACAAGTAAAAAACATAAAATCCACAATTCAGACAAATAAATACAGAGCTAAAAATCAATTTGGGTAAGTTTATACCATAAGAGAGTATTTAGGGCCTTCTTAAAGCCCTCCATGGTCGTGCACTCCTGTATCTGATGGGATAGAGAATTCCACAGGGCTGGGGCCACATACATGAGTGCATGGGCCCCAACATCTTCAAAGATACCCTGGGAATCTCTGGCAACCCCTCATCAGCTGAGTGGAGCAGTCACCCAGGGCAGTAGAGGGACAGAAGCTCTCTCAGATAATCTGGACCCTGTCCGTGTAGGGCTTTGTGGGTCAGAAACCCAACCTTGAAGGAGATACACCACTGAATAGGCAGCCAGTGCAGTTCAGGCAGCATCGGTGTGATGTGTCTCACACTCGAGGGGTCTCCGACAACAACTGGGCTGCAGCATTCTGCACTAGCTGCAGGCAGTGGATATCAACCCCAGAAGCCCTAGGTAAAGGGAGTTACAGTAATCAAGGCATGAGATCACAAATGCATGGATCAACATAAGGAGGTCACCAGC
Organism: Neoceratodus forsteri; assembly: GCA_016271365.2. NCBI lineage: Eukaryota > Metazoa > Chordata > Ceratodontiformes > Ceratodontidae > Neoceratodus > Neoceratodus forsteri. Next base: position 1,120,390,495 of record CM057455.1, on the reverse strand, counting down.
TGAAACTAAGTGCTTGATCCTGGCGATGTTCCTCAGATGGTAAAAAGAGGACTTGATGGCTGCCGACACCTGAGACTGTAGTGTCAGCCCATCATCAATAATCACCCCTAGGTCCCCAACCCATTCAGAGGAAAGAAGCTGGGTTCCTCCCAGGCAAAGTCCGGAAGGTTGGCCAGTCCCCAACCCCCTCTGTCCAGTGGCCCGGATACACAACCATCACCTCAGTCTTTCCTGAGTTCAACTTCAGATAAAGATAATTTTTTACAGCATTTTCTGTTTCAAGCATACATTCAGCACTGCAGGCACTTTAAAATCCTACAGCCAGGGGTTCAGTTAATTTATTTTCAGTGGAAGTCTAAAACTTCCAGGAGTCAAAATCTGGAAGTCATTCCAATTTTTGGGAAGTCAAAATACTTCCAGGATCCCACTTTTGGAAGTCAATATTCTAGGAAGGACACATTTATGGATGTTAATTTAATACATTAGTGGTAATATACAATTTCTTTCAGAACAATCCATCATTTCTGATTTCCATGCCTGCAGTTTTGGAAGTCATCTAATTTTTGGTTTTACATCTGGAAGTCAATGACTTCCTTCCTCTTTATTTTGGAAGTTTTTGCCTTAATTTTGGAAGTCAAATACTCCCATAATGGAGTTAACTGAAGCCCTCCATACAGGTATGCATATACAAACACATTTATTTTCCTAAAGCCCATGAGCACATTATGCAACCTCCAGCAAACAGCTTGGCATTATTGGTTTGTGCATTTTGCACTTTAAATCTAGTAGCACTTTAGTATTTGTGAAGGCAATACAAGCTCCTTATAAAGCATGTGCTAAACAATTTATTTTTTTTTATTTTACACAAGCACCTTGCAATGTTATGTATCATAAGCGCTTTCTCCAGAACAACAAATGGACAGAAAGTGAAAGTTAAATACTAGGATAAAGGATAGTGAGAGTGGAGGGTACTTAAGTAGGTGGCCAACCTACCTAGGCAGAAAAATGAAAAGATGAAGAATAGAAAAAAAAAGCATGCTATTGCAACAAACTATGCAGAATGAAGGCTAGAAGATAGAAATATGTCCCTAAGTGCTATACCATTTGTTTGGTAGAACGCAGCTTTAACACAGAAATACAATGAATATCTGAAGCCAGTAGGCTGCAAGGTAAATGTATTGAAGCATAGTAACTGAAAGCCATGAGGGCAAAGGCATTTATGCATGGATTGCTAAAAGCCATGTAGGCAAACAAGCAGGCAAAATCATATAGCTTACATAAGCATGCTTCTGCCAATTGGAGCCACTGTTCCCCACTGTGACACTGCAGTCCCCCACCATGGGAATAACAGGGAGCCACAAGTGGAGCATAATGACACTAACAGCAACTGTAATGCTAGTAGGGTGGGAACTCCACAAGAGGCATCTTTACTAGCAAGGTCCTAGTGAAGGACAAAGCCACAGGATAGCAAGCTGCCAGAGTAATGGGATCAGGGGAAGCAAATTAATGATTGAAATGGTCAAACTAGTAAAATTCAGAAACAAACTGCTAAAATGCCTGCAGCTGGAAGCTGAGACCAGGCAGCCAGTGTAATAGCTTATGTTTCAGTATAGCAATGCAGCAGTTGGGCCTGGTTCAGCAAACACAGAGTAAATTGAACAGAGCACACTGAACTCCAATACTGAATGAATTTAGCTGGCACTGAACAGAATAAGAGCAGAGCTGTGAGTACACATAGAGCAGCAAAGAGTTGCAGGATGAAGCCTGAACCAGGTGCAAATGATCAGATTGGAAAGCACTGGAGACAGCAGGCAGGAAACAGCAGTGAAAGCTGAAACACACATTAATAATGCAGATGACTGAGAGTTGTGAAAATTTGTTGAGTAAATGTAGCCTGAGAGCACAGGCACAGGTTAGAGACACACAGTGCAATCAAAGGCAACAATATGTTGAGAAAAAGTAGAAAGCCCCAAAAAGAAAACTCAAACCTAAAAACAGTAACACAGGAACACAGAAAAACAAACACACAAGGAAGCACACAGCAGCCATAAGCAAAAAAAATACTAACTAAAGCAGGAGAAACACAGGAATACATCCAGCAGAAACCATGCAGGCTCCAGAGCACAAACAAACTAGAAGGGGGGGGGGCAAGGCCCCAGCAGGCCCAAAGTGAGAAGACAAACCAACAGAGCCTCCGGCTGGCAAAGAAAAAGTGCTTCAGAAGGAAGCTGAAAGGAACTGCTTATATAGCTCAGGAAGGGGGTGTGGCCTGTTGCTCCCCCATTGAACCACAGGCATAGACTTTCAAATGCACACACCAATTTCATTTATTACAGGCACGTAATCAAGATTCAATTACCTCACTGTCCAACAAAGCTTTTATCTCTTTCTAGCTATTTTTCCCTATTAATGTTCTTATTGTATGTGGAATATTATTCCAAGCTACTTACTCTACATAAAAAAACTGTATATCTCTCTATTTCCAATACACACATTGGGACCTTAAGGTCAATACCAATTGCAGACCTCAATGAGTTTTTTGTGTTTTTTTTTTTTTTTTGTCTAAGAACAAGATATGTAGATATGTAGTTTGGAAGTTACCATACTAAGAACTTAAAAGAAGCAGAAGGCTGTGAGGCCCATTGTGCTTCAAAACCTACATATAGTAGGTTCAGTGCTTTCCTGATCTCATATAGTTGTCCCAACTATTTTTAAAAATATTCTTGTTAATACTAACAATGACTGTCAGAGGCAGCGTATTCCATGGTCTAATAATTCTCTGGGAGAAATAGTATGCCCTCTTTTTTGTCTTACATCTGCTTCTTGCAAGTTACAACAGATGGCCTCTAGTGTTAACACAAACTTGCTTTAAATCTAGGTCACATTCAGCTAATAGATAAGAATAATAAATGATGCCCCATTTGAACAAGAGATCACCTCTAAGTCTCAGTTCCTCCAGTGACATCAGGATGAATTTTAATACTCTATCCTCATATGAAAGGGCTTTATTAGAAACAACAGATTTGGTGATTATTTTTTGTACTTTTTCAATCTATGTCTTTCCTTTTAAATGGACTCCATAATTGTGAGACATAGTCAAAATATGGCCTAACATAGGCTCTATACAAGGGCAAAAATGAACCTGGTGAGCCTGTCATGGCAAACATCCAGTCTTGCCAGGTCCCTCTTGGTTCCTGCAGAATACCGGATGTCCCTATAATCAAAGATTGGAGTTATCATAGAATTTATTACTCGCTTCTTAGTCTCCAGAGACAAAAAACAATGTTGCTCAATACAGGGCTCCAAGATGTTTACCTACACTTTTCAACAAATAATACTCATGTACCTCCCACCTCAAAGAATTGTCCAACCATAAGCCCACGCATTTATATAGTTGGATCTGTTTAATCAGGGTTCCTCTCAGAGTATCAATGCCCAATGTTATGCCCTCAACTCCTTTAATGTTTTGCATAAACAATATGGCTTGTGTCTTTTATGAATTTAACTCTAATTTACTGCCATCAAGAGAAAACTATAACTCAGTAAATGCCCCCCTGTAATTTTCAGTTCACAATTAGTCAGGCACTCACCACCTCCAGAGATAGGCACACCAGTAGTTCAAGTATCAAAACATTTTATTAAAAGGCATAACATCCAGATGTCAGGACAGCCTGATGTGTTTTCGTTCACATGTCCATTTATCAAAGTCCATCCTGAGTCAAGAGAAGTCACTATTTATAGTCCTTATCTGATTACATCATAAGAAGGTGTCATCAGTTACCATAACAACATATTTTAAAAGAACACACAAATCAACTGCATAAAATCACATTTTAACACAATTATCTGTCATGACCTATACAAAATCACACTTAATTTATAATCCATAATAAATAACATTTTCAAAAAAAAACTTATTTTATCATTTCCTCAAATAAGGAAAAATATTAAGAGCAGTATTTAATCCTGTCTTATTTTAATGCTCCTAACTATACCACCCCAAAATTCTCTTTTTTTAGGAACAGATCCAGAAGCAAATGGTTTGATACTTTTTATTGGACCAACATAGATGTTACAAAAAGAAAACAATGTATAAGCTTTTGGATCAACCAAGTCCCTTCCTCAGAGACTTATGACAAAAATATTTTAGGAGTAAATCATTATAGTTTCCTCTCCAGGGGATATTGCACACTTTGTCTTTTGCTAAAAATGTAAACACATGTTCCTGTCCATCTTTTGAACCATGTATACAGTATGTGTTGCTGTGGTATAAATTCTGTCACCCTTATCTATGGCTCTTAAATGTTCACTCACGCAAACTTCAAATTTTCTCTTGGTTTTTCCTATATAGAATGCACTGCATATGCACTTCACCATATAGATTACTACTGAGGTGTCACAAGTTATAAGCTGTCTGATGTTGAACTCTTTCTAAGAATTACAGCTTTTGAATTGTTTTTCTTGTAGAAGACTTGTACAAAAACAACATTTTTTACACTGATGACAACCTCTTATGCCCTGTTGCAACCACGTGTGTTCTCTAGCAGGTTCCTTGTAATGGCTTTGTACAAGTATGCCTTTCAAGGTTGTTGCTTTCCTATATGTCATGAAGGGTGGTTCTTTAGCAATTTCTCATAAACCTGGGTCATTTGCTAATACAGGCCAATGTGAAATAATTATTTTTTCTAAGTGCTGAGACTGTGATGAAAATGTTGTTACAAAATGAAAACATGTATTATTCAGTTAAATCTGAAAATGGTAGATTAAATACAGATTTGTACAGGAATCAAACAGATGGCAATGCTCTACTACATGCAGCTAGTTGCCAACCTAGGCATACTACTTAAAATATTTCAAAAAGACAATTCTTACACATGAAAAGAAATTGTAGTACAGTAGAAAATACATGAAAAGGTTTTCAGAACCTCACAAAGAGCTTCACAGAAAGAGGGTACTGAAAAGAAACTATTGAGAGAGCAAGAGAACATGCAGAGTTGCATGATAGGGGAACTTTATTACAAAAGCAAACAAAAACAGGGAATGATACCAGTTTTCATTTTGTAAAAACATTTTCATCACAGTCTCAGCACTTAGAAAAAACTATTAAGTCTCATTGGCCTGTCTTAGCAAGTAGCCCAGGTTTACTAGAAATTGTTAATGAACCACCCTCTATGACATATAGGAAAGCACCAACCTTGAAAGAGGATCATCCCAGTGGCACTGAGGGTTGAGGCACTGGATGCCACACCTCACTCCATGCTGGCACCCAGGGTTCGGGAATGGACTCTGGTTCCTGGGGGTCGGGGGGGTGTGGGGGATCAATTAGCTGGAGGACTGCTCTCCTCATCTGGGGAAGGTATGGATATGTGCCCACTACACTAGTGACCCCAGTGGAGACTGGGGAAGCAGTAGCAGTGGGCATCTAGTAATGGGAATTGGGTGACAGCAGACATCCTGCAGGTGAGTTTGGGAGTGTGCTCACTGTGCACTGGACGTCATTGCACATCCAAGCCCTAGTGACTCAAGACAGGAAAATCCCTCATGACAAGCAGGATGATGCCACCATTGGATGACCATCCCCCCGGACAAACAATGCCAGACATAAGTCATGGTGGTGGCTTAAGGGTAATGCAGTCTTCTCTCCTGGTTTTCCCCCTTGCTGGGAGGGGACCCTCCATGGGGTCAAGCCATGGTCCTCCCTGCTCTGCGATCATGATGGAGACTGACTGAGTCAGATGTTCAGTGTCCGTGTACATGGCAGAAATGTGGTAAATATACCCCTAGTCATCATGGAGGAGATAAACAGAATCTACAAAAAAAAAACCTTGAAAGACACATGTGTACAAAGCCACTACAAGGAACCTGCTAGGGAACACATGTGGTTGCAACAGGGCATAACAGGTTTTCATCAGTGTAAAAAATGCAGTTTTTGTATAAGTGTTCTACAAGAAAAATAATTCAAATGCTGTAATTCTAGGAAAGAGTTTAACGTCATACATCTTATAACTTGTGACACCTCAGGTGTAATCTACATGGGGAAGTGCACATGCATTGCATTCTATATAGGAAAAACCAAGAGAAAATTTAAAGTTCATATGAGTGAACATTTAAGAGTCATTTATAAGGGAGACTGAGCATATGCCACAGCATCACATACAGTATATGTGATTCAAAAGATGGACAGAAACATGTGTTTAAATTTTTGGAGATAGACAAAGTGTACAATAACCCCCAGGAAGGAAACTATAATGATTTACTCCTAAAAAGGCATAATTTTTGCATGGTACAGTTAGGAGCATTAAAAAAAAACAGGATTAAATACTTCTCTAAATCTTGTACCATATTTAAGAAAATGATAAAGTAAGTTTTTTTTTTAATTTTATTTATTATGGATGATGAATTGAGTTTGCATTTGTATAGGTTTTGACAGATAATTGTGTTAAAATGTGATTTTATGCAGTTGATGTACATGTTCTTTTAAAATATGTTGTTATGGTAACTGATGATACCTTCTTATGATGTCATCAGATAAGGACTATAAATAGTGAGTTCTCTTAACTCAGGACAGCCTTTGATAAAGGGTCATGTGATCCAAAATGTGTCAGGCACTCCTGACCTCTGGATGTTATATCTTTTAACAAAATGGATTGATACTTGAAATACTGGTGTGCCTATCTCTGGAGGTGATAAGTGCCCGACTAATTGTGAACTGTATTGACTTTTTCTGTAGTGTGAGCACCACCAGCCCTGTGCATGACATCTTTGTTTGTCCCCTGTAATTTTCCATGTATTTTCTGTACGGAAGTATCAAATGTGTAACTAACTGTATCATCTGTATAGTGGTGATATAAAATAGATGAATCTGTAAATGCAAATCATTGACATAAATGTTAAACAACAAGGGGCCTAATATTGAACCCTGAGGGACCCCAGAGGTAATAGGTGCCAGTTTAGAAATATAATTTTCTATTGAGACAAGCTGTTGCCTTCCAATAAGATAGGAACCTAACCATCTTATAACATGTCCTGCCACTCCCATGAAGACTAACCTGTACAGGAGGACATGATGTTCCAAGGAATCAAAAGCCTTGGATAGGTTCACAAAAATGGTTCCCACCAATGTCTTCCTGTCCAGGGCCATCTGAGCACAGAGATGGTATTGTGGTGCTGTCTAAAACCCAATTGTAAATCATTGATTTTTTTTTTTTTAGTCTAAATAATCTTTTAATTGAATCGAGATTGATTTCTCAAATATTTCTGAGACTTGGGGCAAGAGGGGATATTGGAAGATAGTTTCCCAAATCAGTTTTGTTGCCTCCGTTAAATGTATGCACCACTTTAGATTACTTCCAGACATGTGCATATTCTCCTGTTCTGATTGATAAATTAAATATGTATGTTAGGGGAGGGACTATGATTGGTGAGGCTTATTTTAAGAGTCTACATGGTATACCATCAAGTCACATAGCTTTAGTAATGTCTAATTTTAGGAGCTTTTTTTTTACAGCATCTACACTAATGCTAGAAATGGAAAATTGTTCTGAGTGTGTTTGATCAATTTTTTGTTCATCTTTTTCCTGCTGTTTATAACCATTTAACCCTTAACTCCCTATCCTACTGAAAAGATCATTAAATCTCTCTGCTACTTCTTGGGATAGTGGTACCATTTGACTATGTTTGTTAAATATATTAGTGTTGTTGCTACCACAACCTTTCAGGAGATTTGACATCACTTTCCAGAATTCACTTGGGTTCTGAGAATGATTGTTAGCAAGTATTTTTATATAATAGTTATCTTTTTTTGTAATCTTCTTTACATATTGATTGCTTAACTGTCTGTATGTGTCCCAATCTATTCTATTATTACTTTTTATTTGCTTTAACCCATGCTTTATCCCTCGTTTTCTTAAATTTACGCAAGTGTCGTGTTTACCAATGTTCATTATTTCTCTTTAGGGTTTTAGTTTTTAATGGGGCATGTTTATTGCATGAGTTCATACATTCATTAACAAAGAATGGCCATGCATCATCTATTGTTGGGATCAGTTCCTGCCTATCCCATACAACAGTTTCCAGATCCATCATGAAATTTACGTAATCAAACTTTTTTGTAACAATGCCATTTAATGTTTCTATTTCCTTCCCAAGTGTTTGTCTCATTCTTGATGCAATAAATAAAATGATGATCTGAAAGTCAGTCTGGGAGAACCCCACTCAACTCATAGTTTATAGGTGAATTTGCAAAAAACAGGTCCAAAGTTGTTGAAGCAGCAGGATCTTTAATATTGATCCTTGTTGGGTCTTTGATTAATTGGGTTAGTTCCAGGTTCACTTGCAGGCCAATCAAGGGGCATACATCTCTTATAGTTTTCCAATTAGTATTAAAATCACCTATAATTAATAAATCATGAGTATCTTTATACCCTCGTAAGATATCATGCAATATGTTGAAAATCTCAGGCTTAATATTTGGTGGACGATAAATTCCAGAATTTCTTTTTTGTAGAAAGTATACAGTAATCTCAATTACAATAATAATACCTCTAGGCCTACCAGGTCTTGACTTACTTCTATTTCTAACATAGTTAGTTCTTCCTTCCCAAAAATCAAATCCCCCCCACACACACTTTTATTCCTGTCTGTGTGCCATAATTGATAGCCAGTAATATTTAAATATTTCTCTTCGACTCTTTGATTTAACCAGGCCTCTGTTATAACCACTACATTTGGAATATGGTCATGGATCCAGATTCTAATTAGGTCCATCTTGCTGAGTATGGTTATGGCATTAAAATGTACAATGCTGAATCCTTGGCCCTCCAGGATCTCTGATATGGACTCATTAATGCTAATGCTATAGTCTTTCATGGACTGGTCCTCCTCTCACCTTCACCGAAGGCCCCCTGGTGAAGATTAGAAGGTCCTAGGTTAGGTTGGATATCTCCACATATAATGAAGAAGATGAGAGAGAGAGACAATCCAGCACTCTGAACTACCTTCGAATGCCCCTTTTTCATCAGATGAACTTGTGATCAAAATGGAAACCAAATTTGCAATATCCTTAGACAAAAATGATTTGTTCTTTGCTAATAAAAAGATATATGTACATTTCTGACAATCATTGTCAAATCCATGTGTAAACATACCTGATATAATAGCATTCCTCCATCCAGTTTCTGGTTTGGGAAATGTGCCAGTACTATATTTTATGGCCTTTGAGTCCTTCAGGGTTTGTCCATACTCTTTATACCTCAGCCTCCAATATAAACCATTCAAGTGCCCAATTTTTTTTAACTTCTTTTTCCTCCAGTTACAGCCTGCGGAGCCTCTCTCAGGCATCCTGGCCTGATCCTTCCCACCTGAGGTCCTCCCAACCCAAGCCTCCTCTCTCCCCCCACACCTTGTACCGCAGGCTTAACCCCTCTGAGGTGGGGCCACCCCTCCTCTTTGGGTGCACTTAGACTCTAGACATGCTGCAGGTGAGGGCCTGGGTGGAGGAACTGGAAGGCTGGGAGGGTGGGATCTGATGGTGGGCATGGGGGTCAGGTGCCACTGCTTACCCTGCAGAACTGATGTTTTCTGTTTTTCTGGTGCATTATCCCCCATTGCTGTAGACTTGCAGTGATGTCCAGTGCTGGTGTTTGTGCTCCCATGCACGTCAGCAAGAGTGTCTCCCTACAGCACTTCCCTTGCCTATGCAAGCACTCCCTGAATGCAGTGACCCCTGCCTCCAGAGGGTGTCACTAGCACAGGGAGATGCATCCCTCCTGAACCCCAGGAGAGGAGAGGAGAGGACAGCTGTCATCAGACACTCGATCCTCTCCTCCCCGGCCAGCCTCCAGAGACCCAAGCTTGCTTCCAAACCTGGGTCGCTGGTGTGCCACAAGGTGTGGCATCCAGTGCCTCAACCCTCAGCACCATGGGGCTGGCAGCTCATGTTACAGATTAGTAGACAGAAAAATAACTATTCTAAATGTTTACCATACATATTTAAGTATCCCCAGAGGCCTATAGTAACCCAACAATGTTTTTTAACAATATAAAAATTTAAACAAAAAGCAGAAATAAAAATATCTAAATCTATACCTAAATCACCTTAATAAAGCACTGTAAGTGTGGGCACCTTATTTTAATATCTCTTACTTAAAAAAAACTACAGAAAAAACAATAATTTTTAAATCTCTACAGTAAGTTATATTTAAAATCCTTTTTCAGCTCTTCCATTTTATAACAAACTAAGAGTAGCTTAATAACCTGATATGCAATTTTTATAATTTTCAGCATGTGATGAATATTCAAATCTGTTACAACTTCACAGTGTTCCTGTGTATTTTAGTTTATAAGCAGACAGTAGTAATATATACTGTACTATATTCAGTAACCATTTACTACCTGTAAACACAGACAATTCCATAACCGTACTATTCCATATTTCCTGTTCTAAGCTTTCAACTTCACCCCAGGCTGCTAACAGAAAACCAAGCACCTCCCCTGCAACTGACCAATTTCCAGTATAGGCTTCCTGCTAAGGCCCCTCCAAAATGGTCAGAACACCAAAAAGCAGGGCAAGCAAGCTTGCTTTAGAGTTAGTGCCCACCAGTTCTAATACAATGGTCTGACTATGTGCACACCTTGGTGGAAAGTAAATATACTAGGCAGGTATGAAACAAATGCTAATGTTGGATCTACAACCATATAAATCTTCCATAAATAATAATATTTCTAAGCTTAGAAATCAACAAAATACCTTAAGTGAGTTAATTTAACTAATCTTTGTTTCCTGTCAAATAGATTACTTAAATTTGACAAATCACCATGAAAGTTGTTTAATGTTTTTACCTTTTACAGTCTTTATAAATTTTATCCCTGAGTGGCACTCGCATCCCTCATGCTCATGCTCACACTGTCGGATGGCATGGACTTTGAAGATAGCACAGTGCCTTGCCCCCTCTGTGGACCACACAGTATTTGTCCAGCCAATGAGCCCTCCTCAACAGCTGTGGGTAACGTGGTGGAAATATATCAGAACAAGGCAGTATATGGGATACACAGTTCAAACTGAAGCACAGTAACAATGCTGAAACAAATACCAGCCATGCTCCAGTGCAGTCCTGAATTCAACTGTTCAGCTACAAACAAATGCTTACATACACAGACACACATATATGTACACTATGCCAAACACAGATGCATGCACACACACACAATTTCCACAGAAAAACATGCACACACCACTAACTGTTTCTGTTGCTGTCTCCATCTGGAGTCTCACTCTGCACTACTTGTGGACTGGGTGAGCTGCTGTTGTTCCACAACCATAAAAGCTGCATAGACAATGCAGTGCAAGGAAGCACCAGTTCAAACCATGGTAGCTATTTTTTTCTTCTAACCCCTACCCAAAGAAGAAAGCAAGACAGCTTGAGTTGGGCCATAAAAAGATCTTCTCTTGTGACCCCAATGCAGGAGATAGAAATGGGGACAATCCAATGGCCATATCATTCTGTGGCAGCCTGACTGGAGTTGCATAGTGAAGTCTTAACCCATGGCACTGCAGAAAGGTTTAATTAAGGCCAGGGCAGAAAGCCACCACCTGAGGCAGAGATGAAAACTCTGATCAGGGTTGAGTTGGGACACTGCTACCCTTGACACAGGTGAAAACTCAGTATCATTCAGGCTGGACATTAGGATCTAAGGTTGCCACTTCCAATTCTTAACCCTGACAGTTGCAAGTCCTGCGGCATCCTTACATTGGACATAAAACACTTGTCTGTATACAGTTCATCATCTGCATTTAAGGCACATTAATTAGCATGATGCTGGTGCTCTTTTGCATATAAAGATTGACAGATTTGACACACACACACACACACACACACACACACACGCACACAAAAAAAAATCTGGAACGCCATTCCCCCAACAAACCCAGGTTTTTTTGGCTAGCAATATAAATGCAAGGCTACTTTAAGGGGGGGGTGATGCTCTTTGTTGAGCTTGTGCTGCTGACAGAGAACATACTGTAGCTGTGATCATGGTGATCATGGCTACCCCACAACTGAGTAAGTTAATATTTATCTTACACTTCTTTCTTTTGATCTGTTGTCTTCCTCCACCATCATGCTGATGGGGATTATCAATTAATTTTAGCAAATTAGGCTGCTGCACTCTAAAATTTAAATCTTCATTCCCCTTTTGCTAGGTTCTTCAAAATACATTTAGCTATCTGGTTATTATTCGGGTTACCCCAATGTTAGCAAAAATGTTCCTTATTATTATTTTAAGAGTTGGCCAGGGCTATGCAAACTTGTGAGTTTACTCCCCATTTCATGGGAGTTAGGGTAGAAATCTTAAAAGAAAATATTCTACTGAGGCTGATGTTTCTGTTCAAGGCCTTGCCTATCACCATTCCTCACACTCTTCAGCAAAGACTGCCAAAAATTACATTGAAATTTGTCAGGCAAGGACATAGAATTTAAATAGCGGCCAACACTTTATCACATTCTAAGGGTGGGGTGGGACTTGGGCTGACTAACTTTGAGCTGTTTGATTTGGTGGCACAAGCCTCTCAGATAATCTCAATGACAAAACAAAAGATTGAATCAAGGTGATACAGTTTAGAAAACTCTGTCTTCTCTGCTATTCACATGCCCAGGGGTGAAAATAACCTTCATGTAGAGATGTCACAAATTTAAACTTTGCCAGAGAAGTGACTGGGAACCCAGCAACATTCAGCTTTCAAAGCTGTGCAGAGTTTCTGCAGATGCTAGGAACTTCCATTTTGCCAAAATTACAAAGTGTGTCCATGAATTGACATTTTTTTTCAGCAAAGCACCCAATTCGTGAGTGAATTTTGGTAAATTCTCTGAAAAAATGGTAACTTCACAGTACAAAAGTTTGCTAATTCTACGGAATTCACAAATTAAGTTGGAAAGCAAATTTAGGCCACTTTACCCATCCCTACCTCCACACTGTTGAGACAGATACTGAACTCTCAGATAGTTTTATCACTAGTAGTGGCTAACCAAATTAGGAAGCTTATACACACTCCCAATGAAACTGGCCCACTGACTGCTACTATGGGGGACCCTGAATATGTTCCTGTGAATAAGGATCCAGATTACATTAGATGAAATCCACTTGCATGAACTAGGTACAAACAATTAGTAACTGTTCCAAGATTTGCAAACACATATGGGGAAATAACCTTCAGATGACTTGCCCCAACTTATTGAAGCAAACTGCAGGTCTGTTTAAAGCTAAACTCTACTGTAAGCTTAAGCACATTCAAAGTTATTATTGCCCCCTATTGTTCTGACAACTGTACTTGCTCCTAATATTGCTAGTACTTACTCCTGCTAATTAGGGATAGGAGAACCGGTTCATCAAGGAGGATGAGGAAGGAGGAGCAGCTTCTCTTGGCTGCTTATTGCATTGCAGATCACCAAATTGATTGTTTTCTTCTGTGCTTGTGCTTCTTGTGATTTGTTTGCACCTTGGGCAAGTGAAGAAGTCCACTGCCAGTCTGCCACCCCACCCTGTTTGTACTAGCAGCAGTGTCTGAAGCATCACCCTTAGTATAGGTAGTGTGTGAAATAAAATCTGCCAAGACTACCAGCCAGTCATCAGTGCACCAGTGCCTCTTCTTGCATACTGTCTGTGTAACCCCCCCCAAGAAGACAGACATCTGTCATCTTCCTTCTTATGCTTGTTCAGTAGGGTATAGAATTTGGCTCAGTGGGAAGGGCATTCCATCACATCACGTGGAATGATGAAAACAAATTAAAAAAAATCCTTGAAGGGGAAAAGTATTGTGTCAGAGAGGGTAATGCCAGGCAGGGTCCCCCAGAATCCCTGTGGATATACTAGCAGTAGTGCCTGTAGCATAGCCTTTAGCATAGGTGGTGTGTGAAATAAATCCTTTGTGTGAAATAATATCTGCCAGCCAGTCATCAGTGTACCAGTTCCACTTCTTGCATACTGTCTGTATGACCCCCCGAAGAAGTCAGTCATCTGTTATCTTCCTCCCTGTGCTTGCTCAGTGGGGTATAAGCTTTGGCTTAGTGTGCAGGGCACTCCTTCACATCACGTGGAATAAAGAAAAATAATAATAACCACTTTTTGACCCTGAACAAGTGACAGACTGCCATTATGAAAACTCCAGAAAATAATAAAGCAAAAGCCAGGGGCAAAGGAAATAATGCATGTAAAAAAAAGTTAATTCAAAGCCCAGAAAGAAGTAGCCCAAAAAATAAAGTACAACAACAAGCACCACAGTGTTTTGAAGGGGCTGAATTAAATGTTACTACTATCCATGTGCAGGCTAACTACAAAATACTGAAAACCCAGCAAGGATTGGTGGACTATCTATGTCAGAAGGGCTCAGCAGTACAGCCAACAAAGTGTCGAAAGACAGTGGCAATAGCAAGTCATCTGAGAAAAAAGTGGAAAAACAAAGATCATTCCAATTCCAATTGTACATAAAGTTAAAGCACTTACAGGTGCAACTTGCAGTGGAGTTGCTCGATTTGTAACACATGCATATTGAATAACTCAGTCTGTGACTGCAAATGTTAGCTCTACTGAATCTGATGATGATGATGGTGACGACCATGGCCACAGTGAGACTGATGATGATGAGCTTGTGACTTTACCTTTAGCTGTGTCTCATTCTGGTTCAGAGAGTGACAATCTGGATAAAGATTATGACAGTAATAGTGTCGAAAGAGAACAAGAAAAAGACAAAATGCACAAGCCATATAAAGTGAAACAAAGTCTGACAGTAGTGATGATGATGATGGCAATGGTGCTGCAGAGGATTCTATGATTGTCTCGTCTGATGAATCTGAATCCTCCACTGATATGTCATCCCCATATAGGCTTTTCTTTTTTTAACCAGGAGCGACACACTAAGCTGAATCTTTTTTACAGATGCAACCTGGGAGCACAAGGAAGTTAAGCAACTTGCTCAGGGTCACACAGTATGCAAGTGGGGGCTGTGGGATTCAAACCCAGGTCTCCAGGTTTGCAGCTCAGAGCCTTAAACCACTGAACTATACTGCATCCCAGCTACTCGACTCCTAGTCCTACTGAGGTCATTACTAGACTTAGACTGTCTACCTCTACGATTTGGAATAATTTTTATATAAACCCCAAGGATGCTTGCCAAGCTATATGTGTGCATTGCAACAGGTGTGCTAGTAGAGGAAAAAATAAAGGGCATCTTGGAACCACAACAATGATGCAACATCTTTTGTGAATTCACCCTATCATTGTACATGGTTCAAAAAAACAGTCTAACATTGGTGACTGGAAATCTAGCAGGGCTCTCAGTGAACAGGAACATTCCACTGCTGCAGACAAGATCCAAAAGTCCACTTTTGCCTCATGGTCAGGGTCATGATAATTCTGTAAGTTCCTCTGTTTTACCAGGCACTGCATGTAGTTGTACAACACCCCCAGCCAAATGTAACTTTACCCCCCTGATAAGAGGCAGTTGAAGTTAAAAGAAGTTTTTGAAAGAAAGTCTAAATATTTACAAAACCATCCCATAGTACTGGCAATAAATCGTAAAATAGCAGAAATGATTGTACTTGATTTACAGATGTACTCTATTGTGGAAGATGTGGGTTTCGGAAGGCTGATGGAATTTCTGGAGCCACAATATTTAATGCCAGGTAGAAAATACTTCTCAGTAACCGCTGTGCCCAGGATGTATGACAGCTTAGTAGTTCAAGTAAGGCATGCTCTCTGAGAGCCTGAGGACAAGGTAGTTCACTTCACTACTGAAATGTGGACCAGCAGCCAAACCATTGCCTGTCTTTCTTTTACTGCACACTGGGTCAGTTTTGTGGGCAACACATCACCATCCTCACATACTACTAATCTGTCTGCTACTACTTCAACCAGTACTACTGCTACCACTACTATCTCTCAGAGCTCAAAAGAACCCATCACATTTCAGAAAATAGCTGTTCTCCATGTATGTCACTTTCAACACACACACACACACCACATTCAGCAAGAACTGGAAAGACAACTTACTGCTTGGGTCACTTCACAGGGTTTGAAAGTAGTTTTTTTTTTGTGTCCAACAATGGTTCAAATATTACAAAAGCACTTCACAATGGCAACTATGCACCCATATGCTGTTTTGCCCATTGTCTTAACCTAATCATTTGAAGCTTCCTGGATAATGACCGGCAAGTATCAACCACTGTGGGTAGAGTGCGCAATGTGTGTGGCTACTTCAGCCATTCAGTTAAAGCCCATGACATCCTTGCTGATATCCAGAAGGACAAAGGTTTTCCTCGTCTCCAGCTTGTTCATGATGTAGCAACAAGTGTAATTCAACTCACTTTATGATTGAATGCATCCTTGAACAAAAGGTAGCTATCATTGAGTATATCATGTAAAATGATATTGGGGAGGGCATTGTACTCCCTTCTACTCAATGGTCTCTGCTGAAACACGTCACATTCTGAAACCATTCACGAGTGCTACAAAAGAGGTCAGTGCAGAAAAGGCATCCCTTAGCCAAGTTATTCCACTCATCCTACTTCTCAAAGAAGGTTGGAAAAAATGAGGAGCAACTTAGATATGAACCAATCTCTAGTCAGTAACATGCTTACCAGACTTAGCAATGATGAGAATTTATTAGCCATGATATGGAGCAAGGAGTATGTCTTAGCAACATTGCTAGATCCACGTTTCTGGAACAGACACCTTCCTGATGTGGTTTCTAATGATATGGAGGAGTTGAACTACAGGCAATGTTTGACTGATGCAGTGGATGAGGTTTCATTAGGAGGATTGGCAAGCAGTACTACAATGACACTACCTCAAATTCAAAAGACTTCAAAAACCAGTTCAGAAGCAGACAATGAGAAGGATGACATTTGGGGCCAGCTGCAGGACATTGAAATTCCACAAGGAGAAAATGCATGCTCACTAGTAAGTATGGTAGAGGCATATCTGTCTGAGCCCAACATCAGAATTAAGGATGACCCTTTAGCTTACTGGCAAGAGAAAAAATCATGCTGGCCAAAGCCGGCTGCCCTGGCTTGTAAGTATATTGGATGTCCACCCTCCAGTGTCTGCTCCGAGTGTTTATTTAGCTCTGCTGAGGATGTTGTGAATGATAAATGAACAAGATTAATACCAGAAAATGTGAAAAAACTAACGTTCTTGAAGGTTAACTTGCCAAACTTTGGCTACATATGTGATGCTGATCTTGAAGAAGATGAAACTGAAAGCAGTACCTGTGCTGCAGCTGTTGAGTGACACCTCAGCTTTCAATTTTGAGACTCACTGGACTGCTTAAAAATAGAGATCTGGGACTTGCCTGCCTTTTGACTGCATCATCATCATCCTGGGGGTGGGTAGAGGTGTAGCCAGTACAGCACATTCACGTCATCATGTACTGATAGCAACTGTGGCAGACAAGTCCCTGATCTTACACTCAGTTGCTTTCTCAGTATGACAAAATAATTTATTTTATTACCTAATGCACCTAAGAATAATTTTTTCTATAACCATAGCTATATTTTTTTCCCCACTGATAGTAGTGGTAGTAGAAGTAGCACTGATGAAGTGGTCACTTTGGACTGCCTGGAGCTCTTGTTCTTTCACATTGCTTCACACTGCATTCCATACTGAGACCCATTACTATGCTAAAATAATTGGTGACATACAAAAACACACCTTTGCTTTCTACATAAAGTCAGACTCCAAAGACTGGTTTAAAAAAAATAGAGATCTGGGACTTGCCTGCCTTTTGACTGCATCATCGTCATCATGGGGGTGGGTGGGAGGTGCAGCCAGTACATTATGTTCACGTCATCATGGACTGGTAGCAACTGTGGAAGACAACTCCCTGTTCTCACACACACAGTCACTTTGTCATTCTAAGGAGATCATTTACCTAATTGTGCACAGTTAAATAACCACCCTGATAAATGCTGCTAGCTCTGTTTTTTTCCCTCTAGTAGTAGTGGTAGTAATACTACAAAGTACAATATTTAAACACACTATTATCCCCTTCTAAACAAGCATTTGACAATGCTGAATGTTGTCGTGCTGGCATTGGAAGTGGCAGTGGTGGAGCTAGAGACGCATAGCTCTGTGATTTTGTTAATGTGTCCCAAAAGGTGATTTTCCACAGCGAGAACGCCATTGTGCGCCACAACTGCAGAAACGCGTATTGGGCAGGCTATGAAAAATGGCAGCTGGACTGTTAATAAGGAGGTGTACACAAATGTCAGTAGTGAAAATGTGGCATAAAAATATTGCAGATTTATGAAGTTACAAGGGTGCACGGAAACTGCGCAATGCACACTTGCAACACAGTCATTTTATGGACTTTTTTTTAACTCTGTTTATACCTCCATCTCGTGGAACTCTATCAGGCATCCTCCAATGCCCCCAACTGTACCTCAATGCCTGAGAGGCCTCCTCATTCCTGGCACCAGATGGCTATCCCCCCAGCTCTGAGCCCCCCCGAGGTAGGGCCGCCCTATCTGCCCAGGGTGCTTTATCTAGAATTCAGGCCGGGCTGGGCTTGGCTCAGGAGAGAAGTGCAACTGGTGGTGGAGTGTGGTCAGGAGAGTGGAGATGCCATCGCCTATACACAAGGTGTTTTTTTTTTCCCTTAGTTGTGCCTCAGACGTGGGACATGCAATGCTGTACAGCCCACGACGTGAGTTCTCCCACCATGTCCGGAAGACGGCCGCCCAGTGTCTACCCTATTTGTGAGCTCTTGTGTGCTGCAGTGCCTCTGGCCTCCACCGGGGGCTGCTGCTGTACCAGGCTACCCCTGGATCCCTCCCTGAGAGAGGAGAGCAGTCCTTCAGATGCTCAATCCTCTCTCTCTCCCCTTCCGACCCCCAGTGGACCAGACTTGTTCCTGAACCCAGGTCACCGGCGTGACACGAGGTGTGGTGTCCAGCAGCTCAACCCTCAGCACCACCAGGCCTGGACCTGAGGGCTGAGGGGTGAAGCTGCAGGACTATTGGCAGGAGTACTGGCGACCTGAATTGGTGGCACGGCTTGGCCATTTCCTGGGGCTGTTTCTTGGGCTCCCACTTGGGCTGTTTCCTCCTCCTGGTTCTTCCTCCTAAGTTCTTCCTCCAGTTTTTTGGGGGGCTCTCTCCTGCTCAGGAGAGCAGGTCAGGATACAACTGGGAAAGACAAGAAGACCATCCCGAAGACCGGGCCCAAGACCAGGCAAGGTGGAAGGCAAGCTGGGGGGGCAAGGAGACAATGCAGGATACGAATGGAGAGACAACTGGGCAGTGGGAGCAGAACTGGACTGAGAGCAGTGGCATGGCCACGAGCAAGGAAGATGGCTCAGGCAGACGGCTTTCCTCCTGCTTTTCTGGTGACACTGGGGACGTGAGGACAGACATGAGGTGATGAGGGTCAAGTAACATCCCCCCCCCAGTTGCGCATGCATACAAGCTTGGGCACAAGATCCACCACAGCCACTGGGAAGCCCAAGAAGGGTGCTAAAAAAAGGGCCTACACTGGGGGCAACAGATCACATTTGCCCACTCCAGACCCCGGACACACCCCTAATCTGCACAACCATGAAGAAACATTACTCGGACAAGTCCAAAAAATACTCCTATTTAACAATTACATGGAGGCAAGCATCTGCATCTGCACTTTATAAAGCACCCCTTTCCACAATTTTGCAGATGCAGATGCGTACCTTAGTGCAAAGAAAGTGCCACCACCAGGGTTCTTCTCCAGATTGTAGTAGCTGGGGGTAGTAGCAGACTGCAGTCTTGAAGTGGTCAGTGGCTGACTGGCTCTCTCTGACTGGCTTCCCTCTGCTCTGGCTTGGTGCTGTTTTTGTGGTCCTGGCCTCTTCTTCATCTCTTAACTTTCTAAAACACATCTGATGCCTGCCTGTACCTGTTGAGAAATAGAAATCACTACTGTTAATAATATAACTTATACACAGTATTAGTATTATGTTCTTAAATGTCAGAAACAGAAGTGTGATTAGAGAGCATTCTATACTACTAAACAGTTGTTTAATTGTTTTTTTCTACAGATATGTTGATTAAAAGCAGTTTAAAATTTTTTTTTAACATATGGTTACCATAAAAAAATAAAGGTCATAAAAGACTCGGATAAGGTTTGGATAAGGATCCAAAGATTGTTTTGCTTATCAGAACCTTTTAGAACCTCAGAACATTTTGAGATTCTCCCATCCATACTGCTAATGCTTGCTGCAAATATTGTTTTTTTAGTTTCTGAAACTGTATCTTATATCCTACTTGTATATACACACTTTTCAAAAGGGCAGTTATACAGGATTTAGGATGCTGTCCTACATGCTGGACCATCAGAGATCTAAGGGCTCAGCTTCTGACAGCATGGGCAGAGATTGCGCACCTCAGATCACATATTCAGGAGGAAATATATTACAAGAACCACCCTCCATTTCCCTAACATACAAGTGAAGCACCTCGACCAGAGAGGGTAGTTGGTCTGGGAGGTTGGCAGGTGGTTAGGAGGGGCCAATCAGGTGCCCCATCACTCAGTGCTCACCAACATATCACCTCCACAAACCATGTAAAAACTACAAACAGGTATCTGCCTCTATCTCTGAAATCAAACAAAGGGGCAGAGGACACTGCAGAACAGAACACTGTAGCACAGGAGCTAGCACAAAAAACCTCACCCAAAACAGGGATAAAAACAAAAAAAGCAAAAAGGAAATCCAAAACACTTCTGATCATAGAAGACTCCATGATTTGGAGAGTTGATTCCTACCTCTGACCGGGGGTAATGGTCAGATGTCTCTGAGGTACATCAGTGTGGAGAGACACTGACTGCATTTTTAAAATCTTGCAGGAAGTTGGAGAAAACATTGATGACCTGGTACACATAGGGACTAATGATCTTGCCAGCTGGTCAGTTGACGAGACCAAGGAACACCTGACCAGGCTGGGAGACCAACTGTCATCCATTTCATCCGGCATCTCCTTCTCGGAGATCCTGGTGGTCTGGGAGTGGGGGACAGATGGATGGAAGGTCAGAGACGGGGAGATAGGGGAGCTAAACATGTGGCACAAGGGCTGGTGCCAGGAAAAAGGACACAAATTTGTAGGTAACTGGTGACAGTTTTGGGAGTGAAAGTACTTCAAATTTGATGAACTGCATCTGACTAAGGAGGGAGTCAGTGCATTGGGGCAGAATATTGATGTCTTTGCAGAGTATTTAAACTAGAAAATGGGGAGAGGTGTGCAGCACTCGATACATTGAACGGGAAGAACACCTCTCCCTTCTCAGCTAGGGATCAAACAGGAGTTCAGCATGTTTGTAGTTCATTTGCATCACTGGGTAAGGAAAAAGGTCCGGCTCCCCATATAACGTGCAGGGGAAAAGCCAGACCTTGCCCCATAACTAACGCACCAAAATCTGTCCAATGGAAAACCATGTACACAAATGCCCACAGTCTGAGAAACAAGATCCCAGACCTAGAGGCAACAATGTCAGAGGCTAAACTGGACATAGTAGCCATTAGCGAGATATGGTTCACCAGTAACCACACTTAGGAGACTTCAGTACCCAGCTATGTACTGTTCAGAAGAGACAGCGGTGCAAAAAGGGGGGGGGTGGCCCTTTTTGTCAATGAAAATATCAAAGCTACAGAATTTCAGATTACACACAAGGAGCCAGAAGAACTGTGGGTCACCCTGGAAACAGGAAATGGGACAGCCATACAAACTGGGGTTGTCTACAGTCCTCCAGACCAGGGGGAGGACATAGACACATAACTGTTAGATTCTGATAATGGAAGACTTCAACATGCCAGATGCAGATTGGACTATACCAGCAGGAACATTTGCCAGAATTAGAGACATGGTGGATTCCCCGCCGGGGGAGGGCTTCAAATAAATGGTACAACAACCCACAAAAGACAGGGCTATCCTGGACCTTGTACTGACTAACTGGGAAAGGATCACAGATCTCCAAGTAGAAGGTCAACTGGGAGCCAGTGACATCACATGGTGTGGTTCAATTTAGCCACTAGAACCAAATCATCCCATTCCAAGGCAAAAGTATGGGACTTCAGAAGAGCTGACTTTGATAAGATGGCCAACAGGGTTAAGCTAACCCTGACAAGAAGAATTACAGGGGTACAGGCAAAGAGGACAAGCATTAAGGATGCAATACTTGAAGCAACATCCCATTGAGTTAGGGAGAAAAGCAAGAGCAAAAGAAGGAGGAAACCACTTTGGTTCTCAAAAACAGTAGTAGAAAAGATCAGTGCTAAACAAGTGTGGCCTTCAGGAAATATAAGGGAATTCAGCGGGATGGAGATAGGGAGACATAACAAAATTCCCTTCGGGGAAGCAGGGAAGGCAGTAAGGCAGGCAAAGGCCCAAACCAAGGAAACACTAGCATGAACAGTAAAACTGGGGATGAGACTTTCCATAGATACATTAATGAAAGGAGAAAGTCCAGAGGGGGTATTGCTAAGATCAAAGGGGATAAGGGGAGTGTGTGGAGGATAACTAAGGAAAATATTTTATCCTAAACAGATACTTCTGCTCAGTATATATTGAGCAGAAGGTAGGGTAGGGCCCTCAGCTCAGCACTATGGACACAGAGTGAGGGAGGTGTGCACAAGTTCCTTCACAAAAGAAAGGGTCCTACAATAGCTCGCTAAGCTCAGGGTGGAGAAGGCAATAAAAACCTGATGGCATACATCCCAGGGTACTAAAGGAGCTAAGGGCGAAACTAGCAGACCCACTAGCAGAACTGTTTAGTGAGTCTCTGAGCACAGGAGAGGTCCAGTAGACTGGAGAAGGGCTCATGTGATCCTGCTCCTCAAGATTGGTAGCAGGGAGGAGGCAGGGAACTACAGACCATTCAGTCTTACCTCAGTAGTGGGCAAGATTATGGAGGCACTCCTTAAGAAAAGGATAGTGCAACACCTGAAATCCATAGGAGCACAGGATCCAAGACAGCATGGATTTACAACAGGAAGGTCCTGTCAAACAAATGTCATAGATTTCTTTGATTGGGTAACCAGAGTGGTGGATCAAGTGGGTGCAGTTGATGTTGCCTACCTTAACTTCAGCAAAGCTTTTGATACTGTTACACATAGAAGATTGATTAATAAGCTAGGTAGGCTTGAGGTGGATCAGAAGTTGGTGAACAGGGTGGCAAACTGGCTGGTGGGCAGAAAACAGAGAGTGATGGTAAATGGTATACAGTCAGAAGAGATGCAAGTCACAAGTGGGGTACCTCAGGGATCAGTCCTTGGGCCAGTCCTCTTCAGTATCTTCAACAGTGACCTTGCAGATGGACTGGAGGGTAAGGTTTGCCACTTTGCTGATGACACCAAGATCTGCAACAGAGTAGATGATCCATATGGGGTGGACAGAATGAGAAGAGATCTGAATAAACCAGCAAAATGGTTGGAAGAGTGGCAACTGGGGTTTAACGCAAAGAAGTGCAAGGTAATGTACATAGGGAAGAGAAACCCTGAAGCTACCTATAGATAGGGAGGGGAGTTGCTGGCAATCACAAGGGAAGAAAGAGACTTAGGCATCATCATCACAGATGACCTGAAATCATCCAAGCAGGCCACTAAAGCAGAAGGTAAGGCTAGAGGGATGTGAGGTGTATTAGTAGGGTTAACACAAGTCATAAGAGGAAGGAAATAATCCCTCTTTACAAGACACTGGTTAGGCCCCATCTGGAGTACTGCTTGCAGTACTGAAGGCCACACCTTCACAAGGACATTAACCAAATTGAGGCAATCCAGAGAAGGGCAACCACAATGGTGCAAGGACTGCATCAGAAAACATATGAGGACAGATTAACAGAGCTCAATATGTATACCCTAGAACAAAGGAGGGACAGAGGTGATATGATCGAAACATTCAAACACCTTAAGGGTATTAACAAGGTAAAAGAGTCTAATATGTTTCAATATAAAAAAAAACGCAGGACAAGAGGTCACAGCATGAGATTAGAAGGAGGCTGATTAAGGGGTAATGTGAGGAAGCTCTTTTTCACAGAAATGGTTGTGGATGCATGAACAGTCTGCCTCAGGGTGTGGTGGATATAAATACAGTGCAGGGCTTCAAACAGGCTTGGGATAGGCATAAGGGAGCAATACAGATGAGTATGAATAAATAGGCCTTTGACAGAGTAAAGTCCTATGGCACATTCATATGGTAGAAAAAATAGGCAGATTGGGTGGGCCTTGCGGTCCTTATCTGCCATCAACTTCTATGTTTCTGTGTTGCTATATACTATTATAGTATATGGGTAGGGCTGATTATGTATAAAAGTCAGTGGCTGCTAAAATGCTGTTGTGCACATTCTAAAAGATGTTGTGCATGTTCTAAAATTTTTTGTGCACCTCCCCTAATGAATATTAATAAGCAGCTCGGCCTGTCACCACCTTATTCTCTGAAACAGATGTCTTCAAAAAAACATACAGACATGGCATCCCCACTTACCGAGACGGTTAGCATAACAGGCTCAATGTTTTTAAATTTTAACTTATTTTTAACCAAGACCTGCTGCAAAGCTTTGGATCTTCACACTACAACAGCTTAATTTGGTTCAAGGTCAGCTGGCATTCATCTGTATCCCCGTCCCCCGGGTCGTGCCTGAAAATAGGCAGGATTTGTCTAGTGCACTTACCCGATCAACAAAAACTAAATAAATAAATAAAAAATAAAAATAAACAATAAGATGCAAAAAAACCCTGCAGCAGACAGACACCAGTCGCACTAGAATGGACCGGAGCAACATAGTATGGACTCTGCTGCTGGCAACAAGAGGGAGCACCACACACATGGTATTAAACCAAACTAAAACATGAAAGAAATTGCTTTCTTTTTTTTTTTCTCATGGAACCATATACTATAAAAATAAATTATGGGCAAGTATACACAACTCGCCTTGCTTCCAGCTCGGGTTGAAGATACAAGCATGGACCTCTCAAGTTTTGCTCTCGAGATCCATACGCTGGTATCTTAACCCCATGATGGAAACACAGGCTTGTTGTGTATACCCATACTTTATTCCTTATGTAATGTATACCTCTGTTTCACTCTGCATACATGATACCACTGTTGATTGCTATTGTACTGTACTATACTGTACTGTACTGTACTGTCCTAACCAAGACCTCCTTGCAAATGAGCTTTGCTCAATTGTACTTTTCCTGGTAAAAAATAAAAATAAATAAATAAACTGGAGGGATCTGTGTGTCACATAACCTCTTAAAGCAGGAATATCATGTTTGCAATGGGGATTTATGTAAGTGTTTACAAGTTCTACATAACATACAACTCAGTCAGAACAGGGCAAACATTTTTAGAGGGGACATGATACAGATCTTTAAATACGTCACAGTGATTAATATGGTACAGGAGGGGGTATTTTGAAGAGAAAAAATATGCTATAGAACAGGGGGCATTCTATAAATCTGGAGGGGATAAATTCAACAGGGCTGTGAGGAAGTACTTCATCACAGAAAGGGTGGTGGATGGCTGGAACAGCCTTCCAACAGAGGTAGCAGGGGCAAAAACAGTGGAGGGTTTCAAAAATGCCTGGGCAAGCACAAGAGAATAGTACACGTAAGGAAGGGAGGGAAAGAAATGATGCCATAGATCAGCAGACGATCTGCAGCTAAAAATGAAGGCTAAAAAAATGGGCAGAGAGGTGGGCCCAGTCGCCCTTATACACCATCACATTTTATGTTTCCATGTTTCTATGTCTCCATGGGAAGACCTGCTGTTTTTGACCACCAGGATAGGCACTAAGTGCACGTATATCTCTATGATATACAAATTGTTAATAACAACAGGAGGGCACTCCCTGCAATGAGTGCAAAACAAATGGAAAACAGATGGCACCTGATTTACTGATGAAGAATGAGAGAAAATGTTAGGACATAGTTGGAAAGTTACAGCTTTTCCTTCCTGGCATGAGTATGGGTGGAGGTGATGACTAAATTGTTTCACACAACATCAATTATGAACAGATGCTGGCAAGGCTGTTTGAGAGACAGGACCTTACCTACATCTTCTGGGCCTGCCCGAAAGCCAAAGAACACAGGTACCAGATCCACATACCCTTACAATAGTTTCTTTGGAATAACACTGTAATACAACTGGTTTGACAGTGCAATAGCATTGTGATTACCACTGTACTACCAGTAGTTTTTAGTTTGCTTCTTTTTTCCAGAAAGGGTATCGTATTATAGTGGATCTGTTTCAATTCCAATGTAATACCATTGTACCATTGTCCTATCAGTGCTCTAAGAAAAACAGAAATGTAAACTGCCATTTTAATACAAGGGTACCATTGGGTAGTACCAATGCACAGTTTGTGGCCTATCAGTGTGCTGCCACTGTGGTGCCATTGTGTTGCTACTGCAACACATTTGGAAAGGGTAGAGATGAAATGGATCTGGTGACCAGGAGTGCAAATGGACTTAACAATGTGTATACTGGGACTCCCATCCAGAGGACTGAGTACCAGGAAGCATACAGAAGTATACTATGCCATGTGTATAGTCACTACGGAAGGTATCACAGCTCACTGGCTTTTTTCATATATCGCCATAACTGCAGAGCAGAAGGGACATATGGGGCGATTAATAAAGACTAAATGGATCAAAGCCATCTTTAGAGTAACTCATGCAAAATTATTGGGTAAACGGGCTAAATGGAATATATGCTCCCTCACCCTAGATAATTCTGAAGGAGGTAATGGAGAGGAACTGGTAAATACTGAGTTGTCATCTGACCTTGTTGAATACACAACAAGGGGATGATCAAGAAATATACAGTTCATATAGGAAGAGACAGACACTTTCATTTAGTTACCAGGTTTAATGGACCTTGGGTTACTTTGCCTTATTCTGCATAGTTAAAGTATATTTAACTTTAAACTTCCTTTAAGCTGTAAAAACATTTTATAGACCATATATTTTGAGACTGACATGCAAAAGTCATTGATACATATGAAACAGTCGATGCCTTATACAAGCCCATGAATGGGAAACACATGTAGCTGCAGATTATGAGATTGTATATGCCTAATACCTACGTGTATTAATGTACTATATGTCACTTTACCTAAATAAATGTTAAGTTAGAAAAAAAAATGCCTGAAGGTCAGGGAACCTGATTACTTCCCTGGAATGAAGACATTTATTCAAGGTGTCCAGAAGTGAGGGTATAAGAGGTCAAATAATGCTCTGCATTTTATGTGCCCTCACTTGGATCTGATCTCTGCAGCTTGAAAACTGATGCTAAAATTCATTCTAAGAAGTGTACTGGTGGGAATCCCTTTTTCAGATTCACTAGTTGAAACTACCTGACAAGGGTCCACCACACCGACAGGGATAATCGATTGGGGCCAGGTATGCTCTGATGCCATACAAATCAGACAGCAAAAAGGGAACAACTGACACAGTTACACGAGGAGCTGAATTCAAAAGTCTAGTTCCAAAATGTAGTAATTTATTCAAGGGACCGAAAGCAGTGAGCGCAGAAGCCACTATCTAAGGTCAGAGTAATCTAACATTCTGCTGAACATTTTCCACTCTGGAACTGGATAAGGAAACTCTTAACCAACTCTTCTGCAATCCAGAACACCACAGATATTCTGACCTCTGAGACAGAAGAGAATACTCCTGAACTGGACAATCCTAGGTGGCAAAACTCTCAGTGCCTGATCAGAGGAGGCTGTGATTAATTCCTCCCAGAAATGAAAACATGGCAGCCTTTCTGACTAAGGGAAGCCACAGTAACTCTTGTCATCTTTAAAAATACTCATGGCTAGATGACCAGAATGATAATGTGGACCTGGACAGGAATCTAAAGGACGTATTGTGGTATTATCTGATTGGCATGTTGAGACATACAGTATGTCCAAGGAATCAACGTTTGCCAGGCTGTCATCAGGCTGGTCTGCTCTAAGACGTAGCTGAGGGACTCCATCATGAACTCAGAATAGTGAACCCACTTGTTTAGCACTAAAGATGGAAATATCATGTGGCCCCTCCAGGATAAAGTTTGTTCTAGTGCTTTTCTTCTCAGATGGTCTTTCTTTCTTTCTTTCTTTCTTTCTTTCTTTCTTTCTTTCTTTCTTTCTTTCTTTCTTTCTTTCTTTCTTTCTTTCTGTTAAAAACATCTGCAACAATAAATCTGCCATTTGCTGGTCTCTATTAAATATCCTATGGAGACAATCTCCAAAAACTTGACTGATGTGGTCTGTGGCAAATTTATAGGAACATGATATGGAAAAGAATCCAGAAAGAATGTCACCTAAGAACACAGAAAAGTTGACAGATATGAAACAGATCTATAGAATGTTGACTTACTGTATGTATAACAGAATGACTCTTCTAAACGTGCATGGACATTGCTGAACAATGGCAGAAGACTACAAGAGAAAGAGAGAGAGACAGAATAGGCTGTGAAGCTGGAAAACTGATGAAATAACCCCTATTTGTAATGTCCATCTAGTCTGAGCAGATGATTTTTTTTTATTTGTTTACAGTAAGATGAAATACTAAAAACCACACCATTGGCCAATGATTCTGGTTGTGAAATCATATGTTTCATAGCATTTCAATTAACTTCTAAATTCTGCTCAGTGATAATAGGAGCACAGACTTATCTTCTCCATTTACAAAAAGGGAACACACTTTAAATTTTCACTGTTTCCCTTTATTGGAGAGACCTGCAAAAATCCAGTTGCTCAGGGGATCACTGAGATGGGACCTTTAGCACCTGTACAGTAATTGTCTCCCTTATTTAATTCCACACTTGCAGTATCTAGACAAATATGTGAAGACAATAAACACACACCGGGAGCCGTCAGATCATCTGGGTCATCTGAGGTGTGTCTTGGTACATCTGGGCATGCCTGTTGTAGACCCCATCGGACTATATGGCCAACTTTGGGTGTCTTTAAAAGAACAAAAAATAACCCTGAAGCACCGTTAACATACTGACATTCTGAAAGTGCCTGTAACTCCAACTTTACCACATCTGCCTTAAGGCTTTCCAGATGCATGAGTCCCATAAAACCAGAGATCCTAGTAAGGGAGGCCTTAAATACTTTTGATTTACTGACTTTCATAAGTAAGACCAGAAGAGCCATAATTGCTATTACTCAAGGTCTGAGGCCAGTTTTAAATATATACATATGTTGTTGCACTTACTCTCTTTTGATATGTATATATCTGTCTATAACCATGGTCTACCTTCTGAAGCCATGGTTCCAAAAAAATAGAAAAACCTTTCCACTTTTTTTTGTTTTTTGTTTTTTGTTGTGTGTGAAAGGATTTTATATAGACAATACCACTTGTTTAAAATGACCAATGAACCCCCTAAAAGTAGAAACTTTCAGAATCCTTTCCAGCAGAAAGAAAAACACATCTATTAAAAAATCCTTCAGCATGGATGAGCCCAAGTTTAAAAAAAAAAAAAAAAAAAAAGATTCCTGCCTCTGCTCTGTGCACTCTAACTTATGCTCCAACCTGTTCTTCAGCAAAGCTGAGACTCATGTTGAATGTGTAGCTAGCTCCTGAAGGGAAAACATTACAGCAAGCTCCCTCATGCTTTTGCAATGAAACATTTGAAGCTGCTGTGCTTTCTGGGAGAAGTGAAGGGTCACGTGTAACAGATCATACTGTGTTACATGATGACTTCATGCAAATTGAAGACAATTGCACTCATGAGGAAACAGCAGCTGTTCTCACAGTAGAGTTCTATAGAGAGGAAACCTCCCACACCTGACACATCTGCACTAGCAAGGAGAGTCCAAAGGGAAGGGAGGAGGAGGACCCATGCTGTGCAGCACCCCGTGACACACACAGTGATTTACTATATGTGCATGCAATGTTATTCTTGGCAGTTTGGAAGATAGGAAAAGCATCCATGCTCCTAATAGCTGTGAAAGAACCCGGGGCAACACTACAGTAGGTTAAAACAATGTGACAGTTTGATTTGTGAAAGTAACAAACCAGCTGAAAAATGCACCTGTGGGGGAGTGGGCAGAAAAACAATGTGACAGTTTGATTTATGGAAAGTAGCAACAAATTAAACCAGCTACAATAGTGCACCAAAGGGGGGGTTGTCCAGGGACTGAGCGGACTGTGCAAAAGAGCCCAAGAGGGCAATACTGCAGTAAATAAAAACAAGGTGGCAGTTTGATTTGTGGAAAGTAACATCACACAAAACCAGACGAAATAGTAAGTCCACGGAGTGTGGGGAGCATGGAGCAAGCAGACTGTTTTGGAGTTGTGGAATGATTGTTCTGCAACTCCAAAATGGAAGAGTTTGTTGGGTGTCAATACGGTGGCTCATTCTTTAGAGCTACAAAAATGGCTGCAGGATCCACCCACTGCAGCTGTAAAAAGGATCTAAACAGGATCCAGTAAACTATAATCCTATAAGTCTTACCTCCACTGTTTGCAAGATTCTGGAAAGTTTAATCAAGGATATTATTTCCATTTAAATTAATATTATGGGTAATGAACAACATGGATTTAGAGAAGGATGAGGCAGCACTATGAATCCAATTTGGGTTTTATGAAAAAAAATTGTGACTTGCTAGACAGGAACATTGCATGTAATATGGTGTACTGTGATTTTAGCTAAGCATTTGACTTGATCCCACACTAGGCAGTAATATAATAATGGAAAATCAATATTAACCTGAATTGGTGGATGGCTGGGAGTAAGATCACAAAAGGTGTTTATTAATAGTCATCTTTCAGAAATGGGGTGTGTTACCAGTGGAGTCCATCAGGGCTTTGTCTTGTGTCCCTCCCTTTTTCAGTTTTTAAACAGGACTGTCAAATATGCCAACAATGTCAAGTCTGGGGGCCTCTGTGAAACTTCGTCACAAGTTCAAGACTGACATGATGACCCAGACCAAGTTTCAGAATGGGTTACCAAATGGGAAATTACACTAAATATGGAAAAATGCAAGGTAATGCACTTTGGCAAAAAAAGTCAAAAGAAGCCATATGTATTATGTGGTAAACCATTACAGATAATGAAAAGGATCTAGGAATCACTATCTCACATGATCTTTTATTTGGGCAATAAAAAGAAATATTACTTTCAAAGATGCCAAGGTGGTGATGCATTTATTTAGGGCCTATGCGAGACCACGCTTGGAATTTGCATCCTAGCTGTGGTGCCCATTTAAAAGAGAGGAATGTAAAAACCTTAAAAAAGTACAGAGAAGATTCACTAAAAACATATTTGAGCTAAAAAAATAAACCATACAAAAACATCTTGAGATTCTGAATCTTATGTCATTAGAGACCAGAAGATCGAGAGGGGATTGCTTGTTTACAGCATGTACAATATTGTGAATGATCCGTATCTTATGGCTGAGATGGCTACTGATTACAACAATTTAGACAGAGAAACTAGAGGTCACCCACTTCAGATTACTGGCAAACCTTTCAGAACAGTAGAATGAAAACATTTCTTTACCATGAAAATAGTGAACCCATAGAGCCAGCTACTTATTGAAAGAATTATAAGCAAACCCAAAAAAGAATAAAAAAATAAACTAGATAAGTTTAATTCAGCAGGAGGTAAAATTAACTATAACCCATGGTAATATTTCTATAGGAGTATAATGGGCAACTTGCATCCTGCTCCTTACCTACCATAGTATGAAACATAGTATGAACAATTATACATTTATACCTGTAGTAAAGAGTTTTTTTTGACAACTGCAGTTTATTGTAACTGTGAGCTGAGTCTGTGCTATTGCTTTTTATGTTCTCTGTAACATTCATGACACATTCTATTATGTCATGATGCCTGATACGTGGTGTGCATGAGTCATGGCATTGCACTGGGATATCTGGATGACTTATTGGTAGAGGGGTCTGGGTTGTACATGACAGGTCACATTAAACCATGATGCCCGTATGTATAACTGGTGATGTGCGTGGTTGGTGACTTTGCAACAGACAGTCCTGGTGCACTGCCACCAGTCAGGAGTAACCACAAACCTGAAGAAAAAATACCGAAATTTACGCAAGACTGATAAATGACAACACACTCCACTAAGGACATTGCAGTTCCAAAACAGAAAAAAGAAAAGATGCCTATATTTATGTGTGACTTTGTTATCTTGTTGGCTGAAACATGCAACTTATTTTTGTTATCAATCAATCAGCCTTTATTTAACCAGGCAAAACACCATTGAGTAGAACTCATTTACAAGATGGATCTGGGCAAGTTTACAGTAACATACAGATACAGACTATAATAAGAGCATACGGGATATATTAATGCATAAAAAGCACAGGAAATAATGAGATCATACAAGGATACATAGATGCACAAAACTACAACAATAATGACAATTTGGCCAGCATTATTAAACATTGTAAACAATAAGTGCATTGAATAGTACAGAAGATATCAGTTGAGCAAATGCCCCAGGTTAAACAAGGCAAGCAGGGATATATACTGGATACTTACCCAGGAACAGGGAGTATATACCGGGTGAAAACTAACTTTGAGTAGGTCAGGTAAAATAGAATGCTGATGGAACGGGTGGCCAGAGATCAATTGGATAAGAAGGATAGGCCATAAAGAGGAAAGTGAGTGGGAGGAGGGGGTGGATAGTAGAACAGATGGTAGTAGAGACTGGGGGAACAGGGGTATCAGGTCGACCTACAAGGAGAGTAGAACATGCATGAGCTATGTCAGCACAGACTAAAAGGATCATAGGGGTGCAGAATAAGCAGGAGGATGTTGTGGGTGGGAGGATGTAGGAGGTAGGAGTGACAAGATGGGCTGTAAGGATATAGAGATGAGCGGATCATACTGAGTAGAATGAGGGAGAAGTATGGAAGAGCAGAGACTAAGAGAAGAAAGTGCTGTTGGTAGACACCAGAGAGGAGGATGGCAGGACTTAGGCATAACAATTACAGGGGGTGCTGAGCTACCTGTCTGAGGAGGGTTTTGAAGTTTGCTAAACTGACAAAGTTTGAAAGTTTAAGAAACTTTTGTAGATGATTCCATAAGAAGGGAAGGGTGTGGCTCATTGAGTGCGATCTGTAATAAGTTCTAACTCTTGGAACTTCTAGTAAGATATATGAGTATCTCCTAAGTGAATAGGACCCACAAGCAATGATTGAGAGGTTGCTTATGTAATCAGGGAGTTTATTGGTCAGGACTCTGAATGTCCAGTTGGATGTGTTTTTTAGTATTGCGGTGTAGTGATGCAGGGGGTTTTCTTAGGGGGGAGGGGGAGGGAATAGAGATGTGCTGCAGTTTCAGGGCAGAAGCAGACACGTCATTACAATTGGGGGAAGAGACCCCACTCTTGACTCCAGGGTTAGGGGTCAAGATTTTCTCCTTCTTTATTCTTATTATAGGGGGCTCAGGGAGTTATTATTGTGGGCTTTCTTCAAGAGGAAATGTTGTGTTGAGAAGGGGGGGAGGGCTTTAAAGAACTGGGTGGGATGGGGACTGCCATAGGTAACTGGGTTTCACTGGATACACTTTTGCTACTATTATATGCTCCTGCACAAAAGGTTACTATTTTTCTGGATGTTCAACTAGAATGACGGGATATAATTTCTGTTCATGGAATGTCAAAGGGGCTCAGACACCTGCCAAAATAACTAAAATACTACTGCATCTCCATAGTCTTCATCTGGACATAGCCTTCCTACAGGAGATGCATCTCCTGTTTACTCAAAATAACCTTTTTCGTTGATGCTGGGTAGGGCAGGCTTTTGGCGCAGGTCTGAACTCTGGACAAAGGGGAACTGCCATACTTATCGCATGAAAGATACAATTTCATTTGTTACAAGAAGTGTCGGACCCTGAAGGTCACTATATTATCATTAGGGCGATCTTGAGACAATCAGAGATGGTTCTAGGATCCATCTATGGCACCAACTCAGAGAACCCTGAATTTTTTATGAACCTAGCAACAATACTAGCAACATGGCCAGTGCTGCCAATAATTCTGGGGGGTGAGTTGAACCAAGTCCTATCGAATAAATTAGATAGATCAAGTAACTCTAGACTCTCCCTGTTATCAGGACAGAAAGCCCTGCATGAGTTAATACATTCATTAGGCCTTACAGACACCTGGAGAATAACCTATCCTGAGAAGATGGAGTTCTTATTTTATTCCCTCCCACATCACTCATTTTCATGCTTAGATTACTTTCTTATAAGGGTTGAACATCTCCATGGCGTAGTATCAGTTTTTTACTCCTCTAAGGTTTTCTCGGATCATCATGTGGTGCAGCTAATATTAAATGTTGCCCCTAATGTTCAAAAGAACAAATTGTGGAAAAGTAATAATCAACTCTTAAAATCTGAAGAAACTACTCGATGTTTGCAATTTTTTATTTCAGATTTCATGGCATATAACTCCCCATCTGCGTCTAAAATGGATATTGTATGGTGCACGTTAAAATGTGCTTTAAGAGGAGAACTGATCCGTATAGCCTTGAAGTATAAAAAATAACAAAACCAGACCCTTTCCTCCCTATTTAATCAGATCACAGTAGTGGAAGCTAAATTATCAGCTGCATCCCCGGAAGAGGACTGGGAAGCAACGGAATCCTTGCGGGCACAATACAACTTACTACAAGATGAAAAAGCCAAATTTCACATGCTTAGATCCAAGATCTCTTACTTTGATCAAGGAGAAAGAGCTGTCTTCCTCTCCCTTTTCTTTATGGAAATGTTTGCAATGTATGTAGACTATAATGTATGTTGGATGCCTGTAAACATTGTGGGGGGGGGAGAAAGAAAAACATAATAAAATATATTCAATGGAAAAAAAAAGGAGAAACAGATGGGAAATTTCTGACCCTCCGGCTTAGGTCTCAAACATCAGATAGAATTATTACCTCTATTTATTTTCCATCAGGTAATAGTCTCACCTCCCCCATGGATATTAGTAAAGCCTTTTGAGACTATTACAATTGTTTATATATGCCGCCTACCTCCTCCTTTTCGAAGCAAATGTTAGAATCCTTTATGTGTGAAATTAACGTCCCAACACTCTCTGAATCCCAAATTCATATTCTAAAGGCCCCTATAACAATTAAAGAAATAATCAATGCCATTGAATCACTCCCCTTGGACAAAGAGCTTGGTCCTGATGGTTATTCCTCAAATTTTTATAAAGCATTTAAAAATATATTAGCACCTATTCTCCTAAATACCTTCCAATACCTTTATACTAATGGAGTATCTGATTTTTCCCTTACCCAGGCCACCATAATAGTCCTTCCCAAACTGGGAAAAGACCCTCTGCTCATCACCAATTATAGACCCATCTCTCCTATTAATGTGGACTTAAAAATCCTTGCCAAAATCATGGCATTAAGATTGAACTGAGTCTGGGACTCAGTGATTGGTCCTGAGCAGATGGGATTTGTTAAAGACCGCCTTTCCTCTGATCATCTTCGGAAGGTGACTTATCTTTTTTCTGCATCCAAGGACTCCATGACATCTGCTGTTTTGGTGTCCTTGGACGCGGAAAAAGCTTTTGATAGGGTATCGTGGGACTACCTCTTTTCTTTACTTCCTAAATACGGTATTCCCCTGGAATTTATAAATTGAGTTAAAATACTTCACTCTTCTCCCTCTGCAAGAGTCCAGTGTAATAATGTGCTCTCCACTCCTTTTCTTTTGAAACAATGGACGTGGCAAGGTTGCCCTCTCTCACCCTACCTATTTAATATGTTTTTAGAGCCCCTTATAAGAAAACTGAATTCCTGTCCTTTAAATTCAGGTTTTAAGATAGGTGACACAGAATACAAGATATCCGCACATGTGGATGACATTTTATTACATGTTTCATCCCCTTCACAATCTCTTCTAGCAGCATTCACAATAATTTCTCAATTTTGGTCCCTCTCTAATTATAAATTGAATCTAGAGAAGATGGAAGTGTTTCCCCTTAATAAATATTCACAGAAAGCAGAAATTTCAAATCTGGGTTTACAAAGGCGCACAGACAAACTTAGATACTTAGGAATTAATCTCCATTCTTCCCCCCAAATGATGAGGAAACTTAATCTGGACACCTTTGTAAACACTTTAAAAGAAGATATCAAATGCTGGTCCCAACTACCCTTGTCCCTGTGGGGCAGAATGAGTATAATAAAAATGAATTTTCTACCTCATGTACTATACCTGTTACAAATGTATAACTGGGCCCTGCTGAACTCTTGGTTCTTGCAATTGCAAAAAATTATTGATTCCTTTTAATGGGCAGGTAAAAAGTCTAGGCATAGCTATATTAAGCTTACCCGACAAAAGATAGAGGGCAGTTTACAGGCCCCAAACTTTTATTTATATTATTTAGCGATACACCTAACAAGGATGAGGTATTGGTTAACTCCCCCTAATCCCTCTCCTGAGTACGACTATCATCCCCTCTGGTTAGATATAGAACGTGCCTTATGTTTAGCACAGGAGGTGAATCCCAGGCCCCTTCCTTTCCTTACAAAGAGAAATTTTCCCAGCAAACTAAAAGACTCTCCACTGGGTGCTATGCTTGAAGTACAGTGACAATTTAACATGCTTCTTAAGATTGAGGGTCACAAGGATTTAGCACAACCTCTCTTTAATAACCCTAACTTTTTAATTTCATGTAAACCTCTCAAAATTACCTCATTTGGCCTAATATGGGAGTTGAGAAGATAGATTACTTGGTTGCCAACCATAAACTGATGTTGTTTCAAGAAACCAGCACTCTTTATAAATGGCATTCGGTACATGTATTTAAACATCTGCAGATCTCCCACATGTTAATGAAGCACTTTGGTACAAGGCCTTGGACTAGTACTATGTCTCCTATACTAAAGCCATACATTATATCTCTTCTGACTTCCTATTTAATAGCATATGCATATGCCTTCTTGCAGACCACACTGGCCCGGTCAGAAAACCAAAGAGGTTATTGGTGGGACCAGTTACTGCCGGCAACTGCGTATTCTAGAAGTTGGACAAGAATCTGGAACATTTATATAGAGATATTAAATTGGATAAGTATAGATTTATGCAGTTTCA
Organism: Neoceratodus forsteri; assembly: GCA_016271365.2. Taxonomy (NCBI): domain Eukaryota; kingdom Metazoa; phylum Chordata; order Ceratodontiformes; family Ceratodontidae; genus Neoceratodus; species Neoceratodus forsteri. Next base: position 1,120,353,407 of record CM057455.1, on the reverse strand, counting down.
AATAAATCACAATTTGTATTACACTCCAGTTAAGTTAAACCAGACAGGTGCTCTTACTTCTGAGCTCTGTACCAGATGTGCAAAACTCCTGGGAGACCTTCTACACATGTTGTGGACTTGTGAGAAAATTTCTCCATTCTGGGACAACATCAAATTCCACTTGGATCCACTGCTGTCTCTGTCAGATAAGTTTAGTCCGGAGATATGTATCCTAGGAGATTATGCCACCCCCCCAGGGTTGATCTCAATGAGCATATATGGCCATAATCTCAGCATGGAAAGATGCAATCACCCCCTCTTATACTGAATGGTATCAAGAAATAATGTTTGCTATACAAGCAGAGCTGGTTGTAGCTGGAGTGTCTAATAATATGGAAACATTCAAATAGATCTGGGACCCATTATTAAGTTTGTTGTTGATCCAGAGCAAATAGGGCAAATCTAACACTGGAACCCCTGAATATCCAGTGACAGTTTAAGAGTTCTTGAGGTAAATTATATGTGATATAAGTCAGGGGGTTAGGGAGTGGGGGATACAGGCATCTGCTTACCCTGTTGTATCTTACTCATCTGGCCGCAATACCTAGAGGTAGATTTTCTTTCCTCTTTCGTTATGTAAATGCTTGTAATGTATGTAGACTATAATGTATGTTGGATGCCTGTAAACATTGTGGTGGAGAAAAAAAAGAAAAACCCAATAAAATATATTCAATGAAAAAAAAAAGAATTCTGGGGTGAATTCCATCTGGCCCCATTGCTTTGTCCACCTTCAGTTTTAGGAGTTCGTTCAGAACCCTTTCTTCTGGGAAAGGACTGGGATCGACCCCCCTCTCCAGAGTGCTTCTGTTAATTGGATTAGGCACCTCCTCCTCTTCCTCTTTTGTGAATACTGAACAGAAGTATTCATTCAGTATCCCTGCTTTTTCACTGTCACTCTCTGCCCACCCACCATCCATTCTATTCAGCCTCACTATCCCTCCCTTTGTCTTTCTATGCTCCCTGATATACCTATAAATGGTTTTATCCCCCTTCTTAGCCAAGTTAGCTATCTCTTCCTCAGTTTGTGTCTTTGCTATTCTGACTACCCTCCCTGCTTCCTTCTGCCTTAACTGGTACAGTTCTCTGTCCTGCTCCTTCTGTGTTTCCTTATACTTCCTAAATGCTATCTTTTTCTCCCGAACCTTCACTGCCACCTCTTTTGAGAACCATAGTGGCTTTTTATTTTGTTTTGATTTGTTTATTTGCTTCACACAAAGGCTTGTTGCCTCTGTGATGGCAGTTTTGATATTTCCCCATTGTTGCTCCACCCCAACATTTTATGCGTTGTTTGATTTGTTTGTTTGTTTCTGTTTGCCTTGGGACACAGAATTATTTTTAATGAAGCTTAGTGATTGTGAAAGGTTAAAAAGTCCAAAGTTCTTTGTTTATGCACATGCCAGGTGCTACCTTTATAATGACACTTCAGTATATTTCCTTACCAGTTTTTATTTCTGGATTTTATACACATGGTTGCTTCTCTTTCAGTCTCTGGGTATTTATTGTTCATCACCTTTACCAAATTACTGTACATGTATGGGTGTGTATTATCTAAAAATTCTTGCTGCTGGGAAAGTACATCCCTCGAAAAATCAGCTGGTAAGAGACACAATATGTCGGGTTGTTTGTGGGGTTACTCAAATAGGCCTTTGTAATTTTGTACAATAAATTGTATGTTTTCCAAAGTTTTGTCACAGGTTTCTTCACTTGCAAGCACTTCTGTACTTGCTGATATTTAGTACCGCATTAATAATGTCCTCTAGACACTACTGTGAACATTGAAAACTGTTGTTCAGACATCATTACATTCTGTCCTTGTCCTATCATGTGTGAGACAGCCAACAAAGGGGCATTATGACAGGGGTGAATAAGACCCTCTCATTTCTTATGCAGAAAAAGTTAAAAGCAAGGATTTATCCTCACCTCTTCTGTCTCTTGTCTGTCTGATTATGCAATCAAATTTTCTTGTGAGATCCATTAACTGATCACTCTGTTGATCTCATAATCCCCTCCACTATGTCCCTACCTTCACTTGCTATTTATTACTGTTTCTGTCTTGTTCCCCCCTTGCTTACCTGTGGTTATTAAAATATATGTGAATATTTGTGTGAAATTGTTTGTGTGAAACTGGGATTCCTTGGTTTGAAAATGTATATAGTTATATTGTTAAAATGATTGCATAAAACTATTTGGAACTCTAGGTTATCCTTGTGATGCAGTTTGACCTCCATAAGCTAATTTGCAGAGTTGTCAACAGGAGATTAGTCTGGTACACAATGTTCTATTTTGTTGCACTGCAAGGAAAGAAACTAACAAAGTTCAGATACACCTTGTGAGAAACAGAATGTCTCTTAATGGGCTCAGGATGCAGAAATTAATTGCCAGGCAAAGATGTCCTATATAAAGAGAGTAGGACTGTGTGAAACTCCAAAAGTTCTACCTTTCAAACTTTCTGAGTAGAACCCAAAAACCTTCTACCAGGTAGAACCAGGTTCCACCTATAACCAGGTTCTACCAGCTATTACCAGCTAAGGGAGCTAAATATGTATTCGCTGGAGGAAAGAGATAGAGGGGGGACATGATTGAAATATATAAATACCTCTCAGGGAGAAACAGAGTGCAAGTAGATACAGTCTTCCACAGGAAAAAAGTACTCTAAGTCTAGGGGCCACAAGATGACGCTGGAGGTTAGGAGGCTCAGGGGAATGTAAGGAAATACTTTTTGACAGAGTGGGTGGTGGATAAATGGAATAGACTGCTAGCAGAGGTGGTAGGGGTGGAAATGGTTACAAGCTTCAAGAGGGCATGGGACAGACACATAAAGAGCTTGAGAATATAACAACAGAGGACATTAGTCTAATGGGAGATTCACGAGTGCACTAGAAGCACTAAAAATGGGCAGACGCAGTGGGCCTGTGTGCCCTTATCTGCCGTCAACATCTATGTTTCTATGTAACCAAGTTCTACCAAGTAAAAACAGATTCTATTGGATATAACCAAGTTCTACAATCTATAATCACATGTTACCTGGCTCTACTTAATTAAGAAATCCACAGAACTATTTTTTTGCATGTTTGGAAAAGTACATGTAGTACTAAGAATGGAATGTTTTGCAAAGTTTTGGTGCCTAGAATTCTGTCTCAGTGCACCAAAACATTGCAAAACGTACCATTCTTAGAATCTTAGTACTACATGTACTTTCCCAAACATGCAAAATATGTAAATTTTTTTACTCAGGTAAAACCAGGTAGAACTTGGTTATATATTGTAGAACCTCCCTGTGTTTTCACTACCAAAACTATGTAACTCAAAGCAGCCAGCAGTGCTGTACTGAACTGTTTGGGAATACATTTCCTTGTTTTTGGTGCAGCTACTCGAAACAGTCCAAAGTGCTGTACTGACCTCTTTGGGAATTAATTACCCTGAATTTTTACCTAGACACGCAACCATCATTTGCTAAAAAATTTTCTTTTAATTAGGAACATTTATAAAATCCATTATGGAAAGACAGGAAGCATGTGTGTTGAACCCATTATGCAAAACCATGTGTGGTAAAGAATACAGTAGCAGCACTTCCCAGGCAATCTAGGGAACGGTGAGAATGGTACAGAAAATTCAGGACACTGCAGGAATTACCCATTGTGGTACTCAGAAGATGAGCACACAGGCCATACTAGTGCAGCAGCCAGTCTTAGTAAGCAGAGAGACGGATGAAGAGGAGGAGAACACATATGCGACCAGGGGAGAAATCAGTGAAACAGATCCTGAGTTTGTAGTACATAAAGTAGCAGTCAGTTGGTCAAGTAGCAGTAGTTCTGGGGAACGGGATGAAGAAGAGGAATGCAAGGCCAGAAAAAGAACAAAAAAGACTTCTAGGAAGGACAGTGATGGCAGTAAAAAAAATGATACTGGGGCATTAGGAGACTCCCACACATGTAGAGGAAAAACATAGGATAGAAGATGGACAGGCTTCCAGAGGAGCAGAAATAGAGGCAGTTAAGCCAGTGATAGATGCTGTGCATCAAAATTTGCAGATGGACATGAAAACAAAAGACCTCAAAGAGATGCTGGCAGTAGTAGTAGTAGTAGATTTTATTTGTTTAGGGTGCCTTTTCCCGAAGGCTTAGGGCACCCTTACAATAGGATTACAAATACATACATACATAAATAACAGAACAGGTACAGTAATAAAAGCAGATACATATAAAGTCTCAGACATGATTAAAAAAAACTGAACCCATTCAAATTCTTAAATGGCCCACTTTAGACCCCAAAAGCTTGTGCAAACAAGAATGTTTTTATTTGTCATTTAAAAATTTCAGCAGACGGTGCCTCTCGGAGGTGCCCCAGCAACGAATTTCACAAAATGCATGGCAGACACCTCAAATGCTTGGTCCCCAGAGCTCTTTAACCATGCTCTGGGGATCTCCAGGATAGCACTGGTAGCTTATCTGAAGGGTAAGAGGGGACGTGGAGATGCAGGAGATCCTTCAAGTAGCCCAGACCCAAACCATGTAGGGCCTTGTAGGTCAAAAGTCCTACCCTGAAGGTATGGGCCAGTGCACCAACAGCCAGTACAGTTCATGCAGCACTGGAGTAATATGACTGAATCTGCAATGACCAGTCAATGACTGTGCCACTGCATTTTGCAACAGCTGCAGGCGCCGCAGCTCACCGCCTCTGACCCTGAGGTAGAGGGCATTACGGAAGTCAAATCTCAGTGTTACAAAAGCATGAAACAGTATGGCCAGGTCTTCAGGTGGGAAGAGATTGATCTGGGTGATGTTTCTGAGATGGTAAAATCCGGTCCGGACAATAGCCGACACCTGAGCATCAAATGTCAGCTCGCTGTCAAACACAATGTCCAGATTCTTCACCCTTGATGAAACCACAGTTCTGTTGGGTCTATATAAAGGTCCAACCTGTCACCAGATGCACCTGGCTCTACCACCAGTACCTCAGCCTTCCCAGGGTTTAGTCACAGCAAGATTGATGCTGTTCAAGCCTGGATCTCAACTAAGCATTTATTCAGCACATTGACATCATCAGGTCTACCACCTGTGAAAGACATGTAAAGCTGTGTATCATCAGTGTAACAATGAAAACTCAGCCCATACCATCTTATGATCTCACCCAGGGGCAGCATATACACTGCGAATAACATTGGGGAGAGGACAGAACATTGAGGAACTCCACAGGGCTGGTCTCTCAGGTTCGGGGAACAGGTTCCCATCACTACTCTCTGAGACCTGCCCCAGAGAAAGGACTCAAACCAGCAGATGACCTTGCTGGTGAGTCCCACATACTCCTTCAGCCTGTCCAACAACACCCCGTGGTCTACAGTCAAATCCTGAGGAGATATCGAGAAGGACAACAATTGTACGCTCTCCCCAATCCCTCACCCTGAGCAGGTCATTCAACACCTTGACCAACACTGTCTCTGTGCCATGAAAGGCCCGAAACCCAGAGTGGAAAGGTTCATAAATTTGGAAGTTTTTGAGACACCCCTCTAGCTGTTCTGCTAACACCTTCTCAAGAACCTTTCCCAAAAACGGAAGGTTCAAGATAGGCTGGTAATTTTCCAGAACATCAGCATCCAGTGATGGTTTCCAGAACAGGGTGTTATCCAGATCTTGTTTCAAAGACTCTGAAAACCCCCCCACTGACAAGGAATTCCTGATTATCCCAGCAATGACCACTCCCAGGGCTTTGACACAGCCAGCTAGTAGCTGTGTCAGGCCCAGGTCCAGGTCTCAGAATGTTGGTTTCTGCCCGAGAATTTTCTGACAGACCTCCTGCATCTTCAATGGCCAGAACTTACCCCCAGGATGGCCGAGTGCAATTGTCCACACGAGAAACACCACTGCTGGAGGATTGAATTCTGCTTGGAGCAATCCTGGATCTCCCAGAAGATACTCTGTCTGAGAAGAATTGAGTGAACTCCTCACATTTGTGGGTTGTAAAAGCTCTATCGGGTTCCAGACAGGCCAGATGTAAGAGCCTGTCTACAATCCGGAAGAGATGAGTTGGTCGATTCTTCCCAGCTCTAATCATCCTGGACATAAAAGCTGTCTTTTTCTGGACAATTGCATTCTGGAACTCATCATAATGAGTCATCAGAAACAGCTTGTCCTCCCGAGATCCAGTCTTCCTCTAATGCCTCTCCAACCTCCACCCCCTTGTCATCAACTTCCTTAGCTCCCCATCAAACCAAGGGGAGCCAAGGTATGAGACAAGGGGGCATACACAGATCAGTGCAAGATGGTCCAGGGCCCCAGAAACAGCAGTGTTATAGGTCATCACTGCTTCTCCTGGATCTCTAGCGCAAGCCTCCAACACAGATGAAATCTCTAGTTCCGCCATCAGTCCCTCTGGTTGAATACCCCTCAAAGGGCAGAACTGGCCCATTTCCACAATTGGGTGGAACATTCAGGTTTGTTTTAAAGCTGAACTCAACAGTGCAATGATTGGACCAAGCTACCTTATCAATTTTGAAGATATCAATTTCAAGCCCCAGAGGGAACACCAGATCAAGCACATGTCCGGACTTGTGGGTTCCGGACATGGAATGCAGGATCAGTCCCTGAGCCTCCATACTTACCAAGTGGTCTATGGCCTCAGGCAATGTCACATTGTCCACTGAGGTGTTGAGATTACCCAGAATAACACATTTTGGTGATTCCAACACCCTCTCATCTCCTGCAAGAAGCCCCGATCCCAGCCAGGTGGACGGTAGACCAAGAGCATTCTAAACTCCATGCCTGAGCCCTCCACCCCAGCACAGTCACACATTCAAAAGAACTGGTGTCTCCAACTGGGTGCACCATCAGGCCCAGCTCCGATCTAAAACAGATCGCAACCCTCCCTCCCCTGCTGTCCTTCCTCAGGCAGTGCATAACAGAGTTCCTAGCCAGAACAGAAGCTTCTAGCACAGGGCCCAAGGTATCCTCCAGCCAGATCTCCATAATGCATGTCAGATCGATAGACCCAACAAGGCCAGCCATTATAGTGGTCTTGTTGGCCATCGACCTGGCATTGCAGAGCACTGCCCAAAGAGGACAAAAGGTTGGGGCTGGTTCATCAGCTACCTGTCCTCTCAGTCTGGAGGATATCCTAGGTATAGAGACAAGGCACGCAGGATCTTGCTTAAACTGTCTCCTTAACCAGGGCATATCCTGGTTCCCCACTACCCCAATCTGCTCTCCCCAGGCTACATCCTTCTCCCTCTCTCTAGCACCACTCCTCAAAATATCCAACTCCTTGCTTCTCCACCGTACCGCAGCATCAAGCGGTGGAGTGATGAAGGGGCAAAGATCTTTAAGGAGAGATGGAGAGTAAGCCAATATTTGAGCCTGAGGTAGAACCCCATCCTAAACTAAAACTACCAATATCTGTGCACTTAAAACACTTCAAAATTAAACTTAATCAATAATCCAACCACACACACACACACACACACACACACATACAAACATGCACACCACACCACAATCCCCACAAACCCTCCTCAATCCAACAAATAAAGTTAAAATAGAAGGAAGTCAGATTTGACTGGTCCCATATAGTTGTGGGCTGGTCCTCCCTAAACTTTAGTCAGCAGAGAAATGCTGCCCTCTGGACTTATAGAGCCAACACTCAGAAGCTGCCTCAGTGTATCTCTGATTGCCTACCCTTAAGCATGGCAGGTAAGTATGGGCTGTGAAGTGCCTCATACATCTCCCTAACTGTGCCCAAGGTCAGATCGCACTTTGACAGGATATCCATAAGTTGCATGTTACTGCTACTGCAAGTTGCACACAACTCTGAAGCTGCTCCACCCTATCAGTCTAACAGCATTTAAGTCAAGTTATAATCGATCCTTCAAAGAAACCTGTAACTGCTTCCCTTAAATTTTACCACCTGCTTAGTTAAATGTGTCCTCCTTGATCCTCGCCTTATATCCCTGTAATTATTTTTTCAGTTGCTGTCCCCCTGTCTTCCCGTCCCTTCTCATACCTTGTCTCCCCATAGATAATTCTAGGTACCTGTATCCCCATGATCCTTCTAGTCGTAGCTTGGTAATGAATCTGTAGCCTGTAAGTTGGGTGCATTTGCTATTAAAGGACCCTTGTTCCCCTAGGTACCTGTATCCCTGTGATCCTTCTAGTCGTAGCTTGGTAATGAGTCTGTAGCCCATAAGTCAGGCCCATTTGCTATTAAATTACCCTTGTTCCCCTTCCATTGTATGGCATACTATCTATTATGTTGCATACTGAGACCCTAATTTCCTGTCGCTTCTCACTGGGACTCTTCACTCCTTGGAGTTCTCCCTCCTCATACTTGTCCCCTCCCCCTCCCTTCTGCTCAGTCAACCTTCATGGTTCTGATCATTCTGACCCTTGGTTTGCCCCCAGGTGTGTTATGTAACCAGTGTCTATATATATGGAAATGTAATACTCTTGTATATGATACGAACATAAGAAATTTGCCAGCAGATAAAGGCCTAGAGGTCTATCAAGTCTGCTCGAATGTGCAGCTAGCACTCCTTATTCTGCAGCTGCCCCTCCCTTCCACCCTTCCCCTTCATTAACCCTCCCCCTTGTCCTGTCCATCCTCATTTGAAGCAGTCCACTGTTCTACTGCATACCACTTCTGCAGGTAACGCATTCCAACCAGTCACCACCCTCTCTGTAAAAAAGTGTCTCCTCATCTCCATCCTGAACCTTCCTCGCTCCAGTCTCATATCATGGCCCCTGGTGGCCCTCCCCTTCCTTACTTTGAACAGCCCCTCTGTACCTGTCTTGTTTATTTCTTTCATGTATTTAAAGGTTTCAATCATGTCCCCCCTGTCTCTCCTCCAATGAGTACATGGTCAACTCCTTCAACCTCCTCTCGTATGATAAGTCCCCCAGACCCTTGATCATCTTTGTCGCCCTGCGCTGCACTCCCTCCAGTAACTCAATGTCCCTCTTCAGATACGGATGCCAGTACTGCAGGCAGTACTCCAGGTGTGGTCTAACTAATGATGCCCTATCCCTGCTTGTTTTTATTGTTATCTTATTGTTGACTGCTTTTTCTCTGGCTCAATTTGTATTGTGTGGCATTGCTGTAAACTGCATCAATAATGTTATTGCTTATTGTCCAGGTCCATCTTAAAAATATACATACCCTTCCCATAAGCAGCAGTGCAACAAAATCTGTGAAATCCATAGTGTGGGATTTTTTTGACACATGAAAAATCATCTTGCGTGGTTTGAAAATTATGCAAAACAAATTAAGTCACAGTAAAGTGGGTACTCAGATGGGAACTTCAACAATGATAAGATATGTGAACAAATCTTACATTTATCAGTATCAAAAAGCTTAAAAGGAGCCCACATAAGTTGTTGCACTGCTGCACTCAGATGAGGAGGACGAGAATATGGATGTTAACCAAGGTGAGGAAATAGATGATGAGGAGGGGGAGGAGGATGAAAGTTTGCCTTCCAGTCAAAGCACACCTTCTTCAGTTTCTCATTTCTTTACCCCTCTGAGTCCACCACTGCAGCCTAATAGGAGTCATATACCATCCATGACCACAATGTCCACCCCTCATGGCAGTAAAGGTCAAAGGAAGCAGCCCAAAAAATCAGGTGATATCAGCAGGTGTAGCGGCCATCTAATTTCTTTGAATGACTCTTTTGAGCAGTCACAGAATTATAAGCCCAACGGGCCTGCTGCAAGGTGATTAACAAAGGCAATTGAGAAGATGATAGACACTGACATGCTCCCATTTTCTCTTGTGGCTAACCAAGGTTTCAAGGCACTAATGGAAGTTGCAAAGCCAAAGTACGAGGCCCCAGCTAGACCTGTTTCTCCACTGTTGCCATCCCAGACTTGTACTGTATGGTGCTGTTTGGAAAAGTGTGTCTGATGCTCTGAAAGGTTCAGTGGGCAAAAAGGTTCATAGCATGACATATATGTAGACCAGTGGCCAGACGACTGACTATATGGCTGTCACTGCCCATTGGGTAAACTTTCTTCCCTCCTCCTCATCATCATCATCATCATCATCATCATCATCATGTTGAGGCACTGTTAGCAGCAGCAGCAGCAGCAGCAAGATGCAAGGGGCTTTCACTATTCAAAGGCAGGCAACATTATGTATTTATGGTTTTTAGAAAGCCCACAATGCAGAATATCTTATCGAGGGCCTTCAAGAAAATTTGCTGATTGGCTGACTCCAAAGTCTTTGCAACCTGGGTTTATAGTGTTTGACAATGCTTCAAATATCATGAAAGCAATAAGTCTTGGTAACATTACACATGTACCATGCTTTGCACACACTGTTAACCTGGTGGTAAAAGACTCCATCGATGAAGACAGAAATGTTCAGAACTTGATTGCAGCTGCCCGTACTGTGTGCACCAACTTTAACCAATCTGTTAAAGCTCAAAAGTTTCTGCAGCAAATTCAGATTGAAAATAGCCTCCTTTGCCACCAGATGATACAGGAAGCTCCAACATGATGGAATTCCACTTTCTATATGATGCAGAGAATGCTTGAACAACAGAAAGTCATCCATCAATATGCAGTCCAACACTGGCATTAAGAAAGGAGATGCGAACATTAGCCCGAATCAGTGACATCTGGTGGAGAATCTCTGTTGTATCCTTAAACCCTTTGCAGAGGCTACCCCAGTAGTGAGTTCTAATGGTGCTGAGCTATGCCAGATACTAGCCTTAATTTCATTCATCAGACTGAGACTGAAGCTTCTCGAGTCACGGTTTCTTGACATTGATGACGTCAATGCTGCATCACTTGTGGGAAACATTTTATAAACCTTCCTTAGGGGACAAGCTCATTATAAATATGTGCAAAGCTGAACATTAAATTTTAGCTACATTTTCGGATCTTCAGTTTAAGGACATAATAGAAACATTCTTCAAACTGCATGATTTAAAGACCTTGAATATGATCATGATCTATTAATTGATAAAGTGTCAGCACGTATAGTTGAGAAAAGTGGTACATCATCACTGCCCTTTTGGTCACATTTGAATTCTGAACAAAATCTGGTGAAGAGGGAGAGAGCACAATCTGCCATTGCTGCTGCTGCTGGTACCACCACTACTAATGAATTTGGCCATCAAACACCAGCCAGAACTGATGCTACTACCGAGGTGACTGCTGCTATACCACAAAAAGGAAAACCACTGTGGAACATGCTGTCAGACTTTGGTCTGACAAAGACAGCTGGAAAAGCTCAGTTGGCTGTTATGGTACCAGAAAGCCCTGCTGCAAAACTGGTGAAAGATTATATGGAGGAGACCATGTGTCTCACCGCAGGTGATGAACCATTGCTTTATTGGTAACAGAAGAAATCAATGTGGCCTTCTTTAACTGAGATCACAATTGAATACCTCAGTTACCCACCCCCCAGCACATATTAAGAGAATTTTCAGAGCTGCTGGAGCAATAGTGAATGACCAAAAAAAAACATGCCTTTCCACAAAAAATGTAGAGAAGCTCACTTTTCTAAAAATGAACCTGCCACAATTTAAAAGCATAAACTGTCCAAAAATAATGCAGGCTGACAACATCCAGATGGCGTGCCATACAGATGATGATGATGATGGTGAGGTATTCTGTTGCCACTAGCCTTTCCACCTGTCTTTCCTCCACTGGTGGGTCCTCCTGTCTCCTCCTCCTCCTCTTCCTTAAGGTCCATTCATTTCTCAAACATCTACTGTTGGTTCTCATGTGCAACTCAGGCCCAGCCTAGCACTAGCAGTTGAAGATCCACTACAAACTGTTCAGCTAAAACACCCATCAATGACCACACATTAGTGTCACTCATTTCTGCAGCTATTTGGTTGAATTGCCATTTCTGTTAATGACATATTCAATATTTATTAGGCTGATAAAGAAACATAAATAAATTACTTAAATAATTAAATAAAAGATCTTTCTTCAGGTCCAGATGGGGATTAATTTTTTGTCTGCAGTGTCCACTTTCCCTTCTCTCTTTCAGTGCAACTTCCAAAGACACATCCAAGGCTTTGAACCAAAATGATCCATCCTCATGATACAGACTTTTTTCATCCTAACCTGGAAAATGAAAATAAAAGACTAGAATTTTTTAAAAAAGGTATTCCCATGCACTGTGTGACCATCATGAGATTAAAAATAATAAAACCCTGATCTTACTTGTCTCTAACCTGTTCTGCTAAATTAGCTTAACCACCCATCACTGTGTAGTTCACCTTTCCTCCTCTCCCTGCCGTTTCTCACCTACTCTGATAAGCCCTCTCTAAGGAAAATGCAACCTAGTCTCAGACTGCTTACTTATGCTCTATTTTGTCACATATTTTTACTTCTGCTTCTCTCTGGCAACATTCACCCACACCCGGGGCCTAGATCACAGTCCCATCCCTCCACATGCAACTCCTGGGGCCTCAAGTTGGTCTCCATCAATATCCACAGCCTTCTGCAGAAAATTGACCTTCTACAAGTCTGGGTAGTAAAACACAGGCCTGATATCTTTGCAGTGGTCGAAACCTGGCTTTCCCCCCAAAATATCTGACTCTGCTGTCTCCTTGGATGGCTACACACTCTTCAGGGAAGACATGCTGGGGGAAAAGGGGGGGTGTACATCCTTGACTCTTTTAAAGGGCAGGTTCTCCCTAAAGTCATCTCAGGCAACTTTGCTCAGGCTCTGGCTGTCAAACTTGCCAGAGGGACCAAGGGCAAGTCACTTACGGTACTGACTGCATATATCCCACCCTGTGAAACAAAACCTGGCTTCAACTCCATCCTTGAATCTGTCTCTAATTTCCTCAACCAATCCAAGGTTATATTATTTGGCAATTTTAACAACAGCTGGTTGGCCCCTGATGCTGCTCCCTTTAGAGATGCAGTGGCAGCTGTTTCCCTTTCCCAGGTTGTGGCCTCTCTCCTACCAGGATCAATTATAGGACTGGCACTAGTACCCTGATTGATCTTATTCTCTCCAACCACCCAGAGTGACTTTCTATTGTTGTGGTCCTGCCTGACACACAACATGACCATTCACCCATCCTCTGCTGTTGATCCAATCGCTCCCATAAACTCCGTGCTAAATTCTCATATCAATGTGACATCCTCGGTGGCCAGGGAACAGAGGTTGTTGGATGTCTTTCAGGACTCGTTCCTAACTCAGCAGGTGGGGGAACCGACCAGGGAGGAGCAGATACTGGATGTGGTCCTGGCAGACAGTGACCAGATTGGGGGCCTGGAGGTAACGGACCCATTGGCGGGGAGCGACCATGCCAAGGTCTGGTTCTGCCTGAACCTAGGAGGGGTAGAAGGCTGCACAAAGACAGAGGTAACTGACTTCAGGGGGGTGGATTTCAAGGAAATGGTAAGGATCCTTAAGGAGCACTTGGATGGGATTGGGCCAGACATGGACACTGACAGTAGGTGGGAAATCATCAGGAGGGTAGTGCAGGATGCTACCAGCACCTGCGCAAGAGTAAGACGAAAATGTGGTAGGGCCTGGAAACCCTGCTGGTGGACCAGGGAGGTTCAGGAGGTGGTGAGAGGAAAGAAGGTGGCCTATAGGCAATACAAGTGCTCAAAGAGTGAAAGGGACCAAGGAGAGTAAGAGCTGATGACCAGAAGGGCCACTAGAGTGGTGAGGGTGGCTAAGGCAAGGAAGGAGCAGCACCTGGCCAGGGAAATTAGGAGAGGGAACAAGGGGTTCTTTAGATACACTGGGGAAAAATGAAGGGTGAAGGGGCAGATTAGCAGGATTAAAACAGGGGAGGGATGGGCACAAGACCCGGGGGAGCAGGCTGAGGTACTAATGACTACTTTGCCTCAGTTTTCACCAAGGCAAATGGAGGACTGCATCATACATGAGGCGAGATGGTGTAAACTGAGGCGGGGGACCCATACGATCAGCGGGTCTGGGAGGGCATCACTGGTGGGTGGAGGGAAGGCAAAGCAGGGGGATGAGGTAGCAGAGGTGTAAATCATGGCAGAGAGAGTGAGGGAAGCCCTCAGGTCCCTTAAGACGGAGAAAGCACCAGGGCCTGATAAATTACATCCCAGAGTGCTGGAGGAACTGGCGGATGTCCTGGCGAACCCCTGATGGTGCTATTCAACATCTCTCTGAGGACAGGATAGGTGCCTCAGGACTGGAAGGTGGCACATATAGTGCCTATCTATAAGGGGGGATCAAGGTAGGTGGCAGGGAACTACAGGCCCGTCAGCCTGACATCAGTGGAGGGCAAGGTGATGGAGGGCATTGTCAAGGAGAGGCTGGGGGGATCTGGAAAAGTTGGGGTGCCTGGATGATAGACAGCATGGATTCATCCTGGGGATATCATGTCAGACAAACCTTGTGGAGTTATCTGACTGGGTGAAGAGTGCCTTGGACCTGGGTAGACCAGTGGACATCCTCTTTCTTGACTTCAGCAAGGCGTTTGACTCTGTTCCTCACAGGGGCCTGTTGGATAATCTGGGAGAAATGGTGGTGGGGAACCAGATGATCAGATGGATAGGCAATTGGCTCCAGAACTGGACCCAGAGGGTCATGGTTGGTGGGATAGTCTCATCCTCAAGGAGGGTCATTAGTGGAGTCCCTCAGGGATTGGTCCTTGGGCCCCTCCTGTTCAATGCCTATGTCTCTGACATAAGGAAGGGTATCAGGAGTGAGATGAGTCTCTTTGCAGATGACTCAAAACTGGGGGTGGTGGTGGATGGGGAGATGGGGAGGGTGGTCTTACAGGGGTAGCTGGAGGCTCTGAAAAGGTGATCTAGAAAGTGGAAGGTGAGGTTCAATGCAGGGAAATGCAAGGTACTGCACCTGGGAGCCAGAAACCCCGGCCAAATGTACACTCTGGGGGGGAGATCCTACAAGTCTCGATGGCAGAGAGGGACCTGGGGGTGGTGGTGGATGACAAGATGAACAACTCAGAGACTTGTAGGAGGGCAGTGGCAAAGTCCAACAGGATGCTGGGATGCATCGCTAGAGGGCTCACCTCCAGAAGGAGGGAAGTGATACTCCCACTGTATAACTGCTTAGTGAGGTCACACCTTGAGTACTGCGTGCAGTTTTGGAGGCCACATTTAAAGAGAGATATTGAACTCCTGGAGAGGGTCCAGAGGAGGGCAACCAAAATGATTTGGGGCTTGGGGGATAGGACCTATGGGGAGAGGTTCAAAGAGCTAAATATGTACACATTGGAAGACAGAAGGGACTGGGGGGGTCATGGTAGAAGTCTTCAGGTACAAGAAGGGGATAAATAGGGGAGGAGCAGTCAGGGTGCTCCGAAGGAAGGGAGGGTCAACTAGAGGGTATGGGTGGAAGCTGGAGGGGTAGATTCAGGGGAGAAAGAAGGAGGTGCTACTTCACTGAGAGGGTGGTGGAGCCATGGAATGCACTTCCCAGGAGGTTGGTGGAGGCAGAAATGGTGGAGGGGTTCAAGAGGGGGTGGAACAGGTACGGGGAAGGGTTCTGGAAGCAAAAACCAGTGCAGCAAGAATATCCGGGACTGGGAAGGGAGAAGTCAGAGAGGGAGAGGGAGGCAGTAAGGTCAGCTCCCAGGGTGGGGGCTGACCAAATGAGTAGACACGAAAGACCGTTAGGCCTATTCTGCTGGTATTTTAGTATGCTAGTATGTTAGTAATGTACTCTCAAAAAAAGAATGATCAGGTAATTCCATGACTATCTTCTTACTTGTGACTGGTCCCCTATTGACTCAACCACTTATGTTGTCACTGCCCTAGCATACTTCATATCTACCCTCAACTCAGCCTGCAATTTTTTTGCCCCTTTCTCCAAGCATATTGTCAAAGGTGCTAGTAACCCTTAGATCACCCCTGCAATCCTAAATCTTATGACCACACATGATAACCTCCAACATAA